>CM069863.1:110752022-111352022 GCA_036172795.1 Pelodytes ibericus | reverse complement strand
TTCTTTTTTTTTTTTCTTCTTAAAGAAGGCATTTCCTCACCCCTGCTGCAGACGACATGCATAATTTAATCATTCACTTGAAGCAGAGCAACATTAATTAGCAATCCACCCTGCTTAACATTGAAATCAGGAACCACTAGTTTTTAAGATCACACCTTACAGCCCTGGCATTTAAAATTAAGACTGGTGGGCACAGTTTGGCACTGTCTAAAAGAGCTATCCCTTAATTTATTTTTAACGTTTGCTTCTTCAGCAAAAACAAAAGATTTCCACTTGCCCTGTATGTAACTGAAGTGTGTTTTTACCAGCAGAGCTGACTGGCTCAACCAATCAAAGAAGATGCTGTCCTCTCTTGCCTGTTGGGGTATGATGTGTGCTGACTGTTTCTCTCTACTAGTAGAGAGAAATAACCTTGTTTGCCATATGTATATAAACAATGGTGTCTTTCTGCTCAGGCTGAGAGAAGGATTACAATAGATTATAAGAAAGCACGCGCATCATTTAAATAGGGTGCAAAGGGTAGCCAGTTCCATAGTCTAGTATATAATAATAATAATATTAGTCATTATTATTATTATTATTAAGAAGTTGACGTGAGTGCTTCCTCAGATCCATTTGTAACTAGTATGGAGAAACAATCCGCACAAATCAAACCAGCTCATCCTGCATGCTTCACAGTGGTTAAAGGATTTACCCTCATTATAGTTGGGAAAAAAAGTTTGGCCATTTGAACTTTTCATTGCATATGATTTTTAGCAATTCAACAACTGTTATAACCAAATGGCTCTAATGCTATTTCTTACAGAAAGCCTAACTTGGCAGGACTTAACGATATCCTTAATTGACTCACCTGTACTCAAGTGGGATTTCTCCAATGACATATTGGTAAGAAAAGCAATAACTGGGAGACTCAAGATTTTACAAAAATATCTAAAGCATGTGAAGCAGTCAGTGACATACTATGTGATCCTGACAATCTGCTCCTCTATCTTTTACACCTTTTGATTGCAGTAAAAATGCTTTGATGCTGAGTTAGACCTTTCTACCATTCTGGAACGAATGTTAAAGACTATAATAGGTCAGTCTGTACATCAGTTAACCAATTTCGCCAGTAGACAATCTTCTCTCTACGCGGAAACACCTTTGGAATCTTTTGCAGTGTATTTTCCTTATATCTAAACTAGATTATTCCAATTGTATCTAGAACAGGGGTGTCAAACTACAGTCATCCAACTCCAGTACTCTCCTGCCAGCCTCCTAGCTCAGGAGTGGGCAATTCATTTTTACCGGGGGCCGCATGAGCAACCCGAGCACTGCTGGAGGGCCACATCGACAATATTTCGATTACATTTTGCTCAATATCTGTCTCTCCCCGTACCCTCATGTCTGTCTCTCTCTCTCTCCCCATTCCCTCATGTCTGTCTCTCTCTCCACTCATGCTCCATGTCTCTCTCCACTCATGCTCCATGTCTCTCTCTCTTTCCATTCATGCTCCATGTCTGTCTCTCTCTCGCCACTCATACCCCATGTCTGTCTCTCTCTCGCCACTCATACTCCATGTCTGTCTCTCTCTCGCCACTCATACCCCATGTCTGTCTCTCCCCTCATCCCTTATATCTTTTTCCATCTCTATCTTTCTGTTCCCCATGCTGGTCTCTTGTACACACAGTCATACATAAACACACACAGTCACACAAACACAGTTACACACTTAGTCACCCTCACAGACATACATTTACACAAACACCCTTATACACACTGTCACACATACATAAATACACACACAGCCACCTTTACACACAGGATACACTTGCACAGACACTCATGTACATACACTTACACAGACAGTAACACACACATAGTTATACACATTGACACACACATACACACTTATACACATTCACACACACTTCCACAGACACTTCCTTTCTTTTTTTATTTTAACACCCCCCCCCCCCCCCCCCAAAACTGTTATTACCTAATCCTCCTTGTTAATCCAAGCACAGCACAACGGGGGAAAGCTCCGCCCCCGTCACGTTCTGTGATTGGCATCAGGGAGGAGGACGTTCTCTATGGTGTCTTGGCAGATACCCTAGAGAACGTCCTCCTCCCTGAAGCAGCCAATCACAGAACACGACGGGGGCGGAGCTTACACCCGTCGCGCTGTGCTTGGATTAACAAGGAGGAGGATGGCAGGGAGAGAGCTCCCTGCTACAGCGCCTCTCCTCCCTTGCGCCTGGGCGCGGTGCACCCCTGCCTAGGTATGTGTTACAGTGAAGTGAATCCCTAAAGTAGAGCCTTAAAAATGTATGTTTCAAAGGTATATATTACAAAATGTAATTCATTTAATTAGTGTGAGCTTTAATATGCATTTATTACTTTGCAGTGGCATTCCCCAACATGTCCCCTCATCTGTGTGAGAAGCTGGGGGCATGGCTTAGGAGTCAACACTAATGTGCAGTATTCATTCTCCCAAACACCAGAGAAAGAAATCTGGTCCTCAGTAATGACAGTCCCTTGCAAGGCAGGACAGTGTTCTTTTTGCTAGCCTTACAATACACAGGTATAAACAACTAATTAGTGAACAAAATTATATACATACAATCCTAAATGATGTTCTAAATGTAAGATCCTTATATAACATGTAAGACAAAATATATCATCTTTATGTTTTACTATAAAAAAATAATAATATAAATATACATATGTAAATGTTCTTCCAACCCCCATAATATGTAATACAAGTATATATTGCATTCAATGAAGATTGTACAAGAAAAACCAACACATGTATCCTATACAGGGCCGGCCTTAAGTGTTCCGGCGCCCTGTGCAGGTTTCCCCCATGGCGCCCCCCTGTTGCGCCTCCGTCTCTTTTACCCCCCTATGTATGTGTCTCTCTCCCTTCCCATGTTTGTCCCTTTCCTCTTCCTTGCCATGTCTGTCTCCCTCTAACTCCCCCATACCTGTTCTCTCTCTCTCTTCCTCTGTTCTGTCTCTCTCCTCCCCATCCTCTGTTTTGTCTCTTTCCCTTGTTCTGTCTCTCTCTCTCTTTCCCCTGTTCTGTCTCTCCCCTCCGTTCTGTCTCTTCCCCCCTCCCCTGTTCTGTCTCTCTCCCTCCCTGTTCTGTCTCTCCCCCCCGCCCACATCTCCCTGTTCTGTCTCTCCCCCCCCCCATCTCCCTGTTCTGTCTCTCTCTCCCCCCCATCTCCCTGTTCTGTCTCTCTCCCCCCCATCCCCCTGTTCTGTCTCTCTCTCCCCCCCCCCATCCCCCTGTTCTGTCTCTCTCTCCCCCCCCCATCCCCCTGTTCTGCCTCTCTCTCCCCCCCATCCCCCTGTTCTGCCTCTCTCTCCCCCCATCCCCCTGTTCTACCTCTCTCTCCCCCTGTTCTGCCTCTCTCTCCCCCTCATCCCCCTGTTCTGCCTCTCTCTCCCCCTCATCCCTCTGTTCTGCCTCTCTCTCCCCCCCATCCCCCTGTTCTGCCTCTCTCTCCGCCCCCACCCTGTGAAGCAGAGCAGCGTCTGCTTCACGGGCAGCAAGAGAAAATGCTACTAGGCTCCCCATGCTTAATGCAGGCATGGGGAACCGAGCTGCATGTGGGTCCCCGTGAAGCAGACGCTGCTCTGCTTCACTGGGTTGGGGCGGAGCTACACCTCTCAGCCAGTTAGCTCCGCCCTCTCCCGCAATCCAGCTGAGCTTGCTGAGCAGAGGGCTGGTGATGGGGTATCTTTTGATCTCCCCAATCCAGTGCCTCTACTGGCTTTTTTTTTAAGTGGGCGGGCGCCCCCTGGGGTGTTGCGCCCTGTGCGCTCGCACAGGTTGCACACACCTAAGGCCGGCCCTGATCCTATATGCCAATTATTAACCCTTATAAAAGTAAGGGAAATCCTATATATAAATATCTACTTTAAAAATTTTTGTTTCCTGCCCCTGAACACAAAGTGACCTAATCAGGGTCTTTATGACACTGTTGGTCCCTGTCGACATATTGTGAGACCTATGCAAAATCACTTGTGACATTGCAGAGGCGTTCCTGAACCTGGAAGTTTGGGCATAGCGAGATGTGGATGAATGTAACAGTGTTTGTTACATTCAGTCTGTCAGACAGAGGCCACTTCGGACAGGTTGGAGTCCACTACAGTCCTCTGCAGTGGGATTCACCATAAAGCTCATTGCAGGGTGTCTGGATGAGCTGTTAAATACAGGACGTTCTGTGCAGTCGACCTGTTTTTGAACGCAGTATTTTACATCCTATTGGCGGAAAGGGGGTAAAATATTTTATTTTTCGCACCGACCTAACAGCGCTTGGGAAAATAACAATATTGTTTGTCATGTCGCGTATAGGGTGGCATTAAATCACTGGTTATTGTTCACCGTCAACAGATTATTTGTACCCTTCCACCATCATGTCATGTGTATCACAGTACCATTTCATGTCCACAGTGTGGATGGCGGCATCGATTATCAACGTACCATTCTCCACTGTGGAAATGAAAGGCTACCTTTTAGATATGTGCATGCAGTAGACAGGGGCATGACTACAAAGCACGATCACACAGTGGTAAAACAGCTACGTGGTCCCCTGACCACGTAGCACATAACTACATGATACTACCAGTGCAATATACTCCACGCATCACTTTGTCCCCTCATCACTTGTAAGTACAGGGGTCGGAACTGGACTTACCACCATAGGTGGCCTGAGAGACCGTTGTGACCACTGCACTGTTGCTGCATCCCAGAGTGACCAGAGTGGAATTCTAATCAGTTGAGGTCTACAGGAATAGGGGGGAATCCTGTGTTTTCTCAGGCAAAGTTCCCACAAATCCAATAGCAATGTGATAATGAAATATTAACATATTAATAAAGGGTGTATTGTTGCCTCATCCAACACAATTCAAAAGTCTGAATTGACCTTTTCAAAGTACTTTAGACTTGAAAATGAGGTTACTATTCACAACTGTAGAAGTTGGGTTGAGTAATTACAGAAGGCCTAGTCTGACATCAGTATGGGAGACTAATCAGAATACTAATCAAATCTGTGCAGAGTCCAGAGAGCATGGATTCACAATGGGAGTTTAAATAAACACATTTATTTTTTTACATTTCTTATTTTTGTGAATATAACCAACATGTCGGGGTACAGAGAGTGCTGTACATATCATCATCCTTTACTTCTAAAGTACCAGCATATTCTGTTGTGCTAGTTTATCTCGATATATTAATGTGTGGCCAGTGTCTGCTAATATAAGAAATAGCTCATAATGGATTGGCACTGGTAAACTATTTGAGCTCTAAATATAACATTTGAAATCCACATAGGATCTGTATCATACAGGTTAGGGGAGACAGACTTCTGTAATAATAGATGGAGATTCAATTTAATAGCACTGTTTTCTTGCAAGAACTGCAAACTTTTTTTACAAAACCAACAAATTGTTCCAGGATTTTGCTGCTCAGTACTGCTGTTTTTCAGGCAAGCCAAGGATGTTGAGAGTTGTACATTACTATATAATATGAGGGAGCATAAGTGTATTAAATTGTGATGGCTTAATTTCCAAAATGCTTAAGTGCAATGCTAACAGTGCATTCTGCTGGTGTAACTTCACCTGAAAATGCAAGTTGCCCGTTTTATTCCTGTTATCTATCCGAGAATGTGGGCACTGACAGACAAAAAAAAAGGCAGGAGCTATTTTAACTTGGTTTTGTGCATTGATAGTACTACAGCAGCATGATATGAAACAATCCAGACGCAGCCAAAGCACAGTCATGATCCATCCTAAAAGGCTTTTAGTCTACCTTGGGAAACCAAAGACAAATCTTGTATCTAATCTAAATTATTAAATGTGACTTTCACAACAGTCAGTTATTTGAAATATATAATAAGATTCAACTATACAAATATGCTTAATGACCTTTAACCCCTTAGTGACAAGACATTTTGACCTTGACTTTCCCTAGGTGACAATGACTTTTTACAGTTCTGGGGTGTTTGTGTTTAGCTGTAATTTTCTTCTCTCTCACATACAGTACCCACACAAATTATATGTTGTTTTTATCATCATAAGAAGGGCTTTCATTAGATACCATTATGTTCATCATATCTTATAATTTACTACCAAAAAATTCATAAAATATGATGCAATGTTTTCAAAAAACAAAACACTTTTTCTAACTTTGACCTAAAATATAATTTAAACAAATACAATCATTAAAAAATACCCCGTATTGACCTTTTTTTGATACTGCCTAAATCTGTCTAGCCACCAGGTGGTTAACTCCACTGACACTGCCTATATCTGTCTAGCCATCCAGGTGTTAACTCATCTGACCCTGCTTATATATGTCAAGCAATCCAGGGGCCTATATCTATCTGGATTTTGTTATAGGTCCCTGGTCATATTATGTTTTAGGGAATTGCACAGGGTATTAACATAATAATGTTTTACCATTACTTTCTTTTCACCTTATGGGTGAGCTGTTTGAAAAAAAATATTTTATTATGTATATAAGAAGTTCTTTAGTGGGCATATAAATATAAAATATTTCATGAGGCGAAAAGAAGGAAATGGCAAAACAAACATTATTATTAAAATAGACTGTGCAATGTCCTAAAAGATGATAATATGTGGCCACTGACCTATAACATGACTTGTTCAAATATTGTACATTACGTTTAAATGCTCAAAAATGTATGGTACACATTTCAGTCATGGCCTGCCAATACAGCATTTCGTATAATTTTGCATATAGAAAGGTGCACTTGCATTACATTATCACTCCCTGATCATTTTTATTTTAGTTTGAATTATCATGACTGTGGCCTATTTTCTTGTGGGGAAAGGGGGGGGGGGGGGGGGGCAGCATTTAGTTTTTCTCCACAGGCAGCACAATGTCTTGGGCCAGCCCTGAGAGAGAGAGGCCATCCCAAACCAACAAACCTCAAGCACATGTATTTGGTGAGACTCTGCTCTGATTGGCTGGCAGGCAGAACGGAGTGTAAGCCCATACAAGTCTGTAAAGATGTACGTCAGGCTTACTCTGGAGAAGGAACACTTGCGTCTTCTAAGGAAGGGAGGGTTAAAAAAAAAAAAAGGAATCTTGGGTCAGATTTGACCCAAGATGCCTGCCTCCTGATAGGTCTGTACAAGTAAAAAGGGCTCAATAAGGTTCTTTATTTGTATACTTTCATAAAAGCATTTCTATTTAAACTCTCTACACTTGATACAATCTTTCAACTAAACATAACTTACTTTTTGGCTGACAGTTGTCCATATTGGATAGCAGCATGCTCCTCGAAAATGGTGCTTGCTTGTATAAGGGAAGAGTGACGGAAGTGATAACAAATTGCTCCCTTCATTCTGTTACTGTTGCTTAGCAACTTAACATTAACAAAAGATTATGCTAACCCTAATGTTTTTTTAAAAATACATGCAGTAATTTGTAACATTTACATGTAGTGTTATATTTTATAATGAGGGAATTATTTTTTTATTTTTCATAATTGTATTCTTTGAATAAACTATTCCTACTGTGAAATTTGCTTTGATCTACTACTATTTTTTCAGTGAATATCTCCTACTTTGCCAAAGCTTTACTTTGTAAAGGGGGAGGTGGAGTGAGGTGAGGAGTGTGTGTTTGTAACTGCGCACTTAAGGGACTTTGTTTTGTGTCATCCCTTTTATCACTTGGGATTTAACAAACCACTATCTTTGCAATCTATAGCATTCTTGTTTTTCTTACACAAGTAAATCATTTTACATGTATGGGTATTGATACATCGGCCTACTCTGACTTTATTACCTTTTTTTAATTTTGTGTCATCTTCACAAGTTGAGACATTAGTTTCAGTACCTTCAACCAGGTCATTGATAAATAAAAAGCATAGATTCCCCTCTGTAATCTGTCTTTCAGATTTGAGATCCAATTTAGTATGCCTTATTCTTGGTACTACATCTACTACATTACCTTGCTCCATGGTGGAACTTACCATTTCATAGAAAGCCAGTAACTGATTGACATAACCTGTTACTCACAAAACTGTGGTAACTGCATGTCAGGATGTTGTTTTCCACTATGGAGGTTAGGCTTACTGGTCAATCGTTTTACATCTCTAAACAGGATCCCTTTTTTAACAAAGCGGTCACATTTGCTTCTTCCAATCCGGTGGAACACTTCCAGTCAAAATTCTTGACAAATAAAATCAATTGCTAAGCTAAATCCCTGAGAACCAAGAGCATGCCTCCCAACAGTCCTGCTTTGTACGAGATAGTCCCAATTTGGGAGCTATGTCTCACTGTCCTGCCACGCTCCACCTCTCTCCTGCTTTTCGTGAGAGAAGTAGAGCTCGGTGGGACAGCAGGACCACAATCCTGTGGTGTCCCAGATACCAGAGAATGCTTACTGCTCATGTGCAGCACTGCGCACAAGGATTCCAGGATCTAAAGCTGCTGAGAGTGTTACCACACATGAGAGGTAGCACTGATCCCTATTTGCCGGGGGGGGGGGGGGGGCAAAGTTGGGAGGTATGCAAGAGTGTAGTACCTTCAGTGTATTTAACTGCTCTTGAATTTGCCCTGTGTTGGCCATAAATATGAGGAAGGCAATTTTATGGTCTCAATTATTTGTGAAATCCCTGTCATCAGAAATTTATTTTGCATTACATAAACCGTTTTTACCTGATGTTCACAATTTATAAACATTTTAGAAATTAAATCCAGTAACATATATATTTCTAACAAGCCTGTATTTCCAATTCCTCTTTTTTTCCCCTCTGGGCAAGTGGGCATATTGCATCATTTTCCTATGTTTCACAGTGGAATGTTGGAAGTACTCAATTCTGCTAAGGGAATTTCAGGTTCTCATTGGCCATTGGCTTTTATTTATTCTTTTAAACAGCAAATATCTCTGAAAGTACTCATATCTTCACGTCAATAGCAAATACATATACATTATCTTAGATGCAAATAATATTTTGTAATATTACTTTAAATTGATATTATGTAAATACTTTTTCAAGTGACAGATCTGATGTAAATAGAATACAATTTTGTTATGTGTTGGTAATTTTGTGCATTACAGAGCACCCTTAACTCTGCACCTATGTTTTCCAGTACCCGTGAAAGCCTGGCTTCCAATACTTCAAGTATTGTTGAAAGCAACAGACGTCAGAATCCTGCTCTCAGTCCTGCTCATGGTGGTGCCGGACCAGCGTTTAACTTCCGAACATCTGCTGCAGAAACCACGACAACTGATGCTGATAAATTGCAGAAACCCGCTAACTGTTTGCAAGCCTCTGTAACTAGTGTTTGATAGCCGTTCAGCCTCAAATCTTGTCCTGTCTCATCCTCTACAGCAAAGTTTACTACACTGGGACCGATGTTTACATCTCTCTACAAGCAAGCCTCACACCCACAGTTTTTGTGTATTTCTAAAACTGTGCTGCTAACTAGCCCAGGGGGGCACCAACAATAACATAAATCCAACTTTTTTTTTTTTTCCGTTTTGTTATTTTGTTTTTGTTTTCTTCATTACTTACTTTCCAAATTGTACAGCTCTGTAGTACGTGCATAACCATAGAAGTGACGTGTACAATTTCTTTTCCATGTAATTGTAACAGAGCACATATATACAAAAGTCTAGACACTGTAATTCCAATGCCATTCAGTACAAAGCAAAAGAGGTTAGTTTAAAGCAGCGGTGCTCGGTAGAGAATAAAGGCTTTCAGCCATTTGGACATTTTGTTTAAATCACTCCAAAGTGATCTATCTGTAAGTTGTGTCTTTTTTTCTTTAAGTCCACATCTATCCTCTGTATGCCAGGGGGTGTGGTCGTATCTGTGACTAACAAAAACTAATTTTTAGGCGCAATACAACGTATTGTAATGCATAACGACAAACTGCGCCCATTAATCTACACTGCAATAACTGTTGAACCCATGTTTTCTCCTTCTCCTTACTATGTGTACAGTATCATAAAATACTGTACATGTTAAGGATGTGCATGCTGTATCCAGGGTGATAAATGTACTATTTGTCCGTATCGCTATACATTTCTGAATTACAGTATTAATACCGGACACATTAGGACTATGTGAACATGGCCTGTGAAAGCATTAAACAGAATATACCTAGCTCTGCTGCTTTAAAAATGCCACAGATCTGTAATGCCATCTGAAAATCGTTAAACTGTCACAAATATCATTCTCAATAACTATCAAAGTTTACAAGCAGTTTGCCTCTCCAGTACTAGTAGTGCCAAACTTGACACAGTAACGAGAGTTGAATTTTTTGCATTCATGTGTCAATTATTTTTTGTCATTTCCTTTTTAAATATATCTATATGGTTTTAAAGGCACTGTGTAGGGGAATCTGAAAGTATTTTTTTTCCTTTTCAAAGAACAGATGTTTCAGACACAGCAAAGGTTTGAAAATTGTATATCAAGATTCATGTTCGATACTAAAAAAATAAGTCAACAAAGTGAAAATGATGAGATCCCATAGCTTTCCATTCCATAGTGAGACTGGAACGTATGAAAATCGGTCCTCTCATCATAAACCAAATGTTTGAATTTTATTCTTGTAGGCTAAAGTGATACCACAGAGTTTAATAGAAGTGTAAAAAGTAAATAAACAATTACTTTTTTATTTGTTTAAAAAGTTTATTTCTGAGGAAACAAGGCAAGTATGGCCTGACCATATGATTTCTTTCAAATGGAAGGATGTAATTTTATTTTATGTAGCTCTGATTGTAATGCCTAAATTAGGCTTCTCAAACCAAGAGGATTTGTGATGGTTATCATTAGAACAAGGTATTAAATATTACAAACAACTCAGCTTTCATTTCACATTAAGATATTTGGTTTTATCCTTTCCGAAAATTTGTAACAAAGTGGAGTACAATTTTTTTATCAGCATTCTTAATCACAGTCTTATTTTTCAGCCTGTGGGGATTTTTTTTTTTTTTTAAATCAGAAAGAATGTGACTTTTTTTTTTTTAATTCAAAACGGATTACAGAATGTGTCTACACAAAACACAGAATGCTGTAAACAATTGTATTACACCACTTTACAAGTAAGATTCACAATTAAAATATAACGAAGGCACGGAGTGAGTTGTAGGTTGTAGGTTTTTTTTTTGTTTGTTTGTTTTTTACACATCTCAGACCACCAATACTTTTCTGTGAAGAGACATTGTTTGTATCTCAGTATATTTTTTTTCTGTTTTTTATTCCTTAAAATGTGTTTTTTTTGTTTTTACTTTTTCTTTTTGAAGTTAAACATATTATGCTTCTTTAAAGGCATATGAACCGAGCTTCATTTTGACAACTGTAGTATGTGTTCTGCTTTTAGAATTGTGTTTTGTTGTTTTCTTTTCTTGTTTCTATAGTGACATGAGACCCCAGTGTATCTACCAGGAATGGCCAATCTGTGACTGTTAGCTTGAAAATCATTCTTGGGTCAGCTCCTGTTTAGAATGATAAGCATCTTAATTAATAGCTGAACAACCATAGTATTACCATACTAATGCATAGTTACTATGATCAATACATTTGTTCAAGAGGTATTGCCTATTTAGGGAATAAAAATAAAAAAGTAATCCCAGTTACAAGAATTGAGGTGTCTGCTACCATTTAAATTAATTCAACCCAGTTCAGTAAAAGACTTCTGATACCAAATAAAGCATTGCACATCCCAATTTACAAAATAATTCCCACATGCTGTAATGGTTTTAGCTTGTGATCAGAATAGGGCATTTAAATTAAAAGACAAAAGTCCTTGGGGGAAAAAAACATTAAAAAACACATACACCTATGTTTTCCTATAGTGACGGACAATGATTTGTGAAGGCTTTCTCAGCATTTATAATTAGCCAAAAAAGTAATAAACCACAGGGGCTATAAAATAAATGTAGACAAAATGGCAATAAATAGCATTTTGTAATTTTCTATTACCTATCATAAATAACAAGTACTTTAATTTCATAGACAATCCACTCGCAGAAGTCCAACATTATATGCAGTATTAGGAAGGTGAGAGAACTTTCACAGGCTAAGCCAAACAGAGGTGAGATTTAGCAGATCACAATGAAATTCAAGTACTTACTGTCTACTGATTTTTATTTTCTCAACGCTTGTGGCATCCAATTTGGGTGAATGCGTTTGTGCAGCCTCAAATTATAAACACAAATCTATTGTCATTTTGCACACTTGACTCTAATTGTTGCTATGATACACGTAATGTTTTACTGAACTTTTTCTTTTTTGTTTATTTTTTTATTTTATTTTTTACATACAACTACCTCCACGACTTTAAACGGCAGCAATGTTAAAGTATTCTGTACAAAAACAAATATTCTAACCATATGGAATACTCTTAAGTATGTCAACGTTTTTTTGTATGATGATGAATCATAACTTTTCATTACCACGGTTTCTTTCAATAAGACTTAATTTGGGTTTTTATAAGAATTGTATATTGTAAATCTAAGGGCAAACAGAACCTTATTAGTTTCATCGCGGTTTGGAACGTTTGCCAGCTCTTTCCGTTACAGCTGAAGGTTTCTTCCTGACGTCCCTTGGCCATTGCAAGTTTTCAGCGGCCAATGCCTGCATCGTACATTGCCAGCTTGACTTTCCTATTAAAAAATGAACAAAGCCAGATATTTCTGTACTACCGATGAGTTGACGCCAATATAACATTGTTGTTTATAGATGAGACTAATGTGAAAGGAGACATAATTTCTTCAAGTGAGTGGCCGAATGGTCACGATTGCATTAGGGGAATAAAGTTAATAAATGCAAGCAGGACTTTACTGTATGTTTTAAAGACAATTTTGCAGCCAAGACTGCCTTGTATAAATGTGTTTGCACTGAAAAAAAATAATAAAAAAAAAACAAATTCTTGGTCTCTGGTTGCTGTAAAGGTCATCCAATACGGATGTTTTGTTTATATTGTATAGTATTTCATATGAAAAAATTATAGTTCATGAAATGTCTTCCCTGACGTTACTGATTTCTAACAGCACATTTGTATCTTGGTTTTTATTGTGCCAGTGTACCATATTGTAAAGGATGTTAACCTGTCATGCTTAGCATAATAACTTTAAACAAAAAAAACTTAACAGGGATTTTTTTTTTCTTTTGTAAGCCTATATTCAAAAGTCCCTTTCTGTGTCAATATTGTGTCCATGTTGGTTCTGTAGTGTTTTGTGAAATATCCATTTTTATTTTTTTTGGCTTGTGTTACTTTCTAAAATATTAAATAACATTTGGTTATATGTTTTAAGTAAACAGACTTTTTGTGCTGTAGAGGACCAAACTGGAGTCAAATTCTACTCACTGTCTTCTACTTGTATAATAGAAAATCCCAATGACCCAGCAGTCACCTTAAGAATATTTGTTTGGGATTTAAGAAAAAAATGATAGATGGTATTCATGAAATATTTATGAATAGGTAGAAACATAGAATGTGTCGGCAGATAAGAACCATTCGGTCCATCTAGTCTGCCCAAAAGGTAAACCTAAGAATAGGTTTTTTTTTTTTTCAGGTGTAAGATGCTCTTTTACTACTAAAGAGATTTGTTCATTAAAGCTTAAAAAAAAAAAAAAGATATTACTACAGGTTGAGTATCCCTTATGCAGAAATCTGTTATCTAATTTTTTTTTTAGAATCTTGCCACAAATTGCAAATTCTACAAATCTATCAGAATGAAAGCACAGAACAGTTTATTCAGCGTCCAGCCCCCTTAAGCTGTGATATAGTTTTCCATGCATGCTCAGATTTCCCCACAGAAGCACGCACACAAAGGGTAATACAGTGGCACGTGTGCAGCCATGACGCATCAATGACCGATTCCCAACGATGCCTCATATCACAGCTACATCACCATAAAAGTGAGTTGTTTGAACTATACAGTATTTTCATTCAGAATACTATATTTCATGAGCGCTGAGCGGCTTCAATATATATTACTGATGAAAATGATCCGTTAACCGAAATGACCCGTTATTAAAAATAATTCTGGTCCGAGGCAGTTTGAATAAGGGACACTCAACCAATGGGCTTCCATGGCCGAGAATCTGATCATGTTGTATGAAGCACACCACCATTGGAGCAGTGGAAACGTGTTCTGTGGTGTGACGAATCACGCTTCACTGTTTCGCTGTCTGATGGGTTTGTTGGATTCCAGTAGGACGTTACCTGTCTGACTGCATTGTGCCAGCTGTAAGTTTTGATGGAGAAGGATTAATTATATGGGGCTCTTAGATGCTTATAACTTTGTGGGAACAGTTTTGGGAAGGACCTTTTCTATTATAGCATGACTGTGCCCCAGTGCACAAAACAAGTCCATAAAGACATATTTGGATGGGTTTGTTGTGGAAGAACCTGAAAAGCTTGCTCAGAGCCCTGACCGCGACCCAAGCGAACACCTTTGGGATGAACTGGAACAGAGATTGCTCTCCAGACCTTGCCTGACCTCACATATGCTCTACTATGAATGAGCAAAAATTCCAACAGAAACACTCCAAAATCTTATGTAAAGTAATGGTCAGGTGTCCCAATACTTTTTTCCATATATTGTATGTGACATTAAAAAAGCATTAGACATGCAAATTGCACCATATAAAGATAAATACATAATAGTACTGGCAAGTGAGAAGAGGCAGACCAATGCAGAATAGATTACAAACGTCACTTTTAAGGAATGGCACAATATAAAGATAAATACCTTAAGTAGTACTGGCAAGAGAGTGGACCCACACAAGAAAGATCACCAAAGTTTCAACAGTGACTTCCTTAACGGTGATCCTTTGAAGGCATTCTGTCAAAACATTGGTGATCTTTTTGCATGGTTCAACTCTCTTGATGGTACAATAGGTATTTATCTTTTTAGTGTTTCATTTGCATATCCAAGGCTTATTTATGCCATATATAGCTATACACTGCTGTGTATTAATACACCATTTTGTATTTAATTAGTGGCTCTTTTGCATTTGTTATGTGCACATCAGACATACTGTTTGTTTACCTGTAGGGCAAAGGCTTGGTGTATACACTGTCTGGTATATAAACCTGTGTCTTAGTCAAAGGGTTTGCCAAAGTATGCAACCCACCTCAAATGAGTGGGTGATTCAAGTTATATCAACCAGAGCGGCATCCCACTAAATTGTATGACATCACATGCAAATCTGCTAATGCAAATATTTTGTTACTTGTACGTTGCAATTCAAAATATTGCTTTAAGCATTATGTGTAGAGAATACAAATAAAAAATGATCTATTCATTGTTGGCAAAATTACATGTAAGTGTATAAATTAAAAAGGAAATCGGTGTTTGTAGTATATCCTGTTTATGATGTAACTGGTGATTTGATATGCAAAATAACTACTTTTCAATGGTGTATATTTAAAACATTTTCCTATTAATTTATACATTTGCTTGGAATTTATGTTAACACAGTGTATAGGTTATTTGTGTGTGTGTGTGGGGGGGGGGGGTTCATGATCACAGTATAAGGTGGTGTGTGGGTGCATCAGTCCTCTTTTGACATTGATCATAGAACCCCTAATGGCTAGGAGACCAGCATCTCTATTTACAAAGGTGTGTTCCAACCAATAAACCAATAGCTGTGACAAGTCACAATGTAAACTAAGAGCACAGTTCAAAAGGCATTTTTCAGGAAGAAATTAGTTTTTCCCTGATTAAAACGGTTTTTGCTCTTCATGGAAAATTGGCAAATCCTGTTACTATATGTTATAGTTTTATGTGCAGATGTCTGCTCAGTATTAAAAATACTTTTTTCACTGATGGATAGAGAAATTTGAAGGAAAAAAAAAAGTAGTTCAATATGACATATACCTTTTGGCATTGAAGACTTACACATGTACACCAAGAGCTAAATAATTGTACGAAGGTAGTTTTAGTCATGTTTTATTACTTTTTATTCTTTTGGTTTTCTTGAATTAATCTTGTGTATGTCAGACCTTGTTTAACTAAATTAAATGGTCTTCTGAGATGAACAGTAAAACGTAGGTTTCTCCGTTTCACAAAAATCCATTCCCTGAGTTGTAATATATTTATAATAATATGTTTTAACTTATTTTATTGCCAGCAGGAAACTTTCTGCATGATATATGTTCATCATAGATTTTAAATTACTGTGTTTTAATTGTACAACAAAAGTTGATAACCAGTAAAGCAGTTTTTTTTTTAAACTTTTTGAAAGTTTAACAAAACCCTAAAATACTCCACTTCCGAATTATACGAAGTATAATGCTAAATTTGTTGTTTAAAGGTTACTAAAGCCCTTACCTAACACTATTGCCACTAGCTTCAGAGAATGAATCCCGGTCCAACTTAGCGATAGGTATCAAAACATTTAAAGAGGTCACTGAGAGTTCAATATAATTTTTTTACCAAATCCTTCCTCAGGTTTAGTGCAATATCAAAGTTGAATGTCATATTTTCTTTACAGTATTATTGAATAAAGTGAAAATGAAAGTCAGATATGGAATTCCAGCTTTACGTGAGAATTGTGAGGAAAAATACTTACTTTTTTACCATTCAAGATAACAATTCTAAAACATTAAATGTACGTGCCATAATGAATGTGGAGATTCAGCGCTAAGGAAATCTTAAATGAAAATACATCACTGAAATGTTTTGCGATATACAGTATCCAATGTAACAAATAATAATGTAACAAAATTTTCATGGTCAGTTGGAAATGTCCTTGTTTTCCATAAAAACATACATCAAATGAGTTACAAAATTAATAGGAAATATGGTCAAGACGTTGACAAGGTTAGAAATAAATATTTTTAATTTAAATATTATGTTGTGTACTTCTAACTGTGCTTATGTTGAATGATCCTCCATTTGCAGCAATTACAGCCTTGCAGAACTTTAGCATTCTAGTTTGTCAATTTCTTGAGGTAATCTGAAGAGATCTCACCCCATGCTTCCTGAAGTACCTTCCATAAATTGGATTGGCTTGATGCCCACTTCTTACTTACCAATACGGTCAAGCCTGCTCCCAGAACAGCTCAATAGGGTTGAGATCCAGTATAATGCCACTCCATTATAGATAAGATACCAGCTGACTGGTTCTTTCCTAGGTAGTTCTTGTATAACTGTGAGCTGTACTTTGGGTCATTCTCCTGTTGTAGGACAAAATTGGCTCCAATCAAGTACTGTCCACACAGTATGACATGGCATTCCAAAATGGAGTAATAGCCTTCCATCTTAAGATCCTGTACAAATCTCCCACTTTACCACCATCAAAGAATACCCAGACCATCACATTGCTTCTGTCATGTTTGACAGATTGCATCAATCACTTATCCAGCATCTTTTCATTTGGTTTGCATCTCACAAATGTTCTTTGTGATCAAATACCTCAAACTTAGATTCACCTGTCTGGAACAATTGTCCAGTCTTCCTCTGGCTAGAGTCCAGTGTGTTGTTTTGCCCATACTAGTCTTTTCTTTTTATTGGCCAGTCTGATGCTCCAGGTACACAACTAGCCTAATGGCCAGTTTTACCACAGTTTTCATCTGTACAACCATAATTGCAAAAGGGTTTTGTGATGATCAATTAGCCTTTTGAAATTATGCACTTAGGACAACATTAACTATGTCTACAAGTATTTCTGATCCATTTGATGTTATTTTAAAATTTTCTTTTATTTAAAAAAAAAAAAACTAGGACATTTCTTAGTGATCCCAACCATTTGACTGTTAATGTATGTATCCTCCTCAGTGAAAACCAAAGTCTGTCCAAATACATTATCCACTGTTCCTGGGTTTCTGCATGATAGATTTGAAACAACTATAAAGATTCTAATGCTACCTGAAAGTATAGCATATAGAGCATGAATATGCACAACTGTCCATTTGATTGGATGTTTATAGCTGTCAAAGCAAGTGCCTACAGCTATAGTCTCTCCATGCTAAGTATAGTAGGAGCAGTCTGCCCATGGTCCCCCAAGCACTCCCACTCCCCCAGGCTTTTTTTATGGAAAAACAAAAAAACTTTTTTTGTCCTAACCTTAGGGTTACGGTTCATCATAACCCTATAGTTAGGGTTATGGCAGCGACTTACAAGATGACTGCATTATAAAAATAACAAAATGCAGGTAGGAAAGTCTACTGAAGCCAAAAGCCTGTAGGGCCAATTAGTTCTTGTACCAATGGACAAAGTGCTCCAGCTTCATCAGCTATGAACATTTAACTTTTACTTGACCTTTTGGAAATAATTGCCTTTGAAGCCCACTGGCAACCCCATCTAAAAGGTTTTCCTAAGAAACGCTAAACTAGTCTATATAACAAAGCTGAATCATCGTAAGATGGAGATAGCACTATCATTTTTCCTCTTATTCTTGCCAGAGACCTCATCGACCAACTTTGTCACCTGAGAGAAATGCTCAGCTGTTCCTGTAATTTGTCCCATTTTTCCTGAAGTATCCCTAATGTCATTGTCCTTGTTTACAGACAAGTTCTAGCCAAGATCCACTTCTGGAACCATTAAATCCTGTACATCGGGGATACCTATGTGGTACTAAGGAGTAGGTCATCTTCATTAACCAGAGGCGATCTAAAGGCCAGTATAGCAAAGTCCCTGATTTTCTAAAACCTGCTTCATTACCCATCAGGAATGAAATATATATGGGGCAGGCTCTCCTAACAAATTCAATCTGGCCATCTGAATGTTACTCAACTTCCCTCTCTCAGTGGAAGATGTAGATCTATCCACATCTTCTGACTCCCAATCAACCCTGTAGTGAACTACACATGTTATGAGAAGATACCTGAGCAAATGCTCGAGAAGAGGTAGCTGACTGACTACTTAAACTCCAGTGAGTTTTGGCCTTACAGTGTGAGTCATGTTGAGGATGCTCAAACAAGGGAAACACTTTTTTTTTTTACTTTGCAGGCAACTGGCATAAGTTCTGGGAGTGCAGTGTGCGTGATTGTGGCTTATCCTAAAAATGGTTATCACCATGCTGTATTTTTTTAAATATGGTTCTGTTTATCCACCTTCTCAGCATGGTCAAATTAAAAAAGGTGGATAAATAGAACCATTTATCAGGAAGTGGGGGGAGGGGCTGGTATGGGGGCAGGGCTTCTATATAGGTGTGGCTTGCATGCAGGCAGTTAAAAGGGGGCACCATGAGTTGTCAGTCCACCCCTGCATCTTACAATGCGACTTACTCCTGAGATGGCAATATTGGGACGTCCTCATTGTAAATTATTACAAATTATTTTAATTGCAGACTGAAAAAACATTTTACACCAATGTCCACAGCCAACTCCTCCTTCGATCCCTCTCTTACTTAATCTATCACAGCCATCTAAAAATGATTGGTTGAAAACTACTCTGAATAAAAAAAATTCTAAGAAAAAATTATTTTCCACATGGTCCCCATACATAAAATTACCTAGATCCTCATACTAAAACCTTAATACAAAATACATTTCAGTAGACTAATTGGTACTGCACTTCTTAAGAGATAGGCAACCCATTCAATAATAAGCATTATGAGCCTGATTTTATTGGAGAGTTGACACCCTGGCACCATAGTCACACTGTATATATAACTTAATATGCAGATATCTGATTCAGTTTATCACTCTATCGGTTTGTTTTGGTTTATGGAAAAAATAAGAAAAGCAAGGCCGTAAATTTCACATTAATTGATTGGAAAGCGGTAATTTATATACAATCTTTCTTTTTTACATACTGTTTCAGTTGCAGTGTTTCATATTCTTTTATATGATGTAAAGTTTGTATGTGCTCTGTGATAAATGAAAGCAAATAAAGATAATTAAGAATAAAAATATATCACTCTTTAGGTTTAATTCAGTTGTAATCAAGCCTAAGTTGTGGTAAATTATCTTTAAATGAGTATTAAGCTTATAAAATGTTAAGTTGTTTAATGTTTTATTAGAAGAAAAAGAAAGACATACATGAGGTAGAGAGCTGTGCTACCCTGCACGCATACAATCTAGAGAAGTTCTCCCCAACCTAGGCAGTGTGCAATGTCTCCAGTAGCCTGATATTCCTTATTGTTACTTCAGCAGGAAAGAATAGAAACTCCAGTTGATAAAAAGTATCTGTCAAACACCTGAGGCATTGAAGATTAAGACCCAATAAGGCTTATAACACCAATGGGAGCATGATCTCAAAAGTTGGGAACCTAGCAGTGGAGGACAGGGGATAAAAGGTGATTGAAAAGAAGGTGGTGGCAGTAAAAGTGTATGGGGTGGGGGGACTATGATTGCTAAGACACTTTGTAAAGACGGAATGAGGGAGATTAATGGATGTGTTATGGGAGTTCCCAATAGGTGGAGGCAGCTTGAATCTGAACAGGTGATAAAGTTTGAGGACAAAGGAACCCAACAGACACTAAGAACCCATTCAGTCTCTTTTAGCCTTCTAATTTGTTTTTTTTTTTTTTTTTATTGGAGATGATGCCAAAAGACCATAAGAGTTAGCCTTCTAACTCTTAATTAATCTGGACATCAACTCTCTGTCTCTCTGTGTATTCTAAAGTGATGCCATCCCATGTCAAATAAGCGAAATAAGTGAATCTACAAATTGATCAAACCATCTTCTCTGCTAAATGCTCAACTGGTTTTGGATTTGGACAATCTAGTGTGCCAGTTGCACTGACAACCACCTAAAGGCCACACCCAGCAGCATCTTTGGTCTCCTGACAGTAATGCTGGAAGGTAAGCATCTGCTTGCTAAACCTTTTTTTTTTTCTTTTCTTTTAGGCTGCACTATAAACATTTGAAACAAACAACAGAAACCACATTCATAGTTTTCTTTTAAGTAGAATCACCACAGGCTTTGACAATATCAACCTCTGAATATTTACAAAGGCTTCTGAAAAGTTTTTAAGGTAAAAAGTTCAGCATTGTTAGAGACTTGGGACTTATCACTTTGACAATTTGTCTGGCAGTAAGATGTTCAAAATTATGCAGTTTGAAAGCATAGCTTGCTTAACAGAAAACCAATAATCCTTCACACATAGCAGCCAGTCTGATTGTGAGTAATGCGGCTCTGAATAAAAGCAAGCAATTCAGTCTGGTGAAGTGGATTGTGCTAAAAAGACACACATGGTCTAAAAAACAGCGTGAAGTGCTTGTCCCCCTCCCCCAATTCTTTTTTTTTTCTGAAGAGCATTTTTTTAAATGATACCATAAAAGAGATTACTAGCATGTGGAAGGGGAACAGTTGGCTGGCTGAGTAAAATGTGAAAGGTAATGTACAACAGCTGGAGTAAAATGGCTAACTAGGTGTATAACACTCAGTGCTGTATTTACCGCGAGTCATCCTAGGCGGATGCCTAGGGCAACAAATTTTGGGGGGCGGCAGCGCCCCCCAGCACTGAAAAAAAAAAAATATCCGCCCCTTTAAAAAAAAAAAGACAGCGCTTGCAGGCAGAGACGGAGGTGAGAGGGGATTGGAAGATCCCCCCTCACTATCTCTGCCTGCCAGCAGGCTGCACAAGGAGCCAAACAGGCAGCACAGAGAAACCTCCGTGCTGCCTGTTCGGCTCCCCGTGCAGTGTGACACGGAAGTTGTGACAGTCGGCACAACCGCCTGGGAGCCAAACAGGCAGCATGGAGGAGACCATGCTGCCTGCCACTAGCCACCAGGGAAAGGTAAGTGGTGGGGAAATGGGGGGATTTGGGGAAATTGGCTGGGGCTTATTAAATGGCAAATAACACTGGCATATTATTGGGTAAATTAGCAGGGGCATATTAAATGGCAAATAACACTGGCATATTATTGGGCAAATTGGCAGGGGCATATTAAATGGCAAACAACACTGGCATATTATTGGGCAAATTGGCAGGGGCATATTAAATGGCAAATAACACTGGCATATTGTTGGGCAAATTGTCAGGGGCATATTAAATGGCAAATAACACTGGCATATTATTGGGCAAATTGTCTGCGGGATATAAAATGGCAAATAACACTGGCATATTATTGGGCAAATTAGCAGGGGCATATTAAATGGCAAATAACACTGGCATATTGTTGGGCAAATTGTCAGGGGCATATTAAATGGCAACTAACACTGGCATATTGTTGGGCAAATTGTCGGACAATTAAATGGCAAATAACACTGGCATATTGGGCACATTGGCTGGGGCTTATTAATGGCAAATAACACTAAAATATTATTGGGCAAATTGGCAGGGGTATATTAAATGGCAAATAATACTGGCTTAATATTGGGAAAATTGGCTGGGGCATATTACTGGTAAATGGCAGAATAACACTGGCATATTATTGGGAAAAATTGGCTGGGGAATATTAATGGCAAATTATACTGGCATAATATTGGGCAAATTGGCAGGGGCTGATTAAATGGCAAATACTGGCATATTATTGGGGAAATTGGCTGGGGCATATTAATGGCAAATGATACTGGCATATTATTGGACAATTTAGCTGGTGAATATTATGGGCAAATAATATTGGCAATGTGTATGTAATGGGGTGATAGAGGCATGTAAATGGGGTGATGGGGCATGTCCTTGGTGTGAAACGTGGGTTATGGGTCATGTCGTGGGTGTGCATCGTGGGAAGGGGGGGTGCCCAAAATTTGTCTGCCTAGGGCAGCACAAAACCAAGATACACCACTGACTACACTTCCCTGAGCTCGAACAACTATATCAGATATTCAATGTTGTCCAACTAACGTGGAGGACCACATTCTGTGCAGAAACGTAGGTTTGGGGCAG
The DNA here is from genome assembly GCA_036172795.1 of Pelodytes ibericus. Lineage (NCBI taxonomy): Eukaryota > Metazoa > Chordata > Amphibia > Anura > Pelodytidae > Pelodytes > Pelodytes ibericus. The sequence goes on along the minus strand of CM069863.1, from coordinate 111,329,255 downwards.
AGAATTGCATTCGCAAATACCATTGAATCTATGGATTTTGTATATAGCTAAATTGGTGAGATAATATGTTCATGTCACCCCAACTTATCTTTTAGTGAATAGCCCCTGAAGATTCACCATACAGTGTGGAAGAAGTGGAGTTAGCTACACAAACAATCAGAACCCGAGCTCTTGGCTCTGCATTCTCCCATCCCGTCAATCTCCTTCACCTACAAATCACAGGATCGTGAAACTAGAAGAGAGAAGCTGGCACCTAAATAACTTAATGGTGCCAGCCGGTGACATTTCCCCCATGCAGTACAAGCCACTGCAGAACCGGTGGGCAATGCAATGCTCTTTGCTGATCCTGATCAAGATCAAAGTCAGTTATTGCTGCAGGACTAGTTATTGCTCACCACTGGACTTGTGGGATGCAGAGAGAGATAATTCTTAACCAGGTCCTACATGCCAAGGTGAGAAGCAGCAGAGAATCACATTCTCTGCATGATACTGGACTGACTGAATCCTGCAGAGGCGGCTCTAAACTTTGTGAGGCCTTAGGCCTAAGTCGAACATGAGGCCCTCACGGACACACATTATTAAATAAAATATATGCAAGTGATAATAAAAATGAACTGTAGAAATAGCATATTTCAAGATCAGACTCAAATCCCAGCTTCTAGAAATGAACAGCTCCTAGAATTTTATTTGTCTCATAATTATTCTACAAACATCTATAAACATTTGGGATAGATAAAATTGTGTGCGGCCCACTAACTCACATTGTTATTGCTGTGTCCTAAATGTGAACACTTACACATATCACACAGTCATTCATAGACACACTCAGTGAGCACACACTGACTCACAGACACACTCAGTCAGCACACAATCACACTCAGCCAGCACACACTCACAGATACACTCAGCCAGCACACACTGACTCACAGACACACTCAGAAAGTACACAATCACACACTAACAGAAACACTCAGCCAGCAGGAAAGGTGCTCAATGTTGAAAGTGGTCTCACAGACCACGTTGTGCTAGAAGATTGGCACTTTGTTCTTCCTCACAGCACCGGATGCACTATGATTTAGCCATTCAATATGCCAGGATTTTGCCCCTCAATATGCCAGGATTTTGCCCCTCAATATGCCAGAATTTTGCCACTCTATGCCAGGATTTTGCCCTTAATATGCCAGGATTTTGCCACTCTGTGACAGGATTTTGCCCCTCATTATGCCACGATTTTGCCACTCTGTGACAGGATTTTGCCCCTCATTATGCCACAATTTTGCCCCTCACAAATCCTAGAATTTTGCCTCTCAATATTCCAGGATTTTGCCACTGTATGCCAGGATATTGCCCCTCACAATGCCAGGATTTAGCCCCTCAATATGCCAGGATTTTGCCCCTCAATATGCCAGAATTTTGCCACTCTATGCCAGGATTTTGCCCCTTAATATGCAAGGATTTTGCCACTCTGTGACAGGATTTTGCCCCTCATTATGCCACGATTTTGCCACTCTGTGACAGGATTTTGCCCCTCATTATGCCACAATTTTGCCCCTCACAAATCCTAGAATTTTGCCTCTCAATATTCCAGGATTTTGCCACTGTATGCCAGGATATTGCCCCTCATAATGCCACTATTTTGCCCCTCACAATGCCAGGATTTTGCCTCTCACTATGCCAGGATTTTGCCCCTCATTATGCCACGATTTTGCCACTCTGTGACAGGATTTTGCCCCTCATTATGCCACAATTTTGCCCCTCACAAATCCTAGAATTTTGCCTCTCAATATTCCAGGATTTTACCACTGTATGCCAGGATATTGCCCCTCATAATGCCACTATTTTACCCCTCACAATGCCAGGATTTAGCCTCTCACTATGCCAGGATTTTGCCACTCTGTGCCAGGATTTTGCCCCTCATTATGCCAGAATTTTGCCCCTCACAATGCCAGAATTTTGCCTCTCAATATGCCAGGATTTTGCCACTGTATGCCAGGATATTGCCCCTCACAATGCCAGGATTTAGCCTCTCACTATGCCAGGATTTTGCCCCACACTGTGCCAATATTTAGCCACTCATTGTGCCAGGCTTTGCTCGTTTGTACCACCCTCCTCCCCCTTCCCTAGTACTTACCTCCATGCTGCTCTCCGTTGTTTCCTCTGTGCATCTTCTCTCCTGCACGGAGGAAGGAAGTTCCGGTCGCGTTTTTTTTTTTTTTTTAAACTTTATTGAAGCTGCGCGGGTTCAATAAAGTTTAAAAAAAAAAAAAACCCGCGATCGGAGCTTCCTTCCTCCGTGCAGGAGAGAAGATGCACGGAGGAAACGTCCCAGGTTAGTATAACAGGTAGATTAACGGCAGCGTTAAGCTCCCTGCTACATCAAAGGTAATAAGGTGAGTTAGGCAGCCGCGAGGCCCCCGTGAGTGCGAGGCCTTAGGCGGCTGCCTAACTCGCCTAATTAGAAAGCCGCCTCTGGAATCCTGGGCCCCCTATAGTTCCACCCCTGTCTCAGTGTACTCTTATGTGCAGAACATACATATGTAAGCATGGAAATTGCATACATATGCATACATACACATAAACATGCTATCAGAAAATAGCAAGAAAACAGAAAACTGTTAGTGAGAGGAATGGCTGATTAGGGTACAAGTAATCAAAAGAGTGAATTTTTTTGTGTTTGGCGTAAGCCTTTAACATTGAATTCAGCAGGATACTAGCTCCAAGGAATTCTGCCACCATTGTACCAGAATCTGTAGTTTCGTCACTTTAAGGACTAGCCATGCTGCTAATTGTCATATTTTCATTTGGGATTGAACTGAGAAGTTGAGAGAATCAGATTCTGCAGACAAGCAATGCTCGCCTCAGGGTGTTCATTTGTAGTTTTTTTTTTTCTCTGCCATTATATCTTGTATTAAGACTGGGAAATGTATTTTTAAAATGATTTGCTTTTGCAGTGTCACATGTATTGACAGCTGCGGATCTGTGATGTGTTACAAGTTCTTCCGACAGCAGAGGAGGTTAAATAAAGTTGAAAACTAGATCTGTTCTGCTGAGTGAGTTTATCAGAGTAATTAGAGACTGGTAAGTCAGGTGATAAAGATTCCCGAGTTCAGCGAAAGTTTACGAGCTTCAGAAGATGTATCATTTATGATGAGACAATCTGGAATATTTATACTTTGCATGACTGGTGTTTCCAGCTGACTCTAGCAGTTATGTTTAATTTAGGTATTTTTATCTAATTTCCTTTGATGAAACTTTGATGAAATGCTCAAATGTTTCTGCACGAAATGAGTAGATTCTTAGAAGGACCTACTTCTTCTGACACCCAGCCGGCAATAAAGCAGAAGCACATCACAGCTGACGGATACACAGCACATATAGGATAAGTGTCAAAACAAATAAATAGCGATACCAAAATCTGAAAAATGATTTGAAATAATTTATGAGAAACTGAATACTTTAGAGAACTATCCCTTTCTGACTATAAAGAGTAGAGATATAATACTCGTATTACTTAATGATTTAGTGTGTACTTGGCAATAGGCATTAAGAACTTCAAGCTCTCTTTGTGAGAATTCTCCAGTGGAGTACATATTAACTCCTACTTAACTGGTGTGCTGCTGTACAGTTTGTTTTAAAGGACAACTAAACTTTATTAACCCTTGCTTTCTTAAAAGAACAGACAGAGCTCAGGGGCTAATTAAGGTCCCCTCTGGTGGCATTCAAAAATGAACATCTCTCTCAGACTCTTGGCGACAGCTATAGCCCTGATGTTTCCTGTGGAAGCATGGTGGCTGCTGGAAAGAGGATAAACTGGGAGGTACATTAAAAAGTGCATTCCAGTTTATTCTCATACTAGTGCCACTCATTTTTTCATTTATGCTTCTACTAGGGAAAGCTCTACAAAGTTGCAGACTAGCCTACCTGGACACTGGGAAATTTCCTGGTAGGCCATCCAGGGCTGAGACTGCTGCGGCAGATTTATTATTATTATATGCATGGCGCCGGCCACACTACCATGTGGCCAACATCAGCCTCAGTAGCTTGTGGGACTGACTGCTCAGGGAGCTGCACACTCCCAGGGCCGGCCTTAAGTGTTCCTGCGCCCTGTGCGGGCTTCCCCTGTGGCGCCCCCCATCTCTTTCACCCCCTATCTTTGTGTCTCTTTCCCTTCCCATGTTTGTCCCTTTCCTCTTCCTTGCCATGTCTGTGTCTCTCTCTAACTCCCCCATACCTGTTCTCTCTCTCCTCCCCTTCCTCTGTTCTGCCTCTCTCCCCCCTCCCCTGTTCTCTCCCCCCTCCCCTGTTCTCTCTCCCCCTCCCCTGTTCTGTCTCTCCCCCCCTGTACTGTATCTCTTCCCCCTCCCCTGTTCTCTCTCCCCCTCCCCTGTTCTGTCTCTCCCCCCCTATTCTGTCTCTCTCCCCCACTCCCCTGTTCTGTCTCTCCCCCCCATCCCCTGTACTTTATCTCCCCCTCCCCTGTTCTGTCTCTCTCCCCCCTCCCCTGTCTCTCACCCCCTCTTCCCTGTGCTGTCTCTCTCCCCCTCCCCTGTAATGTCTCTCTCTCTCCCCACTCCCCTGTACTGCCTCTCTCTCCCCCCACTCCCCCTGTTCTGCCTCTCTCTCCCCCCTCCCCCCTTAATGCAAGCATGGGGAGCCGAGCAGCACTTTCTCTTGCTGCCCGCGGCTCCCCGTAAAGCAGACTCTGCTCTGCTTCATAGGGTGGGGGCGGAGCTACATCTCTCAGCCGGTTAGCTCCGGACCCTCCTCAGATCTAGCAGGGCTTGCCGAGCAGAGTGCTGGTGAGGGGGGATCTTTTGATCTCCCCAATCCAATGTCTCTACCAGCTTTTTTTTTATTTATTTTTTTCTGAGCGGGTGGGCGCCCCCTGGAATGTTGCGCACTGTGCGCTCGCACAGGTCTCACACCCCTAAGGCCGGAGAGGCAGCTTTCAATCTTTTGGTGTAGTGCGATGTAATACACATTTATAAAAGTTACATTTAATGTGCTAATTCAGTGGGCTATGATGCTCAGTAACAATTTCTGCTCTGTAGTACCCTTCCTTTAATACTCAACCAGCCTTATGCTTTTGGCTGAGCATCATGGGAATCCCTCAACCTCGGGTTTGAATCAGCTCTTCAGACCATTCGTAAACAGAAACATGTGAGATCTTCAAATCAAAACATTTTTACTATAAAAAGCATACAATTTCAGCTACAGAAAATGCTCCAATCAGCCCCGATCACATTTCGGATTTGGGTAAGGTAGGCAGAATTTTAATTTTCTTCTGATATGAGATGGAGAATTCAATTTTAAGGCCCTCTAAACTACACTACAAAACATTGCTATTACCAATAGGTAACAGTGTGATATACTCCTCATCTGATGATGAGAAGGAGGTAGATGAGCTGGGCAACAGTCCAGCAAAGTCCGTATCATCCTCCTCCTCACCAGATTGACTTTCAATCACCTGCACATGCCTCTGCACTCTTTAAGACTTAGTCATAGGCACTGACTGGGGTGATCAGAAGATATCCCTGAAGAAGACCAGCCCTGTACACAGACAAGCAGGCACCCCTCTTGCGCTACCAGCACTTGAGAAAATTATTGACAGAATTGGTGGTCATGTAACATGAATTTATGACACATGACTTACCCGCGCTCAGGTGCAGTGCCACGTGTGGTGACATGGGGAGATTGGATACGGGAGCCAGACTGAGAGGAGCCATGCCATGGCTTGTACAGGACATCAGGAGACAAGTGGACAGTGGATGAACCGATTAAGAAAAAAAAGTAAGTGCTGCTGCTGCATGTAAAAAAAATCTGAACAGTCAATGAAAAAGAAAATTGACATGAGTCTCATTTTGGGTGTAATGTGTAATGTATTGAAATTGTAACAGTCTCAACAACCTGATTTAATCACGTTAACATTTGTCACTGTGTCTACAGTATCTTATATAAAAAGTGCATTTGCTATACATGCTTAGTTTTGTGGAATGTTTAAATATAATGTGCTGACAACATTGCTCTTGTTTGTACAATACATAAACCAGATTTTGGTAGTCAAATTCACATTTTTAAGTCAACACACAAATGTGAATTTTACAACCAAAAGCCAGTTTATGTATGCATGACATTATCTGCGCAATTAGGGTATGGAGCTCTGTTTAGATGATGAGGATGAGGGTAAGTGCCTGTATTCTGATACTGAGCATGCCCATTACAGGGCATCCCTCTAACGTGGTTAAGACAGGGCAGTCCCATAACAAGGCTTCAGGACTGTGCACCCCCATTACAGGGATTCAGTACAGGGCATGCCCAATTCAGGGCTTCATGACAGGACAGGCATTGCCATTACAGGGAAGTTGCTGGTCTGTGTCTAGACTAGGGCACAGATACAGGGTACAAGGAAATGGCAGGAGCCAGTATGAGGCCATACTGTGCAGGTGCTGCTCTGAGACTGGACTGAACCTATTAAGAGTTAAACATTCAAATAACTTTAGGTCCCAAGTACATAGATGCCATACTACTGTACATAATTTCTGTGTACTTAGGTTTACAGTAGTATGTCAGATGTTGGTCTACTAGTAAATTAGCATTAACATGATCTAACTATAAATATGTGGGGTAAATGGGTATCTACCCTGGATGGTGGATCCCAGTGTTGGCACATCAGGAGCCTGAAGTTGGTGGGAATCATTTACTCTGGGAGGTGGTGAGATGGGGAAGAATGCATTTTTTAGTGGTGAGTCACATTAACATTTGCATTGGGCTTCATTCTTGAAAGAGGAAATTGCATGAGATATGAATATTCTATGCAATTCCCTCTATCATGAATGAAGCCCTGTCTGTTGTACATGTTGGTGTATGTGTATGTGTATGTTATTATTTATCAGAGGCAGGTGAAGAAGAAGTAGTTACCAAGGCCAGAAAAGCTGCCTGAAATGGAGAATTCCAGGCAGATGCTGTGTGGCTACAACCCATGGGGTCCTGTCATCACTTGCGAGGGGTTGAGGGGACACAGCAGAAGATGCTAGGAGTAAAGTGAGAAACCAGTGTTAATACATTTTGCAGGGAACTCTTTGCCAGTGCCAGGGGGGTGGGCAAATTTTCAATCAGATAATTTGAATTGATTCATCCACCTCCCCTGGCCATGGTAGAGATAATGGGTAGGGATTCATTAATTTTTATTTTATTTGGGAAGCAACAAACGCTTGGTCTTCTAATGCTTGGCACTTCTATAGTTGGGGACACTTTGGAAGTTGCTCATGCAAAACACTGGTTCTGGCCTTGTGGCCTTGAGCAGTAATGAACTTGAATAAATGATGAGGAGGAAAATAACACTGGGTTAAAGGGACACTGTCACTTAAGCGTTGTTTTTACTGAGAGTGTATGAATAGAAAAAAGATTAAAAATTATGTATACAAAAGCCTAAATTAGGATTGAATGTATATGTGAAGTCTCCTGTCTATGATATCACCTGTGGCTTGATTTACAAATGAACTAGTTTTCAGTGAAGAATATTTAATTTGCATATCAAGCCCCAGGGGATGTCATAAACAGGAGACTCCACAGACACATTTAAAACACATTCTAATCAAGGTAGTCCTGTGAGACACCTTCCTCGATGAATTCATTGATTGCCACTTATAAGTGTCTAGGAAAAAATGGCCGATCCAGTAACTGTATGCACAAACTAGTGTTTGCAGGTGTAATTGTGTTTGAATAGTCCCACGCAGTTGTGGAGGTACCAATTAGTATTGTCTATAGGTATATACTTAAATTGATATAACAAAAGGGGTTAAACATTTTTGCAGGAGTGGTTCTCTAAATTTTCACTTCTTAGTAACAAGATACTAAAACATCTGAATGGAGATTGTGCACAATTTCTTATTTTTAGCATATATCCAGGATCCATGCTCTAGACAGATTCCTATGCGTAAAATCTCTAATCTTCTTCCAGATCTCAGTTGAGGCTTAACAGCAAAGCTACGATCCTCCATACCTCTCTACTGTTTTCATGTGGGTGGTCTGGCTTTGATTTTTATATTTTATCCTCCCTTACACATTTATTCATCTCTTAACGTGAGACAGCTTCAGTGCAAACTGCTCTCAAAAATCCATAGTTTTTTTATACTGGGTATAAACAGAAAGTCCAGCAGATTGAAACGTAAGTTTAATGTTCATGGTGAGTTTTGTGAAGTTAAAGCATTGTGAAATCCTTACAAATCAACACCTGAAACACACACCGGGTCACATGACCACTGCAGGAAAGCCAAACACCATGCTGCGAGTAGGACACCATGCTGCCTGCCCTAGCCACCAGGTACAAGGGTAAGATCTGGGGTGATGGGGGCATGTATTGGGGGTGATGGAGGCATGTATTGGGGTTGATGGGGGCATGTAATGGGGGTCATGGCGGCATGTAATGGGGATGATGGGGCATGTAATGGGGGTCATGGCGGCATGTAATTTGGGTGATGAAGGCATGTGATGGGACATGTAATGGGGGTTATGGAGGCATGTAATGAGGATGATGGGGGCATGTAATGGGTTGATGGGGCAATGGAGCAGGTGATGGGGTGATGGAGGCATGTAATGGGGCGATGGGGTAATGGAGCATGTGATGGGGTGATGGAGGCATGTAATGGGGCGATGGGGTAATGGAGCATGTGATGGGGTGATGGAGACATGTAATGGGGCGATGGGGTAATGGAGCATGTGATGGGGTGATGGAGGCATGTAAAGGGGTGATGGGGTAATGGTTAATGTGATGGGGACATGTAATGTGTATGTAATGGTGATGGGGTAATGGAGATGATGGGGCATTTAATGTGTGTGCATTTCAGTGATGGAGCATGTCCTGGGTGTGCAACATGGGTTATGGGTCATGTCCTGGGTGTGCAACATGGGTAGGGTGGGTGCCCAAATGTTGCCTGACTAGGGCAGCTCAAAAACCAAGATACACCACTGCTACTGTCTCACAAGACCTCTACTAACCGTAAATAGCCTGATAATTGTAACAATATCTGTTTCTGTCCTAGAAATATTATGATAACATATAATTTTGTAAGGTGAAATCTGATTAAAATATCTCTGTGGTTTAAATATGTTTCTCCATGTTCAGACTGGATATTTACTAAGACAAATATCATATAAAAATGTCTGTCTGTTTTTACCACTTTTATTTTTGGCAATCTCATTTAATGTTGAAGAAATGCATCAAGATTTTAAAAACATTTGGTTTATATGTGTACTTTGTGATTATTAGAACTAATACAAATTAACAGTTCAAAAATTACATAAATTAATAATTATTATGTAAATGTATTTCCTAATATTTACATAACATTTTGTAAGAATAAAAACATGTGTAATATTTGTTCATGTCTTGCAGCTCTTAAACATCTGAAATGTATTATATGTGACTTTCACATTAAATAAGTTTGATCTATACACTGGCAAATATATATTAAGAGCAAGTTGTGTTTTAAATGTGTCTATAGTACCTGTTGATAGAGTAGCAAATGTTGGCTATAGACTATGGCAGTGATGGCGAACATTTTTGAACTTAAGTTCCCAATCTTCTGCAGGAAGCCAAGCTTTTCAATTTGCCATATCAGCCACAATGCTCATTCTTGCTCTCCTTCCGTCCTATAATTTCTATTGCACCACCAAGTTAAAACTGTGCACTAAGGAGCCTAATATCCACTAATGTAAGTCTTAGATCATAAGATTTACAGAGTCTTTCACAACTGATGGTGATAATGTAGGCTAATGCTGAGTGCCACCTCGAGGTTTCAGAGTGCCACTTGTGCCATAGGTTCGTAATCACTGGACTATGATTTATAGGACAACTGAGAACCATGGAAAGCTTAGTTGCAGTGCCAAAAGTCATCTGTTAAAGTCTGTACTTAGAAACCGTTACTTACCAGTTAGTTTTGGAATAACAGGTACCATAATCCAGATATCAATGCATGCCCACTCTTTTAGTTTTTATTTCCAAAAAGTGGTGCAAGCTTAAATTTCATTTCTGCTATGATGATAAATTAAATGTTATATTTATTATTAAGATGCCTAATTGTGGGCACTAGCAGCAAACCTCTGTACAAAATGAATCAAAACAAAAATAGCTGTGGATTAAAATGACTGAATTGTTTGGAACAAAACATTGTATTAGAATGACTAATTTCCTGCTTTATAAGATATTTTCTGTGGTTACAAAATCACAAGCTACATCTTGGTAGAAGTAAAGACGTGTTCTTATGCCACATTCTTATAACCACTATATTCTATCCTGAAAATATGTAGTTTGGTTAGAAAAATGCTGAGCAGGATTGTTCTTCCCAACAAAAAGATGTAAAAGTCTTTACAGAGTTTCCTATACTTTGTAGTCATGTATCAAATGCTGACCAGCAGCAAATTATATATATATATTACGTCTACTGAGGCTCATTAAAGAATCCAGTTAAATAGTGCAATAACTAGTGAGTCTTAGGGTTAGGCCGGTCAGCTTCAGGAGCTACATTTTGAGGGACATTCACGTGGGAGGTGCCTGCGCACTTTAGACCCAGCCAATCTTTAGAAATTATATGATTTGACCAATGCATAATTAAGCTCACATATTTACTAAACAGGTGTGAGCATGCCACATTACCACAAGATGGCAATTCTTACTTTACACCCATGTCTATTTAAAGAAATATTAGTAAACACAAAAACAAGTCGGGTAGAAGAAATACCAAATACATAGAATAATAACATATTTAAATCTAAAGGTTTTTTAAAATTTGTATGTGATGTTTCCAGTTTGTGACATTACATTGTGTCATGAGATGCAGTTTCTCCATTTTTGTAGTTCATTTACATAAATTGCCATAAGGAGATATCCAAAATGATAGACAACATAGACACATTTCAAATATATTTTTCTTCAATAAAATATTTGCTTTGAATTCTGCTAATACGATATATAGATGATTTTTCACTATACAGCCAATGCTAAGGGAAGTCAGTTGGAGACAGAGTCAGTGTTGCTCACGGTTGATTACAGTAATATATCTTCTGGCTCTGTTTAAAGAGGATCTACATGCCGAGGCACAACATCTATCCATCATAACATGAGTTTATGTTTCTTAATTTTTTTGCACTGGACTGTTCTGCATCATTACAGAAATTAAAAAATTTTGCTATACCCTAAGAAGCCACAAGAGGGAGGTATTGGAAAGGAAACGAGATTTAATAGTTTTAACTCACTGCAAGTGTTCTGACAAAATGTCCAGGAATGCAGTTCTTACCACTAAGTAAACTGTGCATGCGCGCAGGGCCTGTGCAAGGATTTTCGTCTACACAGGCGAAGGTGCATTTTGGTGCCCCCCTGCTCTGATCCGCCACGCCTCCCACACCATTAAGCCTCCTTACACACATATATATATATATATATATAAGAATAATGTATTGTGTAGAAAATAAATACATCTAAATATTCAAATCGCATGCTCTAAATGTGTCACACATTGAAACCCTTAAACACAAAGACACCCTTGCAGTCACACACAGAGACACAGAGACACACTTACCACTTTCACACAAACCCTTACACAGACACAGTGACACACTTACACACACACCCTTACACAGATACAGTGACAAACACACACGCACCCTTACACAGATACAGTGACACACACACACATCCTTACACAGGCACAGTGACACACTTACACACACACCCGTACACAGAAAGTGACACACTTAAATACACCCTTACCACTTACACACACACAGTTACACCAATTCACACATAACCTGAGACACACTATTTTGCCACTCAATATGCCAGTATTTAGCCACTCAATATGCCAGTATTTTGCCTCTCAATATGCCATTTAATATCCCAGGATCTTGCCCCTCCAATATGCCATTTAATATGCCAGGATTTTAACCCTCAATATGCCAGGATGTTGCCCCTCAATATGCCATTTAATTTCCCAGGATTTTGCCCCTCCAATTTGCCATTTAATATGTCAGGATTTTGCCCCTCCAATATGCCAGGATTTTAACCCTCAATATGCCAGGATGTTGCCTCTCAATATGCCATTTAATATTCCATTATCTTGCCCCTCCAATATGCCATTTAATATGCCAGGATTTTGCCACTCAATATGCCAGGATGTTGCCCCTCAATATGCCATTTAATTTCCCAGGATTTTGCCCCTCCAATATGCCATTTAATATGCCAGGATTTTGCCCCTCCAATAGGCCCGGATTGGGCCACTCAATATGCCCAGATTTTGCCCCTCCAATATGCCAGGACTGTGCCACTCAGTATCCCAGGATTGTGCTACTCAATATGCTGGTATTTTGCCCCTCCAATATCCCAGGATTGTGCCACTCAATATGCTGGGATTTTGCCCCTCCAACATGCCAGGATTGTGCCACTCAATATGCTTGGATTTTGGCCCTCCAATATGCCAGGATTGTGCCACTCAATATGCTGGGATTTTGCCCATCCAATATGCCCGGATTTTGCCCCTCCAATATGCCCGGATTTTGCCCCTCCAATATGCCAGGATCGTGCTACTCAATATGCCAGGATTTTGCCCCTCAATATACTAGGATTTTCCCACCCTCCTCCCCCCTTCCCCAGACCCCAGTACTTACCTCTTTGCTGCTCCGTCTCCCGATGCTCTGAAGGTCCGTGGCTGAGAGGGAAGCGTTGTGAGCTCCCCTCCAGCCGCGCGGAACAATAATGTGTGTTGAAAAAAAAAGTTTCAACACACTTTATTGATCCGCGTGGCTGGAGCACGGACCTAAACAGGAGCATGGAGGTAAGTAAAAGGGCCTGGGGGAGCGCATAGGGGCGCCCTAAGGCAGCCGCCTGTGCTGCCTTACTGTAGCGCCGGCCCTGCATGCGCGCAATCACTCAAATCACAGATTTGACAGCTTGGAGAAAATGTAGTCTGAGATGCCGAGGACTACACTTCCCATGATGCCTCGAGCCTCCAACGGTGTGAAAATGTGAGTGAATAGACCAGGGGGTTTAGCGTTACAGCAGGGCTTGACAAACTTAACTGACTTTTAGGAGCCAGCAAAAAAAATCTAGGAGCCAGACAACCGCACATACACACAATCACACGTAGTCACATACACAAATACATACATACATTCAGTCACACGTGTGCCTTGATGAAGCGCGAGTGTATGGCGCAAAGTGCGTAGCATGTTTTGTCCATCAGGAGTCTGTTACATTGAGCTGAAATCAACTAGACTGTGCTCTGCACCTTCATTTTATCAGTGGCAGTCCAATTCCATTTATTTCTCAAGCAGTTGGGGTAATCTAACTATTCTGTTCTTGTTTACCAATTGTGTGGGATTATTTCTTGTGTATAATTTGAGTATCCTTGTGCAGTTTGCAAATGTGAATAAAAATGATGATGTTAAAGAAAGCTTTATTACCAAACTTTTACATACATGCATTTAGCTTTTTAGTGCCCTTAACAGGAAGTACAATATTTAACATATTTATGTATTGTCAAAATCTGTGTAAACAACGTTTGTATTTGTTACCAGTGAGATCTTCGTAATAATGTATAATCCTTTTGACGAAAGAAGATGAATGATTTGTCAATGTCCCAAAAATGGCTGACGAGGCAGTAAATGATTTACACCTTTTTATGCTGCTGACTGTTAACCAGAGGCGTTGCTAGGTTTCCAAAAGATCTGGGGCTATAGCCCATGAGACTTTTTTAGTTTTTTAAATGGAACCATACGGGCACTTACCAATATATGCTCACCGCTCTGAGCTTCATGCCAGTTTTGTAATATAGGAGCCTTTACAGGGCCGGTCCTTTAATGGGGCGGCTGCCGCAGGCAGCACCCTGGCAGGGGCGGCACTTTGCTGCTCTATGCAGCAGTCTTTTTTTTTTTTTTGTGTCCAGGGGAGCTTGATTCAAGGATCTCAGCCAATCAGGTGAGACTTCTCAACTCTCCTGATCGGCTGAGAGTTCCGAAGCCTCCCATGATTGGCTAAGACCTCCTTCACACTGAGCTCAAAGCAAAGAGATGCCTGCAGCAGGTAAGTTAAAAACCTGACAGTGTGTGAATGAGTGTGTGTATGTCAGTGTGAGTATGTGCATGTCAGTGTGAGTGTGTGCATGTCAGTGTGAGTGTGTGCATGTCAGTGAGAGTGAGAGTGTGTGCATGTCAGTGTGAGTGAGTGTGTGCATGTCAGTGTGAGTGAGTGTGTGGATGTCAGTGTGAGTATGTGCATGTCATTGAGAGTGTGTGCATGTCAGTGTGAGTGAGAGTGTGTGCATGTCAGAGTGAGAGAGAGTGTGTGCATGTCAGTGTGAGCGACAGTGTGTGTATGTCAGTGTGAGCGACAGTGTGTGTATGTCAGTGTGAGTGTGTTGTGTGTGTATGTATGTAACTGGCTGTGTGTGTGTGTGTGTGTGTGTATATGTATGTAACTGGCTGTGTATGTGTTGTGTGTGTGTGTGTATATTTGTAACTGTCTGTGTGTGCATGTAACTGTCTGTGTGTGTTGTGTGTGTATGTAACTGGTTGTGTATGTGTTGTGTGTGTATGTAACTGGCTGTGTATGTGTTGTGTGTGTATGCATGTAACTGGCTGTGTATGTGTTGTATGTGAATATGTATGTAACTGGCTGTGCATGTGACGTGTGGGACACATTAAGGAATTATTTTTTTATTTAAAAAAAAAAAAACTTGCTGACTGGTGTGTGTGTGTGTTACTGGCTGTGTATGTGACTGACTGGATGTCTGTGAGGTGTGTGCATGTGATTGTCTCTGTGTATGTATGCTTTTCTGACGTGACATAGTCAGGCTCCTACATTTTTTTGCTGGCTCCTAAAACTAAATAAAATTTGTCAAGCCCTGATATAAACATAATCCTTCCTATGCTGTTTGGCAGTCCTGTAATAAAACATGTCACACATACACATAACACACATGTGTGACGTTATTTATTACAGGACTGCTAAACAGGATAGGAATGATTTATGAATATATATATATATATATATATATATATATATATATATATATATATATATATAAATCATTATGCATATATAGCATAAATCACTTATTTACATCCACCTTTGTGTATTTAAGCTATATATTGTTGGTTTGAGATTCCTTATTACAGGACTGCCAAACAGCATAGGAAGGATTTATGTTATATATATATATATATATATATACACACATATGTAACATGAATCATTCCTATGCTGTTTGGCAGTCCTGTAATAAGGAATCTCAAACCAACAATATATATAGCTTAAATACACAAAGGTGGATGTAAATAAGTGACCCCCAACCTTCCCTTCTCTCCACCATACCCAGAGCTTACCTGAGTGGGAATAGACCTGCTCTGCATCTCCCACAAGGTGACAAGGATATCTTCAGAGCTGCTTCACTGTCCCATGTGGAGCTTCCTTCACATCCCTGTCATGATGCTGTGTAAAAGCACTGCACTGATAGGATGCTCAGTGATGTGTCAGCCAATCAGTGCAGGGCTTTCACACACAGTAATGATGCTGTGTAAAAGCCCTGCACTGATTGGCTGACACATCACTCAGCCTCCTATCAGTGTAGGGCTTTCACACACTGTCTGTGTGATGTCAGGGGGCGGAGCTACACGGAGCTGCAGAGACTTGGGCTTTGATCATTACATTCGGGGCTTCAGCCCCCTTAGCCCACCCCTAGCGACTAATGAAAAATAGTTTTTTTGTGTGTGTGTGTCATCTAGTTTATACTCATATCATGAATAGGGTTGCCACCTGGCCGGTATTTTACCGGCAGGCCGGTAAAAAATTGGCATCAGGCCAATGTTAAGTCTATGAAGACAGTACCAAGGCCGGTATTTTTCTGAAGAAAAGGTGGCAACCCTAATCATGAAATAAAAGAGGAATCATTTCTAACATGCAAGGAACATATGAGAATTAGCTAGTGGAGATTGAGAAAAATATTGCACGCAAGCACAACAAATGCAAAAACATTTTTCAAGTATATTAACACCTCGGCAACGCAGGACATACCTAATCGAGACATCAGAGTTGTGGGTAGTGGCAACTGCTTGTGATTAAAGGCACACTTCCTGCACACATTTTTACCAGGAAGTGTAAAATATACGTACTGTGTTAAAACAAGATGTGGAAGCTATCAATGATCACAACCACCACTTAGCCGGTGTCGCTCCAGTGCCTTGATGTCATCCAGCAAAACTGAAAGCACCGTAATGCTCCCTGTAGTGTTTGTGGGCACCATACCAATATGGCACTGACTGTCGTAAGTGAGACCTTCGGAAGTGATTAGTGATCACTTCCGTCGCTCTGTTAGTGTTGCTAGACCACCTCTAGAAGCACTCAGCAACATTATAGTACAAAAACAAAAATAGGTTAAGTTAGCCTTAGATTTAGGGTTAGGGTTAAAGTTATCTATACAAAATATGAAACTATCGTGGCGCTACAAAAAATTATAAAACATAAATAATCTAGCAGTTTACAGTGAAAAAAAGTGAAACTTCATCCACAATTCTTAAATTCAACAAAAAATCTAAAATAACTGGAGCGCTTAACATAAATAATTATAAATAAGCAAAAAGAAAAAGAGAGATACTTATAAATAAATGTTGATATTGATAGTAGAGGCCTCTCTTAGACGAAGGCAGGATCCAATTAAATGAATGCAAAAATATAAAAATATATCATTTTGTATTATCTAAATAAACAATATAAAAGTATACAGCTCAAAATAAAAATGCAAACTAAAAGTAAGATAGACCAAGTGTCTATTAGCAACTGGATATAAATTAAAGGGAGACTGTAGAAAATATAAATGAAATTACAAAAATGTATTGATTTATTCAGACAATATAGATAGGATAGTGATAATAATCTATCCCTTAAAAATGTTAAAAGATAGCTTACAGCTGTAATAGCTACAAATAAATGAACTATAGCAAGTACTGATAATTATCACAAAACAAAACACACATATAGAACAAATGAACATAAAATTGATTCAAATAACAACAATAAAATAAAGCAAGTGCTTCAACAAAAGAGCTTACACTCTTAGACGGTGGGACCTGCAGCGCAGGATCCCACAGAAAGCTTCGGGGTTTTCTATTGCCCTACTCGGTATGAGGATTAATAGATGTGGTAATCCCTCTGCGGTAGGAACCTCTCCAGGTTCTCCGTATTGGATTGCAGCTTGCTATAAGTATTTCAACAAAAGAGCTTACACTCTTAGACGGTGGGACCTGCAGCGCAGGATCCCACAAAAAGCTTCGGGCTTTTCTATTGCCCTACTCGGTATTAGGATTAAGAGATGTGGTAATCCCTCTGCGGTAGGAACCTCTCCAGCTTCTCCGTATTGGATTGCAGCTTGCTATAAGTATTTCGTATCGCCGCTACGCTCAGGATGCCTGGATACAGTCCGTTTTTCCGTGGGGATAAATCCAAATAGTAACCGAGTGACAAATAAAATGTATCAATAAAAAAACAAGAGCACTACGCGTTTTGCCTGACCGGCTTCATCAAGGTGCATATATGGACTGAAGATTCAAGCTCTTTTAAACCCTCCAAATGGATCTCTCACATGTGTTGGGCCGATTAAGTTAATTGATAATTAACCCTTTAGTTGCAGAACAGGACTTTGTAGCATATTATTCAAAGGTAATGTATATTCTCAATACAGTTAGAAATTATACAGAGTTCTATTGTCTTAGTATGTTAAAGGATGACACATCAGGGGACAGAAGCATAATAAACATTTGCATATACAATAATTCAGTCATGTCCAAAGTCCGGCCCGCGGGCCAGTTGCGGCCCGTCCTTTACTTCCATACGGCCCCAGAGACACGGCTGATCAATGTCTCTCTCTGAAAAAAAAAAAAAGCTTGCAGGCAGAGACGGAGGTGAGAAGGGATCGGAAGATCCCCCCCCACCATCGCTCTGCCTGACGTCATACGCGCGCCGGGTCACGTGACCTATCGGCACAACCACCTGTGAGACGAACAGGCAGCATGGAGAAGACCATGCTGCCTGCCACTAGCCACCAGGGAAAGGTAAGTGCTGGGGACTGGGGAGATTGGGGGAAAGTACTGGGGAAAGAGGCAGGGGCTTATTAATGATAAGGTAACACTGACATATTATTGGGCAAATTAGCTGGGGAATATTAATGGCAACTAACACTGGTATATTACTTGGCAAATTGGCTGGGGCATATAAAATGGCAAATAACTGGCATATTACTGGGCAAATTGGCAGGGGCATATAAAATGGCAAATAACTGGCATATTACTGAGCAAATTAGCTGGGGCATATAAAATGGCAAATAACTGGCATACTACTGGGCAAATTGGCAGGGGATATTAAATGGCAAATAACTGGCATATTACTGGGCAAATTGGCAGGGGATATTAAATGGCAAATAACTGGTATATTACTGGCCAAATTGGCAGGGGATATTAAATGGCAAATAACTGGTATATTACTGGGCAAATTGGCTGGGGCATATAAAATGGCAAATAACACTGGCATATTACTGGGCAAATTGGCAGGGGCATATTAAATAGCAAATAACACTGGCATATTACTGGGAAAATTGGCAGGGGCATATTAAATGGCAAATAACATTGGCATATTATTGGGAATATTGGCAGGGGCAAATTAAATGGCAAAAAAACACTGGCATATTACTGGGAAAATTGGCAGGGGCATATTAAATGGCAAATAACATTGGCATATTATTGGGAAAATTGGCAGGGACATATTAAATGGCAAATAACACTGGCATATTACTGGGAAAATTGGCAGGGACATATTAAATGGCAAATAACATTGGCATATTATTGGGAATATTGGCAGGGGCAAATTAAATGGCAAAAAACACTGGCATATTACTGGGGAAATTGGCAGGGGCATATTAAATGGCAAATAACATTGGCATATTATTGGGAAAATTGGCAGGGACATATTAAATGGCAAATAACACTGGCATATTACTGGGAAAATTGGTAGGGGCATATTAAATGGCAAATAACACTGGAATATTATTGGGCAAATTGGCTGGGGCATATTAAATGGCATATAACACTGGCATATTATTGGGCAAATTGGCCGAGAGAACCATGCATGGGAAGGGAGAAGAGAGAGACATAAATGGAATGGTAGAGGAGAGACAGACAGACATGCTTTCGCAGAGGAGAGACAGACAAATATGGGATGGCAGAGGAGAGACAGACAAACATGGGATGGCAGAGGAGAGACAGACAGATATGGGATGGCAGTGGAGAGACAGACAGATATGGGAAAGGTTAGTTGTGTTCCTGACATATATTTCAGCATCTTGTGTTGTTGTTTTTTTTCATCTGGCCTTCAGATATGAAAGGCAGAGTGATTTTACTACTGTTTAGAATTGTCATTCAAATCGTTTGCAATAAAGTTTGCATAAAATAGTTCATTTGTACTTAATTTTAACTGTCAGGCAAAATGGTCGGCCCTCACGCATGTTCACTTCATCAAGTCTGGCCCTCTTTGAAAAAAGTTTGGACACCACTGCAATAATTGAATCCCTAACAGTTTGCAAACTAACAAAATATGTGTCTTTCTGCGTATAAACACATTGGACACTTACAGCACAGAAGAAAAAAGGCATTAACAATATATAGGATACATTTCCACTCTTAAATAAAAATGGAATAAAGAGTAAATATATAAAAAGTAAAAATATGTATATAAAAAAAATATTACTTTTTTGCAATAGATATACATATTTTTACTTTTTATATATTCTGGCTCTCGAACCAAATGGACGTCTGTTTTTTGCATGCAGCTTGAAACCTCTGCTGATCAGCTGTCTCTCTGTTGACATTCTGTGTATTTGTGAGATACTTCGCGGTACTCTACAATATTTTAATGTAAGCCTCTTTCTATTCATAAAATTTTGTTACATTAACGTTCCATCACTATGAAATTCTCTCTTCTCTGTATGTAACACTCACACAAGTTAAGGATATCTACGGTCATTTAACACCTTGTTCCCTGAAGACACCTAAGGGATCTCCTTATATCTACCTACATATTGAGCAGTATACTGCTCAACAAAGTGTGAGTAATATACCCATCACCTTTTAAATTAAAATCCTGTTTTTAAAACGGAAAACACTATTGTATCTTCTTCTTATTTTTTTGGTATTACTGAACTCTCCAATCAAGATTTAAAGAGATCATTGCTGAGATTGAGCCAATAAGTATAACCTCTTTCAATTTTTCACAGTACATGCACAAGTATTTTTTCACCTATTTGTTCTCATTGTTTTATTTTATTTCACAATTTGCGCTCTTTTTTTTTATGTTACACTATTATTGTAAGTAACCAGAGGATGGCACTATTGGACCAAATATGGTTGGTAGGTTACCTGACCATGTTTCTACCAAAGTTATACGTAATTTATTCACAATGATGGTTGGAACATTATACTTCCCAACTTTATCTGGAATCCTATGGCACACCCATTATTTGTATATTATCTGCTGGTCTTAACAAGTTTGGTAGCTACACTTAGCTTGGTGAAAATATTTGAGTACGAAGATGATTATAAGGATTGTTAATCGAAGTTATCTGTATATTACAGCCATAAATTGTTTTCTTTTGAACCTGACAAAGATCTTTTTGATCCATGTGTTTTTTATATATGTGATTGAAGGGACTGTCTGGTGTCCAAATTGTATCTTCCAAATGTTAATGCATATATTAAAGTACTTTCAAAGTACTTTCATGCATCTTTTACATTTTGCATTGCTTAAAAAATTAAAAGCTTACACTTAGATAAAATTGCACTTTTGCAGAGGTTCAGGATATCCCTGTTTCAGTTTCTCAGTGTCAGGGTTTCTCTAGCTATTTTTAACAAGAAACCCTTCCTTTAGTGAGTTGATCAGATGTTTTTAACGGCCAGCTCTTTAAGCAATTTTTTCTATGGTTACTCACCTGGTTGCTATTAGCCAACCCCTTTGCTGCTTAGTACAGGTATTTAAGCACCTTGTTTCAGTTGCTCCTTTGCCTTTGCATTGTTTCTGGTTTCCAAGTGCAATTCCTGTGATTCTCATGTTTGACCTGGCTTGGCTGACTTCCCTTTCTGGTTCCTGCCCCGGCTTGCTTCCTGGGTTTTGCTTATGGACTATTTTATCTATCACTATGTCTAGTGCCCCAAATGCATCTTCCAAATATTAATGCATATTAATGTGCTTTCAAAGTACTTTAAAATGCATGTCTTACATTTTGCATTGCTTAAAATATAAAATACTTACAGCTAGATGAAATTGTGAAATTACAGCAGTTTGCAAGAAACAAGGACTGCCCACACTAAATGAGTAAAAGCCATTTCCTTTTTTTTCCGCAGGAACCAATGAGAATGATGCCATTCAAATGAATGGAATATCCTGTCTCTCTAGTGATGTCATCAGACAATGTGTTCCACTTAAAAGATCCTACTGTGTACAAGAGCAAGGTCACTCAGAGGCCACACAATAAATTCAATTTGAGGAGGACAGGAAGTGACCAAATGAAACAAAAATTTATATCCTCAGTGTCTATAGAATCAGTGCTGCCACACCTGCAGTAAACGAGCAGAGTAATCACTGGGGAGGGATTGAGTCAAATATTAAAAAAGTGATTTATACAGAATGCCTGCATCAAATCACACAAGGATAAAAGCCTGTGGACTATGCAAGCAGCAATCTTCATCTTGCACCAGGGCCGGACTGGGAGAAAAATTCTGCCCGGGCATTTTTTTATCACACCGGCCCACTAAGAAGGGGGCGGGGCAGAGGAGGTGTGTTTTGTCATCACCAATGACAAACACGCTCCCTCTCAAAGTGAGCATGTTGGTTCAATGCTCTTCCAGGGCAGACCATGCGCAGAGCTCTGCTGAAGAGCTCTAGCATGAGAAAAAAGCCCTGTATTTGTTCTGCACAGTGCAAGCAAATTTAATAACATGCTTGCACTGTGTTTCCTTGCAACTTGTCTCTGGTGTCTCTATAAATGGATACCAGGAGACAAAAATGCCAGGAAAGAGTATTGAGCATGTGTTTGGAGCCTGCTTGTGGGATTGCGTGTGTGTAGAGTGAGCTGATTGTGGTGTGGTATTGTGTAATAAAGTCGGTTTTAGTTGTGTTGTGTTTGTGGTGTAATGTGATTCATATGTGGCTAGGGGCTGTAGAGAATGTGTGTATAGGGGATATAGCAAGTGTGTGCATACATGCTATAGTGTGTGTGTGTATATATATATATAGATGTAGTGTGTGTTTAGGGGTGTAGTATGTGTTTGCTTACAAGGAATCTAGTGTGTGTGTATATATACATATATATATATATATATATGAGTCTAGTGTGTGTTTGAAGGACCCAGAATGTGTATAGGAGATCTACAGGGAGTGCAGAATTATTAGGCAAATGAGTATTTTGACCACATCATCCTCTTTATGCATGTTGTCTTACTCCAAGCTGTATAGGCTCGAAAGCCTACTACCAATTAAGCATATTAGGTGATGTGCATCTCTGTAATGAGAAGGGGTGTGGTCTAATGACATCAACACCCTATATCAGGTGTGCATAATTATTAGGCAACTTCCTTTCCTTTGGCAAAATGGGTCAAAAGAAGGACTCAGAAAAGTCAAAAATAGTGAGATATCTTGCAGAGGGATGCAGCACTCTTAAAATTGCAAAGCTTCTGAAGCGTGATCATCGAACAATCAAGCGTTTCATTCAAAATAGTCAACAGGGTCGCAAGAAGCGTGTGGAAAAACCAAGGCGCAAAATAACTGCCCATGAACTGAGAAAAGTCAAGCGTGCAGCTGCCAAGATGCCACTTGCCACCAGTTTGGCCATATTTCAGAGCTGCAACATCACTGGAGTGCCCAAAAGCACAAGGTGTGCAATACTCAGAGACATGGCCAAGGTAAGAAAGGCTGAAAGACGACCACCACTGAACAAGACACACAAGCTGAAACGTCAAGACTGGGCCAAGAAATATCTCAAGACTGATTTTTCTAAGGTTTTATGGACTGATGAAATGAGAGTGAGTCTTGATGGGCTTGATGGATGGGCCCGTGGCTGGATTGGTAAAGGGCAGAGAGCTCCAGTCCGACTCAGACGCCAGCAAGGTGGAGGTGGAGTACTGGTTTGGGCTGGTATCATCAAAGATGAGCTTGTGGGGCCTTTTCGGGTTGAGGATGGAGTCAAGCTCAACTCCCAGTCCTACTGCCAGTTCCTGGAAGACACCTTCTTCAAGCAGTGGTACAGGAAGAAGTCTGCATCCTTCAAGAAAAACATGATTTTCATGCAGGACAATGCTCCATCACACACGTCCAAGTACTCCACAGCGTGGCTGGCAAGAAAGGGTATAAAATAAGAAAATCTAATGACATGGCCTCCTTGTTCACCTGATCTGAACCCCATTGAGAACCTGTGGTCCATCATCAAATGTGAGATTTACAAGGAGGGAAAACAGTACACCTCTCTGAACAGTGTCTGGGAGGCTGTGGTTGCTGCTGCACGCAATGTTGATGGTGAACAGATCAAAACACTGACAGAATCCATGGATGGCAGGCTTTTGAGTGTGCTTGCAAAGAAAGGTGGCTATATTGGTCACTGATTTGTTTTTGTTTTGATTTTGAATGTCAGAAATGTATATTTGTGAATGTTGAGATGTTATATTGGTTTCACTGGTAAAAATAAATAATTGAATTGGTATATATTTGTTTTTTGTTAAGTTGCCTAATAATCATGCACAGTAATAGTCACCTGCACACACAGATATCCCCCTAAAATAGCTAAAACTAAAAACAAACTAAAAACTACTTCCAAAAATATTCAGCTTTGATATTAATGAGTTTTTTTGGTTCATTGAGAACATGGTTGTTGTTCAATAATAAAATTAATCCTCAAAAATACAACTTGCCTAATAATTCTGCACTCCCTGTAGTGAGTGTGTGTTTATAACGGTTTCAGAGTGTATATAGGGATCTAGTGTGTGTATGTGTGTAGATGATCCAGAGTTGGGTAAGGGATCTAGTGTGTGTCTGGAATGTAATGTGTTTAGGGGTGCAGTATGTGTGTGAGGGGTGCTGTGTATATATATATATATATATATATATATATATATATATATATATATATATATATATGGAAGTATCGTGTATGTCTGTTGTGCAGTGTGTTGGGGGGTTCTGTGTGTATGTGAGGGGTGCAGTATGTGTGTGTGAGGGGTATTCCTTAGTAATACCAGTCAGATGGCCATTAAATTTGCCACATACAGGAGCCCCACAAATTATGTCACACACAGGAGCCCCATAACTATGCCACATACAGGAGCCCATAACTATGCCACATACAGGAGCCCCATAAATTATGCCACATCAGAGCCCCATTATTTATGCCTCAACTTGGAGCCCAATTAATTATGCCACACACACAAGCGCCCCTTAATTATGCCACACACACAAGCGCCCCTTAATTATGCCACACACACAAGCACCCCATAATTATGCCACACAAAAGAGCCCCTTAATTATGCCACACATGGGGCCCAATAAATATGCCACACATGGGACAGCAATACATATCTATAAACACAGACATCTCTCTATAACTAGTTGCATTTATACTTATTTGAATTATTTAATATTGTATTTAATAAAAATGTTATTGAAAAATTGCATTACTATATTTTTTTCCCTTCCTCTGCACCCACATTGCACCTACAGGACTTAACACAGCACCATACAGTACCCACAGAACTTGCCATCCACCTATATTGCACCCACAGCACTTGGCTTGCACTCATATTGCACCTACACGATTTGGCATGCCACAGTGTCACTTTGCCCCACAGAACTAGCCAGTGTCACTTTCCACATAGTACATGTTATTTTGCCCATCAGACCATGCCACAGCATCACTTTGCCAATTAAAATATGCCAGTATTTAACCCCTCGATATGCCATGATTTAGCCATTCAATATGCCAGTATTTTGCCCCCCAATATGCCATTTAATATGCCAGGATATTGCCCCTCAATATGCCAGGAGTTTGCCCCCCAATATGCCATTTAATATGCCAGGATTTTGCTCTCAATATGCCAGGTTTTTGCACCCAATATGCCATTTAATATGCCAGGATATTGCCCCCAATATGTCATTTAATATTCCAGGATTTTGCTCTCAATATGCCAGGATTTTGCCCCCAATATGCCATTTAATATTCCAGGATTTTGCCCCCAATATGCCATTTAATATTCCAGGATATTGCCCCCAATATGTAATTTAATATTCCAGGATTTTTCTCTCAATATGCCAGGATTTTGCACCCAATATGCCATGTAATATGCCAGGATATTGCGTCCAATACGCCATGTAATATGCCAGAATATTGCCCCCAATATTCCATGTAATATGCCAGGATATTGCCCCCAATATGCCATGTAATATGCCAGGATATTGCCCCTTAGTATGCTCGTTATGCCACCCTCTTCCCCCCTTCCCCAGACCCCAGTACTTACCTCTTTGCTGCTCCGTCTCCCGGTGCTCTGAAGCTCCCCTCCAGCCGCGCAGAACAATAAAGTTTGTTTAAAAAAAAAGTTCCAACAAACTTTATTGACCGCGCACAACAATTTTTTATTTTTTTTGGAATGCAGGGGACGCCACTGCTGGGACCTCCCCTGCCGGCCTCGGCCCATGGCCACCGCGGCCCACCGGGCATTTGCCTGGTGTGCCTGATGACCAGTCCGGGCCTGTCTTGCACCAAAGTTTGTTTGGTGACTTGACTGTCCCTTTAAGGCTTCTTAGAGGTTTTTTTTTTTCAGCAGCAACCAATAAAAATTTTAATGTGATTTCCTGTTTCCCTAGTGATATGATCATACAATATGCTGCACTATTGGAGTGTTTACAAGAACATTATATGTTAGTTCCCTGTCACTTCATAATGTCAGTCATGTAATAAAAGCATTCCAACTCTCTCATATATACCAGCTGGCTGAGAGTGATAGGCATTCCATCTCCTTTGTATAAAGGCCAACTGGAGACCCTATTTATCTGGATACCTATGTTACACTACTAGCCTAAGCTCTAGCTGTCTGTGTAATGTATCTACCACCACTTTCTTTCGCTATCAGCTTTCATTATTTGACTACATTATAGATCACTGGACATTATCTGTGTCTCTGGATTATGTACATGTCAGTCACATAGTAATTTAGGTTGAAAAAAAAACATAAGTCCATCAGGTTCAACCCTTCTACCTATCAATGCTGCTTTTGATCCAAAAGAAGGCAAAAACCCCTAAGGAAGCTACTTCAAATTTTGCCCCAAGGGGTAAAAATTCCTCCTTGACTTTCAGGAATCATATTTTTCCTTGGATCAATAAGCTCTATTATTAATGCTTATTCTATAATTAATAGCCTTGGATGTCCTGCTTTTCTAAAAAAAAACAAAACACATCCAGACCATTTTTAAATGCATCTAATGTATTTAATAGCACTACCTCTCTTGGCAGTGAGTTCCATATCTTTATTCTCCTTACCGTGTCAGGTTATCAGTGTTGGAGAGGGAGAGGGGGGTGATCAGTACTGATGATCAGACAGGAAGCAGCACAGAGTACCTCCTGCAGACAACCTATTCCACATACTGTGTTCTATTCTACCAGCACAGGAAGTGACTACATGAAACAAAAAGTTATATGCCCTACACAATCAGTGCTGCAGCACCTGTGGTATACTTTCCGAGTAATCACTGGGTAATACTTCAGTAAAATATTAAAAATGTGATTTAAGTAAGAATATCTGCATCAAATCAAAGTGGGAAAAAAATCCTGTGCACTATATAAGCAGTAATCTTCAACATGTACCAAAGTGAGTTTGGAGTCTAGACTGTCCCTTTAAAAGTCAGGGATGTTTATTTAACAGGGAGGATTTTTTTAATACAAGAGCGATTAAATACAGTGAAGGTCAACAAAGCTCCTGGACCAAATGGGATTCACCCTCATTTATTTAGAGATTTTAGCTTATTAATTGACAAACTTTTTATATTGAATTTTTAAGGGTCCAAATTTCACTGGAAATGTTCCACTCGATTGGGAGAAAAGTAAATGTGATGCATTTGTCCAAGAAGGGAAACCTAACATCCATAATGGGAAAGCCTAACATTCATAATGGGAAAGCCTAACATTCATAATGGGTAAGCCTAAAATCCATAATGGGTAAGCCTAACATCCATAATGGGCAAGCCTAACATTCATAATGGGTACATCCATAATGGGTAAGCCTAACATCCATAATGGGCAAGCCTAACATCCATAATGGGTAAGCATAACATAACATCCATAATGGGCAAGCCTAACATTCATAATGGGTAAGCCTAACATCCATAATGGGCAAGCCTAACATCCATAATGGGTAAGCCTAACATCCATAATGGGCAAGCCTAACATTCATAATGGGTAAGCCTAACATCCATAATGGGCAAGCCTAACATTCATAATGGGTAAGCCTAACATTCATAATGGGTAAGCCTAACATCCATAATGGGTAAGCCTATCATCCATAATGGGCAAGCCTAACATTCATAATGGGTAAGCCTAACATTCATAATGGGTAAGCCTATCATCCATAATGGGTAAGCCTAACATTCATAATGGGAAAGCCTAACATTCATAATGGGTAAGCCTAACATCCATAATGGGCAAGCCTTACATCCATAATGGGCAAGCCTAACATCCATAATGGGAAAGCCTAACATTCATAATAGGAAAGCCTAACATTCATAATGGGTAAGCCTAACATCCATAATGGGTAAGCGTGATATCCATAATGGGTAAGCATAACATTACTAATGGGAAAGCCTAACATCCGAATTGTGCGCATGAGCAGTAACACTACCAGTTTTAATGAAAGCCCTACCACGCACAGTATTATTAACCTTTGACCTACATTGCCCATCTGCCTCAAGGTTCTTGAGTTATGCATGATTACATGGCATTAGAGTTACAGTACAATGCTGTATGGCCAAATGAGCTATTATGCAGGTTTTTTGCTATTTAGCCAAGTACTTCTTGCAGATATACAAAATACTCTTAATATAATTCTGTGGTATAATTATTATGAATAATTTTTGTCAACAATAATTCTCGAATTTATGTTTTTCTATATGAACTTTAAGTAGGGGTAGGCACCAACATTTCTCATGGTGGGCATTTACCAGGTCCGTGGTGGACAATTTAATGATATTCTATGGAACTTCCCACGGACACTGGTGGAGACTTTTAGGCTACGTTGCTGTTCATGAAGCTAACCTTGTTTGCAATATTTTTTTTCTCCTTTATGAATTACTTGTCTTCATCCAAGTGATACTTATTTCTCTCAAACCTACTGAGAGTCAATACTTTATCAAGGTAAAAGAAAATAGCTCAAACAACATAGGACATTTTGTTTCTAAACAAAGCTAAATACTAGTATGTGTGTACACGTGCCTCTCTCCCAATGGGGGCTTTATTGTTTATCTATTTTTTAAGTATTTTACCAGGAAGGATAAGTCCAGATGTATCTTGTTTTCAGGTATGTCCTGGGACATATGTTCGTGGATATGCAAAGGTATACAGAGAAGAATACTAATCAGAGTGTTTTGTCCTGTGTTGCTTTGCTAGCAGACAAAAAGAAATGGGAATTATAATCTTGAGAGGCAAAGGAGT
The DNA here is from genome assembly GCA_036172795.1 of Pelodytes ibericus. Classification (NCBI taxonomy): domain Eukaryota; kingdom Metazoa; phylum Chordata; class Amphibia; order Anura; family Pelodytidae; genus Pelodytes; species Pelodytes ibericus. The sequence goes on along the minus strand of CM069863.1, from coordinate 111,300,483 downwards.
TTTATTCTTGAAATCCAGGATATGTTTTTTTTGTGTGATTCTGTATCTTTATTTTCCATTGAACATGACTGATATCACATGACTTGTGCACTGTGGAGGCGACAATTTTAACAGTTAGGTACCAGTTCACTGTGAATAGTTTTTTCGTGTTTGCTTTTTTTTCTTTGGTGATGTAGATGTTATATTTTGGTCCAGAATAAATGTTCTGGCAATAAAGAGGTTACAGTTATCATTTGCAGACAACAAGTAGAACCCAGTGCTTTTCCTGCAAATGCTAGAAATATCATCAGGTAGGAGAGATGAGTGTTGCAATGTAATGTATTCTAACATACTTGATTACATGTTTAGCAAAGTAAATTGTGGACAATTGGCGTGTTATTTTAAGAAATATTTGGCATAACTTTTTCTGTATTGGTTTCTGTTTATTCTGTTATTCTATGATTTAATCTAGATCTCTTCTCTTTCCTGACTTGTTTGTTTAAAAATACTGCTTTCTTTTGAATTTAATTGGATTATGAGCAGGTTATGCAATCATGTATTTGTATGTATTACCAGAAAGTCAGGCAGAGTATGACATATATTTTTTCACACATACAGACATCAAGTTTGTGTAGGCCAACTAAAAATACAGTACTAGATAAGAACCTTTTGACCTATATTTATATAAGTCACTTGCTCTTTGGCATATATGTTGCAGTACATTTCAAATGGAGTTTCCTTTTGTATTTGCTTCTTGTATGTACATATTGCTCATTGCACCTACTTTTGGTATCTGCTATTAGAGAATAATAGTAGATACTGGAATAATGGCCATGTAGAAGATGTAAAGCACTACACATATCAAATACTAGCATTAGATAGCCTAACTGGAAAGACAGACATTTTTCTTTGAAAGTTCACAAAGAGGTTCTCCATTCTTATTGGGGTCAATAGGTACATGTTGGTACCAATCCACCACGATACAGTAATTAATCATCTTCTTGATAAATCTTTCACTCCCTCTCCTTGGTAGGAGTGTCGGTTTATTTCCAATAAAGATTATTGATTGGGATTATGGCCTAATTAATATTTTTTATTATCAATGCTGACGCATCTTGGGAACATCTGACTTGAACGAATACAAACACCAAATCTGAGTTTGAGAATGTTCTATGTCCTCTGTAATTAAGGTTGCCACCTTTTTCTTCAAAAAATAACCGACCATGCTATTGCCTCCAATGACTTAACATACTGGTTGGGTGGCAACCTTACCAGAAATATAAACATGAATTACTTGAGTAATAAATATGATAACCTTGCTGGATTTAGAATTCAGATGCTCCTAGGCATGATAGGCAAACACTACCATCATCTCTATATTCATCATCAGTATTAAAGAATATAGGCTGGTGGACTCAGTTTATAAATCCATGATAAGACACCTTACATACGCTGTTCATTTTTGGCCACCAGTCCTCAAATTATTAAATTTGAAAAAGTAGGTACTTATTTTATCAATAAGTAATGAGCATCACTTCTGAATTCCCTGCACAATAGACCACCTCCCTAATGGCTTGGAGAGAAAATACCATAATTTTGTAGTCAAGAAGAATTTTTACCCATAATTGGTCTTGTGGGATTTTCAGCAGCAACATGCAAACGTGAAGAGTTTCACCATAAATGACTGTGATTCAAAGTACACACTTATAAAGCCAGCAGTCTACTTTTTATTTAGAATATGCTGAATGGAGACCATTCAATAGGCCATTTCTACCTCATGAAGATGCCTTTTCAATGGTCCCCTGATTGTGCACTATTCCATAGTTACTCAACCCTTTATACCTTTAACTATCAAGCAGTAAATGAGTTGTGAAGAAATTAGTGGCTGTTTATCTGTGGTAAAGATGGAAAGTATGTGACAAATATGATATTACAGTAAATGTAAAATATATAACCTTAATATCCTCAGTTCTGGTCTGCTTGGAAGACAACATGGAAGCAGGGTTTCAAAATATGTCACATGCTGTTATCTAGTTTATTTACTTGCATTTAATTAATATTAGTCTTACTGCTGATCTCGGGCATACATACAAAGATCTACTTGGTCATTAGCTTGACATAGCTCAAAGCAACCAGGACAGATAAACAATGGGGGGTTGTGGGAATGTTACAGGATTTGCTTAGAAAGCAGTAAAATGCTTTTCTCTCTGTAGCGTATTTGAATGGCCAATTTTCTGTGTATTTCTAGTGGATTGACACCTCATTCAAGCCCTGCAGGAATTACAGAAGGCAATTGACAAAACTACTTATGGAAAATATATTTTTGATGATACAATCATATCTAAAAAGTGATGTCTACATTCTAATATTATCTTATAGTGAGAGATTTCTGCACATTTGCCAGCAGTTTTCCAATAAATGTAATGGCCATTGAATTATTAGCAAGATGACCACATGGTGTTTGCAGGGCAAGAGAAGGTTAACAGGGGTAATTAGGTGTCAATTCTCTGCAGTGTTTTAGCACTGCGTGAGGGCATGGAGGCTTGCAGTCCATTGGTCAGAGTAGCACTAGCCAGTGTTCCAGAGGGAAGCTTTAAATGGTGCTCTCAGGAAACTTTTGTCAGAGCGCTAGACAGAGCAGAAACATCTGAGCAAAAAACAATCATTGTTGGTCCTGCAGGTATTGGTATATAATAAAATGTTAAATGGCTTAAACTTCTTATAAAATGGATGCAGACTTTTTACCAGTGTATAATTCTATGTGTTTGTGTGTGTGTTTATTGGGATCTTTGTTTAATTGATTGAGAATATGCACTATGCAAATATCATGAGACTATAGCAACACATCCCATCCTGGATAACCACTGAGCAAAGTTTAAAGCTTCCGTCCATGCTTTGCTTAAATGCAAAGTATAGTCAGAGATAATACTACAGTGTATTCATCTAAATATCCAGGTGACACATTTTTAATAATTGACATGTGACATGTGGGACTTTGTCACAACCACATCACATACGTAAATGATAGGTAAATTCCTTTGTTCTGAAAGCAGCATCTGCAGCCAAGAATAGTCCTAAAGGGCAGCTCTGTCAGTAGGCATTTTCCATCTGTATGTAGCTTTACGCCAGTCTATAATTATATCTTCAGTTCTGTGGAAAAGCTAATTGTATCTTTCTTCAAGATCGGACTTAAAGAAGCAGTTTAGCTTTAGGCCAACAAGTAGGAGTTTTTTTTATGATTAATGATAGAATGTAGATGCAGCATATAATCTAGAAAAAATGCTTACAAAAATCAACTAGATTTTCTTATTAAAGCAACTCAAATCCTGTGTTTTCAGGTTGATAAAGCAATTATTTATGGCAGACCCAGAGTGCTATAAATGATAACAATAGTGTTATTTGCAAGAAGCTGTCTGGCTGCATAGGCTGTACCATACTGGCATGGCTTCGGAGCATGTTCTCCACTCTTGACCAAGATCCATTGTTGGGCAATGCTTCCATTCCTAAAATCCGGCACATTATGTTGTAAACATCCACCGACTTAATTGGAGAAGATTTGAAGTTAACTTTAAAATCTAGAGAGAAAATACAAAATAGTTAGTGTAAGAAAGCATTTGCTGTACAGTTTCTAGATAAATTAAAGGATATAAAACTTGTTGACTTGTTATACATGTGAAAAATCGACCAGAAATGTAAATTTTGTAAACTGGCACCAATCTATCTTTCTGGATTTGTCTCTGCTATCTATCTACAGCATGCAGTTGATTCTGCCTGACACATGTTTAAAACGGGGCAACTTACTTTTTTGCAGACAGGTAAGATGTCACACTCATATAGCCACTGTCACCACTAGTACTTTAAAACCACATATACCTATTCCTGAGCATAATTAAATATGTTAGCATTTCTTCTAAACACATGCAAGATTTATTACAAACATACACTTCCAGTATTTTCCATTTGGCATACAGGACATGCATAATTAAATTAAATTAAAATGATATTAATCTGTTGAGAATATTGTTTTCAGTTCCAGATCAACGTTTACTTTTATCTATAGACTGTGTGAGATGAGCTTGAAAAGAAAATTACAGATAGACAGGATGGTAACCAGTGATACATTACACTGTTAGTTTTGGAACTCTCAGTTTTAGAGTTTTTACCTCTAACAAATGCAGTCTACATTTTATTTTTACAATGGGTTCTCTTGTTCATTCATTACATTTCCATATTAAGTTTATATAATCCTCTGTTTCAACTATCAGGAATCCAGCAGCATGCTAGTAAGTATTTTACTCCCTGCAACTCCCTGTGTTAACAAGGTTTTAACATATTACATATATGTAAGATGATAACTTTACTCAAGAGATAATATCTGTCCTAGTTGAAAGAATGAAATATGTTGGTATTACATAATCACTATACCTATAAGGACTTATTTGGAAAGGTTTGACATTTATTACAATAATAATATTTGTTATATTTACCTGGACCATAAGCCAAGAAGAATCCCTGCATGTCCATAAGCTCATTGTCATATCCATGCCATCCATGCTGCCTTTCTTGATTGGTACCTTTTTTCCAGTAGGGTAGTTTCTCTTTACTCTAGGTCAGAATACATATCACTTTGATTTGATAAAACTTAATCTGATATAGTTTTCACAATTGATACTTTTTTTCTATCAAAAAAACCTACTTTAGATCCTAAAACTGGTCATACTTTGTGATCTTGAAAGTTCACCTGTCTGGAGATCTCCCCCTTCCTCCGAAGCAAAAGAGTAATTCCAGGTATTGGAGAATGCGGATAACCACGGAACTAACAGTGGGCATGACTCGCCAAAGTCCGTAGGTCAATTCTGGCAACTTCCCAGTTATGAAAACTACCTATGTGTATCACTTGTGCTTTTTCGTTTTTAGTTCATGTAACGACTTTGAGATGTGGTTAGAGATTTACCAAACCATAGTTTGATGTAATTTGGGAGGACCAGTGGGCTGATATGTCAAGGATGTGTAATCTCAAACATGGCTGCATTGTTATATAATTGCATTACCATTGACTATTGTAATGCCTGAATGTTTTCTGGTACACCTTATACCTGACTTGATCCTTTAGTCATAGTGTGGCACTAATGCTACTAGGTTTATTATATAAAGTGAAATGTAAAATATGTTTTTTTAATCAAAATTGTACTATATTTAAACTTTTTAGAGCCATTAAAGACAGAAGGCAAACAAAACAGAATTCTTTTGGTAGGCAGCTTTTACCTCTGTTATAAACCATTCTTGCTCAGCAACAATAGTTAAAGGTGACACAAATTGTCCTTTTTTGTAATGGAATCGGTCTGGAATGGCTTCTTTCTCATAAACAGTTGCATGTTGTACTGCTTTCAGCTGGTTGTATACCTACAATACAAATAATACAATAAAGTGGTCAGCTTTGCAGCACTTGGATCAATGTTTCTGTGTGTTCTTTGGTAAAAAAAAAAAAAATTCACAGAATCACTAACAGCATCTATACAGCCCCCTGCACCATCCAGGCAACTCCTAACTGAGGTGCTGTGTGCACATGTCTGTAACTTGCTACCCAGGCTAAGCAACAGATGAAAGGCAGGAAGAACAGGTGTGGTGTTGTTCACTAAAAAAGACTCTTTGCATAAATGAGACCTCTTGCATGTACACCAGTACAGTGGGTATACTAATTGGGTACCTAATTAGACTGATAGAACTTGAGCATGTCTGTGATCATCATTAATAATACAGGGATGTAAGCTTCCAGCGCTCCACTCCACTGACATGCAATTTTGTTATGAGGAGTATGCATTTCATCTACTGTCTACACGGACTGGTGTGTCACGCTTAATTTTGTTCATGTATTAGAAATGATTGAAGTCTATACAAAAGTGAGTGGCATTTACAGTACAGAGGTTTATATAGATGGGCAAATACAATGTTTATATTTTGGCTAGCTATACTCGTATTTATCTAACTACATTCAGAGCTATTGAGTACAGATTACATTGTGAGACCAAGTACAACTAATATGTAACATATTTTCCTTAAACTAGTCATAGCCCATCTTACTATCTAACAAATTCAGCATTTTCTCCTTGAAACTGTCAATTTCTTTATTTTTATTTTTTTGTAATTCAGTTTTTATTGATTTTTGAATATGAGAAAAGGGAACATATATACGGGGGGGGGGGAGGGTAACATATACAGCAAAAAATTTTTGCATTATGTCCAATGACATTGGACATAATGAAAAGATTTCAGAATATTATACATTCATACTAAATCTTCAAGTATATGAATTGGGAACATATATGGGGGGATCGGGGAAATGGGTGCAGAATAAAATCTCTGATATAGCGGTGTTTAACATGGATATAATGATTGGGTGCAGAATGTTATACATATATACTAAAATTACAAGGAAACATAAATATAAGTGTGCAATAGAGTCGGGGCAATCTCGAGGATGGATGGAAACTGTAAATTTCAACCCCATTTTGGCTACTATGTGCCATGCATCCTAGATATTAATCTTCCATGCTCAGAATGCCAGTACAGCAGAACTGTATATATATGGTCAGTGACAAAAGTAATGAAAACCAATTACTATCGGTCTCTATCCCAAAGAAATTGTTAAAATAATCTAAACAACATGACAACATATAACACTGTGCATCTGTGAGCAATGTGTTGTATATAGAATTGAAAATGTACTCCAAAGACTGGAGTTAGAAACCCTTGCTGTATGTATTCAATCATCCTCAACAATTAAAAAAAAGTCATAGACCATTTTACTTACTGTGGAGTGCTTGCCCTCGGCAGGCCACAAGCTGACCACTGCGCCCCTGTCTTTCATCTGTACAATGTCATTCATATCAATATATGTTCTAAGCTCTATCACTTTCTCCATCCAGGACAGATCTGTCATTCCATGATCAGAAAAAAGGATTACATTCAAGTCTCTCTGAAGTCCCACTTCCTGAAGATAAGTAAAAAAAAAGAACATTACAAACCACCTGTTACCATTCTTATTGAAGGGACAATGCAGCCACCAAATGTACATTAATGCATACAATAGCATTTTAATTTGCTACTTCTTACTTTATTTTTGCATTAAATTGAATAAAGAATTTCAGCTGAAATGAATGTGGTACTCAAGTACCACCTGCAATATTGAAAGTAAGACTTGGATTAGCTGGATGGGATCCAGCATTCTCAGGTATTGACGTAGCAAAAGAAGAAGATCTTTAAAGGATAACTGTCAACAAAAAAATCAAGTTCTATTTAATTGAAAGGCTATGTCAAGTCTAGGCATGTTAAATGGAAATGTTTTAATGAAAGAATACACATAAAGTACCTTATTGTGCCCTTTTTTTTGTTCCGCAAGCTCTGTCAGGGAGCAGGCATGTAATTTAAAATCCTGGGTTAGATGAAGAAAAATCAGACCCATCTGACCCAAGATATCTGCCCCCTAATAGAGCAACAGAAGTTGGGCGGGATCAATAAGGTACTTTATTTGTAGTGTTTCATTAAAAATTTCTAGTTAAAATGCCTACACTTGATGCAATCTTTCAATTAAATAGAACTTCATTTTTGTCTACCGTTGTCCTTGTTTGGGGAAGACACTTCTTTCTTTTTTTTTTTTTTTTTACATGTTTTATGTTATAGGTGATGGAATTCTGTAATTCTGTAATGATTGTGTTTTTTTGTTTAACCATTTTAGAGCCTGAGGAGTATCATCCACTTCAAGGCACTGAAAGAGTTAATATGCAGTTGAGAAAACTAGAGGTGTTGTGTTGTAGGAGCTTGGAGGCATTATCTCTTCAGAAACCAAAACACTTTTAAGATGCATTTTAAGAGCCACTGTTATTAACTTTAATATACATTTAGAAGTAGGTGACTATCCTGCCATTATAAGCAACAGTCATAGGTCATGTTTTTGTGTTACAGTGAGATTATCAGTGTATCCTACCTAAATAGTTATAGATACAAGCGCCTCTGGAGACTTGACAGCGCTTCAAACAAACTGGGGGCTATCCACTAAAAGGTGAGTTGAGGTGCAATGAAAATTTCATCTTGAAAAAAAGAGAAAAGGAAGCTGAGTAACTGGTCACATCGGATAGGAGCTCGTGCAGGAATATTTGAGAGCGTTGCAGGTGACGTGCAAACAGCGTTCTCGGCTGTGAATAATCAATAAAAAATAAATTACCAGCAAGCCACGATAGCGCACCTTTTCATCCTTGCTCAGTAGTTCCAAATGATGATAAACGGAGTTTTGTTTAGAAGAGTAAAAAAGTTACATTTTATTGAAGAATAGTAAAAAAAAACATAGTGTGTCTCTCCAACTATGTTTTTTACTATTCTTCAATAAAATGTAACTTTTTTACTCTTCTAAACAAAACTCCGTTTATCATCATTTGGAACTACTGAGCAAGGATGAAAAGGTGCGCTATCCGTGGCTTGCTGGTAATTTAAATTTCATCTCACCAGTTTAGCGGTACATTGTGCAGCGACAAACCTGGTGATTTTTCCCCTACTTAGCAAACTTACCGGTTGTCCCTGCACAATGTATACCTAAGTTAGTGAGGTGAAATGTTCATCTCACCTGCAACACACTTTTAAGTGAATAGCCCCCATTGGTTCCTCAGTCAGTTGAGTCAGATTTTCTAGTTATGCCCTGTTTGCCCAATGTGCTCATTCTATCCTTTGTAGCCCTGTTAAGCCTGTTGTTGACAGCAGGCTGTCATATAAACTTGTACCATCATAAGAAGGCTAGGGGTTCAGTCATATAGGTAGTTGATCGCTCAGAGTGCTAAAATAGTGTGGTATCCAAAAACAGAATTCAAGAGAAAATTTGAAGATCACTAACCCTAATCTGCTCTTTTAAGTTCCTCAGCACCTGGTCCACTGCTCTTGTGGAATTTTTTCTCTCTTCAGACCAGGGTCCATGATGATGACCTTCTACATCAACTCTTTCATAGTACACAGCTGCCAAATCAGTATCGCCATTCCTGTATGTAAATATTGAAATACATACAGCATATAAAAATAACAATCATAATAATAATAATAATAATAATAATAACAGCCAGTTCACATGAGCAAGAAAATCCTTTTCCATTGGATTTCCTCCCACGCAGAAGGAGTATGTAGAAAAAGTGTTTCTGTGACACATATGTGTAAAAGAAAAATCATCAGTGACATTTGCACCAAAATAGAAAAAAAGTGCTCTTGGTATTGTTTAGTACAATATTAGGCAATATATAACAAAAATTAGCAAAGTGTGCAATAGTGGGACATTAAAGATGTAGTTAGGTATTATGATCAGGGTTAGGTATTTGGGTTAAGGTTAAGGGTGATATTAGGGCTAGGGGAGAACCATAATGCCTAACCCTAATGTCATGATACAGACTTGTGTCTTTAAGACAAGGCTCCTTATGACGAACCACTCTAAAACAGTCATCCTTTCAACAGTAAAACCTAAGTAACTATTTAACAAAATGGCCAACAGGCCAAACAAAAGACAGGTTAAGATGTCCTTACTTCCTAGGGACAATTGATGGGATCAGAGACGGATTTAGGAGGATGCCCAGGGTACACTTCTACCTGCTGGAGGATGGAGGAGAGGCAGGTTCAGAGAGATCTCCCCTAACCATATCCTAAATGGAGCTGTGGTAGAGGCAGTCTGGGGTCTCCAGGAAGCACACAAATCTCTTTTACTGCTGCCTCACACCGCCCCGAGCTTATCTGTCAGTCATATGACCTCCCAATGCTATGAAAGTTGGTGGCACACAAGGCTGTATGTAAGTAACAGAAAGAGGGTTCAGTGCTGCCTGCACAACACACAGACCCCTGGCCTGGCGACTAGACCACCAACATACTTCTCTCCAGCCCTTCTGGATTTACCAGCCAGTCAAAAGCATTCTACAAGAAAGCAACACAAGAAAAGTAGTCCACATGGGGTTTCCTCCTATTCTACAAAAAAATACTGGCCATGTCATTGCCTCCATAGACTTAACATTGGGCTCAAGCCAAGTTTTACCACCGGTAAAATACCAGCTTGGTACCCGCAGTAGTGTGTATGTATAATACAGTGCTCAACATGTGCAATGTGTGAGTATGTCACACAGGTTCACACACTAAAATGAATGTGTGGTGTGTGAGTGTTCCACTGTAATCTGTCCCTTTGGTTATTACAGGGATTGGCAAGGTGACGGAGCCTTGCAGTAACCCGCAACAAAAGCTCTCAGCCGCCCTCTACGGTGGTATGCAGGCAACTGGATGAATGTGTCAGGCTGCCTCTCGCACTCCACACTCAGTGCATTGGAGGTCACGTGACCTGCTGGCACTCAGACTGCAGAGACAAGCGTAGCATGTGATTGCATAAGCAATCAGGTCTGCATACCATTCTGTTGGAAGAACTCTGCCTCTTGACCTCGAGGCTCATTCTATTAGGGCTGTGGTGACATCTTGGGCAGAAGAAATCTGCAAGGCTGCAACATTTGCCAGGCACTACCAGCTGGGGATTTGACAAAGAAAGAACATTTCCACGGTCTTTTCTGATGCTCACTAATTCCCTATTTCTTCCTGCCCTTTTCTCTTTTACATTTCACATTTTGTGCCACCAAGTACAGCAGGAAAACGCTAATTCTCCTTACTGAGAATTCTATTTTGTTTTGGGGGCACAATTCTTCTCCCCTCCCTTAACTTTTTTATTAATAAATATTTTTCATTCTTGCACCCATCTATGGTTGCCAAAGATCTGAGGAGCCCTTTGGGGGCGGAAATAATTGCACTGTCTTTCTTTTAGAGTCCTGCTACCTAGTAGGGAGGAGTCTGTCTCTCACATTATGTGCCACCATAATAACAGCAGGATCAGCATTTTCTAAGAATATTTTATTATTATTTAAAAGAAGAAAACTAAAATACTTCCAAAACAACACATGATACAGTTAAAAAGTAAACACTCATAAGACATTTTGTACACTGTAAATTGTAAGCTTCCCAGAGTTTACGGTACGAGATATCAATAAATGCATCACCATTTATTCCCATGAATATTCTTACCTTAGAGAAATACTTTATCTCACTTACTCTGTGAGATAAAGTTGTTATTTTAGGTTTTACCTTAAAGACTGAAGAGCATCATAAACTGCTTTCGTGAAATTAGCATCCGAGGGGTTGTTGTAATATTCACGGCAGTAATTTGGCCTAACACCAAGAATCTCCACTTCACAGCCTGGGGGGAAATTAAACAAACAATTACTTCAAACTACTGAGATCACTGAAGAAAACCAAAATAGAAATAGCATTTATAAGTTACAAACAAACGTATGATGGCAAAATATGAGAAATTTAGTTTAAAGTCACAGATTTGGCACCCAAAACATTCCATTGTTTTCCATGGGGTTGGAGGTAGTTCCAGATTTATCACTTGATAAATATGGATAATTTTTACATAGAAAATGTCGGTAGATAAAAACCATTTAGTCTATCTACTCTGCCCAATTTTCTAAATACTTTTATTAGTCCCCAGTTCCCTCTCTTATATCTAGGATAGTCTTATGCCTATCCCACGCATGCTTAAAATCCTTGACTGTGTTTACCTCTACCAGTTCCGCTCGCTGGAAGGCTATTCCATACATCTACTACCTTCTCAGTAAAGAAATACTTCCTGATATTACTTTTAAATATTTTCCCCTCACAAAACAAAGTTAAGCACACACTGCATTATAAGTATTTGAAAACATATTTGCTAGTTTATCCTCAGACCAGCAGACTCCTATATTCCCTGTGAAGCAAGCTGGCCTGGTCGGTGACAGTCTCTCTCAGCTGGTGCAGATAGAGTCCCTTCCTTTTACATGGGATCAGCAGATGGTCACCTCTTCTGATACTATTTAAAAACAAGGGTATCACTCTGCACCAGCAGTAAGAGTCCTCTCTAGCCATTAAACTCAAGACAGATACACCTTGTGAGCTCCCACTATGATTGATTATTTGGCTGTGTTTATGTCGGCAGTGTTAGCGCGTGCCAGCGCTTCCAAGAGAGCTCAGAGTAAACCCACATGGATCTAATGAAGTAATAGTTAAAACAATAGTTTAGTGTTACTTTAATACATTCAATATCATTATTAATGTGCTACTTGCTATTTATTTTTTCCATGATAATATGTGAGGTTTTAATCTAAAATTCCTATAAATTAGTGCTAGTCTGAACTCCACCCAATTGTTGTTTTAATGAAAAATCTATAAGCACCAGTTCTGATATTGAAAGTAGGTGCACTGCTGTTGTTCTATCTGCATTGTGATGGACAACTGACTTATATAAAATATCTACTTACAACACACACATATAAGACTACAAGACTGTGATTGGGTGGACAGAATCCAGGATTCTGAGGAAGTGACAGTTGGCTCTTTTGCTGGCAAAATGACAGCCATCACTAAAAGGTCAGTCGTAGGTGAGATAAAATGAGTTGAGATGAACATTTCATCTCCCATATTTAGCTTTACATTGTCAGTGGCGGATCCAGGGGGGGGGGGGCAACGCGGCAATTGCCCCCCCCCCCCCCCCCCCCAAGAAGAGGAAAGAAAAGAAAACAACCGTTTAAAAAAACCCCAAAAAACAACGATTTAAAAAAAAATAAAAAAAATCATGCAGGCAGAGACGGAGATGAGAAGGGATCGGAAGATCCCCCTCACCTTCTCTGCCTGCCTGCCAGGCTGCACGGAAGTGCAGACAGGTCACGTGACGCTGACATCATACGCGCGCCGGGTCACGTGACCTGTCAGCACAACCGCCGGGAAGCCGAACAGGCAGCATGGAGAAGACCATGCTGCCTGCCACTAGCCACCAGGGAAAAAGGTAAGTGCTGGGGAGATGGGGGGCACATTGGCTGGGGCTTTGTAAATGGCAAATAACACTAGCATACTGGGCAAATTAGCAGGGGCATATTAAATGGCAAATAACACTGGCATATTACTGGGCAAATTACCAGGGGCATATTAAATGGCAAATAACACTGGAATATTACTGGGCAAATTACATGGGGCATATTAAATCGCAAATAACACTCGCATATTTCTGGGCAAATTGTCTGGGACATATTAAATGTCAAATAACACTGGAATATTACTGGGCAAATTAGCAGGGGCATATTAAATGGCAAATAACACTGGCATATTATTGGGCAAATTTACTGGGGCATATTAAATGGCAAATAACACTGGCATATTACTGGGCAAATTAGCAGGGGCATATTAAATGGCAAATAACACTGGCATATTATTGGGCAAATTAGCAGGGGCATATTAAATGGCAAATAACACTGGCATATTATTGGGCAAATTAGCAGGGGTCATATTAACTGGCAAATAACATGAATATTATTGGGCAAATTGGCTGGGGCATATTAAATGTCAAATAACACTGGAATATTACTGGGAAAATTACCTGGGGCATATTAAATCGCAAATAACACTGGCATACTTCTGGGCAAATTGTCTGGGACATATTAAATGTCAAATAACACTGGAATATTACTGGGCAAATTAGCAGGGCCATATTAAATGTCAAATAACACTGGCATATTACTTGGCAAATTAGCAGTGGCATATTAAATGGCAAATAACACTGGCATATTATTGGGCAAATTGGCTGGGGCTTATTAAATGGCAAAAAACACTGGCATATTATTGGGCACATTTACTGGGGCATATTAAATGACAAATAACACTGGAATATTACTGGGCAAATTAGCAGGGGCATATTAAATGGCAAATAAAACTGGCATATTATTGGGCAAATTTACTGGGGCATATTAAATGGCAAATAACACTGGCATATTACTGGGCAAATTAGCAGGGGCATATTAAATGGCAAATAACACTGGCATATTATTGGGCAAATTAGCAGGGGCATATTAAATGGCAAATAACACTGGCATATTATTGGGCAAATTAGCAGGGGCATATTAACTGGCAAATAACACGAATATTATTGGGCAAATTGGCTGGGGCATATTAAATGTCAAATAACATTGAATATTACTGGGCAAATTACCAGGGGCATATTAAATCGCAAATAACACTGGCATATTTCTGGGCAAATTGTCTGGGACATATTAAATGTCAAATAACACTGGAATATTACTGGGCAAATTAGCAGGGCCATATTAAATGGCAAATAACACTGGAATATTACTGGCCAAATTAGCAGGGGCATATTAAATGGCAAATAACACTGGCATATTATTGGGCAAATTGGCTGGGGCTTATTAAATGGCAAAAAACACTGGCATATTATTGGGCACATTTACTGGGGCATATTAAATGGCAAATAACACTGGCATATTACTGGGCAAATTAGCAGGGGCATATTAAATGGCAAATAACACTGGCATATTACTGAGCAAATTGGCAGGAGCATATTAAATGGAAAATAACACTGGCATATTATTGGGCAAATTAGCAGGGGCATATTAACTGGCAAATAACACGAATATTATTGGGCAAATTGGCTGGGGCATATTAAATGTCAAATAACACTGGAATATTACTGGGCAAATTACCAGGGGCATATTAAATCGCAAATAACACTGGCATATTTCTGGGCAAATTGTCTGGGACATATTAAATGTCAAATAACACTGGAATATTACTGGGCAAATTAGCAGGGCCATATTAAATGGCAAATAACACTGGAATATTACTGGGCAAATTAGCAGGGGCATATTAAATGGCAAATAACACTGGCATATTATTGGGCAAATTGGCTGGGGCTTATTAAATGGCAAAAAAACACTGGCATATTATTGGGCACATTTACTGGGGCATATTAAATGGCAAATAACACTGGCATATTATTGGGCAAATTAGCAGGGGCATATTAACTTGCAAATAACACAAATATTATTGGGCAAATTGGCTGGGGCATATTAAATGGAGAAGACCATGCTGCCTGCCACTAGCCACCAGGGAAAAAGGTAAGTGCTGGGGAGATGGGGGGCACATTGGCTGGGGCTTTGCAAATGGCAAATAACACTGGCATACTGGGCAAATTAGCAGGGGCATATTAAATGGCAAATAACACTGGCGTATTACTGGGAAAATTAGCTGGGGTAAATTAAATGGCAAATAACACTGGCATATTACTGGGCAAATTACCAGGGGCATATTAAATGGCAAATAACACTGGCATATTACTGGGCAAATTGTCTGGGACATATTAATTGTCAAATAACACTGGAATATTACTGGGCAAATTACCAGGGGCATATTAAATGGCAAATAACACTGGCATATTTCTGGGCAAATTGTCTGGGACATATTAAATGGCAAATAACACTGGAATATTACTGGGCAAATTAGCAGGGCCATATTAAATGTCAAATAACACTGGCATATTACTTGGCAAATTAGCAGGGGCATATTAAATGGCAAATAACACTAGCATATTATTGGGCAAATTGGCTGGGGCTTATTAAATGGCAAAAAACACTGGCATATTATTGGGCACATTTACTGGGGCATATTAAATGGCAAATAACACTGGCATATTACTGGGCAAATTAGCAGGGGCATATTAAATGGCAAATAACACTGGCATATTACTGAGCAAATTGGCAGGGGCATATTAAATGGCAAATAACACTGGCATATTATTGGGCACATTTACTGGGGCATATTAAATGGCAAATAACACTGGAATATTACTGGGCAAATTAGCAGGGGCATATTAAATGGCAAATAACACTGGAATATTACTGGGCAAATTGGCAGGGGCATATTAAATGGCAAATAACACTGGCATATTACTGGGAAAATTGGTTGGGGCATATTAAATGGCAAATAACACTGGCATATTATTGGGCAAATTAGCAGGGGCATATTAAATAGCAAATAACACAAATATTATTGGGCAAATTGGCTGGGGCATTAAATGGCAAATAACACTGGAATATTATTGGGCAAATTGGCTGGGGCATATTAAATGGAAAATAACACTGGAATATTATTGGGCAAATTGGCTGGGCCATATTAAATGGCAACTAACACTGGCATATTATTGGGCAAATTGGCTGGGGCATATTAAATAGCAACTAACACTGGCATATTATTGGGCAAATTGTCTGGGGCATTTTAATGGCAAATAATACTGGCATATTATTGGGCAAATTGGCTGGGGAATATTAATGGCAAATAACATTGGCAATGTGTATGTAATGGGGTGATGGAGGCATGTAAATGGGGTGATGGGGCATGTCCTTCGTGTGCAACATGGGTTATGGGTCATGTCCGGTGTGCATCGTGGGTAGTGGGGGGGTGCCCAAATTTTGTCTGCCTAGGGCAGCACAAAACCAAGATACACCACTGGGGGGGGGGGGGGGGGGAGAACATTGATGGGGATGCAGAGGAGAGAACACTGATGGGAGGGAAGAGAGAGAGAACACGTATGGGGGAGAAGAGAGAACACTGAAGGGAGGAGAAGAGAGAACACTGACGGTGGGGGAGAGAGGAGAGAACACAGATGAGGGAGAGGAGGAAAAGAGACAGCTATTGGGAAGAGGAGAGACACCTACATGATTAGAGGGACAAAGAGACAGTCATAGGAGGTAGAGAATAAAGAGAGACATGGGAAGGGAAGAGGAGACAGACAGACATGGGAAGAGAGAGGAGAGAGACATAAATGGGAAGGGAGAAGAGAGAGACATAAATGGGATGGTAGAGGAGAGACAGACAGACATGGGTTGGCAGAAGAGAGACAGACAAACATGGGATGGCAGAGGAGAGACAGACAGATATGGGATGGCAGAGGAGAGACAGACAGATATGGGATGGGGAGAAGAGAGACAGACATGGGAAGGGAGAGGAAGGAGACATAAATGGGAAGGGAGAAGAGAGAGACATAAATGTGATGGTAGAGGAGAGACAGACAGACATGGGAAATGAGAGGAGAGACAGACGGACATGGGAAAGAAGAGGATACATAGACGGACATGGGAAGGAAGAGGAGAGAAACGGACATGGAAGGAAGAGAGACAGAGGGACACAGGGAGTGAGAGGAGTGCGACAGACATGGGAAGGGAGAGGAGCGTGACAGAAGGACATGAGAGAGAGGAAAAGACAGACGGACATGGGAAAGAGGATAAGACAGACGGACATGGGAGAGAGGATAAGACAGACGGACATGGGAGAGAGGATAAGACAGACGGACATGGGAGAAAGGAAAAGACAGACGGACATGTGCCCCTCCCAAGATCAGACTCTGGATCCGCCCCTGTACATTGTGCAGGGTGAGTTTGCTTAGTGGGGAAACTCATCAGGTTTGTACTGCACAATGTTAAGCTAAATTGTTGAGAAGAAATATTTGTTTCAACTCACCTGTTTTTTTGCTGTAGAGGAAAGGAGTTCTGATTTTATATATTTGTATGTGGTCTATTTTATTGGAGTGAGGATTTTACAGTATTTGTAATTTTTTTTTGTTAAGTGCTGGATGAGGGTTAACATTGCTGCACTTATGATGTAACTTCCTCTCACTTCAAGTGGCTAGGAAAGCCAGCCAGTTTCAAAAGAACAAGTTACGGCAAGTTACGGAGCTTGGAGGTGGAGCTTAAGCTACCAGCAGCTGCATTTTATAAATAAATCTGCAGGGAGGAGAAACCACTGCAATAATGAAATATGCATTTTAAAACTCTCATCAGCTTTAATATGCATTTAAAAAGGCTATACTTTTGCTTTACTTTTCATACAGATTTACCTAAGACATTGTAATAAGCATATTTTATACATTTCTGGATAACAAATTGCAACCAAACATTCGCTTCTTTTCTTAGAGTATGGTAAAAAAAACTGATAAAGTGCTACATAGTTAAACATGAAGCTTTAATTACTAAGCAATAATCCGCAAACATATACTTTGTATACACTCACCGGGCCAATAGTACATAGAGACCTTTCTTCTTGCCTTTTCCATGGTGACCCAAAGAGGCTCTGAACCATTCCACCAAAGTGGCAGCAGACTGTCTTCATTTGTACCGATGTTAAATGATTTATTAGACTTCTGATCCCACATATAATTTCCAGTCATATGATGCACCTCACAATGGCGGCCTGGAAAAACACAAAACATGCAGAACTATTGATAGAAGAATCAAATTACAACAAGCTTCATGAGAACTGTGTAGAGGTAATTTTAAGACCTAAAAAAGTTAATACAGACACGAATATTAACAGAGACAGTTGTTTTACTCTAGCAGGGCCTGTATGTTACAGATTTGAAGGCCATGCCACAGACAATCAAAACAAAATGTCTTGTAATTTTTATTTTTTATTTTTAAATGTGGAAATATAAAATATGCTCTTTAGGGTATGTTTTATTTAGCTAAACAATTCGCTTTGTTTCATGTGCTATCTTCTTCTGTATAATGAATAAGCATTGGCCTACCAGGATCTCTCCACATTTGTACTCGCTTTCTCTTCACTCAGATATTTTGTCTTAAATCAAGGATGATGAAGAGGTTGTGGAAGACTTTGCCTGGGCAATGCAGATATTATCATTTTATTAATTATTTTCCATTGTAGCAGTCTCATAGCATGTGTGAAAATTATTGCCTTAATTACTTTCAAAGAATTTAGTTAGTCAACAAATTTTATATGGTTCAAGGCCATTCAATTTTATACAAAGCTGTTAGGTTGAATCCTTTTTCTTTTGCTGTTTGTAGTTTCTTTCCAGATACTCTTAGTAACTTGAATTGAAGTGGGTATTGTCCATTGAGCCGTACTGGCAGTCTACAAATGCCTCTGTTTTTCTACATTTTTAAGTTCCATGTGACAGTTAGTAAATTTGGACGAAAACCAGAGGGCTTGCCTGTGGGGTTTCACAGAAGGTGCATGCTATTGTTTAGAGGGAATTATAGTTTTTTGTATGAAATCTATTTAATTTACTAGAGTAGAGAAAGATTTTAATTTGGAAAATAGTGTTTTAAAAGTTAAAAGTCTAGCACTAATGCATTGAAATACTCTTATACAGTTCTCACTCCTTCTCCAAGCTGGAAGAACTGATATAAAAAGGTCAAGTGGAATAGTATGAATATCCATACTTTTTGGACAATCAACCTACAAAATATAATTCCCATCGTGCTCACCCAGGTCTCCGATGACCAAGCTCAGCCCATGAGTAATGTATTAAACAGATAATGATTAATCCTGACATTGAGACACAGGGATTTGCATGGCATTTAAAAGGTTAACTCAAATTCAACCTGAAGTATTCAACAATAGTGATCCAATAAACAGCAACAGAGTTAAACGGATAAATTTAAAATTTATCCAAATTCTCAGAAATGAATGCCAAAATAAACAGAATAACAGAAACACCAGTTACTGGAATGTGGAATGGTTCCCTGCTTCTCATCAGGTGGTTGTCTGGCATGCTTACATCACTAATAAGATCTAACTGAATAAAAAGTTACCACAGTTGGAAGTAATAAAGAAAAGGAAAGTTGCATATTTCTGGCAGGAATTAGAGAATGTAATGTTCAAAGCTCAACCAAAGCAATATTTCTTCAACTGTATTAAATGAAATGTATGCATTGAGGCCAGAATAAATACAACGGATTTATTGATGAAATAGAGAATTGCAGGGGTCTGAGAAGGGAATATCAAACTCAAGGCCAAAGTAGCCAAGCTGGAAAAATCTTCATGTTCACCTGAATGAGAAGACAATTTAAAACATAAGGTCAAAATAGCAGAATTGGAAAAAGTCTCCCATTCAGTGGAATCTCCCTTTCCAACTCAGCTACTTTGGTCTTAAGTTTGAAACTCCCTTCCCTGCAATTCTCTCTTTCATGAATAAAAGTCCAATGTTTCCATCCCATAAGAATATAACAGTGCGATTTCAGATTTTATTATACCTTTCAGTAAATATCATTACATTAAGATGAGAGGCTGGTCTAGCTTTAGCACACATAGTGGCCTAGATCAAAATGATGGTTGTGTTCCATTCCAATGTAATGGTACCTGGTACCACACAAGGCACAGGATATGTACTGACGGAGACATATGAAAGAATGTCTACACATTCATATTAACAAAGTTTTGGAATAGAATTGATGTCTAATGGCAATCAGACACCAGCCACATATGTTCAGAGTCATTGTCATGCTGTAGAATACATTTGGGGCCAACCAGATGCCTCTCTGATGGTATTTCATGATAAGTATCTGCCTGCTCTTCTCAGTATTGAGACGACATGCAACCCCAAACTTGCAAGGAACCTGCAGATACTCGTTCTCGTCCCACTCCTCAAGCAAACAAACTGCCTTCTGCTACAGCCAAATGTTTTTGTGCACTTTAGAGTGTGCCTAGCCTGGGATTTATTGTGTACCTGTACAAACTGGTGCCATTTAACCACTTGTAAAGTCTATATGAATTAAAAGTCAATACATTTAAAAATG
The DNA here is from genome assembly GCA_036172795.1 of Pelodytes ibericus. NCBI lineage: Eukaryota > Metazoa > Chordata > Amphibia > Anura > Pelodytidae > Pelodytes > Pelodytes ibericus. Next base: position 111,280,036 of record CM069863.1, on the reverse strand, counting down.
ATTAATCCTGTAATGTATGTCTGTTTTGTATCTTTAAACATCTGATAACCTCATTTACAGAATCAATGTGAATATGTTTTTGTAACCATGCACCCTTGTGCAGGCTCATCTAGGCTGTATCCATTTCAGTATCCTTCCTGCTTTGCTTTTTTGGTTTTTTTTTTTATGGTCTTCCTGTTTCCTTGCCCTGCCTTGAAACCCTTTTCTCTGCTTCCCTCTACCTTAGTTAGTTTTCTTCTCTTTAAACCACATCTGTTTCAGTTCTGTCCTATACAACTACTACAGGTATTCTGTTTGTGTGCAATGCTAATCTTCTGTCATTCATTTGCTAATATTCTGTCTAAGTTAGGAACTTGCCTAAATGTGCGGTACCGTGACGTAGTGAGCAAGCTAACATTTAATTGGCCAATAGGTGAGCCAAACCCCACCATTTTACCATCTTTAGTGTTAGGCTAGTTCTTGTATTTATGTTTGTTCCTTTGTAATGTTCTCTTGTGTTCATTTGCCCTGTCCTCTGTATGTAATCTTAGGTATATTTATGCCTGTCCCTCTAAGTTCTATATGTGCCCTTTTCCCTATGTTATTATCTGCAACCCTGTGCCTTGTATTGTTTATCTTAGTTTGGTTTCTGTTTTATATTGCCCCTGTCCATAGCCCTGCACTCTGTATTTCAGTTCTGTTCTCTGCTTTTTCACCTTTTGGTCTGCCACGTGGTTTATTCTGTCCTATCCCTGTAATCTGGATGCAGCAGCTGCCTCCACAGGGCCTCAGTATGTGGCTGCCCAAAACCTGGAGCCCCAAGCTACCAGATAAATGCAGTTACCCAGCACCGGGCCCTGTGTCTCCACTCCTGCATCGTAAGCTGTGGATCTCGGGAGATCAGGGTCTATTGTCATCTGGGACTCTGTGCATTACAGTTTTATGATGTTCCATTGGACTTCAAGTAGTATTGTACAATTATAAATGACTGTTATACAGAATGGTTCAGGTGGGGCTGCCAGTGTCTTAACAGTGGATCACTTTACAGAGGTTAAGAAAGATTACACGGAAGGCATGGCAGTCAAAAACTACAGAGATGGGGCACAGTATTTATAATGCCTCTTGTGGTACAACAAGTGGGCATCACGCAGGGTGCAACAGTTTTATTAGGGTAGGTATATCTCTTGATCTGGGGATTTTGCCAACAATCATGTAAATCAAGGCTATGTACCTACCCGAATCCATTTTCCTCACTTCATAAAAAAAAAACAACAACACATTTTTGTCATCACCCAACAGGTTACATTAGCACAAAACTATTCGTATTCCGGCCCATGGTGTCAGTGTGAAGTAGGCCTCTAGTAACCTGCATAACCAAGCCAATACTAATATAGCTTTTGGAAACAACAATCTGAAGACAAGTTTTCCTTGTTGAATAATATCAACTGAATATTTATTAAACAAATCCAGTTGTGCAACTTTCGAGGCCATAAACATAGGAGGTGCCAAGAGATTATATTCTGTATCGGTGCCCTAATTAATGGGTGATGTTGCACAACTGGAACCCAGATCACTTCCCTAATGCATAGAAAAGACATTTGGCCCAACATCCCCCTTTCTATATTGTCTTCGCTCTGAAGGGCACGCTTATGTGATCTCAAATACAATCAACAAGGTCCATATGTTGTTAGTAAGGGGTGAAATGTGAATATAACACCACACAAACTAACCCCACACTGCATGCATGCATAGTTGCTCTCATCGGCCATGTTTCCAGGGACACATATGTGTTCCACATGCTGCAGACAGAGCATGCAAAGTGCAACCCAGCAGGATGTAGGATAGATATACGCACAGACACAATCTAATTAATTAATCATGGTAGGTCCTATGAGATCTCCACCCTTATTAATTAATTGGATTGTGTCTGTGCGTATATCCATCCTAGATACTGCACTTTGCATGGTGTGTCTGCAACATGTGGAACAAATATGTGTCCTTGGAAACATACCAAGTTTATGGATGACAAGTTCAGCGTTAGGTAGTTAACATTTAATCTTTTAGGTAGTTAACATTTAATCTTAAAAAGTGTATGTATAAACTTTAGAACCTGCAAAGGTGGCCTCCGAAATGGATGTAAATGCATCCGCCCCATCCAAACAGTGACATCAGCACACCACAATACACAGCAGGTTAACAGCACACTAAGCATTATGGAGACAGGTGGTGGGGTGTGCATTCATTCAGCAGCCAGTATCTTCATTCCATGCTAGAGGCAAGTACACTATAAACTTTAAAATTAATTTTGTTTCTTTTTTTCATTTAAGGTTTTTTTGGTAATCCTTGAAATTGTTTTTGGAAACCTGTTAAGTTAAATGCTATATGCTTTTTTGGGATGATTGATCAGATACCAAATGATCAGCTAATTGGTAAGGGAACAGCATCAGTGGACACCTCTAGATAGATCAGCTAAGTGAGCTACACTGAAACATACAATGGTCCAGGTCAGCCAAGTGGAGAAGGATTGTGCCTTGTAGATATACAGCTGCTGAGTATTTCAACAATAGTTAAAAATGGCAGATCACTCTGCATTTAGTAAAATTGTTTTCTACAAACAGTAACTAATTAACCCCTTTGCGACCTTATAAAGAGTTAACTCATCATAAGAGCCGCAGCGTAGGCGACCTTATGACGAATTAACTCTGTGCGCACCGCCAGCCAGTCTAAAACAGGTCCAGGACCCTATTGGTGGATTTCCGGCTATGTGGTTTTTTTTTTGTTGTTTTTTTTTTTTTACAAATTTTTATTTTTGCATTTTTAAAGTTTTTTTTTTTTAATAAATACATTTTATTGTAATATATTAACTTAATTAGTTAACCCCTGCATGCCCATTCTGTGATTCTTATGGCTCTGACATCGCACTGGTCAGAGTTTTTTTTTTTCAGTTTTTTTTGTTGGAGGGGTTATTAGTTAGGATAGGTGGGTTAGTGTTGTACTAGTTATGTAGATTATTATTGGGAAAATAATGGGGAAAAACATTCCCCCCCCCCAAAAAAAATTCAACCTTTTATGTGTATTTTTTAATACTAAATTATAGATTATTTTTATGTATAGGGTATCAAAAGTTAGCTCTAACTGTCCTTTAAAAAAACAACTATAACTTTTATGGGTGCGTTAAATGACAGAGGAAAATTACATTTCCACAAACACATACCGGTATTAAAAATTGAAAGATCACTCTGGTCCTTGGCCAAGAAAATCCCTGGTCCTGTAGGGGTTAAAAACTCACATAACTACTTCCATACAGGCCAGACATAATTCTACCCATGTAGACCTTTTGTATTACTTGCACCTGAATAACAGCAGGACACTTAGGTTATTTCTCTTTATTATTCAGGGGTGGGTGCTGACTTAACACAATGGTGTGGTGAAGAATGAAGAGTTAATGGAGTGAGTAGTCTATTTAAAAATGTATTTGTTAAGGTTTAAATCATCTTAGAAATTCGAACACATTCAGTTCCACACACAGACAGACCAGCAGCTTGTCGTATTTGTACATATATCATGTTACTATAACTGCAAGATTGTTAGTCACATACACATTATAAACCATCAGATCCAGAGATTTTGCCTTGATCTAGATGCAGCTAGCCTAAATTTGGTCAATATTCCATCTTCAGTTTTTGGACCTGACTGTACTTTTCATTTTTAGGACAACGTTTAATATTGTGTAAAGTAATGGGGTGTACAAATCCTTCCTCCAAACAAAGCCAGGAAGGTAGGCCTTTACAATTCTGCTTGCAGTGCTGGGGCAGCAGCTGCATAGGTGGATCAGGGAAAGTAGTTAAAGATTAGATAGTGTTGCAGTATTGCAGCTGAGAGGAAAGTAACCTCCAGTTTGGCAGGAGGCACAGTAGTGCTGTATTTACCGCGAGGCATCCTATGCGCCCCCCAGCACTGAAAAAAAAACAAATAAAAAAATAATAATAATAAAAAAAAAACGCGGCCCTTTAAAAAAAAATAGACCGCGCTTGCAGGCAGAGACGGAGGTGACAGGGGATCGGAAGATCCCCCCTCACCATCGCTCTGTCTGCCAGGCTGCATGGGGAGCCGAACAGGCAGCACAGAGAAACCTCCGTGCTGCTTGTTCGGCTCCCCGTGCAGTGTGCCGACACGGAAGTGCCGACAGTCACGTGACGGGCACGGTGACGTCATATGCGCGCCCGGTCACGTGACCTGTCGGCACAATCGCCGGGAAGCCGAACAGGCAGCATGGAGGGACCATGCTGCCTGCCACTAGGGAAAGGTAAGTGCTGATGGGAGACTGTGTGTGTGTGTGTGTGTGTGACTGAGTGTGATGGGAGTCAGAGTGTGTGTGATGGGAGTCAGAGTGTGTGTGATGGGAGACAGTGTGTGTGACTGAGTGTGATGGGAGTCAGAGTGTGTGTGATGGGAGACAGTGTGTGTGACTGAGTGTGATGGGAGTCAGAGTGTGTGTGATGGGAGACAGTGTGTGTGTGATGGGAGACAGTGTGTGTGACTGAGTGTGATGGGAGTCGGAGTGTGTGTGATGGGAGTCGGAGTGTGTGACTGAGTGTGATGGGAGTCAGAGTGTGTGTGATGGGAGACAGTGTGTGTGTGATGGGAGACAGTGTGTGTGACTGAGTGTGATGGGAGTCGGAGTGTGTGTGATGGGAGTCGGAGTGTGTGACTGAGTGTGATGGGAGTCGGAGTGTGTGTGATGGGAGACAGTGTGTGTGACTGAGTGTGATGGGAGTCGGAGTGTGTGTGATGGAAGTCGGAGTGTGTGTGTGATGGGAGTTGTAGCTTGATGGGAGTCTGAATGATGGGGCATGTCTTAGGTGTGTAACGTGGGTGTGCAGCTTGGGTAGGGGGTGCCCAGATTTTGTCTGCCTAGGGCAGCACAAAATCAAGATACACCACTGAGGCACAGGATAAAGTCTTTGTGAGTTACTCGACATGATCTGCTATTACTTACTGTTTACCAAGCCTTGAGCAAAGAGACTGTGTTTTTTTGTCTTCAATGTGTAATAAAATGGACTTATTTTTTTCAACACACACTATCACAGGGATAAGTCCAGACAACTGAGAATCACAGTTACTGTAGCGCACACAACAGGAATGACATTCTAGCCATCACTGGTCAAGTTGACCATCATGGGAAGTGTAGCGCGCACAAATAGAGTGCCATGGTAAGCCTGGCCATCATTGTATTCCATAAAGCACTTTTCCAACCCTTCACCATGCTACTTGTCCAGGTTTGAGGAATAAGAGGCTCAATTTCCTGGTACAAAGTTGAAGACTATGGGGCTCTTTTGGCTTTTTTTCTCTATAGCAATCTTCTCTGGGGTTCTTTCTGCACATAGTTAGCAGCATGTATTGGATATGCCATGATAGTCATACCCTATGGATGATCTCAATATTCAGCAGACATTGGAACATTGAGAAAGTGTTCTTCATAGTGGTTTTACATTGAACACATTGCCATTAGCATCACCTGCACATATAGTTCCACAACTTTATATCAAAATGTGCAGTTAAACTATGGCTTCTACCTACCAACATACCTTGGCCAGGCGTAAATGAGAGGTCTATTTACGCCTTCAGAAACCTTATAGACCACCCAATTATTAGTTGATAACAATTCAACATTAATTAGCTGCGCAACATTCATGGGTTAAATGGAACACTATCACCTTAAGTAATGAGATATATATATATATATATATATATATATATATATATATATATATATAAAATGTGTGTGTGTATATATGTATGTGTGTGTATATATGTATATATGTAATGTATCTATGTATATGTGTGTGTATATATATATAATGTATCTATGTGTGTGTGTATATGTATGTATGTATATATATATATATTAGCAACTCATTAACAACCCTAATATACTATTACCAAAAGCTGTTTGTAAACAAGAGAGTGAGAAACATCATATATCTGTTTAGGTCACAGAGCTAATTTTATTTAGTCAAGAACACAAACAACAACATGTCATATTGCCCAGTAAATATGTTGCAAGTTGTGAAAGGATTGAAAAGTTAAAAAACAATTGCTATTATCACATAGAGCTCCGTCACTAAGCACATGATTGTAGTGTATTCAAAGAAGACACATGGGAAATATTCTTATAATAAAACGTGGTACTCACCAGTCATGAGACTGTAATAGTTTGGATAAGAGAGACTTGGAAAATCTGGGGTCATGTAATCCACTTTAACTCCACTATCCACAATCTGCTTGAAGCCAGGAAGAACAGAAAGTTCTCTTTCATTGATGTAATCAAATCTAAAGCCATCTATGAGAAAAACCAAAAGTTTACGACGTGCTGAGGATAAAGCTGCCAGGGTAAGAAGGAGAATGATAAAAGAGAGAGCTCTGTGCAGTGCCATGTTATTCACCACTGTAAAACCAGCTGGCAGTCACAAAATGAATGATCAGCTGCTCTGCATTAGAGGCTGGGCTGGGCTGGGAATCAACAACCCACACATAACTTCTATGACTTCCTTCATGTAACCCTTCACTGCAAATTCCCAAACCACTGACCATATCATGGATAAATTCAGCTGACAATGACCATTTATAGCACAGGTTCAATATAATGCAAGTATCAGATACTGTAATAATATATCTAGCAATTGATGTCTCAAAGTGTGACATTGGTTTTCACAAAATGTTTATCAAAGTATTTAAAATATATCTCTATCTCTACTTAAAAGAACACTACTACTTACATAAGATGTAACTAGATTACATGTGTATTTAAAAAAAAAAACATATATTAGACATGCCACTGTTTTGTATTCTATGTGTGAATTAATGGCCATTTTGTGAATTTTACCCATGATGCAACATTTGCCAAAATCTTCCAGCAAGTCTCACTTTCCAACTGGCCAGAGCCCACATAATGAAGAACATAGAGTTTCTCAAACAGTTCAGTTTGTTGTTTTAGATTTGTTTTTTTTATTTATGTTTGCTTTTTGGATGCCTGCACCAGAGCCGCCATCAGGGAGTGATGAGCAATACATCCGCTCGGGCACCACCCCTTTCAAAAAAAAAAAAAAGAAGGAAAAATGGGAAAAAAAAGAAAGGGGGCAAACAGGGCAGATTTCGTCACTGCCGCCTGATTTGGCAACACTGTGCACGCAGGGAAGACTGCCGAGGATACAGCCAGGGACGAGCAGCATGGGGTGGGTACAGTGGGTAAGTTTGCACTTTGCATTGACTTTACTCATGTTCCCAGATTTTGCCCTCTGTAATCCTCGTCCTGGCTTATGTGCTATAACTGTATATTTAATGTGGTTATTTAGTCAGATGCTGTTAGTATATTGGTTTATGTCCAATGCATAATTCTGAGGGGAGACCACTATGATTGATTACAATGTGTCATTGGGCAGTAAGGGACAATGGTAGTTAATTTACCCCTTCATCCAGTGGTGTATCTTGATTTTGTGCTGCCCTAGGCAGACAAAATCCGGGCACCCCCCTACCCAAGCTGCACACCCACGTTACACACCTAAGACATGCCCCATCACCTCCATTACATGACCCCACATCACACATAACATTCAGACTCACATCAAGCTCATACTCCCATCACACACACACTCCCATCATACTCAGTCACACACACTGACTCCCATCACACACACTCTGACTCCCATCACACTCAGTCACACACAGCCTCACATCACACCCAGCCTCCCATCACACCCAGCTTCCCATCACACACAGCTTCCCATCACACACAGCCTCCCATCACACTCAGTCACACACTGCCTCGCGGTAGATACACTACTGCATCTCTCATTCCACTGGCCGTGCATCATGGGAAATACAGTCATAAACATCAGGAGTAGAATGGTTAGCCATCACTGTTCTACAATAATTTAATCTTATTTGAGATTCCCAACATATGTATTGTATTTACTAGAACTATAGCGTTTATATTTCTGAATTATGACACTGCAGTTTTTTATAATGACTGGTATTATTAGAACCTATGTGATGGCTGGCTGCTATATGTAGAAAACTGCAATCAGTCTCTGGTACATTTTATCACACTCAGTCACACACAGCCTCACATCACACACTGACTCCCATCACACTCAGTCACACACAGCCTCACATCACACACAGACTCCCATCACACTCAGTCACACACAGCCTCACATCACACACAGACTCCCATCACACACAGACTCCCATCACACACAGACTCCCATCACACACAGACTCCCATCACACTCAGCCTCCCATCACACTCAGCCTCCCATCACACACAGCCTCCCATCACACACAGCCTCCCATCACACTCAGCCTCCCATCACACTCAGTCACACACTGCCTCGCGGTAGATACACTACTGCATCTCTCATTCCACTGGCCGTGCATCATGGGAAATACAGTCATAAACATCAGGAGTAGAATGGTTAGCCATCACTGTTCTACAATAATTTTATCTTATTTGAGATTCCCAACATATGTATTGTATTTACTAGAACTATAGCGTTTATATTTCTGAATTATGACACTGCAGTTTTTATAATGACTGGTATTATTAGAACCTATGTGATGGCTGGCTGCTATATGTAGAAAACTGCAATCAGTCTCTGGTACATTTTATCACACTCAGTCACACACAGCCTCACATCACACACAGACTCCCATCACACACTGACTCCCATCACACTCAGTCACACACAGCCTCACATCACACACAGACTCCCATCACACTCAGTCACACACAGCCTCACATCACACACAGACTCCCATCACACTCAGTCATACACAGTCTCACATCACACACAGACTCCCATCACACTCAGTCATACACAGCCTCACATCACACACACTCTTCCATCACACTCAGTCACACACACTGACTCCCATCACACACACTCTGACACCCATCACACTCAGTCAAACACTAACTCCCACCACACTGTCACACACTGACTCCCACCACACTGTCACACACTGACTCCCACCACACTGTCACACACTGACTCCCACCACACTGTCACACACTGACTCCCATCACACTCACAGCCTCACATCACACACAGACTCCCATCACACTCAGTCACACACAGCCTCACATCACACACAGACTCCCATCACACTCATACTCACAACCACCGTTTTCCATTTGAAGCCGCTTACCTTCTGCTGTACTCTGACAGGCAGGGGGCGGAGACTTTACACTGGCACGTGTAAGGGAGGGGAAGTGAGGGAGCCCCGAGCATGACAAGCAGCACCGGGTGAGGGGAAGACTGAAAGGAGCGGTGGGGGTGGGAAGGGGAGGGGGTAGGAAGAGAGAGGGAGGGGAGGGGGTGGGAAGAGAGAGGGAGGGGAGGGGAAGGGAAAAGAGAGGGAGGGAACAACTTTTAACAAAACGGAGAAGAAAGTAAAAATCTTCGCCGCACCAGAAGTGTTTAAAGCACCAGTGTGCTTTAACAACGTCTGGGAAAGTGCCGCCCTAAACAAGGCGCCGCCCTAGGCGAGCGCCTTGTTTGCCTCGCGGTAGATACACTACTGCCTTCATCCATTGTTCTGTGTTAACTGAATTTACTGTTCTCAGCCCTTGTGAGCAGAGATTGATCGAGGTACCCAGCCGGGGTACCAGGGGGTTCCGTCACACCACCTTCTATGGAAAGGAATAATATATTACTTACATTTAACTGAAGATTTTCATGCATTCTTCAGATGTGTGCTCCCTCGATACTTCTCAGATGTAATGTTCAATAAAGTACCCTAAAAAAAAAGGGAGGAAACACAGAATAATGCAAACAACTTCAAAGAATGCAACACTCCCCGCGTTTGTCGCAAACCTACTCACCTACTTACTAGCTCCCGTCTAAATCTTTCCGGAGTCCGGTAACCCTAAAAATGGCCACGCAGCACCCAATGCGCATGTGCAAACGACAGAACTGACAGATCACAGTGTAACTCTGCTCAGTGATTAGTTACACCCCCCTGGCTGGCGATTAGCGCCAGTTCTGTATTTAAACCCCTCACTTACCTTCTAGCATTGCTTGTAATAGCTCCTTCGGTGCCTATTGTTAGCTTCCTGGTGTTTATTCATATTCTGTCTCCTGTATACCTGACCCTGCTTGCCTGACTAGTCTTGATCCTTACTCCAGTGTACCAGACCCTCGGATTATCCTGTTTTCTATATCCCTGACCTTGGCTTCCACTCTGTTTCCTGCAATTGGTGCCTCAGTTCCAGTGGCTGTGTGTCCAGCTATCCTAGTCCTTAGAACCAGTGCCTGTATGTATACTGTGTTCCAGAACCAGTACAGCTGCATATTCCAAGATCCAATCATGTTACGTCCTTCACCCCCCACCCCCCAAAAAAAGCTAAATGATCTTATCAGGAAGTGATAATTTAATGCAAGAGCACCTTTCTATATGCAAAATTATATGAAGTATTGACTGGCCATGATTAAAATGTGTAAACTAAATGTTTGAGCATTTAAACTTAATGTACAATATTTGAGTCATGTTATAGGTAGTGTTGAGCGAACCCGAACCGCAAAGTTCGGGTTCGTACCGAACACTACGATTTTTGGACCCCAGACCCGAACACGGACATTCCACTGTATGTCCGGGTTGGAGTTCGGGGTTCGGCGATTAATATCGCCTTAAATTTAAAATTACTAGTGACTGGGGACCCTAATAAGAATGAGGGGGGGGACCTAGTTTCCACCCCGGTCCCCACCCATGGCCGTAAGGTGGGGACCCTAATAAGAATGAGGGGGGGGGGAACCTAGTGCTACCCCCGGTCACCACCCATGGGTGGAAAATACCCACGGGTGAAAAATAATCCATCTTCTTTTTTCTTTCTTCTTTCTTCAGCCCCAAAAAAGGCCAAATAAAAATCTATAATACACGCCGCAAAAAATCCAACTTCGCCCATGGACAGACTGGGCTCTGCAGGGCGTGGGAAGGCTTATAAAGCCTTCCCCTGCCCTGCAATTAAGCTCAGAGCACTCTGATTGGTTTGATTTTGGGGTCAAGTTCGAGCACGGACCCAGACATTTTTTCGAAGTTCGGCCGAACCTGCCAAACCCGAACATCCAGTTGTCCGCTCAACTCTAGTTATAGGTCACTGGTCACATATTATGTTTTGGGGAATTGCACAACCTATTTTAATAATAATGTTTGTTTTACCATTTCTTTCTTTTTACCTGGTGGGCATATAAAAATAAAATATTTTTTTCAAAGAACTCACCCATAAGGTGAAAAGTGAGTAATGGTAAAACATTATTATGATAATGCCCTATGCAATTCCCTAAAACATAATGTGACCATTATGACACATAGATATAGTCAATGCCAGAGTTAACTCCTGGATTGCTTGATATATATAGGCAGTGCTAGATGAGTTAAGCCCTGAATGGCTAGACATATATAGACAGTGCCTTTAAACCGACAGGTGTTAAAAACTAGCATAGGAAGTGGATTTAATCGCTTCCTATGGCTCTGCAAGTGTTACTGACTTGCCTCACAAGTTGAGGCAGTCAGCAAAAAAAAAAAGCACGATCTTGGTCTTGGTTTTACAAATATTGATCTGACCACTTTTGGATCTGCCTCCCTCTTCACACATGTTTTTTAGTGAGGGAGACAGAAGTAGTAAAAGTAAGTGAAAATACCATAAAATAATAAAAAAAATACAATAAAACAATAATTTAAAAAATTGTGACCCAATGGCTTTTATAAAAGCCATTCCCTGCATTTAACCCCTGCCCTGCCATTGATCATGCGTAAGCAGTAATCTTGCACATCAGTACATTTTTTGCTGTTTGTGCATTTTTTAGGGATTAATTTTGTGTACTGTAATTTATTACAGTACTACAAAGTCTCTTCTAAGAGCTATTAACCCCTTCCTTGTCTTAGATCACTGCTTACGTAACGATATTGATGCCAAAGCAATGTTTATCTGTCTGCATATTTTTTAGTTATTTTTTTTTTTACACCCGCTAGGGAGTTAGGTGTAAAGTAAAAATATATACCGTATTTTCCGGCGTATAAGAGGACTTTTTAACCCCTGAAAATCTTCTCAAAAGTTGGGGGGTCGTCTTATACGCCGGGTACTGGGATTTACTTACCTATTTTCTGCTCTGTCTCCTCTCTCACTGTTAAGCCGGGCCGTGGCTGTGAGGGAAGCGTTGTGAGCTCCCCTCAGGCCGCGCGGCTTCAATAAAGTTTGTTTAAACTTTTTTTTTAAACAAACTTTATTGAGCTCGCAACGCTTCCCTCACAGCCACGGACCGGCTTAACAGCGGAAGACAGAGCAGAAAATAGGTAAGTACTGGGGATTGGGGATTGGGAAAGGGAGTAGGAGGGGGGCAAACTCTATATTTTAACCTAAAAAGTTAAAATATAGATGCGATTTTTCCGGCTTATAAGACGACTTAGTTGGGGGGGTCGTCTTATACGCCCAGTCGTCTTATACGCCCAGTCGTCTTATACGCCGGAAAATACGGTATATATATATATTTTTTAAGCTGTCTGAGCGCATGTATAGCATCACCATTCACCTAGTCAGATCCAAAAATGCTTCATTAAGCTAAAGTTTTTTTGGTGCTTAAATAGCCCTTTTAAGTACTTAGTTTCTAAGTGAGAGTTTTTTTTTTACACAAATTCTCAATCTCTAAAAAACAACTAAACAGTCAAAGAAAACGCGTCCCTCCTGTGGTTACATTTGTATCTGTGTCTGTTCATTTGTATTTAAAGGCACATATCATTGTTTCTTGTTTTTAACAATTTGTCATTTTTTTGTTACATTTGTGTATATTTTTTCTATATGTATTTATATATTGCATCTGTTTTTATATATTTTATATATTTTATATTAATTTACTATCTTTGTTTTTTTTATATTGATTGACACTTACTTTGTTTAACTGACAAGCGCTGTCTACTCACCTTCCCAGTCAAAGATTTGTTATTGTTTTGAATCTTTCATTAAAGATATTACACTTCATAAATAGTGTGGAGCGGACACCTGGATGTTCGGCGAGTTCGGCCGAACTTCGGAAAAGTCAATGGGGAGCCGACTTTCGGCTTATGTAATACTATTGGCTTTCTATGAACCGAACTAGAGTCCCCATTCATAAGAAATTCTTATGAATGGGGACTCTAGTTCGGTTTATAGAAAGCCAATAGTATTACATGTATTCTATAAGCCGAAGGTCTATAAACCGAACGACGTTCAGTTTATAGACTTTCGGTTTATAGAATACATGTAATTCTATGCTATTCTATAACATGAAAGTCTATAAACCGAACAACGTTTGGTTTATAGTCTTTCGGTTTATAGACTTTAGGTTTATAGGCGAACCCTGAACTCCAACACGGACATACAGTGAAATGTTCGGATCCGGGGTCCGAACACCGTAATGTTCGGTACAAACCCGAACAGTGCGGTTCGGGTTCGCTCAACACTATTCATAAATTGAATTATATTTTGTTTCATTTATTATTAAATATTTATATAATGCCAATTGATTAATTACAGTGACTGAAGCATGCTAGATATAACTAATAGACAGCAAGACACCAGTATATTATATTTGTCATAATTGGCCATTTGGTTTAACAAAAAAATAAAATTAAAATGGGCTGCTCAGTCTTAAATCCTCGGGCCTATTTTTTGTCCCAGCCTGGGACTGCATACACACACTCTCACCCACACAGACATACACCCACTCACACAGACATACACCCACTCACACAGACATACACCCACTCACACAGACATACACCCACTCACACAGACACACACACTCTCACACACTGACACACACTCTCACACACACAAACACACAGTCAGTTTTTAACTTACCTGCTGCAGGCATCTCTTTGCTTTGAGCTCCTCGTGTGAAGGAGGGACTGAGCCAATCTCAGGAGGATTCTGAACTCTCAGCCAATCAGGAGAGTTGAGAGGTCTCACCGGATTGGTAGAGCCCTCCTTCTATCAAACTCCACCAGGAAAAAGACCGCTGCATGGAGCAGAAAAGTGCCACCTCTTCCAAGGTGCCGCCTGAGGCAGCAGCCCCAGTCTGCCCGATTAAATTGCCGGTCCTGCCAGTGGCTGTGTGTTATTCTGTATCTCAGAACCAGTACTGCTGTGGGTCCAGTTATCTTGTGTTCCAGTTACCTAAATCTATCTGCTAATTAATATTCTGTCACTAGTGTTGACAGTGACAGAAGGTCTACGTCTCTCCAGTGTTTGGAGAGACGTAGAGGTGCAGCTATTTATCTTGTCTGTAGTGTCCATTGCTCAACCAAGGATATCTCTGATTTGGAACGAAGACCCCGTTCTACCTCTCAAAGACCCGGTGACCGGCTGTACAAGAAGATCTCAAGTGTATTATTCAGGCCCTGCATCGTGGATCCTAAACTCTCATCATTACACTGTTACAAGTATCACAAGCCTACAGGGCTGTTCCTATGGTAACGGGCGCCTGGGTGCAGGTTTTATTTTGGCGCCCAAAGGTGGGCGTGGCTATATTATGAACACCTCCCCTTTAGACATGTGTGTTCCAGACATGCACATGTCATTATTGGGTAGAAGGGGAAGGAGAGCACAAACTTTATTTTGATGTAAACGACCAACACATACATTTATTTTAAATAAAGATATATATTTGCCATAATACTGTGTAGTGGTTTTATTTATTTCTATGATGCTCAGCCAGCAACATGGGAGACTTTTTGCTATCGTTCCCATAATGCCCAAGCAGCCAAAGTCCATTAGTCTGACTGATCATCATTGGAAAAGAAGTGCATCAATTACAGGGGTCTCAACAAAGTTACAGTGAAGAATAAATATCCGTTACCGCTCATTACAGAAATCTATGACCAGATAAAAGAGGCCAAATTCTTCACCAAACTTGATCTCAGGGGGTGCCTTAACCTTATTGGTATCAAGGAGGCCAAACCTGGTGTTGAATGCAGTTAACCACTCATCCCGAGTGGTTAACTGCATTCAACACCAGGTTTGGCCATTATGAATATTCGGTCATACCTTTTGGCCTATGTAATGCTCCTGCAGTCTTTCAAACATTCTTCAATGATATTTTCAGAGATCTGTTGCTGTCCTACGTCACTGTATAATTGGATGACATCCTGATTTTTTCCAAAACCGTGAATGACCACCATAACTATGTGAAAGCCGTTTTGCTACTTCTCTGTGACAATTCCTTATTCGCTAAAGCAGAAAAATGTTAATTTGAGAAAAATAGGGTTTTTAGGGTATGTTATCTCTGAATTTAACCTGGAGATGGATCCTGACAAGGTTGCTGCAGTATCTCAGTGGCCTCTTCCTACAGATTTGAAAGGTATCCAAAGATTTATCGGGTTTGCAAATTATTATCAGAACTTCATTAGAAATTTCTCTCAAATTGTTGCTCCCATCAAGAAGCGGTCCCCTGAAGTCTCCAATGCATTTGTTCTAAAAAAGGCCTTCTCTTTCACTCCCATCCTGAATCGTTCGACCCTTCTCCCCCCTTCATCTTTGAGGTGATGCCTCCGAGATGGGTGCTGGTGCCATCCTCTCTCAACGCCACCCCGAATCTAACAAAATTCACCCTTCTATTCGTTTTTCTCTAAGCGTTTCAGCCTGGCAAAGAGGAATTATGATGTGGGTAATCGTGAACTACTGGCCATCAAATTGGCCTTTGAAGAATGGCGACACCAGTTGGAGGGAGCAACTACCCCTGTCATGGTTTATACTGACCACAAGAATCTGACTTATCTTGAAAATGCTAAATGCCTCAATTACAGACAGGCCAGATGGGCTTTATTTTTTACTCGTTTCAATTTCCTGATTTCATTCAGTCCAGGTTCCAAGAATGTGAAGGCTGACACCTTGTTCAGACAATTCAAAGAATCTGCACCGGTTCAGGAGATTCTTCAACTCTTTATTGTGGGCATGGTGTCCTTGTCCCTTGTTGGGACATGGTGTCCGTGCTCCCTTGTTGCTTTTTGTGCTTCCCAGATTTGTCCTGGTTTCATGCCTCTCCAGTTGTTGGACACCGAGGGGTGAGAAATACCTCCTTTATACTAATACAACACTATTGGTGGCCCGGGGTGGCAAAGGACTTTTAGGATTTTGTCTCTGCCTGTGCCACATGTGCTCATTGCAAAGTTCCTTGTTCCTGGCAGGCTGGCCTCCTTTAACCTCTTACTGTACCCTCCAAGCCCTGGGATCATATTGCTGTCGATTTTGTTACAGATTTACCTGTCTCTCATGGCCAAACGACTCTTCTGGTGGTTGTGGATCTGTTTTCTAAAAAGTGCCATTTTATTTCCCTACCCCGGTTGCCTTCCTCAAAAACCCTGTCCATTGTATTTCTTAAAGAAACTGTTCATCTTCATGGTGTTCCCCAGCGTATCATCTCTGACAGAGGTTCTCAGTTTATTTCTCGTTTCTCGAAGTGTTTGAAGTTGGTAAACCAAAAACTGTACCTCCCAAATGTGGCCTTTTAGCCCCCAAATAACCCAACAAACCTATGCATGGGTGGTATCTCTCAGGAGAAAGAGAATCTATTTAGCAGGGTTTTTTCATTAGCTTTTGTAGATGAGTAAAATATGAATCAAATAAAAGTCAGAAAATGTGTGTGGGGGTTTACACCATTTAAAAAAAAAAAATATTATATTATAGGATATGATCAAAATTATGGTATCTAAAGAAAGCCCTTCTTGTCCCAATAAAAACAATATAATTTGTGTGGGTACAGCAAATGACAAAGAAGAAAATGACAGCTAAGCACAAACAGCACAGAAATGTTAAAATAGCTATTGTCCAGAACTGCAAAAATGTTTTGTAGGGTCTGTCCTTAAGGGGTTAACCTTGTGTACATACTGGGTGGATATTAGACATGTGCATTCGTTTTCGGACAAATGCATTTTCATCCGAAAATAGCATTTTCGTCCATTCGTCCGAAAAACGAATAACGAAAATGCTAAGCTAATGAAAGCCGAATGAACGAATGGTTAATAAATGAAAATCATTCGTTCATTCGTCCATTCGTAGTACTATTGCATTCTATTAGACATGTGCATTCGTTTTCGGACGAATGCATTTTCGTCCAAAAATAGCATTTTCGTCCATTCGTCCGAAAAACGAATAACGAAAATGCTAAGCTAATGAAAGCCGAATGAACGAATGGTTAATAAATGAAAATCATTCGTTCATTCGTCCATTCGTAGTACTATTGCATTCTATAAGCCGAAATAGAGTCGTTTATAGAATACAATAGCATGGTACACTTACATTCCATAAACCGACATAATGAACGACTTTCGGTTTATGGAATGCATGTAAGTCTATTGGCATTCTATAAACCGAACGTTCTATGCCAGTAATATGCCAGTATTATTTTGCCATTGATATGCCCCAGCCAATTTGCCCATTAATATCCGTGTTAATATGCCAGTTTTATTTTCCCATTAATATGCCACAGCCAATTTGCCAATTAATGTTGTCTTCATTTGTCCATTAATATACCAGTGTTCGCTTGTCCATTATTATGTCAGTATTATTTTGCCATTGATATGCCACATCCAACTTGCCCATTAATATGCCACATCCAATTTGCCCATTAATATGCCAGTATTATTTTGCCATTGATATGCCCCAGCCAATTTGCCCATTAATATGCCAGTATTATTTTGCCATTGATATGCCCCAGCCAATTTGCCCATTAATATCCGTGTTAATATGCCAGTTTTATGTTACCATTAATATGCCACAATCAATTTGCCAATTAATGCCACAGTCAATTTGCCCATTAATATGCCAGTATTATTTTGCCATTAACATGCCACAGCAAGTTTGACAATTAATATGTCCATGTTCATTTGTCCCTTAATATGCCAGTGTTCGCTTGTCCACTATTATGTCAGTATTATTTTTCCATTAATATGTCAGTGTTATTTTGCCATTAATATTCCACAGTCAATTTTATAAATTAATAAGCCAGTATTCTTTTGCCATTAATATGCCACAGACAATTTTCCAGTATTATTTTGCCATTAATATGCCAGTATTATTTTGCCATTAATATGCCATTAATTAACATTAATATGCAATAGTCAGTTTGCCCATTAATATCACTCTGCCACTCACTCACAAACCCATATTGTACATACCTTACCCTGCAGTTCAGCAGCTTCCTCTAAGGCTACACTTGGAATAAAAAAAAAAAAATATGGGGCTTCCCATAGCAGAAGGGTTGCAACTAGTTCCCTTCCAGTAGAAGCCCCCCCCCCCCCCCCCCCACTCCCCTTTCTCTTCCTCTTCCCCTCAGCCAGATCTGGCCGCGGCCCAGGGTAGGCAGTTTCCCAGTATCCCGGTAGGCCAGTTGGGCCCTGCCTCTAGGTCACAGGTTCCCTAAGCAGTCCTCAAGGCCCAACCAACAGCCAAGGATTTAGGGATTACCCAGAAAAAAACACCTTATCCTGAACTGTTGGGTGGGCTTTGAGGGCTTCTTTGGGAACAACAGCTTTAGATCTGTGTTTCTTAATTCTCTCCTCAAGGACCCCCAACAGACCAGGATTTAGGGATTAGTCGGTTGTGTTTAAATTAGAATATGTATAATACCTAGTAAATCAGGTGTTATACATATTCGTATTTGAACACAATTGGGTAATCCCTAAATCATGGATTGTTGGCGGTTATTTGAGGACAAGTTTAAGAAGCTCTGGTCTAGATTGTAAACTTGCAAGCAGGACTTTTTACCTCATGTATTATCTATGCTCTGTACCAAGTTCTGAATAAATTGTTGGCTCTATATAAATAGATGTTAAAGTATCTTAACTGCATTTACTGTCTGCAACAAAGCACCCAGGTGTATTATCAGGCATTTTAATTTTGAGGGACACAACTTTTACATACTGCTACTTGAATGTACAATTTATATGTCTTCATAGGGAAATCAATTAATTAATCAATGTATCTTCACCACTCCCCCTCTCTATACTCTGAATGCGATGGGGGTGGATTCCAGGTGCACAGTGGAGGGGATCCCGATTGATGGCTCTATAAAACTCCTTCAAGCCTGCTAGACCAGGCTTACTTGTTGAGCTGTGGTGTCTGCTCTCAGTCCCATTCCTTCCTTGTTGCAGTTTGTGTTTATTACTCTGATTCCCTGTGTACCGAACTTTTGACTTAGTTCTGACCTTTCATATCTCTGTTACCCCGACTTCAGTGGTGGGATTCAGCCAGTTTCGCGTAAACCTGTTACTAAAATTTTACAAGTTCGCTTAACCGGAGCAAGCCAGAGACACCTTAAAAATAAAAAGCATGGGCAAATGGTCCCTTCATTCCTGGGGGCCCAAAACAGCTGCCCCGTGGGCCCCCACTGTCAGTGTGACTCACACAGAGACAGCCATGATCGGGCAGCAGCCGGCAGATCCACATCCAGCTTTTAGTCACAGCCGCCGGTCATGACGGCAAGTTATATATCGTGGCTGTATTTCGTGCACGCAGAATGTCCCTTCTGTTGTGACACCTTTGGATATTGTGACCAACTTCAAGTATCTTCCGTTCCCTGTGCTATGCTCCCTCTGCTACAACTCTACACTACCCTTTCCTAGACTCCAACTTTCCCCATGTGGGCAGATAATTCATTTCTTATCTGCCCATAACATATGTAGAATACAGATTTTCAAAGTGTCATAAATATATAGATTTTTATAATTATTTAACTTTAATATTCCTTTCCTAATCTAGATAATTTTCCAATCGTAGTGGAATTCTCCAAGGTTGTGCTTTTTTTGCCACCGAGCCAGTGTTGACAATACAGGTCCCCACATATCATTGAATACCTGCCATGTTTATTGACCTAGCTTCTGGACAGCTGAACACAGCTGTGCTGGCATACCTGCACTACATAATGGCTCAAACTTGCCCTTGCTTAGGTGCCAGCATTGGTAATGAATGAAGCTGCACAACATATAGTTTTTCGGACAGCATTAATATATAGAATCCAGGATATACTGGAGAATTAATTAAAATCATCTTACTTTATTCCATTTATTATATTATCTAATATAAGTAGTATTTTATATTACTTTACATCACACAAATTTTGTAAAGGGTTATTGATTTTGAGATATGACAGTTGGCACTGAAATAAGTTAATGTATTACACAATATTATTGCCCATTGTGGATTGTACCTGTAACTAGAGATCAAGGTTCACCTGCTTTAGGTACATATTAACCATTACATTCAATACACAGCTGAAATAGTAGCAGATATAAAAATGAAGACTTTAACATTTAATAACATTAAATAATGCAGTGTGACTCTACAGAGTGCCCCTACTAATGTACACA
The DNA here is from genome assembly GCA_036172795.1 of Pelodytes ibericus. Lineage (NCBI taxonomy): Eukaryota > Metazoa > Chordata > Amphibia > Anura > Pelodytidae > Pelodytes > Pelodytes ibericus. The sequence goes on along the minus strand of CM069863.1, from coordinate 111,259,657 downwards.
AGACAAGAAACCACATGAGATATTTGAGCCAGTGCATGTACAGACATTCTGCTCCTTTCAACTAGACCAAGTGGTCATTTTTCCTGGGCATATTTGCATAAGGTAGCACCAGCCCCATTCATAGCAAATAATTTATAATACTAATATAATATTACCAAGAACTTCTCAAAAGAAAGAGGGTGGACAGGACATGACAAAAGTGGGAAAAAGAAGAAAATAAGTTGGAAAATGAAAACAAAAAATGTGAGGGCCACTTAATAGAATAAGAGAAGAGGTGAGAAAAAAATGGATGGGAATGGAAAAAAAAAGTGAAGTAGGTGAGAGAGGTCTAGCGTTTTAGTTTGTACTGGGTCACACATTGTCTACTTTTTACTTTGATGCATTTATTGGGCAATATATAGGATATGCCTCTCTACCTGCTCTGCTGTAGTTCTACCCACTGGTGGCAATTCTTCCCTCCTGATGGACAAAAGCCTTTTCCCTAGACAGGTCAACGAAAAGTTATTAGTGGTGTGCTTTTCCTGTGTCTATCGTGAAGGGGAAGATTGCACCTGATGGCACCCATGGACATGCTGACACTCAGGCTGGTCCATCCCCCATTAATTATGACATGGGTTCTAATCCTAAATATCAGAACTAGCAGCTAAGTTTTCCAGTACCCCATGCAAACTGCAGATACAGGTTTCTCCATGCCCACCCAACCAGCAAGAGTCTGGACAGAGTGTATCTTGAAGGATATATAGTAATTAAAATATTAATGTGTAAGATACCGCCTCCCCTTTTAACGTCATTAAAAACTATATTTATGAAGTTTGTATGGGCCCAGAAACACCCTAGACTCCAGATGGACCTTTTAATGTTGCCGAAAGCAACCCCCCCCCCTCCCCCTCCATAAACTATGGATTGCCATAGCAGCTCTGGCGATCCCTAGCTCCTTACATCTTTTGAACATTTTTAAACATTGATTTAAAAAAAAAAAATGAATGTGTAAACCCATTAAAGCTTATTTAAAAAAACTCTCTTCTGGTGCAAGGTTCAAAAAGGGTTATAAACAGTAGGAACATTTCACTGGTTTCCATTTTTAGAACTTTACCACAGATGTTACCAATTATTTTTTTAATAATCCCATCTGCGCATTGTGATCATGGTTAGTACTGCACATAATACAGCTGCAATTTTCAGGTAACGGGATATAAAAGGCTGTCATTTCTTAATTAATAAATCTTAAACCGAAAATTGTCTTCTATTCAAAAGGCTGGTAAAGCAATTTGGAAATTATATAGAATTTAAAAAGCCTTTGATTAATTCAGACATTGAATCTATAAATATTTATCATATAAATTTAAAAGAAACAGCTTTTTTTGAGGGACTTGTGCAATAGTGGTAGAAGGTGGCGGAAAAGGGCTGTTCAATTAAACCATAATATGGCCACTGCTTGTGACACAACCCACCAAACGCTGCTCTTCTAAGTCACCCAAAAATATCGGGCCAACTTGTGATGGCCAATATCAAACTTAAACTGTGGTGAAGGGGATGGGGGGATGGTTCTTCAAGCACCTATTCATTGACACTTTCTGCTTGAACCTAATTTTATGTTTTTGTTTGACAATGTATGTTTTGAAAAAAATGCTAAAACTTTATTAAAAAAAAGTTTAATTAAAAAAAAAAAACACATTAGTATCAAATTCACTTTTTGCAACAGGCTCCTCATCCAGTTCTTATCAATACTTAAATGTAGATTATAAAACCTCCACTACAAAGAGTTTTTTTTTTACCTGCCCTGCAATTTTAAATACCTAGCCTGTGATTAGAAGATATGTGTAAAGGATATGAGGATATACTTTGATAGCAAAGTAAAAGCTTGCAAGTGCTGTGTTTACTTAAGAAACAATGATTAACAAGGAAGTAGTGTGTGTTATGAAGCCTTTCAAGAAATATTGAGGCAGCTGCCAATTTTCCCAATATTTAGTGCCTAGTTAGTACTATGTCTTTATTTTAGTGACCTTCTCAAGTTTCCTTATCCTGTTTACTTTGCAAATGGCGCTCCAGAAAAGAGTTTCTTAATCTTAGTTCAACTAAGTCATTCAAAACATACCGCTTCCAAACACCATTAACTTCTGAAATTAAACAGCTCATCATACACTCAAAGGTAGAGGAGCAACTTTCCTAGGCAGCATTTACTGGACTCTGTATTGGACATTTTTATGATGATCTATGGAACTTCAAAGACCTTGCCACGGACACTAATGTCCCTGTAGGCACACTTTGTCCATCAGGGCTGCTCACTTATGTACATCACACCTTATACCAACTGTGTGTATGACTCAAACTGAAATTGTTCATAGCTCTTTCCAATGTCTTATCTTTGGTCACACCCAACCAAAGCTAACTTGCCCAAGTTAAACGTAAACTGCTTTCCTGTTAAGTGAATTTAAATAGAGAATAAAATGTTTCACTATAACAACCATACTTTACACTTACTCCTTTATAAAACAAATATAATAGAAAAACTTACCTTTAAAAGAATTCTGCCTATAATGTATTATGTAATATCAGACACATGTTTAAGAAATGAACATACAGTAACTGTACTAGATGTCAGTGCAGCCCAATGCCTGTTGTAGGACACAGCTGCCAGGGACAGTCTTTTTATGTTATAGTGTTTGTATTTCACAAAGTCCTGTTATTATATCATCAGAGTGGATGAAAGTGTGACTATCGGCGGCATTACCGGGACTTTTTCAGTGACTTCATAGCCAATATATAATTATTTATGTAACTTGGTAAGTTGTTTAAAACAAGATCAAGGTATTTTATTTACACATTGTACTACACACTATAAACACACTTTGTTTGCTTTATTGCGCTAGAGCTCTATGGTACACTCATATAAACCAAATCATTCTAAGCTCCCATAAAAGAGGCACAATAGAGGAAGCAAGAGGGACTTAGATTTTAGAAAAACAGACTTTTCTAAAATTAGATTAGGTGTAAAGGAGTCATTATCAGACTGGAGCAATTTAAATGGAGTCCAGAAGAAATGGGATTATCTAAAAGTTGCACTACTGAAGGCAACAGAAAATTGCATAAGGCTTGTCAGTAAGAGCAAAAAATTGAATAAACCACTGTGGTACTCTGCAGAGGTGGCTAAAATACTAAAAAAATAAAAAGCTAGCATTTAGTAATTATAAAAATACTCAGAGTGAGGAAGATAGAAAGATCTATAAGAGTAGGCAGAAAGAGGCAAAGCAAGCTATAAGAGCTTCCAAAGCACACACAGAAGAGACTATAGCCCAGTCAGTGAAAAAGGGGGATAAAATATTTTTTAGATACATAAATGAGAAAAGGAAAGTAAAACAAGGATTAGTTAGATTAAAAACAAAAGAAGGATGCTATGTAGAAGAGGATAAAGGCTTAGCAGACTGTCTTAATGAATATTTTTGTTCAGTTTTTACAATGAAAATGAGGGTAAGGGACCTCATTTAGGGAAAAAGACTAATGAGTCTTTTGATGCATGTAAGTTTAAAGAGGAAGAGGTTTTACTTTATCTGTCTAAAGTAAAGACAAATAAGTCGATGGGACCTGATGGGATACATCCAAAGTTATTAAAAGAACTTAGTGGTGTACTAGCAAAACCGTTAACAGATTTATTTAACCAATCATTGTTAACGGGAGTAGTTCCAGAAGATTGGAAATTAGCTAATGTTGTGCCCATTCACAAGAAAGGTAGTAGGGAGGAGGCGGGAAACTATAGACCAGTAAGTCTTACTTCAGTAGTGGGGAAAATAATGGAAACCTTGTTAAAGTATAGGATTGTTGAACATCTAAAGTCGCTTGGATTTCAAGATCAGAGACAGCATGGGTTTACTTCAGGGAGATCATGCCAAACTAATCTTATTGATTTTTTTGATTGGGTAACTAAAATAATAGATCAGGGTAGTGCAGTAGACATTGCTTACCTAGATTTCAGTAAGGCTTTTGACACTGTCGCACATAGAAGGCTTATCAATAAACTGAAATCTTTGAGTTTGGATTTCAATATTGTTGAATGGATTAGACAATGGCTGAGTGACAGGCAACAGAGGGTTGTAGTCAATGGGGTATATTCGATGCAAGGTCTTGTTACTAGTGGGGTACCTCAGGGATCTGTTCTTGGACCCATTCTCTTTAATATTTTTATTAGCGATATTGCAGAAGGTCTTGTTGGCAAAGTATGTCTTTTTGCTGATGATACAAAGATTTGCAGCAGGGTTGATATTCATGGAGGGATAAGCCAAATGGCAAATGATTTAGCTAAACTAGAAAAATGGTCAGAGCAGTGGCAACTGACATTTAATGTGGACAAGTGCAAGATTATGCACCTTGGGCGTAAAAACCCAAAAGCAGAATATAGACTATTTGGTACAGTCCTAATCTTAACATCTGAGGAAAGGGATTTAGGAGTAATAATTTCAGAGGACTTGAAGGTAGGTAGGCAATGCAATAGAGCAGCAGGAAATGCTAGCAGAATGCTTGGTTGCATAGGGAGAGGTATTAGCAGTAGGAAGAGGGAAGTGCTCATGCCATTGTACAGAGCACTGGTGAGACCTCACTTGGAGTATTGTACGCAGTACTGGAGACCGTATCTCCAGAAGGATATTGATACTTTGGAGAGAGTTCAGAGAAGGGCTACTAAACTGGTTCATGGGTTGAAGGATAAAACTTACCAGGAAAGGTTAAAGCATCTTAACATGTATAGCTTGGAGGAAAGACGGAACAGGGGGGATATGATAGAAACATTTAAATACATAAAAAACAGGCTCGGGCTAAACGAAGCAGAAAGATTTACTTACCTCAGGATTGCACATCTTCTGTCTGCATCACAGGTAGTTAAGTGCCCTACTCTCGAAGATTTCCTAGAAAATAAACAAGAGAAAGGACTGATTACCATCTCTAGGAAATTATTAGAAGCAAGTAAGGATGAGAAGATGGAGAAAAAAAGAAAACTATGGGAAAATGAGATGGGGAAAGAGTATAGCAATGAGGAATGGCTGAGGGCTTATTGTCAAATAAGGAAGGTTGTCCATTGTATGAGCTTACAGGAATTATACTTTAAGATCCTCCACCGGTGGTATATGGTCCCAACAAAGATCCAGAAATTTGATAAAAGTAAATCGAACCTCTGCTGGAGATGTGAAAAAGAGTTGGGATCATTATACCACATGTGGTGGGGTTGTGAAGAGATTAAAAAAACATGTATACCACTAAAAGCAACTATTAAAGAGATGTTTGGAATAGATATAATTCTGACGCCCCAAACATTCTTATTCCATTTGGATCTCCCTCTGAAAAATAAGCACCAAAACAACTTATTAATATGTATTCTAATGTCAATTAAAATATGTATGGCAAGGAAGTGGAAGATAAGAGGGGCAATAAATTGGGGAGAAGTTCAATCCCAGATACACTTTATTTGCAGAATGGAGGAAGGCTTCTACAAAAAAGAAGAACAAATGCATAGATATAACGAAATTTGGTCCCCGTGGATAAATAGAACGAGTGTTGATTGTTGGGATATGATTAATTAAGCATGTGGTTTCCCACATAACTGTGAGTATATAAGTGATAAGACTTCGTATTCCAGGAGAATCCATAGATCTGGCACCACCAATGTCTGTATGTCTGTGTTTGTAAATTTTTGGTAGTAACCGCCTGTGTGTTAATCATCCTTTCATTTTTGTGGCATCAAACTATTCAACATATTATACTTATATTTAATTCATCCACCTAAACAAGGATGATTTGGTAGAGCATGTTGGTGTGAAGATGATATCCTCACACAATTTTTGTTGTCTTCTTTCTTCATGTTAATGATGTATGTCCTTTTTGATATTATCAAATAAAAAAAAAAAAAAAAAAATACATAAAGGGAATCAACACAGTAAAGGAAGAGAGTATATTTAAAAGAAGAAAAACTACCACAACTAGAGGACATAGTCTTAAATTAGAGGGGCAACGATTTAAAAGTAATATCAGGAAGTATTACTTTACTGAGAGGGTAGTGGATGTATGGAATAGCCTGCCAGCAGAAGTGGTAGAGGTAAACACAGTCAAGGATTTTAAGCATGCGTGGGATAGACACAAGGCTATCCTAGCTATAAGACCGGGAACGGGGGACTAATAAAAGTACTCAAAAAAAAATTGGGCAGACTAGATGGACCGAATGGTTCTTATCTGCCAACACATTCTATGTTTCTATGACAGGGGGATTTGAATGCAAAATGGTGACTTGGGAATTATGCTTAAATAGAGCTTTCAGTTCCACTGTGCTACCACATTCACCGGGTTTAGGGTGTTAGAACCCCTGCAATAGTTGGGAAAACTGCACATATCTCAACGCACGACAACCTTAACTCTTAATAAAGTTGACCCATATTTAGCACACCAAAAATACCACTCACTTTTTGCTTAAGTGCGGGTAGGCAAATAACCACTTTCACTTCTAAACAATGTATTTCAAACAATGAGAGACAAAACACGTGACTGATCCTCTAGGATCCTCTAAGTAATTATTTCTGGCAACCACAGAATCAAATCTGAGAATGTTAAACCCGCGAAAGTCGAGGGTTTGCTGGATAGTGAAAAGCAAATGAATAAATCTACAATTTTTAATTACATTTAAAAAATAAGTCCAAACAAAGAAGGCTCTCTGCGCAGCAGTTACCACAGACTGTGTTTTACTTAACGTTTATTCAGTTAGCTTGTTGACCCCCTCAAAGCCCAATGAAAGACTGCTACAACGGAAAGAGGAACAGGACTCTAAAAAAGAAAAAATTTCCACTAATTCTACTGCGTGGATAGCAAAGACCACTAGGAATACTTAGACCAGAAAAGAATACTACCTTTTATATAGAGGTATTAGACTTATGCCACCAAAAATCAACAGGGAAAAGGAAATATCACTAAGTAGAACTCTTAGTTTCTCCTGCCATCCTAAGTGCACAGTAAGATATACTAAAGACAATGTGGGTGGTAAAAAGATGGATCACACATGGGTAGCCATCTGTAATTTTTTTGTGTTGAAAAACACCAGGCTGCAGCATTGCAGATTTAATGCCAGCTAACGAAGCTCTTCAGGCAGCAGTGTTGGCAGAACAGGTAGTTTGTATAATCCACAGAGTAATTGTACCTTCAAACGTATTGCGATGTTGTGTATCAGTCTTTGCTAGAATCCGATGTTTGATGGGAGTATGGATGACTGTGCTGCTAAAACATTCTAAGTGGCTACAGGATTCCGCACTGAAACCCTCGATGACCATCATAGGAAACTATAACCATGTCACAGGTTAAGTGATCAATATAGGGAATTTACTGTTAATTTTGGCAAACACTCCCCATTATGTCCAGGATGCTATATAGTCAGAATTTGACTTAACAACAGATAAGAGTACAGTATAGCTCTTATCAGCATAAAGCCAGACACAGATGTGATGCAGCATAGGAGCCATCAACCTATATTTAGCAAGACAGATTTGGTACATTATAGTTATAATCAATCATTTTGTTAAACAGCATATCTCCCACCAGTTTCTACAGTATTAGCCATACATAGCTTATGGTACAGTAACGGTTATCAGTATAGCTAGACAATAATGGTGGTATGGGGGTAGCACCTATCAGTAAACACAGCTGCTGTGGACTACCGTTCCTATGAAGCTCAGCCAACATGTTTGGAACTAAATGTCACAAATATCATCTGTCTTGTCCATCAAGGTGTTTAAGTACACCTGTTGGCATAAAATGAAGATATGTTTCATTGGAAGCATGGCTGCTGCCAGACAGATGATAAATTAAAGGTTACAGGCTAGTTTATCTTCATTATATTATATATATATATATATATATTAGAAGCGCAAGTGTGGGTAAAAAAAAAAGTTTAGTGTCCTGTAGAAGGAAGCAGATTCCCTGCTCTTCCTGGGTAATTGGGACAAATGTATTCTAAGCTAAACACACTATTTTGAGTTATAATATTCTTGTATTTGCATTGAAAGAAGTGTTTGATTAGAGGCTTTATTGTGTGCACACTTTGTTGTGTAATTCTCTTACTAGTAAAAAAACTAGAGGATTATGATTCTTAGTCTGTTTTTGTAACCTGTGTAAGTGAAAATAACAACTGCTCACTTCTTCATTTTTGGTTTCAATTCATTTAGGTATATATTACCTCTTCCACCAACTGTATGCATAACTCATAGTGAAATTGTTCATACCGCTATAGAACTTTATAAAAAAAAATTGAAAAGTGGTGGATAAGTTTCTAGAGTTCAGCTTTTACAGGAAGTGGCAAAGTGTAAGTCATATTTTATGTGAAGCGATGGTAGACTTGAATCCTGATCTGTTTCTACAAATATATGTAACAGCCAGGTGGCAAGCAACAATGTATATGAGATAAACTATAGTTTCTACGATGCTGCCTCCAACACTGCGTTCCCTTGTCATCAAAAATGAGACAGATAACTTACACAGCGCACATCAAGGGAGCACTAGTCTGGAGTCATCCATGATCAAAAAAATCCACTGTACCATTTGCACCAAACTTACTGTATCTCAGTTTGTACAAAGATGCAGACACAGAGCTTTAACATTTTCTAATAATTACTTATTAGATCACTTACTGTACATCTAAAATTTGTGTAAGTTTTTTTTGTTGTCATTAAAAAATGTCCATATAATTGTGACATGTTACATTATGGTCTTCTCTTAATATTTTCTTTCAGTATTTAAACTGAGGCACTGAAGTCCTTTACCAGGTTCAGTAGTGAGTAGAAAGTATCACATAAGAATTAATGAGATGCTACTATAGTAGCAACAAGTCTACATTCTATTCACAAAGCCATTATTTTAAAAGGTGTTAAAAAAGGACCCAACACAAGCAGCCATAAATCATCAATAAACAGGTAATATTATACTTGCCCCAGTTCATGGGGAGATCTTGTGTGTCCGCAGCAGTCAGCATGTAGTTTGTAAGTAGAGAAAATAATGACATGTTAAATTACAAAGAACTTTATTTGTCTATCATGAAATGATCACTACAACAGAAAGCCTAACGTGCTCCATGCACAGACCTATGAGTAAGTGTTCTGCCTTAGTCATCATGGCTCACCCAGGATAGTTGTTTTTAACTCATTTTTTGGTGAATTGATAGTGGCGTATATATGAACATTAATGCCTTTTGTAGCAGTTCACTTTTTCCCTTCTCTTGTTAAGAATGTATAAACCGATGACTAGAGGGAAAGTCAAACTTCAGGCCAAAGTAGCAGGGTTGGAAAAATTCTCCCATTCAACTGCATTGGAGAATGTTTCCAAATCTGATACTTTGGCCTTCAGTTTGAAATCCCTGTTTCAACACTCTACAGTTCTCTCTTTATTGAGTAGGCCCTTGTGTGTACTGGATTATTTTCAAGATTGATCACTAAACCTTTTTACTCTCACTTGTACTTCTACAACAAAACCACAAGTGATAAATGCAGTGGCCCTAGTATGGGAATAAAAGGTCATCTAGTTTTTAAGATGCACGCCTTTTTTTTATCCTCCTAGAAGAAAAGCAGGGTATTGTAGTGTAGTGAGAGACCCTTCTTTTTATATATAAATCAATAGATGGGACTTTAACAAGAGAGTTGGACCACAGGTGCCATTAAAGTTATTAAAAAACACAAAAACAATTTTTTTTTAAATATTAACTGCCACTTTAGATAGCCATGTTGCCAGGATCTCCTTATATGAACCCAGGTGACTTTCCACTTGGCATAGTACATTTTCAGAGAGACGTGTTTTGGAACAGAGATTTTATTCCTGGCATTGAAACTTGCTTTAGCTGGAAAGCACCTATGTATGTTTTGTTATCAATCCTCCCCCCAAAAAAATACTAGTGTAATTAAAGTAGAAAAAAAACTTGATAGTAGTTTACAATGAGGAGAGATGACGGTTTACAAATAAAAAAAATCACAATGAATATTTATTTATCAATCCACAGGATAATTTGTTTTCTCTATGATAAATCAATATATCAGTTTCGTGTAAGGAGACAAAAAAAGACTTAAGAAAATGTGCCACAACATATATTTTTTTTCTGCTGACAAACAGGAAACTGAATCATAAAATAAATCTGCTGTATAAAAAGATAGAAAACAATTATGTTCACTTTGGATTTTACCGCAAATAAAATATTACCTGTATAAAAAAATAAAAATGCACTAAAAGACAGATTAGTATTTTTTTTGTAAGATATTTTTGCATATTCTTAATTTTAAAACAAACCATTCAGTGCAGACTGTGTATGAGCACTGAAATTACCTAGGCTCCTAAGGTACCTCAGTTATTAATAAAGCAGGTTAGAAAACCAAACATATTTATTTATTTTAAATAATTAATTTAAACATTTAATCAGGCTATCCACATCTGCTGAAGCCAGTCTACACACCAGCAATGATTATTGTATTTTCAAACAACTAAGGATGTGAAACGGTGCGGCCTAAAATAAAAAAAACCACGCAACATATACAGCAATACAATAGAAGGCCATTATTTTCTGTGTAAGTGCTTGTTTTGTAAGGTGCACAAGCAGGTTGCAAATTTGCTAGAATTTCGGTATAAAATATACATTATTTACAATAAAGATTTCCTTTTACAAAAAAAAAAGATAATATTCTAGCAATTTCACGTTTTTCTAGTCCACACAAAGGCCTTGTTGTCTTGCCTGACAGTCGTGCTCTTTCTTCGTAAGGTCGTTGGTCCTATGTTGATGGTGGTGGTTATTCTGCACCATTTGCTATGCCTTCATCCTGAGAAAATGACTTGATAGGCTACGTCCAAAGCTACTTTCCATGTTAAAAGGCTTTTGCTTTAATTAAGCAGAGTCTTAAAAGGCAAACACCTGTGTTTTAAATAGACACCATTTGTCTTTGCTAAAATCCTCTCCTGAATACGTTTAAAGCCTTTAGAAAGTTTTGAGTCTTGACTGAGTAACATCTGATGTTTTCTTGATGACAGTAGCTCTTGTTTCATGGTCTTTCTGTGTGTTATTGAGAGAAGAAGTCTGTCCTATGTACGTGCTACTCTCTGGAATCAAAGGCCAAGAGCTGTTGTATGGCATAGGGTATTTTTCTTCTTTGATGGTGACCCGGAGGTCTGGTTTGGATGTTACAAATGTTGCCATGCCCGGTAGATTGTAGGGTGCTCTTGGACTTGATGTTCTTATACATTCTTTGTTTTCACTGGTCTTTTGCATATGAAGCCGACTCTGTAAAAAGTAGAAAGAAAGATTGATTAGGTTTTCAAAGCATATCGATCCCTAGTAATTAGCTAAGGCTGCTTTTAAAAGGTTGGTGTCTCCAGTTTATCAAATAGGAATACAAATGCAACACAACCAGGGAATGTGGTACAGCGTTAACCAAGAAATCACAAGATCAGTCAGCCATTACCATTTCTGTGAATGTTAAAGTAAAATGAAACATTGTTTAACCCTTGCCTCCTTGAAGGAAGCAAGGGTTAAACAATACATTTGCTCGTAGAATTAAGTAAACCCAACGTGTATCTTAATAGATACATGCGGGTTTACTAACTACTGTGTCTCACATGCGAGACACAGCAGTTCCTGTTTGTCGCGTGCTGACAGAGCGGGGTCTCGCCTCCCTCGTTTTTGCATGGGATCAGCAGGCGCTAGCAGAGAGAGCCAGTCACCGTCCAGACAGCTGCCTGCTTCCTATGGAAGCATGGCAGCTGTCGGTCAGTGGTGGATAAACTAGTTCATCCTCATACTAGGGACAACTAACTTTTCACTTGTGCTTCTATATTAGAAGCACAAGGGGAAAAAAAATGTTTAGTGTCCCTGTAACCAATATATGATATCATATGAATGCTACTTGTTTCCAGTTAGGAAACATCACCACCTGAGCAGCCATATTTTGTGGCAGATACATCCGTAGTTAGGATCTCTGGTTTCTGATTATATCCCATGCTCTGTGCTGGTACTCAATGTCAGTTGCTATGTTATAGGTATAAACCATGGAGAAGGAGTATCTAAAAAAAAAAAAAAAATCACCATCAACAGGATATGTTTTTTTTTTTTGTAATTTCCAATAGTATTTTTTGCACAAGGAGGTCTCTGAAGATCTGCTTTAACCCTTGCAGTTACAGCTTATTTATACTTTTCCACGTATGCAGTACATAGGGCAGCTTGGAGTGGTTTCAGCAAGCTCTCAGTGCTGTGCCATAACAGACAGAGCAGATCTTTTGAAGGCTGACACTAAATGTTGCCATAGCAACAACACCCATACAACTCAACTTTGTATGGAGTTTCTATGGGGAAAGGAGAGTATGATGATTGTATTTCAGTCACAAATTATTCATACAGAAGTTACACTTCCTAAAACATCAGTACTGATTTCTCAAGTCTCCCACAACTTGATGCTACAATAATCTCTACATCTACAAAATATGGAAATGTAATATCTAGAAATCTCTTAAATATTTTCAAACATGAGCTATGTATAGTTCCTAAATTTGACACTTACCACACCCTCGTCATCACTAGGAACGCTGTCTGTTTCACTTTCTGAAAAAGAGATATGAGGGGAAAAAAGTATTTATAAAACTACATACTGTATTCTTAAAAACACCTGTGCATTACACACAAAAAATACTTTCATATTATTCCTGGCTTTAAACCAGAGAAACTGGTTATACTAGTATTGTTAACACTGTAAGCGACAAAACAAGTGATAACAAAAACAAAACACACAAGTGATAACAAGTTACTCGAATTCTACCAAAAAAAAACCAGTTTGCATTACACACAGGACTAAATTCCAAAGTGCTATGGGAACATTTACCTAAAGGAAATTGCATTGAATCCCCCCCAGCAGAAAATGTGACTTTTATTTGTGCTTTTATTTTCTGTTTTGTATCATTGCTAAGATCCTACTCCAAAAATAAATCCAAGGGTGCTGCTCACCATGTTTACAATTATTATTAGACTTTACCTAGGTAAAATGTGTATAGTAAAGTAAGCTCAGGCATGTTCCAAACATATGCCTATGTACAGTATTATATTTCTGCCTAGGGCAACAGAATGCATGGGAGCTACACTGATTTGCTCTGCCTGCACAGACATCTGGGCTGCGCTCACTAGATCACCAGGGAGCAATATGGTGCAGCAGGCATGTAGGAGCAATTTGACTCTTTGGATAGGGATGTGGGGAACAACCTTGAACTATTGTAAGTGAGCAAGGGGTGCGACAAAAGGTTTGGTGTTCATATGTTTAGTCAGGCCTAAGGTAGCACAAAACCAAAATACACCATGGCCTATTTACACTACCCCATTTATCAACTGTGTAAGGGAGGGGGATGTGTAAGAGTTCTGTACATTGTTTCTATGTGAAACTAATCCAAAAAATGAAACTTTGTGGTTTACTACATTCCAATTTAACAAATGCAAGATATGCTTTAAATTCTGTTACATTATCAAGTCGGTCTCGTAGTATTGCATACACATAAGAACATGAAGTCTAAGTCTACAGTGGTTAAATCATTTTTATGGCTAGTAATGTACTCACAATAGAAAGGTGGCTTAATCCCTATACAGTGGACATAATGCTTACATAAATGAAATATATATTAAACTAACCTGCATACGAAGAAACTGGAGATATCTGTAACGGATAATGTTGCGTCCGGTTAACCGGTTGGTCATCACTTTCAGTCATTACTTCAACCACTTGGCAGATGTCAGGAGGATTGGTGACAATCATGTCTACTGCCATACTGCTATTGTACATGGGGTCATCTATGATTATAAAATAATGCCATCGGATTACATAAACAGTAATGTTGTACAATGATTAATAATGGAATACAAAATTAAATTGCTGAATATTTTGTAGGTATTAAAACAGGGCTCGACAAATCCCAGGCGACAGGTCGCATAGGCATCCAGGAAATTAGACCGGCTATTTTTTTTCCCCCCAAGGCATCCCCCACCATTGATATCATTTTATAATTTTTTTGTTTTCTCAAGCAGTGCACAAGGAAGCAGAGGGTGGACTATACAGAATTACTGCTCCATCCGCTCGAGCACTGCTATAGTGTCTGAGCACCGTGAGTGCTCAGCAGCGGTAGACGGGAACCCTTTGCCTGCAATCAGGTATAGCAGCATTGAGGGTGGAAATATTGAGATATATATATTTCTTTTAAGATTACATAAGAAGTTATAAAACAAAAAAAAACTGCTGACTTGTGTGTATATATGACTGACTGTGTGTGCGTGTATATATATATGACTGTGTGCGTGTTTGTGTATGCCTGTGCATGTATTGCATGTGTGTGTATGTGACTGCGTGTGTAAGCCATTGTCTGGCTCCTAAAATTCAGTTAAATTTGTCAAGCCCTTTATTAAAACACTTTTGCATAATGGTCTACCTCGGTATTTCTAATTCAAAACATAACCACAAGTAAATGATAATGATTATGACATAATGAAAATACTTTTGACCACACAGGGTATGAAAGAGGTGTCAACATACAGCCAATGGTCCAATTGCAGCCCATCTAAATGCAAATTGTTACCCAACTTACTCAACGACCCATATTATCAATGGTGAGATTTGTGTACTTTGTTTAATTTAAGTTGATTTAAACTGCTTTTTGGCCAGGAAACAGAAAACAATAAATAAAAGGTAAAAAAAACAAAACATAAAATAAACCAAAACCTAACCGGTCATTAAAGATGGATTAAACCCTAATTTGATCTTTAATAGGTATTTACTGCCAATTTGGTCTGAAAATATCATTAATTTAATTGGAAATATTTATTTAAATCATGTCTATTTAAATAAATTGTCAATGTAATACATAAATATATAGCAATATGTTGCATTAAACTTCAATGTTCAAAAATATACATAGTTGGCCTTTTTTTTTAATAATGAGAAATAAAAAAGTACTCTAATCTTTAGGGTCCAACATGCGGCCCACTGGGCATCAAGGTGCAGCCCACATTAGCTGTGCAGTGGTAGCCGTACCTCCAACTTATGACCACACGTTGGGAAACAAAGTTCCCTACACAGATTGCTACAGTGGTAGTGTGCACAGCCTCTCCTCTACCCTGCGCGTGTGGTCATAGGGAGGGAAGAAGTGCACAATCGGATGACCATAACACTGAGTAAACGTGGAGGAGCGATCAACCCTGCCTCTCTCAGCCTTGTTTAAAAAACAACAACGGTGTGGTTAGTCAGGTTCTGTGTCTGTGTAACTGTGTGAAAGTGTGACCGAGTGTGTGTTTGTGGTATTTGTGTAAGTGTGACTGTGTGTGAATTTTTTTTTTTTATCTGTGATTTTTATTGAGGTAGAGTCAGTGATATACTCACACATTGCACATTACTGTGAATTATATTGCATTTTCTCTGAAACAAAATGTATGCACAGGTACATTTCTGACCTTTTTGCAGAAAAAACCTGGACACCCCTAATTTAGGGTGTAATAAGTGTTGTTTAACAGTGCACTTCACTTTTATTAATAAATTATTTTCTTTACAATTAGTGTAGGATACATAGTATTTACATAACCCCTTAGTGTTTGCCTTTGACACCAATCCTAAACACCCTTGTCACAGCATATGAACTATGTGATTTATTCTCACAGTGATCATTTGCCCCAGAAGTGCCCTGAGCAGGCTCCTGGAAGTCAGGTCATTTTGTGGACGAGTTTTCTTCCAGAAGCAGGCAGGTGCAAAAGCAAGGACATTCACTAATATATATATATATATATATATATATTATATATATATATATATATATATATATATATATATATATTGTGTTAAGGAAGGACCATTCCTGACTACATTATAGTAATTTATGAAAATGTAAATTTTCTCCAGAAAGGTTATTATTATTTGGTTTGAGGCCTGCCTAGCACACACAAAAAAAGTTTTATAACTGGTTTACTAATTACCTTGGAGTGGGTCTGTCTTATACAGAGAAATTCAAAACAAATCCAGTGTCACTTACCAATGACAGTGCTGTCAACTTCTGATTTTACTACCGGATACAAGACTGAATATAAAGAGCCCACTGTACAAGCTCCATTCGTTGATGGAAATGTCGGACTAGGTTCAACATCCTACAAGAAATCAAAGACATTTAATAAGGAATCTTTAAAATTTCACTGAGGTTAATAGTGAACGTTGCCATTTTCAATTCATTTTTTTCCCCATAATTTGAATAATAACTACCTTTTCCGGTTTAATTTTTTCTTCTTTTTCAGACTTTGTCGTTTTTCCTACAGTGTAAGAAAGAAAAATAAATGTGGACGTCCCCATCATATCAGCAATTGTACTGTACAGAATGTCAGGCTGAAAATATATATAATGTAATTACTCTTTAAACTAGAAACATAGAATGTGTCGGCAGATAAGAACCATTCGGTCCATCTAGTCTGCCCAATTATTTTTTTTGAGTACATTTATTAGTCCCCAGTTCCCGGTCTTATAGCTAGGATAGCCTTGTGTCTATCCCACGCATGCTTAAAATCCTTGACTGTGTTTACCTCTACCACTTCTGCTGGCAGGCTATTCCATACATCCACTACCCTCTCAGTAAAGTAATACTTTGTGATATTACTTTTAAATCGTTGCCCCTCTAGATGTCTGGTTGTAGTAGAGACGGGATGTAACACTTAACACAATGTTTACACTATGAAGCAGAGATATATATCTAAGCCGCTGCTTACTACACTTTAACTAGGTCTTTTTGTTTATCTCTTAAAACACTGCTCTGATCCTAAGAACCAACGTTAATTTTGTTTTTAAAGAACTAGCCAGTCCAAACCCCCAACAATCTCTCTAAAGCACATCTTACTTGTACAATAGCTTGTCAGTAACTCCACCCACTGCAGCATTTGTTTCAGTGTGATAATAAAAAGAGCACATCCATAACATAAGATTATGGTAGTGCCAGAGATATGGTGTGTTGCCACATCATATCCTAGTAAATGAAAATGAAAATGTGGGCAGTTCTAGGAAATACAGTTCAAGTTTAGGGTGACTTAGAAATATCTTTGTTTTTGAAAGAAAAGCAAATTTTGTCCATTAAAATAACAGCAAATGGATCAGAAATACAGTGTATCAAAATATGTCCTTAAAAGCATTATCATGCTGGTATAAACCCCCTCGTCTTTACATAAGATTTTGCCATATTACCCTGGCACATGCTTGCTTTGGGACTCTGCTCCAGGGACTGTACTTTACATTTGGTGGAAATGCCCCCTAATCACCTCCTACTGGACTGAAATCCACACAACTTTGATGACATCTCTGGATCAACCTCCAACATTTCCATGAGGTAAAATACCTTTAGATTGCCCCAACAAATTGACAAACTAGAACACCAAAGATCTGCAAGGCTTTTAATTGCTGCATATGGAGGATTTTCAACAAAAGAAAAGTTAGAAGTACGTAATTATTATTTAAATTTAAAAATTGTATAACTTTGTCAACATCTTGCCTTTAACTTCCTATTTTGCACCTCATTTGATAAAGATTTTCATCAAAAACAGAGAAAGTGATTCCAAACTTTTGAACTTGATCTGTAGTGTATAAGACAGATATAGACAGAAACAAACCTTTTTGGCCAGGAAACAGAAAACAATAAATAAAAGGTAAAAAAACAAACAAAAAAAACATAAAATAAACCAAAACCTAACCGGTCATTAAAGATAGATTAAACCGTAATTTGATCTTTAATAGGTATTTACTGCCAATTTAACCATGCTATAGTGGTCTGAAAATATCATTACTTTAATTTGAAATATTTATTTAAATCATGTCTATTTAAATAAATTGTCAATGTAACACATAAATATATAGCATAATGTTGCATTAAACTTCAATGTTCATAAATATACATAGTTGGCCTTTTTTTAAATAATGAGAAATAAAAAAGTACTCTAATCTTTAGGGTCCAACATGCGGCCCACTGGGCATCGAGGTGTGGCCCACATTAGCTGTGCAGTGGTAGCCGTACCTCCAACCTATGACCACACGTTGGGAAACAAAGTTCCCTACACAGATTGCTGCAGTGGTAGTGTGCACAGCCTCTCCTCTACCCTGCGAGTGTGGTCATAGGGAGGGAAGAAGTGCACAATCGGATGACCATAACACTGAGTAAACGTGGAGGAGCGATCAAACCTGCCTCTCTCAGCCTTGTTTAAAAAACAACAACAGTGTGGTTAGTCAGGTTCTGTGTCTGTGTAACTGTGTGTTTGTGTGATAGTGTGACCGAGTGTGTGGTTGTGGTATTTGTGTAAGTGTGACCGTGAGTGAATTTTTTTTTTTATCTGTGATTTTTATTGAGGTGGAGTAAGTGATATACTCACACATTGCACATTACTGTGAATTATATTGCATTTTCTCTGAAACAAAATGTATGCACTGGTACATTTCTGACCCTCTGCAGAAAAAACCTGGACACCCCTATTTTATGATGTAATAAGTGTTGTTTAACAGTGCACTTCACTTTTATTAATAAATTATTTTCTTTACAATTAGTGTAGGATACATAGTATTTACATAACCCCTTAGTGTTTGCCTTTGACACCAATCCTAAACACCCTTGTCACAGCATATGAACTATGTGATTTATTAAAAAGAAAAGATAGGAGACTCAGCACACCGTTTAAGGGAGTTTAATCCACCAAAAAATAACAACGTTTCAGCCCAGCACTGAGCTTTTTTCAAGTTCTGGGCTGAAACGTTGTTATTTTTTGGTGGATTAAACTCCCTTAAACGGTGTGCTGAGTCTCCTATCTTTTCTTTTTCCTTTATGGGCGTGAATGACGCTCCCTTGTGGCACCCGATACTTGTAAGTGTGCAGACTTATTCATACTTTTCACTATGTGATTTATTCTCACAGTGATCACATGCCCCAGAAGTGCCCTGAGCAGGCTCCTGGAAGTCAGGTCATTTTGTGGACGAGTTTTCTTCCAGAAGCAGGCAGGTGAAAATGCGAGGACATTCACTTGATCCTCAAGGATAGATATATATATATATATATATATTGTGTTAAGGAAGGACCATTCCTGACTACATTATAGTAATTTATGAAATTTTATTTACATTTTCTCCAGAAAGGTTATTATTTGGTTTGAGGCCTGCCTAGCACACACAAAAAAAGTTTTATAACTGGTTTACTAATTACCTTGGAGTGGGTCTGTCTTACACAGAGAAATTCAAAACAAATCCAGTGCACTTACCAATGACAGTGCTGTCAACTTCTGATTTTACTACCGGATACGAGACTGAATATAAAGAGCCCACTGTACAAGCTCCATTCGTTGATGGAAATGTCGGACTAGGTTCAACATCCTACAAGAAATCAAAGACATTTAATAAGGAATCTTTAAAATTTCACTGAGGTTAATAGTGAACGTTGCCATTTTCAATTCATTTTTTCCCCCATAATTTGAATAACAACTACCTTTTCCTGTTTAAATTTTTCTTCTTTTTCAGACTTTGTCCTTTTTCCTACAGTGTAAGAAAGAAAGAAAAAAAAGACAGTAAGATAGCTGCACATTTTCTTAAATAAATGTATCATGCAGTGATACATGAACCCTTAAGCAAGGGTGTGACATTTTACTACATGACATTATCTAAACAACACATTAATAAAAGTACATGAATTATAAATCAGAAACATGCCTTGTGCATCATGTAATAAAGTTGTTTTTTGTACATGCAATGAATTATAAAATCACCAATAAAATGGAAAAAATTACACTGGACATCCAACAGGGTTGTGGCAAGAGAAAGACCCCCAAAGAGGGTCTGTATTAAAGAATGCAGCAGTCGTATTACATTGCATTATTGATTCAATTTAGTACAGCTCAATAACCTAAACGTTTGTTCTGACCACAAACTTTCCATTAAATAAATAGTTAAAACAACTCATGATCACATTTCCCATGTAAAGTGGGCACATGTGACACAAAATGACAGGATATTAATCAATAATAATTACAAACAAGGGGTCTCCAGCTCTCTGACATGTGCTGCCTGCACCCACTTATTGGGAAACAAATATATGCACAGCTTTAAAATTCATATGCCACTTGTCAACAAGTATAAAAAAACAAAAACAAAAATGTGCCTGTTTTTATGTGAGGCAGCAGAAGTATCTTCACATGGTTGTGAGACAGTTAGTACCTCTCATCAGCTGCAAAGAATGGAATCACGTGTATGTAGCTGTATGGTGGCTGGGGTTCCAAAGAGACTAGTGCAGTGCTATACTGCAGTTTGACTTCACTTTTTAAAATAAAAATAAAAAAAATCCATTATGAACAAGCTTATATGCTCTTATTGCGCCACAGTGTCTGTTTCCTAAGCTTCCTTTAGATCTTAAAGGGATTGTCTAGTACTTCCAAATATTAATGCATATTAATGTGCTTTCAAGGTACTTTAAAATGCATGTCTTACATTTTACATTGTTTAAAATATAAAATACTTACAGCTAGAAGAAATTGTGAAATTACAACAGTTTGCAAGAAACAAGGACCACACTAGATGAGTAAAAGTAATTTCCTTTTTGTTTTGTTTTTGCTGCAGGAACCAAAGAGAATAATGCCATTTAAATTAATGGGATATCCTGTCTCTCTAGTGATGTCATCAGACAATGTGTTGCACTGTTAAGAGATCCTACTGTGTACAAGAGCAAGGTCACTCATATGCCACTCAATAGACTCAATTTGAGGAGGACAGGAAGTGACTATATGAAACAAAACTTTATATTCTCAGTGTCTATAGAATCAGTGCTGCCGCACCTGCAGTAAACATGCAGAGTAATCACTGGGGAGGGCTTGAGTCAAATATTAAAAATGTGATTTATACAGAATGCCTGCATCAAATCACACAGGGATAGAATGTGCATTATACAAGAAGTGATCTTCATCTTGCACCAAAGTGAGTTTGGGGACTAGACTGTCCCTTTAACAAACTGTTCCCACAGCATCATTTAAACTGATCCTGCTTCCTTTTTGGAGGTTTGTGGAGGGGCAACAGTCATTGCATCAATAATCTCGAGTCTGCTGTTTGTATGAGTAACAACTTCCTGTAGCAATTGTTACCCAATATTCTAGACTTTCTCAACCTTTATCACAACTGGTGTAGTAAGAGTGTTACTGCAATGAATGGAATGCTTAAAGTTCACAATGCTATCATCTTTGTTTACAATCTCAAACTAGAGCTAAAACCACAAAGATTATTGGTCCAACTATTGGTGTCAAACAATACTCCAGATATATAAACACACAGCACAAAGCAAAAGAGCACACACACGTATATTAAAGTAAAATAATATTTGTATTTAGAGGGATATATATATATACCGTATATATGAATGAAAGAATAAGGAGCAATAAAATGTTCAAGTCTTCACAGCACACTTAAAACATGTAAAATAAAAAAAAGACAAAAAAGGGACAGAAAAGCACTGTCATAAAAAAAAAAAGCAGGAAAACCCCCCCACTGACATAGAGAGAGACTGCGGGTTCAGACTGAAGATACAAAAAAAAAAAAAAAAGGTTGTATGTCACAACAGTCCTAAAATGCAGCAATATAAAGTACAAAGAAATAGGTGACCACAGTAGCTGCTTAAAGTGTCAGGTAAGCGGTTGTGTCCATGAAATATATTTTTTTTTCTAAAATAAAAATACTATTTTGGTTAATATACTTGTGAGTGTGCCTTTCTGTTCTACGCTATATGCCTATTTTTATACCATCTGGAGGTGCTTATTGCACAACTTCAAAGAGTTTTATAATTGGACTTTAAAACTTTGCATAATCGCTAACCTCAGTTTTTCATCATAGCTGACAAAATGATGTCACTCCCAGCTCCACTATCCACTATGTGTTTCTATTAATGAGTCCATATTGTTGCGGTTATCAGTGAACCTGGTCTTGAGTAAAGTATCAGTGAACCTGGTACTAGTAAAAGATGGAGCGCTAGAACTTCACAAAACAGGCACAAATATACTTAAATTTTAGTGAAGAATATGGAATATCAGTTCTTTGGGAGTTGATCGAATGTCCTTTGTCATATGGCACGATAATGTGTAAAGGGAGACAAAACACGTCATGTAGTTCAGCTTGCTCCGTGTGCACCGCCAGCTGGTCTGAAACGGGTGCAGGACCCTGCCTTGCAACCAAGGCAAAGTTCCGGGATCCGATCAGGCATGTGATAGCGGTGATCACGATAAAACGCACATTAGATGGCAACGTCATTGTGTTCACACATTGACTTTGCCTCTAATTCACTCTCCTTCATGTACTTATAGTGAAGAACAGAGAGTGACCTGCAAGTTAAAAATAAATAAATAAAAAACATTTCCTGTAAAAAAAAAATTAAAAAAAAAAATTGGAGTTAACCCTATCCTTGCTGATTAGTTTGTTACTGTAATCAGTTTCCTTCCATCTTTATGGCCCTCATTTTGTTTGTTTGTTTTCTAACTTTTATTTTTGCAATTTGAAAGTATTTTTTAAACAACACAGTTTTTTAATATATTAATTTAATTACAGTCAACTGGTCAGCGTTTTTTTCTGGGGGTTTTGTGCGTGTGTGTGTGTGGGGTGGGAACTTATATTTTTATTAGTTAGGTAATTAGTTGGGATATGTGGGTTTTATATGTATATGTTTTATATGTATTTTTTAGTACTAAATTGTAGATTTTTTTTTATGTATAGGGTATCAAAAGAAAGCTCTAACTGTCCTTTAAAAAACAACATATAACTTGTATGGGTGCGTCAAATGCCAGAGAGGAAAATTACGTTTACATATTAAAAATTGCTCTAGTCCTTGGTCCAGAAAATCCCCGGTCCTTAAGGGGTTAAGGTCCCCTGAGTAAACAAACATATCACTACAATCACACATTTCTTTCTTTCCCTAAAGGACATCTATTGCTGTGGACAGCAGAATTCGCTTTATTTTTAAAATATAAAGAAGGTGACCTTCCACCTAGCTTATTTTTGGTATGTTTTTTAATATGTGTGAAAGGCACTTTATGTTTAAAATAATTTCAGTTTTCCTGTAATTTTACATTGGGAATGTTTTAACAAAGGCCTCTAATTTAAGTGACAGCAAGGAGATATCACATATATATATATATATATAAAATGCAGGCTGCACCCTTTATTAGCTTTCCCTTCAGTCCATGTTGTGCCCTGTATAATATTTCCAATCTCTTCTAACAAAGCTATAATCAGATTGCCACAGTAAAGGGGAGGAGGAGATCTGAGCTCGCAATGCCTAACCCATGCATATTGCCAGGCTTGATGACTGTATGCTTTGGCTCTTGCAACTATAGCTGTAGAATGGCAAGAATTAGCAGTAAGTACAAAAACAGAGGAGGAACACACTTCCTAATTTAGCATGATAAATCAGCTCTTGTCAACCAGTTTAACATTAACCTGTACTACAGTCTGTTGCCCTGAACAACAGTGAAGGTAGAATAAGTTTAATCTATGTATTAAAATGTACCTTTAGTGTTTATCTAGAATGGATTAGCTGTGCCTTTAACAGTAATCACCAGACTACTCCGGTGACAATCTCTGCTTTGCACACGGACTTTGTACAGCACAAGCAGTTTAAATGTAGTTAAATTATATACAAGGTAATTTTAGTTGGAGACTGACCTATATTAAAGCAGGGCAACACAAACTGGTGTCAAAATGACTTTGCTAGTGATTGCCTTTAAAGGAACACTGCACCTTTTTTAACCCTTGCATCAGGAAGCAAGGGTTAAAAAACGACATGTCCTGAGACTTTGATGTAAACCCGACGTGTACCTTAATAGATACACACGGGTTTACTACCTGCTATGTCTAGGGTTGCCACCTTTTCCACAAAAAAATACCGGCCATGCTAGTGCCTCCATAGACTTAACGTTGGGAACAAGTTATTTTTTTACTGGCCTGCCGGTAAAATACCGGCTGCTTAGAGACACAACAGTTCCTGGTTGCCATACAGGGAACAACTAACATTTCACTTGTGCTTCTATATTAGTGTCCCTTTAAGATTCATTGTAATTTCTGTAGCAAACTAGCATGCATGGAGAGCATCATTAGCTTAGTGATCTAACTAGCTCCTTTGTTTACTATTACTCAGAAAACTTTAAAAAACACTCCATCACCTACGCACAGTTTGTACTGTGAATATAGAGAATAAAAAAAAAATCGAGCCATTGTGGGTATAATGTTGGAGCACAAGAAGTAGAAATAACTATATAGTGGCAGTAATTCCACATGTGGCAATATATAACGCATACTCTTGGCAAGTATCCACAATTTCCACTAACCTCATATGGGGCATACTCCAACCATGCAATCATGAACATGGTGGAGGCACAAATTCTGCACATAAAACTGTCGGGATGTATAATAAATAGCAGGCACTTTTATACACGACATACTGAGGATTGCTCGTTGAACATTCTGTAACTTATCTTTATATATAGCTCCCATTATGTTAGCAACATTTTAAGAAGAGGCATAGATTAAGAAATGCTAAGAGGAAAATGACATTAAAGTGTGTCTGTGGGGTCTCTTGTCGAAAAGGAGATGAATTACTTTCTATGGGAAATATGTAAATTAGCACATAGGGCCCCAAGATGATATCAAACAGGAGATACCACAGGCACCGAATACATATTTTATCCCTATCTATGCATTCCCCTTCAAAGTTTCAAATCTACCACTGTTTCCATCATCCACTAAACCACCTGCAAGCAACAGATCGCAACATCTAATAATAACATATTCTATAGTACTGATTCATAGAAAAAAAACATTGTACAAGGCAATGAGTAGAATCACACTGTTGATGCTCTCGCACATATAATAATAATAATTAGGTTCATGCGTATATAATCTTGGTCATGCAAAGATCAACAATAAATAACATGCCTCTTTTAGAAGGTCTTTCTGCTACAGGGATCATCCTGTATACTCTGAAAGCATTGTTTCCTTTCTTCATACTTTTATCTTTAACTTCTTCTATGTCAGGTAATGAATTCATTGCACAGCGAAAATTTGCTTTCCATGTCTTTGGATCTGGCTTGTCAATTCCAGGCTGATACTTTCCTATCCAACAGGGAAAAAAAGGAGGAAACTTCATAAAAAGATTCTTAACATTTCACTGATTCAGGTGGAAAATTCTGACTACTGCCGTCCGTCAAGGTCGTTCTTGTTCTAAATATTCCAATCTTTAAATTTAATGTCACAGCGCAATAGCTATCTTCAAGTGGTCGGGACTAGTATACCCAATATAATTTCCTGCTGCTGATACATCACAGATCTGGGTATATTTTATGGATATGTTTGCAATGAATCAAGGAGGAGCTATACCTGTATGAATGGCCCAATTCCTAAACAAAGGGGCATCTTTTTCAACATCCCAACCATGGCGAGCTGCATGCATCCACGGAATCTGAAAAATCTTCTTTTCCTTAAGACAAGACAATAAAATAAAAAATGTCAAACTAAAATGACACGAGATCAATTTTCTTTCTACATAAGGAAAATTCAAACACTTTAAGCCTTGCCATTGCATAGGTTTGGTTTAAAGAGTAGGGAAGTAATCTAACCAGCATTTTTCAGATACTCAAAATTTTACCTTTTCAGTATCCAAAAAGAAGTCAGCAGTAAAGAAAAAAAAAATGAAATATCTGACAACTATAAAATAAAAAATTTTTACAACTACAATATGCTTTCTCAGGTTTAATCATGAAGTGAAAAGGTAACTGAATCTGGTTGCATTGCAAGCCACTGCATATACATTCCCATAATGTGATATACATTCCAATAATGTTATTTTGCCATAGAGAGTTAAGTAGTTCTGCATTAATTAAAAGAGTAAATTAATTATATTCCTTGGAAGTAACTCATTTCTGTCTTATGTAATTAACAGGGCATATTATAGACAATTTAAAAGCATATTTTCACTTAATTTATGCATTTGCCAGCAAATAATATTTTTTTTTACTGCAAACACTTAGTTTGGGATTAACAGATTACCCATAGTCCTGTGATGGCCCCAAAACAACATATAAGGCAAATAAATATCTTGCTCTTATTTACAGGATTAAAACATCCCACTATGGAGTTATGAAAGTACCATACTTATAAAGTTTATAATTTAGAGTGAAGATACTTTTGACATTTAACGAACAGAAACTACAAAGACCTAGTGGGAAGGGAAATGGTGAACATACTGGCGCACATCTTGGAAAGGAGAAGTTACGGAGGAAGCAGTTTCTGTTCCTTGTTTGAGGAGACTCTGAACCGTACAGGAAGCAGCATACCTCATTAAAGCCTCTCTATCCATCAGAACATAACACAATAAAGAGTGCTACAGCCATTGTTTACACAGTGTAACTTTCTACTCAATTATGTAACAATTTTGACTAATCCAGAAGAGTTATGACCATATTTAATCTCAATCGTAAAAGGTAACCCATTTGCACACACACATTTGCTCTACGAAATAACTTTATAATGTATATTTTTACCCATACCTGCCATATTTTCACTTGTAAAGTGGGAGTGTCAGGAAACGGTGCATACCCTGCTACACTGATCACATTTAATCAGACTGTGCACAATCCCGCACAGTTTCTTTTTTCACTCATCCTGTAGACGAGTAGAGCAATTGGTGCTAATTTTAACCACCAGCATCAATTGCGCCTATTAAAAAGCTGGTATATAGTTCACTGTCAGTCTGTCCTCTACAGACACAAACTAACCAAAACATCAGTCATAAACACAGATTCATCCAGATAATGCTATAATATTTTCTATTTTTCACAAAGCCAATTTTTATCTCACCATGAGCTCAGGTGTGTATCCCAAGCTCATTGTGCCAAGAGGCATTTCAACTGTGTCACAAGAAAAAGGCCACTGAAGTCTAATATGCAAGTCTGTGGTTGCAGAGCACCTTGTGCAGAGGAGGCTTGACATGCATATTGACTCAGGACTGCCTTTATGGGTGGGACTGATCTGATTGGCTAATGTAAAAGGTCTCTTATGTAATGGAGCAAACGAGAGAGAGAAAGAAGTTGTGAGTAGCTTTGGAGTGGGCATCACGTGAACATTATAAATAAATGATACAGCCAGCTAACTGACAGACTCTGCTGCCATAAAGTGCTGCTCTAGGAGATGCCAGCTCCCTAGGCTATGCAATAACTATAATTCTGCACAAAAGGTCTACTTCTGATCGTTTTTTTAATCTTTTAAAGAAAGACTAACCCTCTTTTTTCTTTTTATAGGGCAAAACAAAAATGTGAGGGTAAAGTCAGAAGGTATTAATGTTAAGAAAGGCTAGTGGAAGCTTGTAATAGCCTTCCAGCAGACATGGTAGAGCCGAGTAGAGTAAATGTATTTTTAAAGCAGGTAAAAAAGTACAGGCAGACTAGATGACTGAATGAATCTTATCTGTTGACACATATGTTTCTAAGAATGGTGGTCAGAGAACCAGGAACACTAATGTTTTATTTTTCCTCCCTACAACCTAAGTGAAAAAATGCTATAGTTAAGTTGTACTCACATTTTACGCATTCCACAAAATGTTATTGTTTTTCTAAACATTTTAACCCTGTGTCTAGAGCTTATCTTCCCATCACAAAAGCAGAGCAGAGTTTTGTATTTTTTCCTCAACAATACTCGCCTATGATTAATCAGTCACCAAGGGTGAACCAAGGAGTGCTGATCCCAGATCTCTTAAATAAGCTTTGTGAACCTTCATAGTGCTACAATGAGAGGACTATTTCTGCTCACTGACCACTACATGTCTAAAACATCTAAAAAGGATATTAAACGTTAAAATGAAACTGGTTTTCAACAAAACATTTCAACCACATATAAGTCACGTGGTGTTTAGTATAGATCTTCTTTTTCTAATCTACAGTACAGTAAAACTACATGTGGAGCAGCTAATAATCTCAATGTAGCTCAAATGACATTGTAGTGAACTGCCGTGCCACTTGCTCTACTGAAAGAGCATGTTCCACCTAGCATGTCCAAAACAAATACTTCATGATCTAAAGCAAGAGTCTCCAAATGGTGGCCCTCCAGCTGCTAATGGCCTACATCTCCCATACTCCCCTACCAGCCTCTTAGCTGACAGAACATTATGGGAGATGTAGGCCATCAGCAGCTGGAGGGGCACCATTTGGAGATCCCTGGTCTAACGTAAAGAAATAAAAAGGAACAGATCTGTTTTATTAGTTTTTTTCCCTCAACAGTTCTAACTCCGAAAAACTGCAAATAAAGTAAAATAAAGGTTGAGTGTCCCTTATCCAAAATTCTTGGGACCAAAAGTATTTTCGATAATGGGTCACAAATAAGATATATTAACCCTTTAAGGACCAGGGATTTTCCAAGGCCAAGGACCAGAGCGTTTTTCAATTTTTAATATGTGTTTTTTGAAACATAATTTTCCTCTCTCTCATTTAACGTACCCATACAAGTTATATGTTGTTTTTTAAAGGACAGTTAGAGCTTTCTTTTAATACCCTATACATAAAAATTATTTACATTTTAGTATTAAAAAATACATATAAAAGAGAAAAAGTTTGGGGGGAAAAAGTTTTTTCCCCATTATTTTCCCAATAAGCTACACAACTAGTGCAACACTAACCCACTTATCCCCCCTAATTAACTAACTAATAAAAAGAAACTTATTGGCTCCCAAACCCCCCTAAACAAAAAAAGACAGAAAAATACCCCCTGAAGAATGCGATGTTAGATCCATAAAAATCACGCAACAGGCATGCAGGGGTTAAATTTTATTAAATAAATATATTAAAATTACCTTTATTTATTAAACATTTTTTATAAATTGCAAAAATAAAAAAATATTGTAAAAAAATCACCTCAATCACATTCCCGGAAATCCACCGATCGGGTCCAGGAGCTTTGCCTCGGGTGCGAGGCTTAGTCCTGGACCCGTTGCAGACTGGCTGGCGGTGTGCACGGAGCGCACCGCTGGCTAGACTGGATGACGAGTTAACTCGTCATAAAGTCGCTAATGCTGCGGCTCTTATGACGAGTTAACTCGTCATAAGGTCGCGAAGGGGTTAAGGCCTCTAAGTATTCATGGAATACAGCAGTATCAATGTACCGTATTTGCTCGATTATAAGAAAAAATTTCTGAAAACTACCCCTCGTCTTATAATCGAGGTCTTCTAATAATCTGACCTCAAATTGAGGTCAGATTATAAGACATGGATCCAGGTCCCCAGCAGAGCTGCAGGGGACCTGGATCCCCCTCTCTGACAGCAGGGGAAGTCTGCGCGATGAGCGCAGACTCCCCTGCTTTCGCCCGGCACGACCGCTGGGGCTTCTGTGAAGAAGCTGGGTATTTCCGCTTTCGTCACAGAAGTCCCGGCGAGCTGTTCGTCATAATAGAGTGCCGTGTCGGGCAGCATGGAGGATGTCTGCACGTATCGTGCAGACATCCCCCGGCTGCCCCCACTAGCCACCAGGGATCGACTTCAAGGTGAGGGGGAGAGAGGGGTCAGAGAGACAGGGGGAGGGGGGGGGGCAGAGAGAAAGGGGGAGGGAGGGGGGCAGAGACAGGGGGAGGGAGGGGGGCAGAAACAGAGACAGGGGGGGGGGAGTCAGAGCAACAAGGGAAGGGAGGGGGGAAGAGAGCTACAAGGGGGGGGAAGAGACAGAGGGAGGGGGGCAGAGAGAAACAAGGGGGGGGAAGAGACAGAGGGAGGGGGGCAGAGAGAAACAAGGGGGGGGGAGACAGAGAAGAGGGGGGAATCAAAGGAAGGGGGAGAGAGACAAAGCTGGGGGCAAAGGAAAGAGAGGCAGAATTGGCACATAACAGGAAATAAAAACAAATGCATTTTTTTGATATAATTTTTTATTAAAAAAGCAATTTCCATGTGAATATATAAAAGTTAAACTTTTTTCCTATAGGGTAGTCTTATATTCAGGCTTTTAGTTTTTTTCCTAAATGAATATCCAAAGTTTGGGGGGTCGTCTTATAATCTAGCAAATACGGTAAATACTGTATATAGCAAATAAATCACTTTTACTGTGATGTAGCTGTGATGTGAGGCATCATTGGGAACCTGCAGTTGACGCGTTGGGCATATGCACGTGCCATTGTATTACCCTTTGTGGGTGTGGGGGAATCTGAGCATGAATGGAAAGGCTATATCACAGCTTGAAAATCCCAAAAGAATGGTTGGATAACTGATTTTATATAAAGGATTTCTGGATAAGGGATACTCAACCTGTATAGTTATGGCTCTTGCTATAGCAATAGTCTTGTCCATCTCGCCAAGGCCTGTTTAAAGGACAACTGTATTGTAAGTTTACATATTGGTTTATTTAAGACACCATATCAGCATGTATATTTAAGCATTTTATTTTAAACAAACGAATATAAGAAAGGTAATTCTTTCTGTGCTGAAAATCCGCAGCAGAAAGTTATGGCAGCAGATATCTTCTGTGGTTCTTCAACCGAAGACACAGGATGGATGCCAGGGCTATGTGTCCCAGTCAACTAAGTCACATGCAAATTACAATTTACACATGGGTCTACAAACTGGAGACTTCCAATGTTTTCATTCTATTACTGAAAGAACTGGATCAACTGGTGATCATCCTCCATACAAAACGTGTGTCTAGAAAACCCTCTCAACCATCTATCAAAGTGAATGCAGACCACCACACTTCCAGGCAGGAATTAATTGCTTGGCCCGAATCTCCCCCCACTTCAAGGACGAAACAATCATGTTTATTCACAAATTAAACCAGAGTTAGATAAAAGATAAAACAATAAAATTTGTTTCAGGAAATAGAGTAAAACACTAAAAATGTTCAAAAAAGCCATTATATGTTCTGTTGATAAACAGCAGGATGGCATCTCAAGGGAAAATTACAAAAGATTGAAGGACCCACTTCAGACAAAAATGCTATTGATGTGTATCAATTTGTTTGCATGTTCAATCATGCACAGCTCTGGCATGTTTGAGCAAGCAAACAAAAATACGTTTCCCAAGTGGTGCTGCATCCAGAGGTCTGTTTGTGGAAGTTCATAACATACAGCTGCTCATTCACACCTGAGCACGCAGAGCTGTTTTCCCAGTGAAAAGAACTTCATGCACTGCATGTAAGGAAGGTTGACATGTCTCTCCACAGATTTGCCAGCGGATGGCCACTGTATGAGGATATACATAAGACAGTTCCCCATTCACCTATAGGGAAATCTTATTTCTGCACTAATGGAAGAGGTGGAGCAGCTATTAATGAAAAGTAACCGAGGAAAGATATGTTTCAGAGGTAAATAGTGCAAAAAACTATTTAAAAAAAGATAAAGGGTTAGTTCATTTTTTTTTTTTTTTTAAGTTTTATTTTGTCAATAGTAAAAAGAAAGGACAAACAGTCATAAGTAGAAATACGTTCACAATACATTAATAGATAAACATTGTAGTTAGGGCATATATAAAATTAATTTCAAAAATATGTAGAATCTGTCACAATAAATATTAATAAGGGTGGACCAGAGACTGAATGTACCAGATTTCTGTCTGCTATCTCTTTGTAGACTTAAGACTAAACATCTCAATAATACCCATTGATTCAAATGCATTATGAATGATTTCCAACAATTATTTTATTCTTAATTTTTTTTTAATTATATCCCAACATCGCAATAGTTCTCATTCATACAAGCATATTCACACAAACAACATTATTTGATAAGGACCCTGGTTGGGAAGATGAAATATTGAGGGAAAGGGGAGGAACCGGACCAACTGTTTAATTAGCCAAGGGGCTTGTAGATGCGATCTGCAGCCATGCGATAGTATTATAATTTTTTATGTATTTCATCTAGGTTTGTCCATGGTAACCATATTTTTGTATGTAGGTCTCGTTGACCAGTATGAATATAAAAGCCTAACTCCATGGTTTTTTGGTGCTCTTATTTGGGCTATAATTATTGGCCAATTTGGTGTTATATGGCTTCTCCAATTTCTTGCAAGGCATTTTTTAATTGCCATCAAGATGTATATAATAAGTTTTTTTTGTAATAGATCAAGATTATCTTCTAAAATAATAAACAGGAATTCTTCTGGATAAATTTCACCAATCGAGGGAAAAAGTCGAACTAACAACTGTCCAAGTTTGATCTTCATGGTCTGTAGCCCTGCACACTCCCTCCACATTTGGTACATGGTGCCAGGCCTAGCCAAACACCGCCAGCACAGCTCTGAGTTAACCGAGGCTTTTTTATGTAAATCGGGTTCGCACCATGTACCACCGATACATAATCTTAAATTGGGTTAGTTCATTTTTAAGTGTAAATGTTTAAATTAAGAATATTGGTCTTAAGAGTGAGCTTCTGTCTGAAGATCCTATGGAGGATTTAGTCACTTAGTTAAGTTCTATCAATCACAGAAAAATAATACACTCTCCAGGAATGGTTACAGGGAAGGCCATCACAAATAAGAGCCATTCCTAGTCACAGGAAACAGAAGGGTCTACTCAATAATGAGAGAATTGCTGGGAATTGAGACAGGAATATCAAACTTGAGGCCAATGTAGCAGAGTTGGAAAAGTTCTCCAGTGCAGCTGAATGGCTACTTTGGCTTCAATACCATGCAAGTCTCTCTTTATTGTGGAGACCCTAGAATATATCTGTTGTGCCAGTGTTTTAAAAGTATTCCCAATATGTAGCAGTACAATAGTAACTACTTAAAAGAACAACTGTAGTCCTTATACTGGCATAAAACCTAAAGTTTTTATTAAGTAAAATAGATGTGTTTTTTTTATTGTTAATATATAACTTCCCAGACCATTTCCCTGTCCAGTAGCACTTTTTTTTAGTCCACCTTCAGTTGGATGAATATACTGTGTGCATAGTGCCATCAGTGAAAGAAACATTTATTTGAGGTCAAAATGAGTCACTAACTTCATTTTCCCATGAATGTATAATCAGCTGTGCATGCCCACTTTATCTCTGGATGGTTGTGTATCCTAATATTGATTAATGCATTTAAAATATGCAATAATAGAAGTACCAGTGAAAACAAAAAGTAACATTTACATTTTTTTTTAAATATAGTGCTTTTTCATGTAAAAATAAGGGATTTTTTTTAACCTTATCTCAACACAATAGTCAGCTTTTGAACATTCTGAGTGCATGGGTTGAGCATGTTGCCCATTTAAAACAAGAGGAAATACGGAGCACCTGAATTCCTGAGCATCTCTATGGGAGCACTGTCATTGATCAGGACCCAAGGGCAACAAGCCCTCTTAAAGCTGCAAAATGTACAGGTCTCTGCTTTAAAAGTAAGGGAAGTGGCAAAAATGTAAGTTCCTGCTTCAAGTACAGAAATGTTTCATATGTTGGAATAATGAAAAACAAAATAGAAAAAGAACTAATATACTCACTGTGATTTAATACAAGGAATAAATAATGTCTTGTGAATCACAGACCAACTTACCTTGTTTAACCATTTGAGTCCTGGAATGCAGTCCCCATTTATTTGTTCTTCTAACCATGGTCGCATACGCATCCTTTCCACGGGCATCTTTTCCAAATCAACACAATACACCTACATTAAAACAGTACAAAATGTCAAATTGCTGTTTTGTTTTTTTTGTTACTTTTGGAATTAACAAAAACAACAGGGTATGTATCACCAGATATAGATTTACTGACATTTATTATCACATGGATTTTAACCATTTCCCTCCCAACTGTACATCATTCTAACAAACATTTAATGTAATTGAACTCTTATTGTAGTCAAACAAGTTGCTTTTCCAATAATATTTATGGATAAAGTATTTTACCAGGAAGAATACATTGATATTTCTCTCATTTTCAGGTTCTGGGTCCATGATCTTGCATTGTTACAGTAGGGTATAAAATAATATGTAGCAGAGAATAACACTCCCACCTTCACATACTTCTATAGCCGTCTGAATGACATTACTGAGCGCAGTATGAATAAGACATGAAATCTGGCTCCTATTTGAGATTCAGTTAAGATACCCTCAACACTATTTATATTTATTGATGTTATATGGAACTATTAGGGCTTTGTACATTTATAGTGCTGTACAACATAGTTTAAAAAAAAAAATCAAAAAATCACAAGGGATTCATTTATTGGCTCATAATAAATGTGTAGAAAACTATTTCGCAAGTCTCCTGCCTTGCATGTGTCTTATGTACTTATATAAAATGTACTATAATAATAGATAGAGAAGTGAACAGGCGAGTTTAACTCATTAACTGCAGCTCAGCTTTGTCATGGTTTGCGAGTTCATTTAATAGCACAGTATGAAAAAATGTTGATGACTTTTCCAACTGAATGAATCAAACAAACTTCAATCATGGTCCACCACAGCCTGAATTTATGGTACTCCATGGTTTGCTTCCTGAAACTAGGTTCGCAATATGGGTGCCACTATTCTAACATCTGCTATTAGCCATTTTTAGTGCCAATAGTGGCTTCTAGCAGCCAGCAATTGCACACTTGTTTCCACGCATCAAGTAAAGGCTGAGAGTATCATGATGGAAATATTTAAAATCCATAATTTTCTGTATGTTACCGATTTATCCAGTAGTGAACCACTACTGTAGATACTGAGTTTTTTTTAGATTCTGTACAATGGAACACATAGATGGGAAAGTTGAATCCTGCGTTGGGAATGATTTCAGGTCAGCAAACCCCTTTGAACCAGCTGACCTGGCACCATTACCAATTTAAATAAAAATCATATACTTGCCACTATCATACTTTCACAGGCTCATTTTCATTACAAGCGCCAGGATAATAAGTTCAGCGTTCATTTTTTACATCTGGATTATGCAAGTCTAGGAACCATAATATTACTATCTGAAATACAATGCTTGCCCTTCCTTAAAGAAATAGTTCATGGGTCAGACGTTTACATTCCACAAGTATATGCATTATTTCAATAGTGGATGGGACTTTTCAAAAGTGCTTTACAGAAACGTACAAAATCACAGACATGCAAATGCCATCCTAACATAGAATACAGCAACTTCTAAATTTAGTAGTATTACTATATTTATAAAACAGCAGAAATTACCACAGAGCTGTACAGATGACACACACAAAACTCACAGAAAGGATCCCTGCAATCTGAAAAAGCAAAAGAATAAATACTGTACAAAAAAAAATCCATAATAAAGCCATTTTGTAATAAAAAAAAAGTATTTGTGTGGAGGAGTTTTGTTTTTTCTATTCTTAAATTGAAAACATACCTTTTGCATGCTTTCTCATCAGGATTGGCACTTCCACTATGAAATCTTAAGCACGCTCTATAAAATATGGGAGTCCCCAGCATCTTCTCGAGGTCAATAAAAGGGCTCCGCTCCCATAGAGACGCACTGGGATTCCCACTGCACTTGTGCAACAGGTCAGTAATGTCACCAGTGACATAACAGCAATCAGAACGGACACAAAAAAAAAAACACACAAAAAAAACACAAAGCAAAAAACCTAATCGACTGTCAGCTACTGAATGAGCTATTACTGCACATGCTCAGTGTTAAGGGGATTTTCTTTGGTTTACAAAAATGTAGGAACCTTTGACAGACTGACAGCCTCAATGATTACCTGCATTTGTATGCAATGTACATGTTTAACACCAGATGCAATGCCTGGAGTGTCCCTTTAATTCAACAATGTGAGGAATAGGTTTTTATAAATAAAAAATAAATTATGCTCCCTCTTCTGGAGGTGATCGGGTTAAACTGGATAAATATTATTTAATTGGTGAGCAAGAGGACAATAACAATGTAATCATCTGCCTTTATAAACATGTGATGCAACACATACTGTTGCATCCTGTACAAACACACACCATTTACTTTACTTATCAGCCACCTGGTAACATTTGGGTGGCCGAAGAAAATATAGACATCCAAAGTTTGCATACTTATTACCCCTTATAGGGACTATCTGGTGCCCAAAATGCATCTTCCAAATGTTAATGAATATTAATACGCTTTCAAAGTACTTTAAAATGCTTGTTTTACATATTGCATTGCTTAAAATATAAAATGCTTACAGCTAGAAGAAATTGTGAAATTACAGCAGTTTGCAAGAAACCAGGACTGCCCACACTAGCTGAGTAAACGTAATTTCCTTTTCTTTCTTTTTTTTTGCTGCAGGAACCAATGAGAATAATGTCATTCAAATTAATGTAATATCCTGTTTCTCTAGTGAGGTCATCAGACAATGTGTTGCACTGTCTGATGAACCTACTGTGTATAAGAGGAAGTTTATCACAATCCACACAATGTATTTTAGTTGACTAAATGAAACAAAACTTTATATATTCAGTGTCTATATAAAATCAGTGCCGCACCTGTAGTATACATTCAGACTGGGTGAGGTCTTTGGTAAAATATAAAAAATGTGATTTATGCATTATGCCTGCATCAAATCACACTGGGAAAAAAGGCTGTGCACTCACTATACAAGCAGTAATCTTCAACTTGCACCAATGTGAGTTTGGTGACTAGATTGTCCCTTTAAGATACAGTGTTTACAACCGATGTAAAACACGTAACAATACACAGTCATCTATAAAACAGTGCATTTCTAGAATCCTGCAGAATAAGTCATAAAGAAAAGAGGTTAGGAAATAGGATATAAAAGAGAAGAAGGACACATGATAAATCCATGGAAAGCATGATAGCGTTGTTGGTTTAAACAAAAACCATTTATTCAAAACGATTACTAAAACCACATTAAAAAAAGACAAAATATATTTTTTTACCATATACACCACGAATGTCAAGTCCAAGGAAATATACCTTTACTACATTAATAATAGTGAATGTCAGAGGGATTGGCAAAACTAAAAGTACATTTTAATAATTGAATCTAATATAAAATGTAGACACAAAGGTACATCTCTATAAACATGTGATCTCTCTCGGTTATATTTACAGCGATATTCAGCTGCTAAAGCAATCTCTGACAACATAAGAGGCAAAGAGGCATGTAATCAAATCAGACATTGGGGATTATTTATAAAAAGAAATCCTGGGGCAAGATTCCAAACCAATTAATTTCCCTGCTGACTGCTCCACCTTTTGAATTTTGTACCACTACCGCTCATTATATACATTGTATGCGCAATGCTGTTTTCTGTACAGGAAAGACATGTCACCTCCACCAGGAAACATTCTGCAAGCACTCATGGCTTTGTTCAGTACCCTGATAATCGCCTGATAATCGCAGGGATTATCAGGGTATTGGAAAAGGAATTTCAGGAAGTTAAGGCTAAAATAGTCGCGTTAGACAAATTCTCCCAAGTTAAGGCAAAGTAGTAGAGTTGCAAAAATTCTCCCATTCTACAGTATGGGAGAATTTTGCCTTAACTTTGAAATTTCCTTCTCACTCCCCTGCAATTTTCTCTTTTATGAACATAGCTCTCAGTGGTTTAGCTATTGTAAACAAACTAGGCTATGCAGGAGGAGTTATTCTAATAGTAAATCTCTTCAATCTCTAAAGACAAACCATACTGTTTATACAACTAATCCTACTTCCCTTTGCCTGTTTGACATCAACATTATGACCATTTAAAATCTGATTCTCATTGGGAGGGTCTATCCTGAGTCGATTTGCATAATTCTTAATTTAAAGGGACACGCCCACCAAAAAATGAAAAGGTTTTTTTTTTTTTTGCATTGTTGATTTCACATGTCTTGTTTTTGTTATGCGAGTTTATTTTATGAAATCTTTTACTAAACAAGTGTGACTGGGTGGCGCCATTTTGTGAAATATAGGGTTTCGGTGCCGCCACCCGAGTGACTTTACAGCACTAGTATCCCACATTCTGTGCTGGGGACACAGAATGCAGTCTGTAAGTCAAAAATTCTGATCCTAAACTGTATTGAAAAAGTTGTACACAGCCACTTAGTCCTGCCCACTATGATACCCAGGAGCAGAGGTGTATCTTATGACATCATCATACAGGCTATGCCCACAGTTGTAAAGTGAGACTTGATGGAAGATTTTGGAGAATGTTGCATTATGAGTAAAATTCTCAAAATGGATGCTGGAGACAGACACCTAATTTTATTTTTATTGTATATGCAATTAATTCAAACATATGTGTGTTTTAAATGCAGAGGGGTAATCTAGTTATACCGTATGTAAGTGTCCTTTAAATAGGGAGTAAACCTATTTTTTTGCGGATAAGTGATAACCATTCAAAATATATTCTCCCCATAGGAGCATCATTCAGAAGTCCTTTTAATTACACGAAAGTTGTCTTCTATGTGATTATAAGATGTCCCAGAGGGTTTCGCTCCCTCACAAAAACAAGTAGCAGAGTTTATTACATATTAGCCACGCAAGGCACAAAACGCATTCTGTTGATGGTGTTTATTAGTCATCACATTCTAGCAAATGCATAGATCAATGCATCATTTATTTACTAACATTGAGAAAAAAAAAAAAAAAAAAAAGAGAGAGAGAGAGAGAGAGAGAGAGAGAGAGAGAGAGAGAGAGAGAGAGAGAGAGAGAGAGAGAGAGAGAGAGAGAGAGAGAGAGAGAGAGAGAGAGAGAGAGAGAGAGAGAGAGAGAGAGAGAGAGAGAGAGAGAGAGAGAGAGAGAGAGAGAGAGAGAGAGAGAGAGAGAGAGAGAGAGAGAAATGGGGGCAAGGGAAAGAGAAAGGCAGTATTGGCACATAAAAAAATACATTTTTTAATATCATAATTTTTTATTAAAAAAGCAAATTACATGTGAATATATACAAGGTGAACTTTTTTTCCTATAGGGTAGTCTTATATTCAGGCTTTTAGTTTTTTTCCTAATGGAATATCCAAAGTTTGGGGGGTCGTCTTATAATCGAGCAAATACAGTAAATTATATGCCACTGGGTTCTTTTCTCTACGTTTGAATTAACTGCATTTAAAAGTAAAAATAAAATTAGGTGTCTATCCTCCTGCATTCAGTTTGTGAATTTTAGCCATCATACAACATTCTCCAATGTCATCAAGTTAATCTCACTTTACAACTGTGTGCAAAATCTGCATGATGAGATCATAAGATACACCCCTGCTCTTTTACTGGCTCCTGTGTATCACTAGTGTGCCACACGAGGTGGTTGTGCACACCTTTTTTACCTGCCTTCCAACAAAAAAAGTAAATCTTTCTGGAAGAGAGAGGAGACTGACCTGATCAAATAGGATCATATCCCCGCCCCTTGTGATGTAATAGTTACATTACCCACCCATTCAATGCAAGTCTGTGATCAGAATTCTGACTTATAGACTGCATTCTGTGTCCCAAGCCCCAAAGTGAGATACTAGTGCTGTTAAGTCACTGTGAGGTGGCACCAAACAAACACTTTATTTCATAAAATGGAGTCGCCCACTCACACATGTTTAGTAAAAAAAATTATTAAATAAACCCACATAACAAAAACAAAAAAGACATATCTAAAATCAACAAAGCAAAATAAAAAAATTTTGTTTGGAGTGTCCCTTTTGCTACCAAATGTTATCACACTCAAGTGTTCTTCTTTGATTGCAACATATTAAAGCTTATTTCATGGAATTGAAGGGGGGGGGGGGGGGGGGGAATAAACTGCGTTGGTAAGAAACAATTAAATTATTTGTTCTTGTGCCAGAAAACTAAGTCCTGGCCTTCGTAGGAAGCAGAAAAGGTTAATTACCCGTTATTACAATATGTTTTGAACCTCACTAAGTAGTTTGCCTGTACAGGCTAGACATTTCAGGTAGAGAACTACAACTCCCAAATTCTGCTGTCAAGAGTTACGTAAGAGCAGACACTTATACTAATGTATAGGAACATGTGAAGGTCTACAGATGCCAAGACCCAAGCTTAGGCCCAGACATCCATATTTCAATGGCTTACTTCATTAAAGATTGAACAAAAGAAAAGAAAGCAAGCACAGGCACTGCCCAGCTCACCATCCCCTTTGCAGAGCTCATATTCTTAGCTTGTTTAGTAGAAAGAGCATGGGAGTTAAATCCTTCGCAGATCAATAAATGGCGAGGGAACAGATCTCATTAAAAATATATTATTGGAGTCAGTGTATAAGCCTTTCAAGAGGTCTAACATTCTAAAGTGGGAACACCAGAGCAATCTATGATAGCCTTTAGGCCATTAGTACGGCACTGGTGCATTGGCAGTCTAATATGACACCTTTTTGTAAACATCTACAAGGTTTTCTGCTACCTACAAACTCACAAACAGCACTCTTTCCCACTAGTACACTGAAGTGATCCCAAACAACTACTTTGACAGCACCACAAAAATAGTCTGGACCAAAAATGATGGTAGAACAGGGATAAATGATTTCCAAATTTAACTTGGGATCAGGGAAGAAGTAAACTAAATATAAAAAGAAAATAACATTTTGATAAAATCATTACCTTCCAAATCTAATTATGTGCAGTGCGGGGTTCAGTGATATGATACTGTACACCCAACCCCACAATCCTCATTAATCAATTGCTTGCATATTTTTCTATTGAATCAGTTATGTTAAGTTACCTTCTGCCTGATTAAAGGATCATCTTGTGGGTCTGATTTCTCTTTAAGCATCCTCGTGCCTCTCTCTGGAAACCCTCTGGCTTTCAGGTAGGCCTGGGGGTGCCCTGTACAGGAGATGCCATTACAGGAGTATTGTTCTTAAGGCAAAGGAATGTTTTCAATGTAAAAAAAAAAAAAAGGGGGGGGGGGGGGTAAGTAATAAATGCATTAAACATTATTCTCTGTTTTTTTTGTGGTTGGAATAGTGCTTTATACAAGACATATTTTCCAATTCTCTGTCATTGGTGGGGGAGTCAGAGTTCTGTTTCACAATGTAAGCTTAAACTACCAGTTTTGGAACTCAAGCTTCAAATGAAAGATTGCATATCCACCACAGAAACCAATGACAGCTTGAATACTTTATTATAGGCTTCAATAGAAAAGTTATACACATTACAGCAAACAAAAAAAGCATACCAAGTTCTCTTGCTTTAAGCGAATTGTGGGTCAAGGATTGCACTTGACCTGTCACAAGTTCTCTGCAACACTAAAGGATAAAATGCATTCTGCACATACTGTTTAATTACAGTCTTCCAGGGACGGCTAGTTAGAACTCTGGTTGTGTACATGGGGTTGTGTTCACAGGCAAATTGTCAAAAGATATACTTTCATAAGAAATCTCCACAATATTTTAGCACAATGACTCAAATTTCTGAAGAATACTCCAGCTATTCACTAGGTTCTCTAGAGATCTGGAGCCAAATTAACATACCATGGAGTGTTATTTTAGGAGAGGAATAGAATAGACTAGAGTTTTACTTAATTACAATTAGGGGTTAGCAGTGAAAAACCAGAAGTTTTTTTGTTTTTTCCAAACCTGGATCTGTCGATAGAGTTAGCCTTTTATATACATATAACCAAGTGGTATTCTAAAACTTACAAAGAATATGAAGCAACCCCTAACCTGCTTAATCACAACAAACTCCTGAAAAGCTGAGTCCATCACAGAGCTATGGCTGCCAAACCAGTTTTCCAAGACCTTAAAACTGAACAGTAATGCATTCAAACATGACAGGTTTTCATTCTGCCTGGTAAGGGTGTGGCAGCCACACCAACAATAGGATCATTCAATTAAAAAGAGAAATAGAACACTTATGGGGAACTTCCCTACTTTCTCTGGTTAGTGATTTTTAACAAAACATGTTTTAAGTTAGCAAAAATAGGAAGCGAGAAACAGAATCAAGGCTTTTCTGTTTTATATATATATAAATATATATATTCCCCTAACATTATTCCACCTCTGATGCTCAGAATTGTGCATTCTCAAATCTTTTTACAAAATGTGTGAATTGCTGCATCCGTGCATTAAGCAATACATTGAGCAGTACATGCACACTCACAGTAGCTCTCTCTGACTCACTGAATGAATAAAGCCAAATAAACGCATGAAAGTCATTCAGACCACAAAGCATATTCACTATTCTGTGAACGGACAGTAATGAAAAATTAAACCAGTTTAGAACTGTCCCTCCCAGTCCATAAATTCCATCCATGAAGTCAAATGGGGCAGAGATTCAAGCTGACTAGAATTGAAGAATCAGAAAAGGTTTTCTCTTTTGTGATCCCTTCCCATATACTGTATGTTAATCATCACAAAGTCTCTCTGTGGAAATGCTGGCAGCTGAACATCCAATATATATGGGTGTATTAAGTGATATTGGAATTAGAACACAAATTCACAACGTATCCTCTACTATGATTTATTGTCTGTATATTAATCCAGCCAGGTTGCAGTTATGCATGCTAGTTCTGATGCTCTGAAGACTGGTTTCTTATTGATCAGACATTACAGCATTTCAGAAGGGATAGGACAGCAGGATCATTTGGAGCTTTCACCCTACACCTTTGTAATCATACGTGTTGCGAAGGTTTCCTTAGTCTGATCATTCTGATTCTACTTTTTGGAATTGCCAACAAAAGTGATTTGGTTTCTCTTGTATAAATCAAAAAAAAACACAAAAAAAAAAAAAAAATACACTTTTCTTTAACTGCAGCATCTGTGCACAGCTGGTGCAAAAATTGAAGTTATGTGTAATTAAAAGATTGCATCAAGTGTAGGCAGTTTTACTGAAAGAATGCATATGAAGTACCTTATTGGGCACTCTTTGCTTGTATAGCTCTATCAGGGGGCAGACATGTTGATTAAAATCTTGGGTCAGGTACATGAAGATCTGACCCAAGATGTCTGCCCTCTTATAGAGTAAATACAGCTCAATAAGGTGCTTTATTTATATTCTTTTCATTAAAGAATTAATATTTCAAATGTCTACACTTGATGCAATATTTCAATAAAGCATAACTTATTTTTTGCCGACATTTAAAGACTCCAAACTTGTGAGGGAGTTAATAGGAGAATCAACAATGATTTATTGACATTTCACAACATTGGTTGTGCTGTATGTATAGATGGGGGATTAAACTGTGCATCTTGTATTAGAGA
The DNA here is from genome assembly GCA_036172795.1 of Pelodytes ibericus. Taxonomy (NCBI): domain Eukaryota; kingdom Metazoa; phylum Chordata; class Amphibia; order Anura; family Pelodytidae; genus Pelodytes; species Pelodytes ibericus. The sequence goes on along the minus strand of CM069863.1, from coordinate 111,216,563 downwards.
TAAGAAATTTTGAGGTGTGAAATGCAGCACTGACGGAAAGCATGCCTTGCATATGGCAGGGGAAAAAAATATTATGAATAGCTTGGGTTTTTAATTACATTTCAATGACTTATCAAAGGATTCAGCCGGTAAGTTTGCAGAGTATTTGGAAAAGAAATATAAGCTATAAGCTGAGGGTGCGCCTACAGCTCAGTTCCCAGACAACATGTATAAGGTGGAGGATGGGTGACTTTTAAAGTATTCAATAAATACTAAATTTTACATCAATTCTGGTCAGTAACCATTATATTTGAAATCATACTGGGTTAATCTGAATGTGAAAGCATTATAAGCAGCATGGTCAAATTCAGTAATCTATTGACTATTAAAGGGGAGCCAATTTTCCTGTGTACATCACCTTACTTGTGGCCTACAATGAACAGTTCTATGTCAGTTATTGCAGGCTAAGAGACTTTTTGGGCATTTTAGACTTGTCTCCATCCAGAGGAATCCTGGAACACCTCTCACCCAATAGCACTGTAATTTTCATGCACACATGGGTGATCCAGCGAACATTTTTTTGCTTTTATTTAAGCAGTCTTCACTTTTACGGGTGTCATTACCATTGCATTTCATTAGGAGTCTGTTAAATGTCATCTTTAATATGCATATATACCGTATGTTCAACTCAAAATGGTCCTTTAATGGTGAGCAACAGGCAAATGGATCAACAATTAGGTCAAAGTAGAAGAAACAGGCTCCCAAGGGTGTTCAGGCATTGGGCAGGAAAAGTTATTCCACCAAACTTGGAAGTCAGGACATTAGAATACTTTGCCACTTTTCAGAGTACACCTAACCTATCTTTACATAAACATGGAGGTTTACACTCAACACATGATCCAAGCTAAAAGTTCCAGCACATGCTCAGTTAGAGTGGCTGTTTGCCACTCACATGTCTTGCAGTCCCTATCTTCTTGTGCAGAGAGAGAGACACTTCCATATAGTAATAGAGGCCCCATTCTTACACATAAAAACAATGGTCTGGTCTCAACTAAAATGTGGTGAACTGAAAAATTAACTGCAAACATTAGCAGTTCTCCAATTCTCCTAACTCAGCAATTATGCCTTAAATTTGTACTTCACTTTTCAGTTAACAGACCTCAGAATAGCATGCATCTCAAAAAGTACTTGCCATTTTATATTTGTTAATACTATAAAATAAACGTATGCAAAAAAAAAAAAAAAATTATAATAATAATGTACTGATGGTATGTGTTAATTAAGAAAGCCAAACATAAGAAGTGCAACATATTGTTTAAAACCACAAAACAGCAAACAATGTATTGGTATAAAACTATATGCAAATAAGTGGAGCACACACTTAGGGGCTTTGGTGTATGGAATTTTTAGAAAGAAACAATGATTTAATCATTCAAGACATTAAAGAAAATGTAATAAACACACAACTAGAAATACGGTGTGGGCGTTATTGAAACAGTGAATAACCATTTTAAGGGGAAAATCTCTAGGTTAAGTCACTAATCTAGTAAAGCTAAATGTCAAAAATTAAGAACAGTTTGTACATATTCTTTGTTGTTTCTTGTTGTACAGTGGATGTGACAATGTGTATTTCTTGCCAGTTCTGATCGTATTGACCTATTGAAAAATATTTTTATACAACACAACCTCACATTAGGCTCCCAAAATGTTATCGCTGGCAACTAAATTTTACTCTAGATACTTCATTATTCTGCCAAAACTATGGAATGTGATGACAATTAATTGCCAATTTAAGAGTCAGAGGGCATTACTTAGAAAAGGTCAATTCTTGGAAAAGTTCTAAAAGTGGCGCAATCACCATGGAAATCAATGGTATATTTCTGGCAATTCCTCAGGTTTTCTAACCACGTGGGGTCATTTCTAAAAATCAATTCAGGGCACAAACCTAATTCTAATGCACTCCCTTCCACAATTACAAACATCCAGCTCACAGAAAGACTCTTTCATAGAGATGGGTAGGAACACCTACGGCACAAGTGAGCAATGACAGTAATGCAATGCAACTATACAACCATAGTCAGCTGTGGGACCAAGGCAACTTGGCTCCCTAAGATAGAGCCGAGTCCTGGCACCCAGGGGCTCTAAACACCTGAGGTGGAGAGCGAATTGTGAAATCAGTGCGGCCGATTTAGCACAAACTTCATACTCCACTCCCTCACAAAGTTGGAGCGTCAAATGTCAGCGACATCTGGGGCACTGATAACCTGTATGCAGACAAAGAAGGCAGTGACAAGCTGCTCAGGCACAAAGATTACATAGAGTGCAAATAGGTGCGAGCCTTAATGGCAAACTGAATTATATTTTAGTTTTAGTTAGCATGACATAATGATGTGGGTGTATTCTTGACAGGCATGGCTTTGGTGGACATAGTTTAGTGGGGAGGGTAGCTGTTCATCCTTGGATGTAGGCAGCACAATCTCTTGAGCCAGCCCTGTATATAACCCTCAACGACTATGGTTTTATGTTCAATCCACTTCCAACACTAGCTAATATCTCTATGGGAACCTTATGATGCGTTCAATAAGAAGTACTGAATAGCTTGTACAAACATTGGCATGGGCAAGAAAGCTTTTAATGATTTGGTGAAAAAAAAAAGAAAAATAATAATGTAATCTCCATCACTTATGTTTGGATAGAAGATAGATTCACTCCCATTCCTTCATGCAACAAATTATGCATTGTGCATATATAACTATTTCAACTTTTTAGTCCTCCACTAGGACCTTTATCAGGATGATGTGGAAGACTATTGATTTACATAAAAAAAATATAGAATATACGTTTTGTTGCAGAGTGCTGTGGCATATTATATTATATATACACACACTATATAATTACACACATACCAATTCAGGAGCAAGTCTAGCTATTTTTTGGAATAAGGGAAATTTTAAATCCAGAGTTCTGTTATACAATGAAACAAGTTAGGAGCCCGCAGTAGAGGTCTTATGGGAACAGCTGCAGTTTGCAGATATATTTATTGTATTGTTTTGTAAAGTTAAGGCAGTAGGTTTCAGATTAATAAAGCTAAAGACATTACGGTTCTTGAGTAAATATTTGGGCTGTGGTAAAGTAATACCAGGTACACCTCATTCCGAATATTAAACACTTTTTTTTTCTTTGAACACAGTAAGCAAAAGGACAGCAGTCAATCAAAAAAAAAGGCACAAATGAAAGACCATAGGATTGCAAGCATAAAAAACTAAACATTTTGTAAGGGTGTTTTAAATCAGCTTTTCTGATCATCATCCCCATTCAATTATTTCAGTGCTAAAGGTTCTGTCAGTGTGATTGCTTATTAGGATACATATTTTAAAACAAGTTCTACTTTTCACAGACCTTCTGAGAAAGAAACATTACACCAGCTGTCCCCCAGCCACATAAGCCTCCTTGCAAACTAATATGGTAAAGCCATTTTAGAAGTCATTCGTAAAGTATTTACAGGTAAACTTTTGCCAACAAAACTACCAGGAGTCAAAACTCATAAAGCAAACGGGATACACTAATTTCTAAAGCATTAATAGATAAATGCATAGGTGGGTCTGTGAAAAAAAACAAAATAACATGGGTGACATTTACGAAAATGGTTCTAGAGCAAAACACATTAAGTAATGCTTTATTTGTGTAGAATACCAATTCAGAAACCAGTTTGTGACAGATATATAGCAGTTGTATCCTGTGCTCTGGAAATTAATTTCACATATTTGGCCATGAAAAAACTCTTCAACAATTCGACATACAGCATATGTAAAAGAAACACACAATTTAGTGTCAAATATTCACGCATATAAGTATGCCATAATCAAAAAATATCTGACATTAAGATCATGAAGAGTTAGATAACGCCTCTGTGATGTGTACAGCATTTCCTCTTGCAATTCTCTTGCAATTCAGAACATCACTTTCATTACCAAATGGGAATCATATGTGAGCTCTTCCCATAAAGGACACTTTTGGGTTAATGCCACAGCTAGCTCCAGCTTGCACAACATTCCCAGAAGTTGCTTACAGGCCATACCTTCATTCCTCCTTGATATGCTAACAGACCAGGGAAGACGTAGATGCCAGAAAACCCTGGAATCTCGTTGGCTGGAGGAAATGTCAGTCACACAACTTATTTCACTAGGGCAGAGAGGATGTCGCGGACATACTGTATTTTGCAGCTCTACACTAATCATTAAACATAACTATAATCACCCATACCATGTTTTATTAAGCGTCTACCCTATTAATAGAATGTTTGTGTGTGTAATAGAATATACAATCCATGGCTTCGTATCACGTGTGCAGCGAGGTACTGTAAGGCCTAAAAAAACATTGGATAAGCCATACAACAGCACATACACTGATACAATGTACGGTCGGGGGTTCTAGAGTCCAGAGATATAGAATCATGAGGCTGCCTGGCTTGGGCAGATTTAATTGAGCTATGAAGTAACCTACAAAATGGAGTCTAGGCCTGTCCCCTGCCATTCGACACCCACTCCACACATACCCTGGAGACGCATCCAGGATGTGGGTGACATCAAATACGTCGGTTCCCAATCCAGCTTGGAAAGTTGTAATAAACTCCAGCCTGCATTTTGCCTGGTTGCCCAAGGAGTGATCTAATGAAAAACAAATGCTGTCCTTTTCTCACTAGCCATCAGCTGTTAACACCCTCCCAAGTGAACTAAATGCATGTTGTGTTTAGTCAAGTCACAGATTGGCAGAATACCTTTGGCACTCCAGCTCTAAGGTACTATAGTTCCCGGCATGCTCAGTCACTCGGCTGCATCAGCATCATGGGAAGTGTAGTCCAGAACATCTGGAGTGCCATCCGGTTAGCCATGGTAGCGCAGACATGTCCAAATAAGGAGCAGCTTTGCGCCGAAGGACGTTAGTCTTATAGATGCCAGTTACATTGTCAAAATAACCCACGACAGCTGTGTTTACAATCTCAATATAGCTACGTTAACCATTTGAGTGTCAGGCCTGAGCAATCAAATGCATCCGCTCACCCCTCTGGTACCCAATTGATTGTGTAATTCCCAAGGAACTGCCGGGGAAAACAGAAGATGTAAAAGGTTTTTGATTTCTTGTATGACCGAAAAGCCACGGTGTGGATAGGGAGAGAGCAAGGCTAATTTCGGAAGCGTTTCTCATGCTGTAAATAGAAGGCTGTCAGGTGGGTGAGAGATGTGCCCAGCAGTTTTGTCTCTCTCTTTCAAAGCACCCACCATGAACGAGACGTCAACAGCCTTAGCCAACCCAAAAAGGAATATAATAAGGACACAAAACCTGCAGTAATGCTTGAAAGAGTACCTGCTGTTGCAATCCATGATCGGGTGTATCCAAATGAAAATTCAGCTTGCTATTTAATCCTGGCATGGGGGATCTGCAACACTAACTACTGATTCCTCTAAATCCAAAAGCGAAATTAAAACTTCATTCTATCACAGCCTCCAAGGTATCTCGGTTTACTACCAAGTCTATTTTTTTTTTTTTAATCCTTGCAATTTAGCCCTCTTCCTGTGTTTTCACCAGATCTGCAAGTAGCAGCTTTAAAACCAATAAGTAATCAGTTAAAAATATTCCCCGCTCCGATCTCACTTCAGAGATATAGAAGTGACTGGGGCTCACAGGCTTATCAGGAAGATTTAAAAATGGAAGTTACATACCAGCAGTAAATGATGGCAGGATCAAAACTAAAAGTGATGGCTCCAGATCGAAAGCAAAACAAGGAGAGGAAAGTGAGAGAGCTCAGCCTCAGTTGAGAATCCCCCCTCCCTGGGTTTGTTTGTTTCGTGTTTGCTCAGCACAAGGTCAGGGAGGGAGGGGAGGATCTGCTGGTTCACTGAGCCTTCTCATTGGTGAGACCGCCCCCTCCCCGATCAGCCATTCTCGGAAAAAGGCAATTTCATTTTCACTTCCCTGTCTTTGCTGCACTCGCTGAAAACGAAAAACAGCATCAGGAAAGGGCGGTTACAGAAGAAGGCTTCTCAATTCTACACAAAAAAATGAACCATTCAGTTTCATGTTTGACAGCTGCAAACGAGGCTGGTTCTAACCACTAGTTCACTGTGCAGTTGAAAAAAAATATTTTTGTGGTGTAGTGTAAAACAGACGGTATTTCTTATTTGATTATTATTTTTGCTTGAGTACATGAGTTTCATTATTGACCTTTATTCATTAACTAATGTACTTTTTAAGGATCAGTTATTCAATTTATTGTTTCTATAATTGAACTTTATTATGTAATGTACTTTTTAATGATTGATTATTATATGTATTGTTTCTATACTCCAATTGTCCTCCAGTTATATCAGTGCCCACCCCAATACGCCACAAATGCACATGACTTTCCCTCCCTTGTTTCTGGAGTAGGCAAAATCTATATTTAAAAAAATAAAAAAAAACATGCATTTTGTACGGTTTCATTCAGGTACATAACCAGAAACCACCAGACCATAGTACACACATTGGCCTGGGACCTTACTATTACCCACCACACAATGAGTGATCACAAGACCCCACAAGTACCATATTTGCTCCACAGTCTATTACACAGTTCCATCTTTGTCCCATCTTTTCAACAGCACCAAAGTTGCGCCAGATCGCTTTCTACAACACTAGATTACCACCACAGCATCAGATAGCCCCCTTTCTCTCTTGCCCCCTTCCTCTTTTGCTTCCTTCCTCTCCTGCCCTTTCCTTTATTGTCCCCCTTCCTCTCCTGCCCCCCTTCCTTTCTTGTCTCCCATTCTTGTCCAAATGTGAGTTTGAGCGCAGGCTGACTGTTTCGGTGCATCCATATCAGTTCTGTATCAGCTTTTATTGTACTTTCACTACTGCTTCTTGAAACGTAACTAGGTCCCCTCTATTGATGGCAGGTAGAGACTATTGGACCAGATAGAGACACAACCTCTTTTGACAGTGTTAACATTCAGATCCGCTGAGAGTTAACCCGTGTGTATCCCTTATGATACTTGCCAGTTTATTTTCTAGCAGTGGCACTTCTATTAGTGAAGCAAACATTTTTAAAATTCTAAATTTTTAAATTTACTTCCACTTTAAACTGAAGTTTGTACACGGACAGTGAAAAAAACAAGAAAACAAAAATATTATTGCTAAGTCTGGCAAAGATTTCTGATCATTTTCTGGCTAAAGCGGAAGAACTTCTCTTTATCAGGCAATACTGCCTCAAAAACATAACGCAACAAATAAATAGGGTGAAAATAGTGCAGTATTTCAAATAACTTTATTTTCTCTTACACCTAGGGTTGACTGGTGTCCATTTTTGACAGTCCAGAGTTTGGGCTCTATGTCCAGGAAAATAATGAAGAAACTGGACATTTGACTTGCTTTCTATGGAAAGGTTCCGTTATGTTTTTGACATGTCTAGCATTTTATGCAAGAGTTATGATGGGGTAAAGGTGATGGAGAAACCCTCCTCTTATAAATGGTAGCAGAGGCAATATTAAACACAAACATGACAGAGGTGTAACACATAGAGGTGATTCAATAGAGTGGCAATAGACATGGGAAGCTAGAGAATAGAGACAACAGACATGGGAATGGAAAGGACTGAGACACACTGGCATAGGGGAGAGAGACAAAATAAGGGAAGATATATGGGGGAGCAGAGAGGCAAAAGAGGCAAGACTGACATGAATGACAAGGGGGAGAGACAGACAGTCACGGATGGCATGTGGAGAGAGGCTGACATGGATGGCATGGGGTAGAGAGGGACAGATATGGATGGCATGGAGAGAGAGAGAGCCAGACATTATTTGTAGGATGTCCCACTTGTAGGCTATTCTATACCATACTATTTTTTAGTGTCTTAACAGCTTGTAGAATCTCTCTTGTGATTGATACAAAAAAAAAAAAAGGGTAAGTGCACTCCACTCTCCAGATTCAATGCAAAAAAGGTGCTTTATTCAGTATGTAGCAAACAGGGGAAAAAAAATCGATGGGGAAAAAATAAACTGGGGTAAGAGAGGACGACCTGACACGTTTTGCATGTTAGCACGCTTAGTCATAGGTGACCCTTTTTTTTGTATCCATTTGATCTCGTCCTCACTAACGATTAGGAGCACCTGCCCTCCAGATTTTCAAAGGCTGCGAGTAGAGCCGGTGCTGGCTTCTTTTTCAAAACTGGCTCTTGTGATTACCAGCTTATCGTGCGGTGCAGATCCCGCTGCCGTCTGACATACAAAATGTAGCAAACGCTACATTTTCGGCAACTCTACATACCCGGGTTCAGGCACTCCTCCACGACATCTCGTGGCGAAGGATCACGGGATGTTAGGGGGGACCCACATGGTCTGTAGAGACCATGTGGGTCTGACCCTGACCCAGTAGAGACCTCTGCTTATATGTTCCTGGCTGTTGACCACAAAGTGACCGGGGCCAGGAGCACAAAGACACCGCATTGGCGCATTGGTCGTTAAGGACCATTTTTTTTTTAATTTGAAAAGGCTGTCAAGTTTGATTTCTCACAGCTGATACACAGAGTTTCTGAGACAATCCTCTCAAATGTGCTATACATAAGAAGAAGAAACACTGTTCTAATGCTGTTAGAAGGGCCAGCACTTCAGTGGGTGGCAGGGAGCGGTCTTGTGCATGAGTGCTCCTGCTTGTGATGATGTGGGGGCGCTGGGTGTCATGTGACAACCCGGTGCTAAGCATTTAACAGGTGAAGGACAGACTGTGTGTGTGTGTGTAAGTGTGTTTATATGTGTGTAAGAGTGTGTGTGCATAATACTGTATTTACTGCTCATTGGCATCATATACAAAGTTGATGCATTTAGTGCTTATTGGCATTTCTTTTACAAAGTTTATGCGTTTTGTGTTCATTGACATCAGATACAAAGCTTATGCATTTACTCAGGGCCGACCCATGACATTGTGTTGCCTTGGGGCAAGGATGAAATACTGGCCTACCCCCACACACACACTAAAACCACGCCTACCAACACCACTCCCATATTCATTATGTTATGTCATGACAATTGAAAATAAATTAAACTTATCAGGAACAACACTGTCTATGCTCAAAATTATATGAAATACCAGTAAGAGCCAATGAGCAGTAAATGCATAAACTTTGTATATCATGCAAATGAGCTGTAAACTTTGTATATCATATGAATGAGCAGAAAATACATATACTTTATATATCATGCCAAGTAGAGCTAAATGCATAAACTTGGTATATGATGCCAATGCGCAGAAAATACATAAACGTATATAATGCCATTGAGCAGTAAATAAATAAACTTTGTATATCACGACAATGAGCAGTAAATGCAAACACTATATTTCATGCAAATGAGCAGTAAATGCATAAACTTTGTAGTTGATGCCAATGAGCAGTAAATATATAAATATTGTACACAATGCCAGTGAGTAGTCAATGCTTCTACTGCATTTACTAGAATCAAACACAATAAAATAAATGTACAGAGGATTATGCATAGCACTAGGCAGTCCAATGTTATTACACTATAAAAAACAATGCATGATTGGTAAAGATGACAGAAGGTTATTTTTCACCAGGGAGGGAGAGCCAGCATTTCATTGTTGGATCCAGGCAGCACAATGTCTTGGGTCAACTAAGCGTGCTAAAGTTTATCTAGGCTGCTTCCACTTGGCCTTCTAAGAATGCCTCAACATATATACTGGAGCTTGTCTTGCTAAGGAGAAATATTAGACGTATTTATGAAGTAAATTTTGTTCTCTGTTTACCTCACATGGCAACCTTCGCTCATTCTTCAATTTGAGTTAACTGTCAGCTGTTTTTTAACCCCCTTGGCATCATGCCTGTGACACCACTTTCTCTGCCTAAATTGCCGTGTCAAGCCATCATATCTATACGTCCTCATAGTACGAACGCTGTGATTCATTATCACAGCTGTCATAAACCCCGTGTGTTCTGGACATGCCCCACCACCCACATTGCACTTCCAGGACTTACCCCTGTACTCCAGGAAATGCCCCATCACTCACATGGCCAGTGCTGTATTTACCGCGAGGCATCCTAGGCGGATGCCTAGGGCGGCAAATTTTGGGGGGCGGCAGCGCCCCCCAGCACTGAAAAATAAAAAAAAACGCGGCCCTTTAAAAAAAAAAAAAGACCGCGCTTGCAGGCAGAGACGGAGGTGACAGGGGATCGGAAGATCCCCCCTCACCAACGCTCTGCCTGCCAGGCTGGACGGGGAGCCGAACAGGCAGCACAGAGAAACCTCCGTGCTGCCTGTTCGGCTCCCCGTGCAGTGTGCCGAGACGGAAGTGCCGACAGTCACGTGACCTGTCGGCACAATCGCCGGGAAGCCGAACAGGCAGCATGGAGGGACCATGCTGCCTGCCACTAGCCTCCAATGAAAGGTAAGTGCTGATGGGAGTCTGTGTGTGTGTGTGTGTGTGAGACTGAGTGTGATGGGAGTCAGAGTGTGTGTGATGGGAGACAGTGTGTGTGACTGAGTGTGATAGGAGTAGGAGTGTGTGTGTGTGATGGGAGTATGAGCTTGATGTGAGTCTGAATGATGGGGCATGTCTTAGGTGTGTAACGTGGGTGCGCAGCTTGGGTAGGGGGGTGCCCGGATTTTGTCTGCCTAGGGCAGCACAAAATCAAGATACACCACTGCACATGGCTTACCCCTGCACCCAATGACATGCCCCATCACCCCATTGCACATCCGGGACTTACTCCAGCACATGCCCCATTATCTGCAATGTGGGTGATGGGGCATGTCCTGGAATACAGGGGTAAGTCCTGGAAGTGCAATGTGGGTGGTGGGGCATGTCCTGGAGAGCAGGGGGTAAGTCCTGGATGCACACTGCACATCCATTAAGCCTTCCTTAATGTGCTGCCTATGCCAATTGCAGGGCTGGCTCTGGGTGCAGCCCAAGCCCATTGAGTCAGGTAAGAGAGCAGTCTGGGCACAATTGCACCATCTTAACCCCATACCAGCCCTATCCTGCACATCATGATATCAAAATAAAGCAGAACGTGTTACAGCTAGGATGCACCTGTACATACAGCACATTATTGTGGATTTTGTTACTATGGAGCTCTGTTATACACTTTGCACATTACTGTGAAAAGACTAGCAATACCACCACTGAGGGGCTATCTTAATAGGGGGAACTTGCAATATAAATTGAATGCCATTACTAAACATTAGATGCTGCATTAGAAGCAAGTGGTTAAACAATTAGATATATCCCAACCAGGGGACCCTTTAAGATTTATTCATGAAATAGCTAATTGTAGTGAATTGACAAGGGAATGGAAAATGTAAGGCCAAAGTAGCTGAATTGGAAAAATTAAGTTTGCCATTCTATTTGTCAATTCACTGTAGTTCCCTCATTCATGAATAAAGCCTGGATAGTGCCTCTTGTGCATTCAAACACTATTAAAACAACATCAGTTTGCAGGGATTTCTTCCAAGCCCACAGCTGGATGAAACATTGCACAACCCAATAAAGAAAATAACTGTGTATATTTGGTGCTCCTGTTTTGTTGTGTTGTATATATTCAATCTGGGTTTCTTTACTCATTACTCATTATAAGATTTACCACAAACTTCTAAACATAAGGTCACAAACATATAATTAATGTAAATTAATAGAAAGGCCTTGATTTTGTTTACTGTTAAATGCAGTTTAGAGATATAACTTTAGGCAGAGCACAGAGGTTCCATTTAGGGTCATTTCATTACAATTTTCATTGTAAAATAATCAGTTTGTTGTTGTATTGGTGTGTGTTTTCCCCTCTAGATTTAAAGATAAAAACATGAAAGGAAGTCATGAAAGCTACTTGCCCATCCTACCCCCCCCCCCTGGAAATTCAATCAGCCTGCAAAGCACCTATTTCTTTTTCCTGCACCCATGAAGGCAGCGTAGTACTACAGAATAGATACATTACATAGTTTCCAACATTGGCCATGTTTCCAGGGACATATATTTGTCTCATATGCTGCAGAAACAGCATACAAACTACAGCCCGGCAATCTGTAGGATGCTTATACGCACAGACACAATCCAATTAATTAATCATGGTAGGTCCTATGAGATCGCCACCCTAATTAAATAATTGGCTTGTGCGTATATCCATCCTACATACTGCATGGTCTTTTTGCAGCATGTGGAACAAATATGTGTCCCTGGAAACATGGCCGATGTTGGAAACTATGTAGTATATATATATATATATATATATATATATATATATATATATATATATATATTGCACATCATTTTATAGCTCATCCTCTGGGTTAATATTAACTTGAACTTTGTGAAAATAAACTAACTATATTGTGGCACGCACTACATTACTTCACTAATAATAACCTAAAGCTTAAATATCATTTTAAACCAAAAGGTCATCTTAAGTTAACCTCTATGCATGATTTTCATTTTACAGCAAAAATTAAAGATTAGTAACATGCTAATTTAACTGAAAGCGTGCCATATTAATAGAATGTGGTGAATCCGTGCATGCTCTTTTGCTTTACTGTTTAGATTACAATGTGTCTTCTAAGGACAGCCTCTTCAGCTTCTACTATTATACTACACTATAATGTGTTTATGTCTTAAATACAGTTTTGGAAGTATTCTGCTGTCATAAGAAGACATTTTTGGCGATCTGTATGGCACGCTGTAGTAAAGTTTTGTTTACAAATATCATGTCTCATATATGTCTCATAATGTAAGTGGACACAATGCGATGTACCAAAATTAGTACAGGGGTCAGAATTCCATTCTACTGCCACTAGGACGGAGTAAATCCATGTTTCTGCACTCTACCAAATAAGAAATGCTCAAATCTCAATGCGTTTTGCTGGCTGTGATGTCAGTTTCGTCAGGAGAAACAATGTGTATCATATCACACTATACAAGCAGTAATCTTCATCTTGCACCAAAGTGAGTTTGGGGACTAGACCGCCCCTTTAAGAAGTATACAAAGTACTTACCTTGTTCCCGTGCATATAAAAATTGCACCTCAAACCTGCATAAGTACTTACCTTGCTCCAGTGTTCACTAAACCTGTATACTGGAACTGTGCAAACACTTACCTTGCTTCTCAGATTATGATTGCTGCATAGTAGAACTGTGCAAATACCTACCAAGCTTCAGTGTTTATCATCGCTGTGATATGATTTACATTTTTCTGTGCATTCCTCATATAAAGACTGAGTTTGTTTCATCCTTGTTCCAAGGTATAACAACCACATGTAAGGATTGAACAAGTTACTTTTCTTGTCTTGGCTCATTTGAAACACTGTTCTCATTTAAGATGTGTTTTTTTACTCACCTCTATTTCATCCTTTAAATCAGGGGTGGCAAACACAAGGCCCGCGGGCCGAATCCGGCCCGCCGGACCTTGTAATGTGGCCCGCACAGCAGTGACTAGGGGGGTGCCACCGGTGCAGCCGGCAACCCCCCGCGCTGCTTACCTTTTTTTTTTTCAGGCGGCCGAATCCTCTGGATGCGACCGCCGGGTGAAAAAAAAAATAAAAAATCACAGCGACGGATGTGACGATACGTCACATCCGGCGACTGTGTTTCCCTCCTCCGTGCAGGAGGGAAGAGAAGACTGCACGGAGGAGGCGTCCGGGAGCAGAGACCAGCCTTGGTAAGTCATGGGGAAGGGGGGGGAGGAGGGAGCACAATATTACTGGGCATCTGGCTTGCACAATATTAATGGGTTCTGGCTGGCACTATATTACTAGGCATCTGGCTGGCACTATTTTACTGGGCATCTGGCTGGCACTATATTACTGGGCATCTGGCTGGCACTATATTACTGGGCTCTGGCTGGCACAATATTACTGGGCATCTGGCTGGCACTATATTACTGGGCTCTGGCTGGCACTATATTACTGGGCATTTGGCTGGCACTATATTACTGGGCATTTGGCTGGCACTATATTACTGGGCTCTGGCTGGAACAATATTACTGGGCATCTGGCTGGCACTATATTACTGGGCTCTGGCTGGCACTATATTACTGGGCATTTGGCTGGCACTATATTACTGGGCATCTGGCTGGTACTATATTACTGGGCATCTGGCTGGCACTATATTACTGGACTCTGGCTGGCACAATATTACTGGGCATCTGGCTGGCATTATATTACTGGGCTCTGACTGGCACTATATTACTGGGCATCTGGCTGGCACTGTATTACTGGGCTCTGACTGGCACTATATTACTGGGCGTCTGACTGGCACTATATTGCTGGGCATCTGGCTGGCACTATATTACTGGGCTCTGGCTGGCACTATATTACTGGGCATCTGGCTGGCACTATATTACTGGGCTCTGGCTGGCACTATATTACTGGGCATCTGGCTGGCACAATATTACTGGGCTCTGACTGTTACAATATTCCTGGGCACTGAGTGGCACACTATTACTGGGCACTGACTGGCACACTATTACTGGGCTCTGACTGGCACACTATTACTGACCCATGCACTGTGTAATTAGCGCAATCCTGACCGCTACACTGTATACGTAGCGCAATCCTGACCCATGCACTGTGTACTTAGCGCAGTCCTGACCCATGCACTGTGTACTTAGTGCAGTCCTGACCCATGCTTGCTATTATTCTTCCTAGGCTTCTGTTTTCAAGTTACCGTATTTGCTTGAATATAAGACGAGGTTTTTTTCAGAGCAAATGCTCTGAAAAATCCCCCTCGTTTTACAATCGAGGTCTTCTTATAATCAGACCTCAAATTGAGGTCAGATTATAAAACATGGATCCAGGTCCCCAGCAGAGCTGCAGGGGACCTGGATCCCCCTCTCTAGCAGCAGGGGATGTCTGCGCAACGAGCGCAGACTCCCCTGCTTCCGCCCGGCACGACCGCCGGGGCTTCTGTGAAGAAGCCGGGAACTTCCGCTTTCGTCACAGAAGTCCCGGCGAGCGTGCCGGGCGGCAGCAGGGGAGGTCTGCGCTCATCGCGCAGACTTCCTCTGCTGCCCCACTAGGCACCAGGGACAATCGGGCAGCTGGGGGATGTCTGCACTATACGTGCAGATATCCTCCATGCTGCCCGACACCTCCGTATATTATGACGGACCAGCTGTCCGTCATAATAGACGGAGGTGTCGGGCAGCATGGAGGATATCTGCACGTATCGTGCAGACATACCCCAGCTACCCCCACTAGCCACCAGGGAAAGGGGGGAGATTCGAGAGAGAGAGATAGAGAGAGGGGGGAGATAGAGAGAGAGAGGGGGGAGATAGAGAGAGAGAGAGAGGGGGGAGATAGAGAGAGAGGGGGGAGATAGAGAGAGAGAGGGGGGGAGATAGAGAGAGAGAGATAGAGAGAGGGGGAGATAGAGAGAGAGGGGGGGGAGATAGAGAGAGAGAGGGGGGAGATAGAGAGAGAGGGGGGGAGATAGAGAGAGAGAGGGGGGAGAGAGAGAGAGGGGGGAGAGAGAGAGAGGGGGGAGAGAGAGGGGGGAGAGAGAGAGAGGGGAGAGAGAGAGAGAGGGGGGGGAGATAGAGAGAGAGAGAGGGGGGAGATAGAGAGAGAGAGAGGGGGGAGATAGAGAGAGAGAGGGGGGAGAGAGAGAGAGAGAGAGGGGAGATAGAGAGAGAGGGGGGATAGAGAGAGAGACTAGGGGAGGGAGGGGGGAGAGAGAGAGACTAGGGGAGGGAGGGGGGAGATAGAGAGAGAGACTACGCTGGGGGGGGGGGGGAGAGAGGCCGCAAGGAAATAAAAACAAGAAATGCATTTGTATAATATCAATTTTTTATTACATATTAAAAAGCATATTTACATATATACAAGTTAAACTTTTTTTTTCCCTATAGGGTAGTCTTATATTCAGGCTTTTAGTTTTTTTTCCTAAAGGAATATACAAAGTTTGGGGGGTCGTCTTATAATCAGGGTCGTCTTATAATCGAGCAAATACGGTATTACTTAAATTATTTTTAAAACCAGTAGCAACTGAATGCAGAGGCAATTATTCATGATAATAAAGAGTAGATGCATAATCCTATACAACCGGCCCTTTGAGGGTAACCATACTGCTGATGCGGCCCCCGATGAATTTGAGTTTGCCACCCCTGCTTTAAATGAATGAAACAAAGAAATCAAACCATTGTTAGGTTCTGGATGAGACAATTTCATGTGTCTCTGATCAGTCAAATGCAGAAATCTCGATGGGGCCTGTTGAATAAAAGTGAACTGCTGATATTACCATATTTGCTCGAATATAAGCGCAAATAAGAGCAAATGCTCTGAAAAAGACCTCTCGTCTTTAGAGTTGAGCGGACACCTGGATGTTCGGGTTCAGCAGGTTCGGCCGAACTTCGAAAAAATGTCCGGGTCCGTGCTCGAACTTGACCCCGAACCCCATTGAAGTCAATGGGGACACGAACTTTTGGCCACTAAAATGCCTCTAAAAAAGTCCTGGAAAGGGCTAGAGGGCTGCAAAATGAAGTACAATGTGGGTAAGAGTAGGACAAGTGCGGATAGGGAAATAACTTAAAATAACATAAAATACATACAAATTACAAATACAGCTGAGCCATAAAATAGCACTAGATGGAATCTTTGATTTTAGCTTTGGAAGAACATAAATCTAAATCTAAAGCATGGCTGCCAGGAAGATCAACAGAATTATCCATTTGAGAGAGGGTTGGAGTGCAGGGTATTCTCTTTCAGTTTATTCTAAGTGCCCCATAGGTTGAGGTGGCGGTGTAGGTGGAAGCGGCGCTGGAGGAGGAGGTAGCCAGAATTTTTCAAAGTGCACTGTAAGCACAGTATTGGACTGTTCTATTTGACTCTCAGATATGAAGTGCAGGACGCAAATGTAATATTTAACACCAACAAATTGCAGTATTTAAAAATGCCTAGATGTTGCCCACTGAGCTAACAGAACTGGATTAAAGTCATGTGCCTGGCACACATGCAGTTGCAAGTGCACTGCACTCTCTGTGGCACTGGGCTCAGGGCAGGGTACAAATATGTAGTAAAGCAACCACTAAAATAATCACTGTAATTTGAATAATCGCTGTAGGATTATGCCCCTCAATATGCCAGGATTATGCCCCTCAATATGCCAGGATTATGCCTCTCAATGTGTCAGGACTTAGCCACCCAATATGCCAGGATTATTATTCCACTCAATATGCCAGGATTTTCCCACACAATATGCCAGGATTATGCCCCTCAATATGCCAGGATTATGCCTCTCAATATGCCAGGATTTAGCCACCCAATATGCCAGGATTATTATGCCACTCAATATGCCAGGATTATGCTCCTCAATATCCCAGGATTTTGCCCCTCAATATTCCAGGACTTAGCCACCCAAAATGCCAGGATTATTATGCCACTCAATATGCCAGGATTTTCCCACCCAATATGCCAGGATTATTATGCCACTTAATATGCCAGGATTATGCCACTCAATATCGCAGGATTTTGCCCCTCAATATGCCAGGATTATGCCCCTCAATATGCCAGGACTTAGCCACTCAATATGCCAGGATTATGCCCCTCAATATGCCAGGATTTAGCCACCCAATATGCCAGGATTATTATGCCTCTCAATGTGCCAGGATTTAGCCACCCTCTTCCTCCCCCCTTCCCCCTTACTTACCTCCTCGCTGCTGCTCTGTCTCCCGGTGCTGCAGGTCTGTGGCTGTGAGGGAAGCGTTGTGCGTTCCCGTCCAGCCAATGCGCATTCAATAAAGTTTGTTTAAAAAAAAAGTTTAAACAAAATATATTGAATCTGCATCGGCTGGAGGGGAGCGCACAACGCTTCCCTCACAGCCACGGACCTGCACCGGGTGACAGAGCAGCAGCGAGGAGGTAAGTAATGGGGAAGGGGGAGGATTTTTTTTTTCACGGTTCCGGCACCTCCTGCTAAGTTGCGCCCTAGGCGGCTGCCTAGGTCGCCTTACAGGTGGCGCCGGCCCTGCCTAACCCCGAACTCCAACACGAACATACAGTGGAATCATGGGCATCCGCAGAAATTTTTTCAGGGGGGGGCATAATTTTACCGTCATCCTTTCTGCACCGTGCCTCTTTTTGACAAGTTATCATGAAATGGAGGAGCTTTGTCATTATCAGTGAAGGCATGCAAAGGGTTGATAAACCCTGCACCAGATACAGATCCACAGCACCAGATATAAACCAACCACACTAGATATAGCCTCTGCACCAAATATAGATCCACTGTGCCAGATATAGACCCACAACACCAGATATTAACCCACAGTACCAGCTAAAAACCCATGACACAAGATATAATCCACAGCACCAGATAAATATCCAGAGCTCTAGCTGAAACTCCCCCCCACCCTGTGAAGCAGAGCAACGTCTGCTTCGCGGGGAGCAAGAGAAAGTGCTGCTCGGCTCCCTCTCTTGCTGCTCTGAGACGCTGCTCTGCTTCACAGGGTGGGGGCGGAGCTACACTGCTCAGCCAGTAAGCTCCGCCCCCTCATTGGATCAACATTTGCAGGCAAAGGGAGGGGGGAGAGAGACACAGAACAGGGGGAGGGGGGAGAGAGAGAAAGAACAGGGGGAGAGAGAGAGAGACAGAACAGGGGGAGGGGGGAGAGCGAGACAGAACAGGGGGAGAGAGAGAGACAGAACAGGGGGAGGGGGGAGAGCGAGACAGAACAGGGGGAGGGGAATAGACAGAACAGGGGGAGGGGGAGAGAGAGAGACAGAACAGAGGGGGGGAGAGAGACAGAAAAGAGGGGGAGGAGAGAGACAGAACAGAGGGAGAGAGAGAGAAAACAGGTATGGGGGAGTTAGAGAGAGACAGACATGGCAAGGAAGAGGAAAAGGACACATATATACGGGGGGGTGAAAGAGACGGGGGTGAAAGACGGGGGGCGCCGGGACACTTAAGGCCGGCCTTGAACCCAACAGCACCAGACACAACACTATAGCACACACAATATAACCCCTCAGCACCAGATACAACACTATAGCACACAATATAACCTCTCAGCACCACATACAACACTATAGTACACAATATAACCTCTCAGCACAGATACAACACTATAGCACACAATATAACCTCTCAGCACCAGACACAACACTATAGCACACAATATAACCTCTCAGCACCAAACACAACACTATAGCACACAATATAACCTCTCAGCACCAGATACAACACTGTAGCACACAATATAAGCATACGGCAACAGATACAACACTATAGCACACAATATAACCCCACAGCACCAGATACAACACTATAGCACACAATATAACCCCACAGCACCAGATACACTATAGCACACAATATAACCCCACAGCACTAGATACAACACTATAGCACACAATATAACCTCACAGCACCAGATACACTATAGCACACAATATAACCCCACAGCACCAGATACAACACTATCGCACACAATGTAACCCAACAGCACCAGATACAACACTATAGCACACAATGTAACCCAACAGCACCAGATACAAAACTATAGCACACAATATAACTCCACAGCACCAGATACAACACTATAGCACACAATATAAACACAAAGCAACAGATTTTTATGTTTTATTCCTCCATGTTTGCCATCTCTTTCCCCATTATTTTATGTGTTTTATTCCTCCATGTCAGTGACCTCTTTTCACCTACATTTTATCTTTTCTGCCCCATGTCACAATTTTGTCTGTATTCTGCTCCAATCAATCACCTCTTTTCATTCTCTTTTATCTTTTCTGCCCCATGTCATCCCATTTTGTTTGTAATCTGCTTCCATCTATCACATCATTTTATCCTCCATTATCTTTTCTGCCCCATCCACTTGTCACCTTGTGAGCAGAGCCTGGTCAGAGGAGCTGCTCAGACTGGACAAAGGGAGACCTCAGGGAAATGGGAGGGACCTCCCTGGATTTACCCCACTCTGCCATGTACCTTAAAGCTATTATAAGCTCTTCCTACCTGTTACAGGGGCTCAGCTATGGTCTCTGAGTATCTTCCCCTGCAGGCTCTCTTCTGTCAGTCATGCTGCCACATGGAGGGCTGAGGGGCGGGGCTATAACTTCATATCCCTGGGCACCCCTGTCATTGGCTCTCCATGCATCATGACTGACAGCTGCAGAGACCTGCACCAATGTGCATGGGAGACCAGTATTACAGCAAGCAGAGTTGCAGAGAGCAACAGCTTTGGGTGCCACCTCCTACCCCAGCAACTGGTGTGCAGTCCCCTAGGGACAACTAGAGGCTACATACTGAGAAAAAAATAATAATAATAATAAATAAATAAAAATGTAAAAAAAAAGAATTTTTTTTTTTTTTTTTTTTAAAGGGGAATAGCAAAAATGCAGGGGGGGGGCAAGCGCCCCCCCCTTGCCCCCCCCTGCGGACGCCCATGAGTGGAATGTCCGTGTTCGGGTCCGGGGTCCTAAAAACTTAATGTTCGTTACGAACCCGAACAGTGTGGTTCAGGTTCGCTCAACACTACCCGTCTTATATTCGAGGTTGTCTTATTGTCTGACCGGAAATCGAGGTCTGACTACAAGACTGGGATCCAGGTCCCCCACAGAGCTGCAGGGGACCTGGATCCCCCTCGCTAACAGCCGGTAGATGTCTGCACAATGCGCAGACACATCCGTCGGGATTTCTATGATGAAGCCGGGTCCTTCTGGCTTCCTCATAGAAGTCCCGGCGGAAGTGCCAGGCAGCAGCAAAGGATATTTGCGCGTATCGTGCAGACATCCTCTGGCTGCCCCCACTACCCACCAGGGAGAGGGGAGACAAAGACAACGTTGGAGAGAGGGAGGGTGGGCAGACAAAGACCACGTTGTAGGGAGGGGGGCAGACAAAGACAACGTTGGGGGGAGCGAGGGGGGCAGACAAAGACAACTTTGGGGGGAGGGGCCAGACAGACAACATTGGAAGGAGGGGGGCAGACAAAGAAAACATTTGGGGGAGGGAGGGGGGCAGACAAAGACAACGTTGCAAGCAGGGGGGCAGACAAAGACAACGTTAGGGGGGGGCAGACAAAGACAACGTTGGGGGAGGGAGGGGCGGCAAACAAAGAAAATGTTGGGGGGAAGGAGGGGGAGACAGAGACAACATTTGGGGGAGGGAAGGGTAGAGAGAGCAACGTAGGGAGGAGAGAGCCAGCACATAAAAGGAAATAAAAACAAGAAATGCATTTTTTTAATATCATAATTTTTTATTAAAAAGCAATTTACATGTGAATATATACAAGTTAAACTTTTTCCCTATAGGGTAGTCTTATATTCAGGCTTTTAATTTTTTTCCTAAAGTTATATCCAAAGTTTGGGGGGTCGTCTTATAATGAGGGTCGTCTTATAGTCAAGCAAATACGGTAATAGCTGAATTGAAAGTATTCTCCAATTTGCCTATGTTTCCAATTCAGCCAATTCTATATTAGAAGTGAAAAATAAAGCTAATCAAAACCACTAAAAATAAGAAAATATATATAACCAAGTCATCAGTAATTTAATTTTGTAATACCACAATGCATTTTCCCTGAACTGTCAACTTCATGGCAGCTGGAAAGTACCTTGAATTACCCTGCATTTTTAAACTGTAGTTTTTCCTTTGGAATTTAACTGTGTAACTTTAATACAGACTGCGTTTCCTTTTATGCTGCAACAGATATATAAAATATGTCACATAATATATATATATATATATATATATATATATATATATATATATATATATATATATATATACATATATATATATTTGTGTGAAGGGCTCATGATAGTACAGAAGATACAAACACTGGTAAGAGAGGGATGGTATTAAAAGAGCAAGTCGGTTGTGGTGTGCCGAAACCGACGATGAGGTAGGCCTGTAAATAAAGAGGGCAAAAGTAGAAAATCAAATTTATTACGAAACGAGCAGAATACATATTTTAACCAGACATGTCTTGAAAGGCATTTCTAACTTCTTGTACCGGGTTAGGTATGTATCTAGCGTATGCCGAAGACTTCCAGCGCCCTAGTGACTTGATAACATGAACTGGAATGTTTGCACTGGATGCTGTAGAGGCCGCTCCTATGCGGAAGGAGTGGCCCGAATAGTTAGCTGATTTTAGGCCCAGTTGAGTGAGTAGAGACCTGACGTGGGTCATGAATGTGGTGGTAGTGAGTACCGAACCTTGTAGACAGAAAAGTGGCTGAGAAGGTGATGCTTTGACATGCTGGGTATATGTGTCCAATAATGTGACGGGGCACCACTCGTTGTGGGTAGGATAGTATCTAACCTCTACCGGAGGTGCGTGTTGATTGGTTTTGGAGTGATGCAGAGCCAAGATATAGTAATCCATGTGTTTCGTCAAGTGTGAGTGAAGCAGAATGTGAGTGGATTGGGTTGTGTTGATGGCGGTAAATTCTCTTGGTCTCAAAAACCCATAAAAAGCCACGTAAATGGCGGTTTTTATAACACGGTTTGTGTTGTTGGCAAAGGGTTTTAAATCTAGTAGGCTGGATAAATCTTTGAAAATATTGAAGTCTATGGGAAGCCTTTGAGCAGTACGTGGGGGTTCAGATCTCTGAATACCCCTGAGGATGTTCTTGATCTGGTAGGAGGACATGAAACTTGTGTTGTTTGGTTGTAATGTAAGCATGTGATGTTGTACGCCTGTCAGATATAGCTTGATTGTGTTGAATGATAGTTTGAGTTTGAGGTGGCAAAAAGAAGCAAAACCCAACAAGGATGTCATGATGAAAGGTTGTGTGATGTCGTGTGCTGACAGGAATCTTTTAAATAGAAGGAAAGCCCTGTCATAGGTTCTCCGGGTATTGGCGGACAGTGCTAAATGTGACAATGTCCTGCTATATTGCATGATAACGTCTAGTCCATTACTAGCTGGTGGAAAGGTGGAGTGGCTGTGGCTGTGCGCGCGGCTGACGGAAGTATTTGCCGAAAAGCCTGTAAATTAAAACGAGATAAATTGTCAGCAGCCGTGTTACATACACCTGGGACATGAACACAAAACAAGAAGAAATTATGACACGCAGCCAGCCAGGTGAGTTTCCTCAAGAACCTCATAATGATTAGTGACTTGGATCGGCCTTTGTTGATAATGTGGCAGGTTGCTTGGTTGTCTGAGTAGCAACGTACTGACGAACCTGCCCATAGATGTCCCCATGTCACGGCAGCTGCCACAATGGGATAGATCTCAAATAGAGCTGAGGTGGTGGAAAAACCCTCCAGGTCCTGGACCTCTGGAGGCCAGCTACCCCAAAGCCATTCATTCCCGTAAATTGCTGCAAAACCTGTGGTAGACGCCGCGTCTGACCAGATGGTAGGTGAGGAGTCAGATAATGTGGGGAGGAACATGCTTTTCCCATTCCAGGTGGTTAAAAAGTTTCTCCACATAAGTAGGTCTGCCGTGGCCTGGGTATCCAGGGGCAACCTGTGTGCATCATGTCTAAACAGTGGGAACATGTATAGGAGCCGTGAGATGAAAGCCCGGCCTTGAGGTATAATGCGCATGGCAAAATTCAGTGACCCAAGTAGGGACTGCAATTCTTTGCGGTTGCAAGTACCGAGATGAATGTAGAGGTTAATGTTGGTAAGTATGTTCTCTATCTTGGTGCGTGGCAGGCTGGCTTGCATAGTGGCTGAGTCTAGCATGATTCCCAGAAAGGTGATGATTGTATCTGGTCCTTCAGTTTTGGTGGGGGAAACTGGAACGCCTACTTGTTTAAAAAGACTGATGGTGTCTATGAGGCTACTGGGAGGGGAGTTATTCTTTTCGATCAGTAAGAAATCATCCAGGTAGTGTATGACTGTAGGGCATCTGGCTACATTTAATAGTAACCAGCATAGTGTTTCTGCGAATAAATCAAAAATGGCCGGACTACTTTTTGAACCAAACGTTAAGCGTGAGAAAAAGTAGTAGTGCCCGGCCCATTTAATGCCATGCAGGTGCCATAGTGTAGGGTGGATAGGCAATAATTTGAAGGCATTGGTTATGTCGGTCTTGCTGAGCCATGCACCGACCCCTGCCTGCATGATAGCCGTAATGGCGTGATCTATGGTGGAGTATTGGAGTGAAAATTCCTCAGAGGGGATAAGGGAGTTCAGACTAGGTGTTGCAGAGGTGTGAGGTGCCGACAGATCGATGATGAGTCTTTGTTTGAGGGAAGATTTCCCCGTGACAATACCGATGGGATTTGTCCGCCATGTGGAAAAAGGAGGGGACTGAAAGGGACCCAATAGGAAGCCCTCTGCCACTTCTTTGGCTATGAGTGTACTAATCGCTGTAGGGTTTTGTTGTGCAGATTGTAAATTGGGGCATTCAAGGATCCCTGAAGGCATGTGTAAGAGACCAGTATGGAATCCTTGTGATAGACCAGTGATGATGAAGTCTACCAAATGTCTAGATGGATGTTGTGATAGTAATGCTGTGAGTACAGAAATATTTATCTCCGTTAGGTATTGTTTAGGGTACATTTTATTCGGACACATAGTTTTCGCATGTGCCCTAAAACATTTTGAACATATATGCAATAACCGACATCCACTGTAATTACATGCACCGACATTGAAATTATTACATATTTGGGATTTCCCCAAAAACTTGATAGGTCGACCCAATTTGTCTTTGGGTGTTCTCTCTGTTGAAACAGTGGAACTAGCGCCCTGCGAGGTACTAGGTTCGTTCGCAGTGGTAGGACAAAAATTTGCAGTATGAGCCATGGAGGAGCAGTATGCACAGGCCGGTGCTCTTAGACCTGCAAAGTGCCTGCAGAAAATGATGGTATCTATCTTGCTCCAGTTGGACCTTGTCCCGTACTGTGAGAAGGCGCCAGACACTTTGGCAGAAAAAGATCTATGGTAGTCATAGAAAGCTGACCCACCGTATTTGTTGCCCAGGTCCACCAGCCTGTGCATATACAAATCAAACTCCTCACGTCTGTGGGGATATACCGTACAGATCACATCACGATAAATGCCAAAAGCTAATACAAATTCTGGAATAGTTAGCTTCCTATTCAATCGTGCATCCCTAGATTTGATCACCACAGAAATATCGTCGTAAGCGTATGTCTTATGTTCCACTATGTCCTGGGAGGCAATGAGAAGTGAGGCCAGATTGACATCTTTACCTTCTAGGATATCTTTTTTGAGGTGCTCAGGTATCATGTGGGCAGGGTAAACCTCTTGGTCATCCGGGGTGATGGCTGGAGAAACTGATTGCAACTCCACCACTGCTGGAGGGATTGCCGTGGCCGGCCCAGCCAAAGTGAGGGCTGTAGTGACCGATTCAAGTTTCTCCAGCCTAGAATTGACCTTACTCATGGATGCCATGAGGGACGTGAGCATGCCATGTATGTCTCCTGGGTTAGACTGGCTAGACCCTTCCCCAGCGTCCCTGTTATCGGTTGAGGTGTGTAGTAACTTGTAAAGTTCCGCTTTCCTTGCTGTAGCAGGGAATGGGATTTGACGTCTCCTGAGTTCGCTAGTGATGCGAGGGATAGTCCATGACCTGAAAGATGCTGGACTAGCCGTATCTTCCACCTGTGATGGGGTGTTTGCTCTAGCCGGAGTACTCGGGAGGGAGAAATCCTCTACCCCGTCTTGAGACATACTATATGACAAAATATATGGTTAGCGTGAAAAAACCCCAGGGGATGTACTGGCAGGCTAATTATGCCGGATGAGGCGAAGAATTAATCTTGTTCTTTGGTGACAGGTGAGGCCCTACTAGTTGCCAAGTGGCTATTAGAGGCTCTATCTATGCGTTGGCGCGAGGGGTTATTGAGGCCACCCGACGTAGTGGCAGGAGTTCGTTGGCCTCTCGGTGACAATAAAAGAAAACAGGGGAAGGGAGTGACAGGTGAGGCCCTCTCTATAATTTGCGAGGCGACTAACTCACGTGTGGCCCGGGGGGCATTACCTCCGAAACGTTGAGGCGGGGTGTTGGCCTCGCGGACCACTAAACGATAGGCAGAATGCCTGGAGGGGAAATACCTATTTGGGTCTATAAGCCCTAGAATTGCCAGTACTCTATGTCCTAGGTGGAGATGGAACCGTAGGTTACGTATGGCGTGAGCAGGCTTAACGTACCTGGTAGGATGTATGCGATAGATAAGCGGGAAAATAGAAAAACCTGGAAAAAAAACCTAAAGGGATAGAAAACCAGAAATGATAGTGTGAGAATTGGATCCTATGATACCAATATAGACTAGCTAGCTGTGATGAGTATCTAGCGGTACATATGGAGGGGAAAAGTTTAATGAATGGTAGTGACGCGACTGGCCATGTTAAGTGGTATGGCCCTGGTAACCAGGTTTTTAGGGGTGTATATAATAAGTCTCTACGTGACGTATGAGTGGTTGAATCAAGACGTGTGATTCAACCCGAAAGTTGCGAGATTTGCGACCGTGCTCTCGTGTACTTGGTATGTCGTTTGAGTACACAAAGAAAAAGTCAGAATTATAACGTGCCATGTAAGAAACGTGTGTACATGGAGTGATAGAAACGTAATTCTAAATGAATTAAAACATAGGTTATAACGCAGGCACTAACGTGAGATATCTATAATAATGTAACGTTTGTTCAAGCATAACTCCATATATATATAAACATGAAGAATTCCAATATTGCTAATAAGGCAATATCTGCTAAAAGTTGAAACCTGACCTAAAAGTATTTAATGGGGGGGCTACAGTCATATGCAAGGATTCTGCAATCGCATGAAATAAATACCAATAGTGACATGAACAGCAACTACAGATACTGATATTGCAGAAAATCGAAAATAAGTCTGCTTACTAAAAGAATCAGTACATAGAGTATAACGCGATCAATGCTGGAAGCAAAAGGATATGCCTGTGACTGGGCCGTGAAGCGTGCGGCCGTAAAGTAAGGCTGTTTAAAAATCGCGACGCCGTGGGAAATGATCCAGGCGACGGACTTACGATTTTGAAGTCCTGTGGACAAAAACGGTAATGTGCGTGGCTGGACGGGCGGAAAACCTGTGAGGGCTCCTGGACACAGCTACACCAAACGAAATCGCGGGGTTTTTGAAAAGCAAGATGGCGCCGAACGTGAACCGGAAGTGGATTCTCATGCAGCGCTGACCTCGAACGGTATGGAGCCAGGTAAGGGGTGTCCCTTAAATAGGGAGAAGGTGAGTCATACGCCCCTCCCACAATTACAGGCCAAAAGGCCTTAATACATATATATATATATATATTTTTTTTTTTTTAAGACACTCAGACTTGAGACACATAGATTGACTTGGTTATATCTCTCCTAGTGTTCACGCATTTCATCTTTGTGTCCTTTCCTATTAACGGGACAATTTCTTTCTTTTGCTTGTGCACTACTAATTACTTCTTTCTCCGTTAATCTATATAAAACCAATAGGATCCTTTATTTAACCTCTCTGTGTGTTCATTGGGAACCCCCTTCGACCTCACTAACCTTCGGAGGTCGACTGGGGCCCCCACGATCAACTACCCATCAAACCCAATACCTACATACAACATGGACATACATGACATACAACTAAGTCACTGGGGGACGGGCAAAGGGCAAATTCTATATCTAATGGTTCTCTCTGCCTCTCTGGCCTTATATCTCACAGATCGATTTTCTTTATCCACTCTCCCCACTTTATCATATCTTTATTTCTTATAGCGAACTGATTTTTTCTTCCACGCTCCATTTTCATTTGATAGACAACTTGATTCTTAACCTCTGTCCAGTCCGGAATTTTGTGTGAGGTCCAACTCCTGGCAATTAGCAGTTTGGCTGCTAGCAAAAAATGTATTATGACCTGCTTCTGTGTTTTTGTCATCTGTTGAGTAAATACATGCAGCAGGAAGATTCCTGGGTCCAAATTCAGATCAATGCCTGTTATTTTTGAAATTTTCTGGTTTATAAGTTTCCACATTTTTAAAATACTATCACATCCCCAGAAAATATGCAAAATATCACCCAATTGAGTTCCACATCTCCAGCATTTATCAGATTTGTTCTTGTTTATCTTTGCTAAACGTGTGGGTACCAGATATATATATATATATATACCTGCTGGGCATACATACAACAAGGTGAACAAGACAAAATAAGTGCACATTTATTGTGAAAATTTTAAATAAGCAATGAAAAATGAAGCAAAATGGCACATTATTCATTTATTTTGCATATATGTGTAGTCAGGGCCGTCTTTAATAGTGATTGGACCCTGGGCCCCCTGGACCCTGCCCCCTCCCCTGCATGCAATGTGTATAAACTGTATATTTGGATACAAAATGTGTATATATGGCTGCAATATGTATACCATCTTACTATGCAACACTGCACTACAACTACTCATTACCTAAATGATAAAAACATACACAGATATTAGAGAGCACTTACATATGTTCATATATATTTATAAATATCTATACACATCTCACTCTCTCTCACTAGTTACATTTATACTTATATGGACTTCTTAATATTATATTCAACTATTTTCATTTGTAATAAAAATGTTATTGAAGACTTGCATTTCTTGTTTTTATCCCCTTTTCTGCACCCACATTGAACCTAAAGGACTTAACACAGCCCCATAGAGTAGCCACAGCACTTGTCATGCACCTATATTGCACCGAAAGCACATGGCTTGCACTCATATTGAACCCACACAATTTCGCATGCTACAGTGTAAATTTGCCCCACAGAACATACCAGTTTAACTTTGTTCCACTGAACTGCCCATGCAGAAAAAAGCCACATTGACATTTTTCCCCATAGTACATGTTATTTTTCCCCAGCATGTGAGCATGCCACAGTCAAAAAATAGCATTTTCGGCCATTCGTCCGAAAAACGAATAACGAAAATGCTAAACTAACGAAAGTCAAATGAACGAATGGTTAATAAACGAAAATCATTCGTCCATTCGTACTATTGGCATTCTATAAAACGAAATAGAGTCGGTTTATAGAATACCAATAGCATTACATACATTCCATAAACCGACATAATGAACGACTTTCGGTTTATGGAATGTATATAATGCTATTGGTATTCTATAAACCGAAATAGAGTTGAAATAGTTCAATTCGTATTGGTATTCTATAAACCGAAAACTAAACGAAAATTTTAGTTTTGCACATGTCTAATTGATAGGCTCTCCTATTCACTCTGGGGGAATATTGTCATTAAGAGGGAACGTTTTTAAAGAAACAGCCTACGCTATGTTTTGTATCTCTCTCTTTGTTTTATGTTGATGGTGTATATCAGCCAAATATCAGAAAAAGTTTTAGCAATTTCTAGTTCTAAAGGTTTGTACATCCTCACCATTTTTTCACATGATCTCTTCATTGTATTAGTAAAATACAAGTTATTTTAAGGGATATTTAAGTGACAAGGGCCGTTTTATTTTTTCTTTATGGCTGTCCTTAAAGGTACTATATCATCTGAACATTGTTTTTACTGTGCATGTAAACACTGTTACATTATAACACCTATCAAACCTAAATATTCCTAATGAGGTATCCCTAAAATAGTACAAAACACAATATGTTTTTTTGTTTTTTTTTAAAGCCCTGAACTGAACGTGTCAAGAACTTTGTAAAAAGGGGACATTTTCACAAATTAATCCATTTTCACAAATGTAACTAATTCAATATGAAAACAATATTTTGTACATTTATAAAAAAAAACAAAAAACATGTGATGTCTCTGTACCAACTGGTTTTCTAGACCAACAATTCACTTTATTTCTTCTTTTTTGCCAGGAACAAAAACTTTCATATCCACATCTCTTGCTTACATTTAAAAGAAAACATTTCAGTGGTGAAATGCTTCAGGTATGCATTAATAAGATTCATAAAGTTACAAGGGAAAACATTATTGTACTCCCAACTGTTAAATCTACAGCATGTGCATGTCAAAACAACAGTATTGTTGTATTTATGTCTGTTTTATAGCTTATATGCTTTATGATTGAGGTATTTTAACTTTTATAAAATGATGGATATTTTTATACAAATCATTTTTCATCCATTTATGTGTATTTGTTTTATATAAGTACTGTATATAGTTTATTAACTTTTGCTAATGTAAAGCTCCTAATATATTCTATATTTTTAAATGAACTTCATAAAAATACAGGCCTTCAAAAACTTATCTTCCCTTCTATTTTATTTGGTGCTCACACCATTTTTAATTGACTGAAGCCTGCCCGTTTTCAGTGCATGCAGACTATCATAATACTGTTACTCTTGGTTAAAGCTCCTTGTATTGAAACAGAGTAAATACCCCATTTGATCTGTGCCTATCTCTGATAAAACAGGTAAGTCCTGTGAGTGCATATCTGGTTGCTAGGGTAAGTCCTGTGAGTGCAAATTTAAGAACTGGGTTAAGTCCTGTGAGTGCAAATCTGGGTGCTGGGGTAAGTCCTGTGAGTGAAAAATGGATTCTGGAGCAAGTCCTAAGGATGCAAAGTGGGTCCTGAAGCAAGTCCTGTTAGTTCAAAGTGGGTGCTGGAGCAAGTCCTGAGTGTAAATCTGTGGTGGCAGGGTGGGGAGCTGGTTGGCATCAAAATGCACCTTTGTCTGTGTAGACTAAAATCCTTACACCAGGCCTAGCTAGAAAGTTTGGTGCACTGGGGTTTTTAGAAGTGAAAAGTGGTGTAGCCCCAGGCCATCGAGTCAGGTTAGAGAGTAGCCTGGGGGGCAATTGACGCTTTGCCTGAGTACTATAGACATTGAGGATATCCAATACACTGCCTCCTAGTTCTCCCATTGCCCACTCAAAATATGGATTGATTTAATAATACCCTGGTTAGAGAGATTCAGATCTACTAATTCCCTGGTTGGAAAGGCCATTAAAGGGTTGAAGACAGTATATCATAAACCAACTCATATAATATGTAATTAACAATCTTTCCCCAAAATCTAGGGGATTAATAAAGTGGGATTAAGGCAAGAAAAATAGTAAATCCACTTATCTGCAAGATGGCACATATGCATGACTGTTAGACTGCCTTGGTAATTGAAAAGGTGTTTTTTGATAATTGTGTAGCAATATGTATTCATATTCTATATCAGTAGTGTATCTTGGTTTTGTGCTGCCCTAGGCAGACAAATTTTGGGCACCCCCCCCTACCTACGATGCACACCCAGGACATGACCCATAACCCACTTTGCACACCAAGGACATGCCCCATCACCCCATTTACATGCTTCTATCACATCATTACATACACATTGCCAATATTATTTGACCTTAATATTCCCCAGCTAATTTGCCCAATATGCCAGTATCATTTGCCATTAATATTCCCCAGCCAATTTGCCCAATATTAAGCCAGTTTTATTTGCCATTTAATATGCCCCTGCCAATTTGCCCAATGATATGCCAGTGTTATTTGCCATTAATAAGTCCCAGCGAATTTTCTCAATAATATGCCAGTGTTATTTGCCATTTAATATGCCCCTGACTATTTGCCCAACAATATGCCAGTGTTATTTGCCATTTAATATGCCCCTGCTAATTTGCCCAATATGTCAGTGTTATTCGCCATTTAATATGCCCCTGCTAATTTGCCAAATATGCCAGCACTTACCTTTCCCTGGTGATTAGTGGCAGGCAGCATGGTGTCCTCCATGCTGGCTGTTCGGCTCCCAGGCGGTTGTGCCGATAGGTCACGTGACCCGGCGCGCGTATGACGTCAGCGTGCCGGTCACGTGACTGTCGGCACTTCCGTGTCACACTGCACGGGAAGCAGAACAGGCAGCACGGAGGTTTCTCTGTGCTGCCTGTTCAGCTCCCTGTGCAACCTGCAGGCAGGCAGAGAAGGTGAGGGGGGATCTTCTGAACCCCTCTCACCTCAATCTCTGCTTGCAAGCGCAGTCTTTTTTTTGTTTAAGGGCCAGATTTAAAAAATAAAAATATTCAGTGCTGGGGGGCGCTGCCGTCCCCCAAAATTTGCCGCCCTAGGCATCCGCCAAGGATACATCGCGGTAAATACAGCACTGTTATATATAATTATATATATACACACACACATGTATATGTGAAATGTATATTCTTTTTGTATGGTATTTGCATTTTATGAATTGACCAAAGAAAGAAATTAAATATAAGCAGACATATTAAAGAGAAATACCTGCTTACAAATGCAGAAACAAATCTCATTCAAGAATAATTCAGTTCTAAACATTTATTTCCAAAGCAATATCTTGCAATTGTACAAAACAAATCCAATATATTCAGTGTATTTTTCATTTTTGACAGTCTGATAAACACCAATGTACAAAGTCATTTTTAAAAAGTGTTTAAGCCCTGATATTTTAGCAATTCTTATGGTTCTGAATCAGAAGTCATTTTTCACAGCACAATTTCAGTTCTTTGAAAGGACACACACACTGAAATGCTGAATTTAAAAAAATGAAATGTCTTTAAGCTACAAATAGCAAAATTAGGTTAACACATAACAAAAGAAAATATATTTAAAAAAATCGTTCTTAGAAACATATAACTATTTTTAGGTCATTTCATGGTGATATAGCAATGCACAAAATATGTTCCTATTAATGCAGCTACATTGCAACTGCAATATAGACTACAAACACCAAAGACATATATTTTTTTTAAAATTTCAAATAGTATTTTGTATCAGTGCTCTTTTTGGCACCAGGTATTCTTTAAAGAAACTGATGGTAGAAGGAGGTAGTTTCAAGGATGACAAACATTAAACCACCTCACAATCCTGTGCATAGATTATGGGTACAGTAAGGCTAGGTGTTTTAAACTGATTAACTGGTCATGTATTAGCTACCAAAAGGAGAAGAAAAACAGCCAAATATGACATCATAAAAAAGTGAAAATAATAATCATAAAGTTTAAATACAGATGTGATCTTTATGATAATAACTGGGTGTTTGGGAGCACTCCGACTCGTTGTTGGTGTACCAAGTATATTATATATATTTATACATATAGAAATACACACACTCACTTGCTTCAAATAACTATAGCTTCAACGGTTATAGCATGGGTACCACGGGCACCCAACTCCTTCTACCAACCCCCTGTATTACCTAATCTATGTACCTGCTTGATGTTTATACCATCATTCATGGCTTACGTATGGCGTATCTTAGCCTCATGCAGCACCTAACAGCAATTCTACAAAAGTAATTCATCTGAATAGTGAAAAGGGTCATCCTTAATGTATGATTTATGTTCTAAATTATTTGTTAAAACTGTACAACATCACACACAATACTTCCACTATTCCATAGCATGCTTTGCACACATATACAACGTGCCAATGTTATGTAAAGGCAGTACATATACAAACTGTATCTGTACATAAAGTACTATCATATACAAATCATCAAATCTGAATGCTTTTGGTTAACCATATTCAATGTATATATATATATATATATATGGCAGTTTTCACAGTTTAATATTTATAAATTAAAGGAACATAAAATTCCAACAAATAATCGTTTCTGAAAGGGATGCAAAATTTTAGCTTTCAATTAATGCTTTCTGAGCACAGGAAAGCACAGAGATTGTACACGGCATAATTATTTATTAGACTAAATGCTTTGCATTGGATGTTTTTTCTTACTTATTAATCAAGGGAAACAAGAAGATTGGGCTTTACTTAAAAAAAAAAAAAAAAAAGTTGATATGAGCACCTCTGGACATAATGATGATGTAAACAACTGCAACAAATAATATGTTTTAATATTAAAGCTTCAAATAGTGTACCTCTTTAATTAGAAGACATATCAAAGTCTTAGATAACCGTGTCTTTCTGCTATCACTGCAATTAGAAATTTTAAAGAAATATAACAAGACATAGTTACTGTAGTCAAATGGGCAGCCACATCGGCTCAAAGAAAACAATGCTCATCTGCTGATGTGGGGAAAGACTATAGGGACTTCGGACTACAACTCCCATAAAGTTCAGTTTGGATCAATGAATTTGGAATAACCTATGAAACCCCAATATCTTAGTCCCAGACAAACTGCATGTGGCTTATACTACTGGCTCACAAATTTAGTTTGCCTGTTTTACATAGAAATCTGGACAAATAATAATTTCCCTGGCTGCTGAATTTGTGTGTTTGGCTCCTAAAGTTTGTGGGTGTGGATGGACTACAAATCCCTTAATTGCTAAACAGACTTTATAAATTGCAGAGAATCGTGGTTGTTGTAGTCGAGGAACTGTTGGAGGGCCATGGTTAAACACCTAGACCCCAGTTATTGCATGTGGAGAATACTCTGGAGAAAATCTGCCTAGAGAAAGGGAACAGTGCCTTTTCTCCAAACTATCTGTAGAAAGCAACCTGTAGATCAGGGGTCCTCAAACTACGGCCCGCGGGCCACATGCGGCCCGCCGAGCACATTTGCCCAGCACCCCCCGCTCCCCGCTGTTTACCTTTTTTTTTTTTCTTGAAGCCGCAGAAGATGCGGCTGCAGGAAAACGGAAAAAAAAAAAATCACTGCGACCGGATGTGACGTTTCGAGACTGGGACACAGCAGCTGGAGGTAAGTGATGGGGAAGGAGGGGGAGGAGGGAGGTATAACAATCACTGTACTATTCCTGGGCATCTGACTGGCATAATTTTCTTGGGCTCTGACTGGCATTATATTCCTGGGCATCTGACTGGCATAATTTTCTTGGGCTCTGACTGGCATAATATTCCTGGGCATCTGACTGGCATAATATTCCTGGGCTCTTACTGGCACTCTATTCCTGGGCATCTGAATGGCATAATATTCCTGGGCATCTGACTGGCACAATATTCCTGGGCATCTGACTGGCACACTATTCCTGGGCATCTGACTGGCATAATATTCCTGGGCATCTGACTGGCATAATATTCCTGGGCTCTTACTGGCACTCTATTCCTGGGCATCTGAATGGCATAATATTCCTGGGCATCTGACTGGCATAATATTCCTGGGCTCTTACTGGCATAATATTACTGGGCATCTGACTGGCACACTATTCCTGGGCATCTGACTGGCATAATATTCCTGGGCATCTGACTGGCATAATATTCCTGGGCTCTTACTGGCACTCTATTCCTGGGCATCTGAATAGCATAATATTCCTGGGCATCTGACTGGCATAATATTCCTGGACTCTTACTGGCATAATATTCCTGGGCATCTGACTGGCACACTATTCCTGGCCATCTGACTGGCATAATATTCCTGGGCATCTGACTGGCACACTATTCCTGGGCATCTGAATGGCATAATATTCCTGGGCATCTGAATGGCACACTATTCCTGGGCATCTGACTGGCATAATATTCCTGGGCATCTGAATGGCATAATATTCCTGGGCATCTGACTGGCATAATATTCCTGGGCTCTTACTGGCATAATATTCCTGGGCATCTGACTGGCACACTATTCCTGGGCATCTGACTGGCATAATATTCCTGGGCATCTGACTGGCACACTATTCCTGGGCATCTGAATGGCATAATATTCCTGGGCATCTGACTGGCACACTATTCCTGGGCATCTGACTGGCATAATATTCCTGGGCAACTGACTGGCACACTATTCCTGGGCATCTGAATGGCATAATATTCCTGGGCATCTGACTGGCATAATATTCCTGGGCTCTTACTGGCACTCTATTCCTGGGCATCTGAATGGCATAATATTCCTGGGCATCTGACTGGCACACTATTCCTGGGCATCTGAATGGCATAATATTCCTGGGCATCTGACAGGCACACTATTCCTGGGCTCTGACTGGCATAATATTCTTGGGCATCTGACTGGCATAATATTCCTGGGCATCTGACTGGCACAATATTACTGGGCTCTGACTGGCATAATATTACTGGGCTCTGAATGGCATAATATTACTGGACTCTGACTGGCATAATATTCCTGGGCATCTGACAGGCACACTATTCCTGGGCTCTGACTGGCATAATATTCCTGGGAATCTAACTGGCATAATATTCCTGGGCATCTGACTGGCACAATATTACTGGGCTCTGACTGGCATAATATTACTGGGCTCTGAATGGCATAATATTACTGGACTCTGACTGGCATAATATCCCTGGGCATCTGACTGGCACACTATTCCCATTGAAATACTGGTAAGTTTGTTGATTTAACTTTACTTCATTTTAAATATTGTATTTGTTCCCGTTTTGTTTCTTCACTTCAAAATAAGATATATGCAGTGTGCATAGGAATTTGTTCATAGTTTTTGTTTTTACTATAGTCCGGCCCTCCAACGGTCTGAGGGACAGTGAACTGGCCCCCTGTTTAAAAAGTTTGAGGACCCCTGCTGTAGATGAAAAGTGTTTTTTTTTTTTAGAATTTCCTTTAATTTCATCAAACTTTTATTCTTAGCCATGAAAGTGAACCATTTCAGATTAACAAAATAGGTTACCACTGCAGTTAGTAATGTACAGCTAACTCAGGGTTAATACATTGATAGTATTACTTTCCATAAAATCATTTTTTTTTAAATCATGGACAGCATCAACTTATTTGCAAAAAAAAAAATCTGTGCTCTTCTAATTGTTTAATGAAAAAATAAATGCATGCACTTAAATCACAAAACTCCAAAAGAAACTATAAAATGGTATTTAAAATAAGATTCTTCTGCATTGTCTTGAATTATATTACTCTCCCTCATCCCACAGAAACCTCATAATTCTAGTCTATTATAAATAGAATTCCTGCTTCAAGTCACTGGTCATGGATACGATTTCTAAGGAATGGATGAGCAGACAGTGGCATGCATTACTGAATGCTGGTTACTATGTGTTATTGTGCAGTGTGAGGAGAATGGCTTGCTTTCTTTACGGGCTTATGTAGAACAACTTTGTGAGCATGGACACGACACACGGAATTTGCTTCTTTGCATGAAATTCTGGAGATGACGAACAGGATTCAAATTCCAAGGCAACCATGTGATTTACACAGGTCAGAATTTGAAGGAGGTCAAGTTGTGCACCGTGTAGTTTTAACATTTCACAAAGAGACTGGATGAACCAGGAACCATTTGAAGTGTTTCTCCAGGAATAGTATCCTAGCAGAAGAAAAAGACAATGTTATAACATTACAGCAATAATTACACTTTAAATCAATGCTGGATAAATATTTTCTTAGGAGTCAGGTTAGAATGCCTCCATCAAGACAAATAATACAATTCAAGACTAAAAACTGAAGTAAAGAAACAAAAATAGTCCAAATCCCTTCATTATTCCTCCTATCATACACCTCACAGGTCTATAGAGGGAGGTGAACAAAAAGGCGGTTATACCAAATAATCCCTCTATAAATATATTATGCCATATATTAAATTCTTCCAGCAAAGCTGTGCAAATTTCATCCAGTAATAGTTTTGGGATGAGAGCAATATTGATTGCAGGGCTCAGTGCAGGATGCCTATGATAAGGAATGAGTAGCATGAAACGCTTAAGACATTTTTGCATATGAGTCAGTACTGGATGAGCCTATAACACATGTAATACTTGTCTTCTAATAAATGGATGAGGGACACTTACCAGGCACTGTAGAATAGGCATAGAGAAAATCTGCTTCAACAGGGATTCTGTGAGTTTCATCGTGTGGTTCACTCCCACTGTCTGTCTCAACCCCTGAATCAAGTTCTGTTCCTCTGCATGCCTTTAGGAAACAGATACATTATATGAAATATGCACTTAATGGGGGTTACGCTAACCCTCTAATACATAAAGCTACACTAAAAATGCAAGTCATATTTTGCAATAATCCTAAATATAAGGAAATATCCATTACATGTTTCATGGAATACAAATGGGTAATTTTTGTTAAATTTGCCTCTTCTAACAGCAAACCCCTCTCCTGAGCCAACAAAGGTAAACAATGGGGAGGAGGTTTTGGGGGTACTGAGGATATTTTGTGCTAATAGTGTGAAATGTGTTGAGATGTCAGAAGTTGATTTCTGCCTCCTCACGTTATCACTTTGACTGTTATCGATTCCATGGGTTTATCTCACCAATTTCCTTCAATAAATTGCCGATTCCCACATGCCGCGAGTCTATTCATGCTTTTATATTTTGGGGGTACTGAGGATATTTTGTGCTAATAGCGTGAAATGTGTTGAGATGTCAGAAGTTGATTTCTGCCTCCTCACGTTATCACTTTGACTGTTATCGATTCCATGGGTTTATCTCACCAATTTCCTTCAATAAATTGCCGATTCCCACATGCCGCGAGTCTATTCATGCTTTTATATTTTGGGGGTACTGAGGATATTTTGTGCTAATAGTGTGAAATGTGTTGAGATGTCAGAAGTTGATTTCTGCCTCCTCACGTTATCACTTTGACTGTTATCGATTCCATGGGTTTATCTCACCAATTTCCTTCAATAAATTGCCGATTCCCACATGCCGCGAGTCTATTCATGCTTTTATATTTTGCCCCCCCCCCCCCCCCCCCCCCCCCCACCACCACCTTATGTGAAGCAAACCAGTACCAATTAATGATAACCCTGTAGAAAATATTACAGGGGCCTTTATTTAAACTCTGGTAAAACATGCACCCATCAGGATAGTTAAGACAAAACACTATTCACTACAAAATCAAAATTCAGGAAAGTAATTAACTTTATTTTCCACTACCTGAATGAAGAATATTTTGGGCTTTCCAACAAGAGTCCTGCACTTGTCTCCTCTGAAGAGAGTTGTAAGATTTTTAATGGGAAGGCAGTCATCTATTCCATATATTAGGCCATCTTCTCCATGGCTCAAAAGTATACAAATAAAAGAGCTTCTCTTGCTGTGGTCCTCCTCGGCAACTACAAAAAAAAGAAAACAAGGCATTTACTATGAAATTAGATAAATACACCTACTGTCCCTTAAAAACATTTCTCTTTTTCTCCTCCAATATATATATATAGAGTTTTTTTTTTTTTTTAAATTAGCAACTCCTGCTCCTTGAGTAAAAGTTGAAGCATTTTTAGAATATCAGTGCACTTTAACCTTCTGAGCTCTGTATTAGACAAACTCTTAATTAATCACAATGAGGAAGATTACCAATAGCTCTGGTGTGTGCCTCCTGCTGTACCAGTTTACAGGACTCCAGTCCTCCAACTGCACTTGTAGTGAAAGAATTGTAATTCTACTCAAATGATTTCTATATTATTATTATTATTATTATTATTATTATTTTATAGTCCTTTGCATGTCATACTTCTACAAGCAAACCCCATTAAACACCAGATTGTCTGACAGCATCAAGAATTCATTATCTTTATTATTGCATGTATCAAATTCCCTCTGCACAGCCCTTATCTTTTAGTGCAGAACTTCACAAATTTCAGTAGACTTTAGGAGCCAGACAGACCCATTCAGGAGCCAGCCTGGTTATTTTTAGAACCCAGGGGAATGTAACTTCCAATCAAAAAAGTTAGGAGCCCACAGTAGAGATTTTAGGTGCCATGACTCCCTGGCTCCTGGGATTTGTCAAGCTGTGACATAGTGACAAACACATATTGTAGTAACAGAGAATACATTTCCAAATTGCCAAGTGTTTGGCAACTTAAAGATTTTCTATATGTAGGACATAAATATAATATAATATATTGTATGAATGCACCTCTTACAGCTTTCTGGCATTTATAAGGTTAGGCACATATTTACTTCCCTACAATTTATTCTTTACAGACTGGAACACTCCCATCTAGTGGACAAAAAAAAGACAATTTCCTGAAACCAAGGCTCTAAATTTGTTTAACCCCTTAGTGACATGACTTTTTTGGCTTGTCCGACGCTTGGTGACATGGGCTGTTTTAACATTTCTGCGCAGTTTGTGTTTTGCTGTAATTTATTTCTGTCTCATTTAGTGTACCCGCACAAACTATATATCGTTTTTATCGTCATAAGAAGGGCTTTCTTTTGATACCATTATTTTGATAATAGCATATAATTTGATGTAAAAAAAATAATAAAATATGGCAAAAAAATTGAAAAAATTATTTTTTTATGACTTTTATTTGAAAAATCGTATACTCATGTACAAGAGACAACAAAAAAACACTGCTAAAAAGTTTCTAATATATGTCCTGAGTTCAGAAATAGCCCATGTTTTTATGTTTTTGTGCTTTTTTATTCATGTTACAGGGCCAGAACTATAAGTGGTGCAAAGCTATTTTAAAATCCCTTCTTTCAAAATTAGCGATAGTGACATTGATACACTGATTTCTGTACTAAATCCATGAATGACCCCCAACATGTACATATTTTTGAAAACTAGACAACTCAGGGCATTTAACTTGGGGTATTTTGACACATTTCACGTAGCCATTTTACCACCAATCTATGCCAAAGTTTGCAGCAAAAAATCTTTTTTTTTAATTTTTCACATATATTGCAATTTAGGTAAACATTACCTTAAAATGTGAAGGGGTATTTCCAAATAACACCTCAATATGTGTTCAGCAACATCTCCTGAGTACAGGGATACCACCCATGCATAGGTTTGTTGGTTTGTTTTGGGGCTAAAAGGCCACATTTAGGGGGTGCGCATTTTGGTTTTCCAACTTGGAATTCTGACATGCAGAAAACTTGTGCCCATGTCCCATTTGGGACATTTTTGAAGCCAGAAAGTGTATTCTACCCCACAAAACCATATATTTTTTTAAACTAGACATCCTAGGGTATTTCAAATGGTAGTATTTTAACACTTTCCATGCACTAATTATACTACCAGCCTATGTCAATGTTTTGGGTTGTAATTTTTTTTCACATACATTGTACTTTGGGCATGAATTCACAGATCCTGTTATATGTCAGTGCCAAACAACACCTCAATATGTGTTCAGCAACATCTCCTGAGTACAGGGATACCACCCATGTATAGGTTGGTTAGGTTATTTGGGGGTTAAAAGGCCACATTTGAGAGGTGCTCTTTTTGGTTTTCCAACTTGGAATTCTGACGTGCAGAAAACCTGCGCCCATGTCCCATTTGGGACATTTTTGAAGCCAAAAAGTGTATTCTATCCCACAAAACCATATATTTTTGAAAACTAGACACCCTAGGGTATTTCAAATGGTAGTATTTTAACACTTTCCATGCACTAATTATACTACCAGCCTATGTCAATGTTATGGATAGTAATTTTTTTTCACATACATAGTACTTTGGGCATGAATTCACAGATCCTGTTATATGTCAGTGCCAAACAACACCTCAATATGTGTTCAGCAACATCTCCTGAGTACAGGGATACCACCCATGTATAGGTTGGTTAGGTTATTTGGGGGTTAAAAGGCCACATTTGAGAGGTGCGCTTTTTGGTTTTCCAACTTGGAATTCTGACGTGCAGAAAACCTGCGCCCATGTCCCATTTGGGACATTTTTGAAGCCAAAAAGTGTATTCTACCCCACAAAACCATATATTTTTGAAAACTAGACACCCTAGGGTATTTCAAATGGTAGTATTTTAACACTTTTCATGCACTAATTCTACCACCAGCCTATGTCAATGTTATGGATAGTAATTTGTTTTTCACATTCATTGTACATCGGGCATGAATTCACAGATCCTATTATGTGTCAGTGCCAAACAACACCTTAATATGTGTTCAGAAACATCTCCTGAGTACAGGGATACCACCCATGTGTAGGTTAGTTAGATTATTTGGGGGCTAAAAGGCCACGTTTAGGGGGGGGTGCATTTCCAACTTGGAATTTTGACATGTAGTCAGCCTGCGCCCATGTTCCATTTGGGACACTTTTGAAGCCTGTCAAAGTATTTTACCCCATAAAACCATATATTTTGGAAAACTAGACATCCTAGGGTATTTAAAATTGTGGTATTTTAACACTTTCCAAGTGCTAATTCTACCACCAACCTATGTCAAAGGGATGGGATGTCATTTTTTCCCCACACACATTGTAGTTCAGGCAGGAATTTTCAGATTCTGGTATTTGCCACTGCCAACCAACACCTCAATATGTGTTCAGCAACATCTCCTGAGTACAGGGATACCCCCCATGCATAGGTTTGTTGGTTTGTATTGGGTCTAAAATTCCACATTTAGGGGGTGCGCAATTCCAACCTGGAATTTTGACATGTAGTCAGCCTGCGCCCATGTTCCATTTGGAACATTTTTGAAGCCGTCCAATGAATTTTACCCCATCAAACCATATATTTTTGGAAAATAGACATCCTAAGGTATTTCAAATGGTGGTATTTTAATACTGTATAGGTACTAATTCTACCACCAGCCTTTGTAAAAGTTTGTGGTAGTACTTTTTTGGGAGTTTTTTTTCCACATGCATTGTACTTCAGGCATGAATTCACAGATTCTGGTATATGTCACTGCCAAACAACAACCCAATATGTTTTCAGCAACATCTCCCGAGTACAGGGATAGCACCCATGCATAGGTTTGTTGGTTTGTTTTTGGCTAGAAGGCAACATTTGTGAGATGCGCATCTCAAAATTCCAACTTGGAATTTTGACATGTAGTCAACCTGCGTCCGTGTCCTTTATGGGATATATCTTTGAAGCCAGCCAATGAAATTTACCCCCACCAAACCATATATTTTTTTATCTGTAGACCCCCATCACTACTTGTGGCAAGGGCTCAGCAGCCACCGATACATCGCTAGATGATGTATCAGAAAGCTGAATAGGGTCAAAAATCAGAATCAGTGCGTAAGCAGTGATCTCGAGCAAAGAAGGGGTTAATAGCTCTTAGAAGAGCCTATCTAGTACTGTAATACATTACAGTACAAAGAAATTAATCCATAAAACAGTGCAGACAGCAAAACATACTGTTGCTGTGCAAGATTACTGCTTACACAGTGATGAATGGCAGGGAAGGGGTTAATACACAGTGAAAGACTTTCATAAAACCTGCCAATTTTATAAAATTTTATTTTATATCACTAATACTGATCTGTCTCTTTCCGTCACAAAAATGTAAGTGAGGAGAGGGAGGCAGATCAATATTTGTGAATATTGATCCGATTCATTTTGATCTGACCAGGGCGAATGGTGAGCTTAATTGAGAAATCACCAAACCGCCTTTGCCACTAATTCGCTGTTACTGATCGCTATGCGCTCAGGCAGCTTAAAAAAAAAACCTCAAATATTTTTACTTTACATGTAATCCCCTAGCGGGTATGTGTAAAAAAAAAATAAAAAAAAAATATGCAGACAGATAAAAATTGCTTTGGCGTCAATATCATTGCGTAAGCAGTGATCGACGGCAAAGAAGGGGTTAATAACTCTTAGAAGAGCCTTTTTAGTACTGTAATAAATTACAGTACAAAAAAAATTAACCCCTAAAAAATGCACAAACAGCAAAAATAAATGCGCTGATGTGCACGATCACTGCTTATGCAAGATCAGTGGCAGGGAAGGGGTTAAACACAGGGAATTGCTTTAATAAATTTTTTTTTATTGTTTTATTATTTGTGTGTTGTGTATTTATTGTTTTTTTTAACTTTTAATTACTTTTATAACTTTGATCTGTCTCTCTCCCTCACTAAAAAAAATGTGAGGAGAGGGAGGCAGATCATAACTGGTCAGATCAATATAGGGTTAATATTGATCTGACCAGTCAGTGGGGATGTTCAGCAGAACATCCCCACTGCCTGTCAGTGTGCCTGGCAGTCACTGATTGCCTCTGTGAAGAGGCAATCGTGTGACAGCCAGAGAGCACAGGAAGCAGGTACTTCCTGCCTCCTGTGCTCTTGCCCTTAGAAGGGCAGCGCCATCTTGGTCACTCAGTGACCAAGATCGTGCATTTTTTTTTAGTGTTTCTGATTGCCTCGACTTGCGAGGCAATCAGAAACACTTTCTGAGCATAGGAAGCGAAAGATTCGCTTCCTATGCTCATTTTTTAAATGCCCGCGTTTTAAAGGCACTGTGCCTTTAAAACCGGCATTTCGATCGCTCTCCGGAGCGATCGAAATGCCG
Organism: Pelodytes ibericus; assembly: GCA_036172795.1. Taxonomy (NCBI): domain Eukaryota; kingdom Metazoa; phylum Chordata; class Amphibia; order Anura; family Pelodytidae; genus Pelodytes; species Pelodytes ibericus. The sequence continues at coordinate 111,172,605 of CM069863.1, read as the reverse complement.
ACGGGCATTTTTTTTAGCATTGTACGATGCTTCCACACGGAAGCATCGTTACAATGCCCTTAGAGCACTGAAAGCGGAAAAACTCCGCTTTCAGTGCTCGTTTTGACACAGGACGGACTAGGTCCGTCCTGTGTCACTAACGTCTCGGCACACAGGACGGACCTAGTCCGTCCTGTGTCGCCAAGGGGTTAAAGGACAACAATATTTGTTTTGACTACTGATTCTAATATAGAAGCAAAGGTGAAATGTAGTTCTGAGGATAGAATGCCATGTACATTTGATAGTACACACCAGTTTATCCTCTGACTGGCAGCTGCCATGCTTCCATAGGAAGCAGGCAGCACGGTCAGGTTGGCGACTGCCTCTCTCTGTGCTAGCCCTCGTCTTTACTTGGGATCAGCAGAGGGGACCTTGACAAGAGACTTCCGCACAATTCAGACCCCAACCAGACGGTTAGCATGCACCATCTTCAGATGAGCTCTGCCTCAGCTGAGAGGCAGAACTCTCCTGTGTGTATCTGTAAAGACACCCCGCTGGAGTTACTTATTCAGAGAATGGGTACCCCCCCCCCCTTTTTTTTTTTTTTTTACCCTTGCTTCCTCCAGTGTTGTGTCCAAGGAAAAAACGTTTTAAAAAAATGACTTTCTTGAATTTTATACTGTACACAAATGGTTAAGTCTCAAAAGAAATCACACATATAATATGTGGTGATTAATTTAGGAAGTGTGCCAAATTGTAAAATGGGTCTTGTAGCAATTAAAAAAAAACAAATAATTTGTCCTGAAGGGTTCAGTTGTACATTCTGAAATTGATATTATGCATTTGTTTACAGGGTTCCCACACCCAGCCTGCATAACCGGAAGTCTACATATTGATCCAACAAAAGGATTTTACCGGACCAGGGAACACACAGTCAATAGAAGAAAAGTACAAATACAAAGCAGGCAGCCTAAGGTCTAAACAAGCCTGTTCTGCAGGAGAGAGAGAGAGAAATGTGAGCTCACACAAGGAATGGCAATGTAACTACACACCTGACATAGTTCATTGTCAGGCTTCACAGAATCTATTACTCATAACACAGGAGCCATGGTCTCCTAAGAAACATGGGATAATTATCAACACAATGCTGCCTCCAGTCAGATATACAACTGCTTAATGCAAAATGGATACCTTTAGAAAGGATAGAATGAGCACAGTATATTAGCCAGCAATCAGTACGTACACTAAAAGTATTCAAAAACCTAACCAGGTTTAGCAGATATGGGCCTTGGAGCACCAGTGCTCACAGAGTCAGTCTCTACACATTGTGGGAATGGAGAAACTCAGAACTGAGAAATGTAAGAGCTTTGATATCTCAACTGTTTAAGTGAAACAAGTACCATATTTGCTCGAATATAAGACAAGGTTTTTTTCTTACATTCGAGGTCGTTTTATAATCTGACCTCAAATCGAGGTCAGACTATAAGACATGGATCCAGGTCCCCCACAGAGCTGCAGGGGACCTGGATCCCCCCCTGGATGACCGGCTGTCCGTCATAATCGATGGAGGTGTCGGGCAGCATGGAGGATGCCTGCACGTATCGTGCAGACATCCCCCGGCTGCCCCCACTAGCCACCAGGGAAAGAAACCAGGTAGGTGGGGGTGACACAGAGACAAGGGGAGGGAGGGGGGGGGGACAGAGAGAAAACGGGAGGGGGGCTAGAGAGAGACAAGAGGGGACAGAGAAAAGGGGAGGGGGATAGAGAGAGACAAGGGGGGGATAGAGAGAGACAAGGGGAGGGGGGATAGAGAGAGAGACAAGGGGAGGGGGGAGAGAGACAGACAAGGGGAGGGGGGAGAGAGACAGACAAGGGGAGGGGGGGATAGAGACAGACAAGGGGAGGGGGGGATAGAGACAGACAAGGGGAGGGGGGGATAGAGACAGACAAGGGGAGGGGGGATAGAGACAGACAAGGGGAGGGGGGAGAGACAAGGAAGGTGGAGAGAGAGAGAGAGAAGTTTGGGGGGAGGGGAGAGACAGGTGGAGGAGGGGGAGAGAGGCAGCATTGGCACATAAAAGGAAATAAAAACAATAAATGCATTTGTATGATATCAATTTTTTAATTAAATATTAAAATGCAATTTACATATATACAAGTTAAACTTTTTTTCCTATGGGGTAGTCTTATATTCAGGCTTTTAGTTTTTTTCCTAAAGGAATATACAAAGTTTGGGGGGTCGTCTTATAATCGAGCAAATACGGTAGTTTTCAACCCTGAATATTTCAATTTTGACACATAGAAACCGCCAACTGCAGCCTTATTCTGCATAACAGAGTACCAGGCAATTTGTAGTTACAAAGAAATCACCACATGTCGAGTGTTTAGTTTATTTAAAGTTGCTGTCTGAGTCTCAGTTATGCCTAAGTTACAAAACTAATGGATGGAAAGAAACAATTAATAAAAACTTAGAAAACAGATTTACGCATTTCATTGCTAAATATGGAAGATTTAAAAGATGCAGTTAAAGAGGGACAAAGTAAAACGAACACTAAAAACTTTTTTTAACCCTTGCTTCTGGGTTAAAACATTTGTGTTCCCTTTCCAGAGTGAGCCCGACATTTATCTTTACAGACACACTAACATCTGACTCAGAGCTGAGTAGGGTCTTTCGGGAGCAGTGGTCTCTCTCTGCTAGTGAAGAATTAATGTTCCCTATTTAAGTACATTCTAAGTACATGCCAGCTTATCCTCATACTAGGGGCTTTTACATTACAAAACAAGTGGGGGGGGGGGGGGGGGTGACACAGAGACAAGGGGAGGGAGGGGGGGGACAGAGAGAAAATGGGAGGGGGGCTAGAGAGAGACAAGAGGGGACAGAGAAAAGGGGAGGGGGATAGAGAGAGACAAGGGGGGGATAGAGAGAGACAAGGGGAGGGGGGATAGAGAGAGAGACAAGGGGAGGGGGGAGAGAGACAGACAAGGGGAGGGGGGAGAGAGACAGACAAGGGGAGGGGGGAGAGAGACAGACAAGGGGAGGGGGGATAGAGACAGACAAGGGGAGGGGGGATAGAGACAGACAAGGGGAGGGGGGATAGAGACAGACAAGGGGAGGGGGGATAGAGACAGACAAGGGGAGGGGGGAGAGACAAGGAAGGTGGAGAGAGAGAGAGAGAGAGAGAGAAGTTTGGGGGGAGGGAGAGAGAGAGACAACGCTGTGGGGGTGGGGGGGAGAGACAGCTGGAGGAGGGGGAGAGAGGCAGCATTGGCACATAAAAGGAAATAAAAACAATAAATGCATTTGTATGATATCAATTTTTTAATTAAATATTAAAATGCAATTTACATATATACAAGTTAAACTTTTTTTCCTATGGGGTAGTCTTATATTCAGGCTTTTAGTTTTTTTCCTAAAGGAATATACAAAGTTTGGGGGGTCATCTTATAATCGAGCATATACGGTAGTTTTCAACCCTGAATATTTCAATTTTGACACATAGAAACCGCCAACTGCAGCCTTATTCTGCATAACAGAGTACCAGGCAATTTGTAGTTACAAAGAAATCACCACATGTCGAGTGTTTAGTTTATTTAAAGTTGCTGTCTGAGTCTCAGTTATGCCTAAGTTACAAAACTAATGGATGGAAAGAAACAATTAATAAAAACTTAGAAAACAGATTTACGCATTTCATTGCTAAATATGGAAGATTTAAAAGATGCAGTTAAAGAGGGACAAAGTAAAACGAACACTAAAAACTTTTTTTAACCCTTGCTTCTGGGTTAAAACATTTGTGTTCCCTTTCCAGAGTGAGCCCGACATTTATCTTTACAGACACACTAACATCTGACTCAGAGCTGAGTAGGGTCTTTCGGGAGCAGTGGTCTCTCTCTGCTATTGAAGAATTAATGTTCCCTATTTAAGTACATTCTAAGTACATGCCAGCTTATCCTCATACTAGGGGCTTTTACATGACAAAACAAGTGGGATTTATTTTTTTTACTGTCCCTTTAATTCAACACACCTAAATGAAACTGGAACGTTTTTTGTTTTTTCCCAAAAGTTCCTGTTTCATCTAGGCATGTTGAATTAAAGGGACACTAAACTTTTTTTTTCCCCACCTGTGCGTCTAATATAGAAGCACATGTGAATAAGTGTCCCAAGTATTACATTAATATTTATGTATATAGCACCAACAATTTATGTAGCGCTAGGTGCAGAGCACTGAGGGAAGACAAACAAGAACAAACTGATTTGTGAGATAGAGAGCCCTGCTCGCAAGCTTGCAATCTAGAGGTGAGGACAAAATGGCCTGTACTATTGATAGTACATACCAGTTTATCCTTTGACCGACAGCCGCTATACTTCCCTGGAAAGCAGGTAGCCTGGTAAATCAGCGACTTTCTCTCTCTCTGCTAGTTCAGAAAGTGAACCTTGTTTTCAAAGGGCTGAACATAGGTCCCCTCTATTGACCCCCTTTGAGGGTATCTCTCTGCACTAGCAGAGAAATATGCCCACTACATTCAGACCCCAAACGACGAGCTGCTGCTGTGCGTCAGATTAAAGATTTCTGGAGAGATTGCTATAACGGATATTATGTATGATCTATAAATAATTTGAAATTAGTTATATTGTAAGCTTACCCTTTTTAGTATTCTGTAGTTTCAAGAGTATAATAAACATGTAAACAGCTCAGTGTCCTAATTTCAGTAAATGTAATGAAACCACACAGGACTTACCTTTTCTCAAAAGTTTATATATATCACTGCAACTTTGATCATTGGCAACCTTGACCTGGTATCCAAAGAATTTGAATGTTTCATATAGTTTACGAGCATCATTGTCTGTACCAGAGCGTGTTCCCATTCCTTTGGCAAGGAAAAAAAACAATAACAAAAAGTAAGCAAAGTGTATGTAATAGTGTAGTAATGATAAGCTGTGAAAATGGAACAAAACCTTTGAACAGCTTTTTAAAAGGTTGGACACCAATTGCTCTCACAGACTTAAAGGACAACTCTAGTGGTTAAAAAAAAGCATGCTCTTTTCCATTATGGCACTCGCAATTACCACGTGGGGGAATTTGTGTGCCATGATGCCTCAACATGGATATACCATAGCCACACCATCAAGGCAGAGGCAGCAACCTTTGATAGTTGTATGTGTGTTTTACAGCATGATGTTCCAGGCATGTCAATCGTAAGCAACACATGTTTGGGGGTGATGTCCTCGGTCGGGAAGAGGTTAATATACATATTTGTTCAGTGTCTCACACGGATGTTTTATTTATAATTAATTAATAAATAATTATTTATTAAAAATGAAAGTGCCCAGCACAGAAGGTAAAGCGGCTGGGAGATTTAAAAAGTACTGTCATGTAACCTCCATGCCAAACCACCACTATGTTTATTATGACATTTGTTTCTTTCAGTTGTGTTCCTGTTTAAATACCCACAAAGGGGCTAGTCACTAGCTCGTCAACCATTTAAGCTTAGGAATCTTTCACAGGGACCTGGACAGTATATTCTTTGCATCAATAGCTCTCTACATCCAGATCTGGGTAGGCCCTGTTGCCATTGGGCAGTGTAAAATTACCCGTTCTTTGGTCTATCCATCGCTCGTTTGGGGATTGGTCGGCTGTTTAAAGGGCAAAGTAGCTCTGCTGCTGACTGGCTCCCGCTGACTGTAGAGGGACCAAAATACTCCCGAAAAACACAGGCGAACCGTGATTGTGTATGCGGTGATACAGACCCTTTCGCCCAGGTAAATCTATTCAACCAGAGAGCACCCTAAGCGGCTACCACAAATAAAGGTACAGCCCAGCCGCAGGGACTGTACGCCCGCCCCTGGCCATGTTGGCACTAACGGGATTGGTCGCCTGAAAAGTAGGCAGCCTTTTCATTGGTCGCTCACTCCCCGAGAGTACCTAGTGGGCGCCATTCCCATTGGCCCATGGTTTAAAGGTCCCAAAGTTAAAGGGACCTAACGTCACCTACATGCTGCTATTGGTTGCTCCATTCCTTGGCCCTTCTCCTATTGTCGCCAGGTTTTGATTGTATTAAGTACTGTCTATCCTTAAACTGTTTAACTTTCCTTTGTTTCATCAATGTTATCAAGATGTTCAAAAGTATAAATGTTCTTCTTGATTTAACGTCTATACTAGTCCTGTCTGGTAACTTAGGTCCCCGCTTCATCCGTGGATCTTACTTTGAAGGTCCCAATGACAGAATACCCATTTGGCGGAGGTTCCCATTCAGAGTGCCAGTCACAAGTACCTTTTGATACATCTGTCCATTAAAGTTTATCCATTACAATGGTATTATTGAAGTATATATTATTTAAATACTTATTTTTTTTTAACCACTACAGTCCTTTAAAATAAAATAAAAAATGATGCTATTAACAAAATACTAAATACTATCGCAGGCAGCTGAATATAAACTATGGATTTAATTACAGCTCCTTGTCAGAGACTGCACATTTTAACATGGGATCAAAATTACTTTGCATACTAAACACGTCACATTAATCTAGACTGTTCCAACTTGTATGATCCTGATATAAGACAGGGGCATATAACATGCAGCTTGTAGGCCAAATGTTCAGCCCAAATTACCCAAAGACACATATTCTCATATGCCCTCTAAATATTTAATATGTTTCAATAAAGTTGATTTCAATAGTTTTTCTTACCCAATAAGCAAACATCTTTCTATGGCTAATCAGCTATTATGCATTATTACCATAAGTCAAATGATTGGCAGCACGAGGGGACAAAGTCTGTACTGGCTGCACAGACCTCAAGCTCCACAGTCATGTGCATCGCGCTTCAAAGGACAACTGTAGCAAAAATTTAAGTTCTGTTTAATTGAAATATTGCATCAAGTGTTAATGAAAGAATACAAATAGAGTACCTAATTGAACCATCTTTACTCTATATAGCTCTACCAGGTGACAGACATTTTGTTTAGAATTTTTGGTCAGATCTTTCTTCATCTGAACCAAGGTTAGTGAAGATCTGACTCAATAAAGAAAGCTCAATAAGCCATTTCATTTGTATTCTTTCATTCAAGAATATCTTTATAAATCATCCACACTTGATACAATCTATAAGTTAAACATAAGTACATTTTTTGCTACAGTTGTCCTTTAAAGGATGTTCGCCGGATATCACGTGGTCTGTAACCCAATCCCCTGAAATGAGACAAAGCAACATGGAGGGAGGGGCACACTGAATAATGCAATTTAATTTTTTTTAAAAATGCTCTCTGTCAATGTGTCTGTCTCTGACAGTCTAGGTGTCCGTTTGTGTAACCATCTGCTAGTGTATGTGCACACATATGCATAGGTGTGATTATATGTGTCAGTTTGCGTACTTGTGTGTAATTGCTGTTGTCTGGCTCCTAGATTTTTTTGCTGGCACCTAAAGCTAAATTTGTCAAGTCTTGCAGTAAGTAACAACATGTAATGCGGCTCACTACACATATGAATTTCTGATCATGCAGCTAAAAAATTTGGATGCACCAGACTGCTACAGCTGCTGGTGGGAAACTAATGTAAGGAATGCAGGAAGGACCAGCACTCCATACAGACACATAGGGATGAAGCAGAGATAAATTCCACACTATCCAGCTGTAATTTAGGAGTGCAGTGTCTGAAATGTGGGCATCCATCTTGTCAGGGCAAAAGGCAAAATCTAAAGGAAGGGAATTTATAGGCTAACAAACGGCATGAATAGCAGTGATAAAAAGTTCTTGCATTATCAATTTGTATGTGTTGCTTACTTGTGGATGGATGAAAGTTTTTATTGTTTATGATAACACACAGTCCCATTTCTGCGTAATCCATTGTGTACTTAAACAGATGAGAAATCTTGTTGTTCTTTTCAATGTCTTTTGGTTCACTGCTCCTTGGAATAATGCTACAAAATATAGAACATAAACCATGTTATCAACCTTATAGGGTCTACTCAATAAACAGAGAATTGCAGGGAAATGAGACAGGAATTAAACTCAAGGCCAAAAGTAGGAGAGTAGGAAAAAAAGTCAGCTGCATTGGAGAATTTTGCAAACTCGGCTACATTGGCCAAAAGTTGGAAATTCCCATCTGAATTCCCTGCAATTCTCTATTTATTGAATAGACCCTCAAGTAAAAACACACAATACTCAAACCAAAATTTCTAAATAATTGTTACTCTAATAAAACTGCAATAACAGTGATGGAAAGGAGAAATAATATATATCTGCATAAATGTTATACAAGTGCGCAAGGACAGCCAAACTAGACTAATATATACATAACCAGGATAGTAGTTTGCTTTACAATCCTATGTAGCAAAACGTAAAGGACTGAAAAAAAAATCCAGAAGGGTACATACAGACTTTTGTCTTCAGTTGGGGTGTGAAAGACAACAAGATACATAGCATTCCTAAAAACATTTTGTTAAAATGTAAAAATACTTCTTGTATGTACAATATATAATTAAAATATCCAAACCAGAAAGTGGGGGGAAAAAATGAGCTTCAAATGTTTTTACACTTTAACGAACATTTAGTACTTTAGTACACATTTTTTTCATGTTCCCTTTGGGTATTTTTTGTTACATTTTAGAAATTCAAGAAGTGTTTTTAAACATTAATAGTTAAGTTTTAACAAAATGTAGTAGGAATAGCATATATCTTTGTATTTCACAGATTTGCGGATTACCCCCTTAATAATTCCTCCTCTCAGTAGAGTTTTTAGCTGGGATGTGAAAACATGTCACTAAAGTTCTGTCAAGCAAAAGATGAATACTTAGCTTTAGTTTTTATTTAAGTTCTTTGGAATGTGTATCAGTTTTTTTTAAAGTTCCCAAAATTGTCAAGGACTTTTTTGTACAAGATAACAAATATTAAAAAAGATTAACATAGTATAAGATCCTGGGCTACGCATTGAGATTACATATTGCATCATCACTTACCAGCTGCTTGTAAAAATGGATCTAGTATCTGCTGTGTCCTCACTAGCCTGGGTGCCATTCTCCTTATCTGCCATGTTATTGTCTTAGAAATCTCCTTGTATAATACAAAAAAAATGTTCTGTAAACAAAAAGCAGCAAAAATTTGTAAATGATTTATTTAAATTACATCACGTAATCGAAGTTTAACATAACAGACCATAATATTTAAATTTTACCAGAAATTACCAGAAATGTATATGCTATAGTGTTCATTTAAATGGAAAACATAATTTCATGTTTAAGCAAAAATCTATGTATAATAATGATTTGAAGAGACATTCTCCAAAAAAAAAAGCAGCATGATGGGAAAGGACTCGTTATTGCTCAACGGGTATGGGGATTTCCCAATAGTAAACAAGTTAATGAAGATACACATCTAATATCCTTCTGATACCATGCATCCGAAACATTCTCTGAGATATTGGTAAAACAGCAGCTCCCTGTGCCTAAGGTACCATTTCTGCTCAGCAGGTGGCAGTATGGACTTCATGCTGACCTGTATGTGCTGTGGAATTAATCACAATTAGTTATGGTGTGGGAAAGGTGAAATTCAGCGAGTAGTAGATGCATTATTAAAATACAAATTTACACACACCAGACAAGCCAAAAGACAGAAATGTCACATGTCAGTGTGCTACCACCAGTGCAAGGGAGTCTGGGAAGGCATATGCAAATAAAGTACAAGGACTCGGTGGATTATATGCACCACTTAAAGCACAGCTCAGGAAAGAGTTGCTTGAAGCTTGAAAAAATAAGAGAAGCACACACAACATAAGTTATGGTTTATGGTGGGGTAACGCGTGAATATGCTCCAAAGAGTCCATGTGTAAAGTGAATACAAAGGCAAAAGCTGATCATTATTGATCTTATTTGCATATGCAGCAGTGGCAGCAATGTGAATGTGAGCAAAAAAATACAAAAAAAACCTAAATATTTGGCACTTTCCTGCACCAGCAGCACAGTGAACCACAGTGAAATGGGCCTTTGATTTGGATACCCCATAGCAGTGATGGCAAACATTTTTGTGCTCAATTTTTGTCCGACATCGATTTGCGGGGCTTAAAGTGCCAACACCGCATACCCGTGCGCACACACACACACACACACACACACACACAAACTTGTACTCATGCTCGTATGCACACACAATTCTACTCCTACTAGAACACACACAAACTTATACACACACACACACTTGTACTCATGCTCGTATGCACACACAATTCTACTCCTACTAGAACACACACAAACTTATACACACACACACACACACACACACACAGGTTCAGCTCTCACCTCTTGTCTGCTATTTGTAAATTTGTGTGTCATTGACAACAAAGGAATGGATTCTGTACAGTAAGAAAGGACAAAATGAATGTAATTCACCGGCAAGAGAGGTGGTGCTATCAATTAGAACAGTCGTATTTAAAAATGGATTTTATATATATTTTGGAAAAACAAAATACAGGGCTATAACTGTTAAAACTGATCATAATATTAGAGCTTGTTGAGCTAATGAGAAATCCGATTGTCCATTTAGAGTAAAAAAAATATTGTTTTGTTGCTCCTACAGTGGCAATATTTCACAGGGTTTTTTTTTGCCTTCTTTTGATTCAACACCATGAATAAGGATAGTAAAAAAAGATTGAACTGGATTTTTTCCAACCTAAATTACTATGTTTTAATACAGTACATCTTGTGTGTACATTACACTTACATATTACTTTTACCACTGAATGCAGTCTTGGCTAATTTACTAATTTTTTTGGTTCACATACACTAACCCAGGGCTCAACAAACCCCAGGTACCTATGGCGACTAGAAAATTAGACCTTGCGCCCAGGAAGAGTGCACGGAGCAGAGTGTGCGCTACACACACTTCCTGCTCCACCACCTCACGCTTTAGTGTCAGAGCAGCAGATGTCACGGGACACCAGTAGTGTCAAGACTGTTTGTGCTTGTGTGACAGGCATGGACCAGGCTGGAGCAGAATCCCCCCTCCCGTGCAAGGAGGAGATAAAGCAGGGCATTAGAGGACAGAGGAACTCCACCCCCCCCCCCCCCACCTCCCCCAAAACTGAGATTGTGTGTGTGTGTGTGTATGACTGACTGTACCTTTGTGTGTGTCTGACTGTATCTGTGACTGACTGTACCTGTGTGTGTGTGTGTCTGACTGTATCTGTGTGTGTGTGTGTGTGTGTGTGTGTGTGTGTGTGACTGACTGTATCTGTGTGTGTGACTGACTGTATCTGTGTGTGTGTGTCTGACTGTATCTGTGTGTGTGTGTGACTGACTGTATCTGTGTGTGACTGACTGTATCTGTGTGTGTGACTGACTGTATCTGTGTGTGTGACTGACTGTATCTGTGTGTGTGTCTGACTGTTTCTGTGTGTGAGTGTGTCTGTGACTGACTGTATCTGTGTGTGAGTGTCTGTCTGTGACTGACTGTATCGGTGTGTGAGTCTGTCTGTGACTGTCTCTGTGTCTGTCTGTGACTGACTGTATCCGTGTGTGTGTCTGTATGTGACTGACTGTATATGTGTGTCTGTATGTGACTGACTGTATCTCTGTGTGTGTGTGTGTATGTGACTGACTGTATCTGTGTATGTGACTGACTATCTGTGTATGTGTGACTGACTGTATCTGTGTGTGTGTATGTGACTGACTATATCTCTGTGTGTGTGTGTGTGTGTATGTATGTGACTGTATCTCTGTGTGTATGTATGTATGTATGTATGCGACTGTATCTCTGTGTGTATGTATGTATGTGACTGTATCTCTGTGTGTATGTATGTATGTGACTGTATCTGTGTGTGTGGCTGACTATATCTCTGTGTGTGTGTGTGTATGTTTGTGACTGGCTATATGTGTGTGTGTGTGTGTGTGTGTGTATGTATGTGACCGACTATCTGTGTGTGTGTGTATGGTTGCGTAAATGTGCCGTTGTCTGGCACCTAGATTTTTTTGCTGGCTCCTAAAACTAAATTAAATTTGTCAAACCCTGCACTATTTTAAATGGCACAGAATAAACAAAAGTAGATTAAAGATACCTACAATATCCCAGGCTAGGTCAAAGGATATTACAGGTCCACTGTCCACACACCAATATAATAATTTTCTATATCTCCTGCTCAGACTTTTGGCCAATTCATTGACCACAACCATAGCAACAAGTCTGCCCTCATTTGAGGCCCTGTGGGATCCAAAGAACAGCCATTCAAACGGATTTCCACAATACCCGGGATACTTGTAGATCAGGAGCACTCCCTAAAACCTCATTTCATATGGAATTGGAAAAGCATTAATATAGTTCTGATTGACAAGCAATGGTCCAAAATTATAACTCTGGCTCTTAAATGCTCTATGTCTCTGTTGGAAGTGCTTTGTTCACAAAGGCATATTCCTCAATATTTGGTGATCATGGCAAGCGGCTACTGACATTATCCAGAAAAACTGCAGACCTTAATATCTTGTTCAAACCACTGCCCATAGAACTACGCCATACTCCACACCCAATCCACAAATGTAAGCGTTTTCGCATCATTCATCTATTGAACTGCTCATTTACAAATTCTGGAAACAAAAACATATCACCTCCATCGAGATATTGTAGGACTTAATACTCACTGCTAAACGTAACAGCATACTGCATGCCAGACAATGGTTCTACTGGATGGACTTCTTGGAAGGAGATATATGTAAACAAGTCTTGGTCCACTATTCTTTATAAATGTATACGCTACCAAGTAATCTGTTATTTGTAGATGTACCCCTCTTCCCTCTCTATTTGTCTCTACCTTTATTTCACAAGCTTTCTTATCATTCAAATGTTCCTCTGTTAATTTACCAGTGGGATTCGTTGAGAAGTGACACTGCCCTGTATTATCTGAATGATGAATAATAGATGAGAACAACATTTTGGGTACAGCAGATATATTCAGTTATGAACCACTCACGGTAAAGGAAAACTGAACTCCACCGGGCTTATCTTCAATTGCAATTACCCTGCTATTCTATTTCATGTGTTATTAATTTTAGTTAACTGATGTTTCACGTGTACTTACATGCAACAAAAAAGATGATTAAAGATCCCTTGTGGTGTAAGTTCTTATATATTTGCTTGTTCTGTAAAAGAACGTGGTCATGGTCTATCAATACATGCCAGTGGCTTTCAATGAAAAGAAAAAAACCCCACCTGGAATAGTTATCTTAAATTAACCCCCAATTATAAATTAAAAAAACCCTATATGTATAATTATATAATTACCCCCTAGGGGGTCACTTGCCTTGGGAAAGGGGGTGGCTAAAAACATCATGGTAGGAGGTCTATAGGAACATGGTAGGATGCTTCCTGGGCAGCACATAGACACCATGTTGTCTGCAACTAGATACCAGAGAGTTGTGGGGGTTATGGGAGATGTCCTGGTTGTGCAGTGTGGGGGTGATGGGACACGTCCTGGTTGTGCAGTGTGGGGGTGATGGGACACGTCCTGGTTGTGCAGTGTGGGGGTGATGGGACACGTCCTGGTTGTGCAGTGTGGGGGTGATGGGACACGTCCAGGTTGTGCAGTGTGGGGGTGATGGGACACGTCCTGGTTGTGCAGTGTGGGGGTGATGGGACACGTCCTGGTTGTGCAGTGTGGGGGTGATGGAACACGTCCTGGTTGTGCAGTGTGGGGGTGATGGGACACGTCCTGGTTGTGCAGTGTGGGGGTGATGGGACACGTCCTGGTTGTGCAGTGTGGGGGTGATGGGACACGTCCAGGTTGTGCAGTGTGGGGGTGATGGGACACGTCCAGGTTGTGCAGTGAGAGGGTGATGGGACACGTCCAGGTTGTGCAGTGTGGGGGTGATGGGACACGTCCAGGTTGTGCAGTGTGGGGGTGATGGGACACGTCCAGGTTGTGCAGTGTGGGGGTGATGGGACACGTCCAGGTTGTGCAGTGTGGGGGTGATGGGACACGTCCAGGTTGTGCAGTGTGGGGGTGATGGGACACGTCCAGGTTGTGCAGTGTGGGGGTGATGGGACACGTCCAGGTTGTGCAGTGTGGGGGTGATGGGACACGTCCAGGTTGTGCAGTGTGGGGGTGATGGGACACGTCCAGGTTGTGCAGTGTGGGGGTGATGGGACACGTCCAGGTTGTGCAGTGTGGGGGTGATGGGACACGTCCTGGTTGTGCAGTTTGGGGGTGATGGGACACGTCCTGGTTGTGCAGTGTGGGGGTGATGGGACACGTGCTGGTTGTGCAGTGTGGGGGTGATGGGACACATCCTGGTTGTGCAGTGTGGGGGTGATGGGACACGTCCAGGTTGTGCAGTGTGGGGGTGATGGGACACGTCCAGGTTGTGCAGTGAGAGGGTGATGGGACACGTCCAGGTTGTGCAGTGAGAGGGTGATGGGACATGTCCAGGTTGTGCAGAGTGAGGGTGATGGGGTGCATCCTGGGGTGCTAGGGAATGTCATTTGTATGCAATGGGCGGGCATGGGGTGCATGAATTTAGTTATGCCTAAGGGAGCACAAAACCAAAATACACCACTGGATCTTTAACAAACATGCAGAATTTATATGTCAGAAATGAATTTGCTCTACATACATTTTTATATGTAGAGCAACAAGGTCAGATTATTTATCATATGTAAAAGGACTCCCTTGACTCTGACTGATTAGATGGTCACTTCATTATTTACAGCCAGGGTTGAGAAGTACTGACTAAGGCTTGTCCGAGGCAGGCAAAGATGACTTCATCTAAATGAGATAATGGGCTTAATCAATACTGTGAGGTTCCTCAAGGGATGGTGAGATCATGTAGTTATTCATAGTGCATCATCTGACAGCAGGAAAAATCACCTGGCAACCGCATTACACTGGTTTCTTAGATATCATATTAAAGTCAGGATTCCTCCCTTTTTTAACTAGTACCTCCCATTTTTAACATACATTTTCTAATATTCGGTAAAAAAATACAAATCAAATCATTGGTCATTAATGAGCTAAGTGAATTTACCCACCATCTTCATAGCATAAGGAGGTTGTGCCACAAGTTAGTTTAAAATAAGTACACAATAGAAAGAAGCAGAACACTAGAAACTTCTTTTCAGAGCCAGACCATATCTTGCCTTTCAGAACACTGAGAACACTGCTTTTATTTAGCCAAAGGTAAAGAATACCTCACTGAATACATACATGAGCAGATCAAATCATTAAACTCAAACCTGCTCAGTAAGTCAGGCACCAGCATCCCCAGCCTCTGGTCATTAGCTTAAAGGACAATTAAACTTTTTTTTTAACCCACGCTTCCTTAAAATAACAGTTGAAAGAGCAATTGAAATCCAAATGCAACTTTTGTGTCCTTAACAGAAGCAAAAGTTATTGTTTCATTGGCTCTAATCCAAAGGTGAAGAGGTGTGTACAGTTGGAGGTGAATACTGCTTTTCTCAGAACGAATTGCAGTTGATCATCTTAACGGAGTAGAAATTGACAGCACACTGCCCACAGCCAATCAGCTGCAGCTTAGATGCTCACACAAAGGATTTTCTCTTACTGAGATTGGTAGAGGAAACTATAAATCTGAGTGTCACTCACTACATTCATCCTGGAGCATATAAGTTCCAGGTAAGAAGGGCATCTTTAAACAGACATGCTGGTTTTTTTTTTTTTATACCACAGTAGGTGTAACATAAATCTCCAATTTAATAATTATATTAAAATAGCAAATGTTATTTAGCAGTATCACATTATCAATGCCCACATTTTAAAGAAAAGTGTAGTACACCTATAGTTGCAAAAACTATAGTGTACATATTGGTGTTTACAAAATAAAATAGTGCAACCTTAATACACATGGTAGTATGCTACATTAAAACATGTTTTTACCTTGAGTGGCCCGTTTAAGTTCACACTGACTTCTTAATAAAGGCATAGGAAAATATTTTCCACTGCCTGCTGAGCCTAGAGATATAAATTACAATGTCCAGTCGCTAGCTATGCACAGATATTATATGAACACAAAGTTATATTTAAAAATACCAGCTATACCTTCTGTGGTAAAAACCGAAATCAAAACTGAAAATACTTTTTAAAGTTATTTCTACAGGGAGTTTTTCGATCACAAATTTAATGTAAAGCAGTTCCATGATTTGCGGATATTAAAAAAAAAAAAAAAAAAAAGCTTTTGCAGATTGAACATGAAAAAGAACTGTTTGCTTAAATTTTGCTCCATTAACTTTTTGTTTTATTTAAAATTATGTGTGGTCTGCTGGCTCTTTGATTAGTGATTCAAGTGTCCCGTTTCTTTATTTTAGTGTAAATATGGTCTATACAAATAACCAGATTACAGGACCAATAGTTTTTCAGAACTAGTGCTTCTGCATGAACCATCATGGATATGATATTTTACATTTCTCTTAAGTAAAAAAATAAATAACACACCTTTCTGATAATGGTGGCAACAAAATAGCCAAGGTCAGTAACTTTATTCATAGAGAAGTGACTGAAATACATAAAACAACTAGCCACGTGTCCGAGAGCATTAAGGCATATGAAAGCAAGAATAGCAATGAGTAAAGTCTAGGACCTCTAGGTTATAGAAAATATATAAAACTGTAATGAAGTTAAGGATGTTAACCTGCAATGCAGGATAGAAAAGCCTTAGCTTTCAAAAAATAACACAAGAGTCTACTGAACAACTGTGTGTAAAGCATGCCTATGACAAAATGCTATGCAGGGACATAGAGGGGACTAAGCCCCAAATATTAACTATATCTAGAAGGTAATTTTTTCGCATTTACATTCTACGAACTGCCACGTAAGATATCCAATGGTGTTTGTCCAAAACCATAATTTTGTAAAGCTGAACCAGTTTAGCAACTGTTGGTTGTGTCTGTATGTCCATCATTTAAAGAGCCACTAAACGTGTTTGTTTGTTTGTTTTTGTTTCTAGTACAGCTCAAATGAAAATACTATTGGCTGTGGTATGATGATAAACTGGCATGTACTTTTTAAGGCATCACGGGTGAGGCTGTTGTCGACAGTCTGTCACTGATAGTGCAGTGAGAGATCTTCATTTTCACAAGCGACCATCAGGGGACTTCTGATGGCGGTGGCATGTGAAAACAAAGATCTAACAATGTACTAACAAAGAGACACAACCGAACCCAAACGACCCCAACCAGAGCCCCACATTGACATCAGAATCCAGGGCGACTTCTGAGTGAATCTGCAAAGATTTGCAAAGATCAGGTTTACTCTAGGAAAGTGGACTAGGTTTTAACATTTGCTTCTATTAAACAAGCAAAAATTTAAAAACATACTTTAGTGTCACTTTAAAGGAACACTAAACTTTATATTTCACTTGTGCTTCTAATATAGAAGCACAAGTGAAATGATAGTTGTTCCTATTGTGAGGATAACACATGAGTTTATCCTCCTACTGACAGCTGCCATGCTTCCATAGGTCCTCCTGCTGATCCCATGAAAAAGCGCGAGTCTCTCTCTGCGCTAGCAAAGAGAGACCCTCGCATTTAGGATAGCAGTCAGTGCGGGGCAAGCCCCCGAGCTGATTGGCTGTGCGCCCACTGGTGACAACCAGATGTGAGACACAGCCGATAGTAAACCCACGTGCATCTATTAATATACAGGTCGTGTTTACTTCAAATTCTGGGACATGTTTTTTTTAACCTGCATCCCTCCAATATATGGAAGTATCAATTGGTTACCACTGCAACAATGATGATCTAGCATGTGACTATGCAGTCCTGTGATGCACAAGATCTATATATATATATATATATATATATTTACCTTGGTATGTAGTTTACAAGGTAGATCCATAAATGGTCAATACAGCTAATGAAATTTGTATACCAAAAATGAGTCTGAAAAGGCAATATTTCACTTGTTTTTAAGCTTTAATACTTTTTGGTGTAGTTATATTTTGCATTTGTATAATTGCTGTAAAATTTGTTTATCTGATTGATCAATTGTGTATTGGCCATTTATTTTATAGAGCATGGTTTAAGTTTTATTTTATAGCTATAAATGTATGATGTGATTATTATTACATAATAAATTGTATATGTTAAATTATATATTTAAGGGAGGGGTTATGGATACTGTATTTAATTCAGGGGTTGACACAGACAAGCCAAATAAGGAGCAGCCTGGTTATTTTTCGGAGTCTGGCAAATGGAACTTCCATAGTCTTTTATGCAATATATCATTTGGCATTTTAGGAGCCATGGCTTCCTGCCTCCTAGGATTAAATCCTGATTTAATTCACTATTTTTGCTTAATTACTTTTTAATATTTATATTTTCTTGTTTAAAAAAAAAAAAAAAAAAATCTAGCAAACTATTTTTTGTTATGTGTAAAGCAGTGGTTCTCAACCAGTCTAATCCCAGGACCCACATTTGCCCTTGATCATGTAGTCATGACCAAAAGTTTTTTTATTTTGGAAACATTATAATTTATGCCTCAAAACAATTTGTAAAGAAACTTAAAAAAAAAACAAGGTTTCTTCACAAAATTAATAATACAGTAATCACAGTGCAAGTGAAAATGAAAGTGCTATTGAGCTAAAAGCCCAATAAAAAACCCATGGAAACATGAGACTAATTAAAACGTATGGGAAAGCCAGAGGTGCTTTTTGCTGCTGTGAAATGTCCCAAAGTCTGGGGTGATAGAACACAACTTCAGAGTTGCTTTGTCTGCCATGTCCATGCTGTTCCTATATTTTATCTTCAGCTGAACCAGAGCCGAGAAGCCACTGTCACAAAGATATGTACCTTAA
Organism: Pelodytes ibericus; assembly: GCA_036172795.1. Classification (NCBI taxonomy): domain Eukaryota; kingdom Metazoa; phylum Chordata; class Amphibia; order Anura; family Pelodytidae; genus Pelodytes; species Pelodytes ibericus. The sequence goes on along the minus strand of CM069863.1, from coordinate 111,153,844 downwards.
ACAGTCAATGCACTGTATCTGCTGATTCAAGCCCAAACGTCACTTCACAAATAGGCTAATTTTTAAATTGCAGCTCTAAAGTAAATGGTGCCAACTTAGCTGCTTCCAAATCGTAGGATTACTGGAAGAGATATCAGCGGCACTATCGAAAACACTGTCCTCAAATACTCTGTGGGCTTATCAACTTCAGACGTTGAACGCAGAGTGAGTCACTACATCATTATTCTTCTGCCCAATCAAAAGTTCGATTTTTTGATGAAGCCTAAGCTCGTGACCCACTTTTGGGTCTGGACCCACCAGTTGAGAAACACTGGTGTAAAGAACAGTTATGATCCATGCTTTTGGGAAACAGCAAGGTTAGAAAGCCCCAAAAAACTAGGTTGAACAGAAGTTCTGTAAACCAGGAAGTCAAAGCATTACAAATCAGATATAGCTTTCACTAGCTTGCTTTATGAAAAACAAGCTGACTCACAATATGGGAACTGTAAATAAACACAGTGCAAGTCTATGTAACACACTGTCCTGATACAAACCCTTAACATGGCTACTAAGGCCAGCTAACATGGTTGCTGCACCTATTTTCTTCAGCAAATGTAAGTCTAGTTTACATGTTCTGCAGGAATGACCTCTATATAGTATTACAGGAAGTTGCAACATGTTCTTTCACACAAGAGCGACTTTCAGTTTGGTCGTTGCTTCTATTTAGAATAAAATAAAAACCTCACTGAATGAGCTAGTTTACCTTATGATCTAACTCATTGAAAGGCACCATCAATTGATCACAGAGCATGGAGCTTATTTAAAACCATGGTATAGTACCACATTTGACATGTCCAAAGCAAGTGATATTTACTTTTATGTGAATAAATCTTTGTCTTTTTTTCCGTTTTACTCTTTACATGCTTCATAAATGATATATCCTGACAGGACCTGCCAAAGAACTACCCACCTCATACTAATGTTTATTTATCAGTCATCTTTGACTACTCTTCAGTGAGGACAGCACTGACTCTTAGTGAATTGGTATCTGGAATAAAAATGAATGATATGCAGATTTATTTCTACTGATTTAGGCATTTACTCCCTTTTGTAACCAAATAATTATACAATACAGATGATACCAAGTTTTTATCTCAAACTGTAAAATGTGTTACCCAAGATAAACCCTTATTTTTGTTTTCAGTTCTTGGCAATCATATGTCAGTGTCACATATGTTACATCTGATGCAATCTTATTGCTCTAGTTATAGAGCTGCCATTTGATGTACATACCGACATTCACAGGGACTTGTACATATCTTGCTCCCAAGCACAAAGACAGCTGGAGCATTGCAAACAAGCCAGAGCAGGTCCCCGTATAACCCCTGATCTCCAATAGAGGAAATGGTAACAACGGTTTACAAGTTTTTAACTGTTGATGGTTAACATTTTAATATTAATCTCTAGGTCTGTATCAATTCCTTGCTCCTTAAAAGAAAAATCTCTCTTCGGTAGTTGTCCAGTATAGAAATATAATATTATCTTGTTTAAGGTAAAGAGTTACTAGACCACATAGAGTTACGTTAAGAAGCTAAATATTCCACCAGATATTGCCTTATATATGAACGCACCCGTTTCTTACCTATATAAGGTATAGGCGCCTTCCCGCAGATAGCTATCTGAAGCTACTCTTTTCTCTGCTGCTTTGTGTCTAACTCAATTCACGAGGGAGCACAGGGTGACATCACGCATGCAGAATATCATTTAAGCTTCCCATTGGCTGACAGGTCGCATAACAACAGCCGTTTCACTATTCTATGGACGCCTTGTCCATAGAATCTCCAGCGTGTCTACAGAACATAAACAGCAATGCCCAAGTTCCCTGCCGTTACGCTAAGCAACTGGTGACGTACTAGATCCTTCCGCCAACCGCAGCAAAGTATCTATCTGCAATAAGTGGCTACCTAATCCCTCCGCAGGGTAATGTAACATGGCATTTATGCAGTACTGTGACAAACTGCTAGGTATTACTACATGTCATCATTGTTGTTGACTAAATTTTCTTGCTACAGACAAAACAGGCTGCGGTTCTCCAGCGCTTGTGGTCTCCGCAACGGAAAGAAACCAAAACAGCGTGATTATTTACGTTACGGCACACCTTATATAGGTAGCATAGGCAGAACATATCACATAAATAGTACCTGGAGGCATGTGTATACGGCTTGCCACGAGAAAGGGTGTGCTTATTACACCACACCCAAACCTCTAACTAATTCTAGCATAGCCTCAAGCCCTTATATGGTTGCTGGACTGCATTTCCTATGATGTAGTCGTGACCATAACTAAAGAGCTGCCTGTTCCATCCCTTGTAAGATTAACCCTCATATCTATCCACTGTTGGTACAGGTTCGCAGTATCTTTCTGAGAAGCCGTGCGTAAAGAGGTGTTAAGATTTTATTGTCCGTCACATGCATCGAAATTGTTTCCATTCGATTATTCGTGAAGCTCGCACTATTGGTTAAATCTAGTCGCTTTGTTGATAATATATGCAACTTTCGCGTCGCTACCTGATGACGCAATAGCTGAGGCGGCGCTTGCGCCAGCGGGGTCTTTGATTTGGGATTCAGTTCGACTGGAGCTTTTTTGTTTTTTTTTCTCCCCCACTCCGCCTGCCTCTCACCCAGTAACGTAAATGAGGCAAAACGGTAACGTAATATTGTAAGTTAAGTGTAAATTTGATGGGAGACGGAAACAAATATTTTACTTTGGTGCAATAACTGATACACCAGGAAAACTGGCTGGTTTCGCATTATGGAGAACAAACTTCAGGAACACCCTTCTGCTCCACGGAAGGTCTCTGTCCTCCCTGAGCTCACCTTAGGTTCACATGGTGCCCAGTCTGCTAGCTGAAGACACTTCACCTTGACACTGCTGAATACCTTTGTAGAGTTGAAACTGCTTATTTTAGAAAACAATTTGCAACATGTAATTTTACAATTAATTACACTTACTTTATAATGTGTATTAAGAAATTCATATATGCAGGGAAAGCATATGTTCCCTTATAACTTGTGTTCTGTAATTGGAAGGTGATTTATTTCATTTTGTCTGTCTTTCCTTCATCTGTTATTCTTGTCCATAAAATAGCTAATTAACATATATCAGTGTAGCTGAATGAAAACACAGGTTAAAGTAAAATGCACTGTTGCTGGGTGTTTCATGGGCATATACAGTTTCCCATGTTTATATGACTTATTGATTGAAGTGGGAATGAAAGCAGAAAAAAAGGGTCTAAATGAAGAACTGTCCTAATAATTGCATTTGATTTTTGTTTAACTGGAACACTATACTTGCCTTAGAAGTGGCAGCTGGGTCAGAGTTGCCTCTACATGTTTCTTCCCTCAGGAGGCAGGGTGCCCATTGGAATTCCTTTGATGTTATCATTTGTTCTCCACTGTGACTGGTGCCTGATAGGAATTGTTGTTTGCAACTTTAACAACTCCTATCATACTTAGTGCAGTTCACAACAATAGAGAAGAGAATCCAATATAATGGAAACCATAAACTACAGAATAAAAATGTGGAACACATTTAATATATCTTAATATGGCCATTTGGCGTTGCTCCACCTTTAAAAAACAAACAAAAATAATCAACATTGTCTAGAGTGACCTAAAGTCCTCTAAAACAGTGTTGACAAAAGACCTGGAACCAAAAACACAACTTGCATACATGCATATGAATGAAAAATCAAACGTGTTGTCATTGATGATCTGTGTACACCAAACATTTCATTGTCAGGGCTCGACAAACCCCAGGTCGCCATGGCGACCAGGAAATGAGACCTGGCGCCTAGGTGAAGTTACCCTCCCTGTCCCCTTGCCGCTGCCATCCGATTTTTTTTATTTCGGAGCGCGAGGGTGTAAAATCTGTGCAGATGGCACAGACTGCAAGCTCCGCCCCCTCGCGCAACGCGTGTCTGAGTGCCGGGTGTCATCACTTGACATCCTGGCACTCAGGAGGCCGAAGAATGAAGACATGTTGCAGCGTTAAGAAGAAACCAAGAAAAGACTGTGTGAGGTGGGTGTGTGTTTGTATATATGTAAGTATGTAAAGTAGGTGTGTGTGAGGTGTTGTGTTTGTATATATGTAAGTATGTAAAGTAGGTGTGTGTGAGGTGTTTGTATATATGTAAGTATGTAAAGTAGATGTGTGTGAGGTGTTTGTATATATGGGTATATGTAAAGTAGGTGTGTGTGAGGTGTTTGTATATACCGTATTTGCTCGATTATAAGACGACCCCCCCAAATTTGTACATTCGTTTAGGAAAAAAACTAAAAGCCTGATTATAAGACTACCCTATAGGAAAAAAGTTTAACTTGTATATATGTAAATTGCTTTTTAATATTTAATAAAAAATGTATATTATACAAATTCATTTCTTGTTTTTATTTGCTTTTATGTGCCAATGCGGCCTCTCTCCCGCTCCCCCAGCTCTTTCCCCCCCAGCGTTGTCTCTCTCTCTCCCCCCAAAACTTCTCTCTCTTGTCTCTATCTATCCCCCTCCCCTTTTCTCTCTGTCCCCCTCCCTCAACTTGTCTGTGTCCCCCCCCTTGTCTGTCTGTGTCCTCCCCTCTCCCCCTCCCTTTGTCTCTCTCTATCCCCCCCTCCCCTTTTATCTCTGTCCTCCCCCTTGTCTATCTGTGTCCTCCCCCCTCCCCTTGTCTGTCTGTCCTCTGTCGTCCATGCTGCCCGACACGGCAGTCTATTATGACAGACAGCTGGTCCGTCATAATAGACTGCCGTGTCGGGCAGCATGGAGGATGTCTGCACGTATCGTGCAGACATCCCCCAGCTGCCCGATTTTACCCTGGTGGCTAGTGGGGCAGCAGAGGATGTCTGCGCGATGAGCGCAGACCTCCCCTGCTGCCGCCCGGCACGATTGCCGGGACTTCTGTGACGAAAGCGGAAGTACCCGGCTTCTTCATAGAAGCCCCGGCGGTCGTGCCGGGCGGAAGCAGGGGAGTCTGCGCTCATCGCGCAGACATCCCCTGCTGTTAGAGAGGGGGATCCAGGTCCCCTGCAGCTCTGCAGGGGACCTGGATCCCTGTCTTATAGTCTGACCTCAATTTGAGGTCAGATTATAAGAAGACCTCAAATGTAAGACGAGGAGGATTTTTGAATTTCTGAAAAAAACCTCGTCTTATATTCGAGCGAAATACGGTATGTGAATATGTAAAGTAGGTGTGTGTGTGAGGTGTTTGTATATATGGGTATATGTAAAGTAGGTGTGTGTGTGTGAGGTGTTTGTATATATGGGTATATGTAAAGTAGGTGTGTGTGAGGTGTTTGGCTATATGTGTATATGTAAAGTAGGTGTGTGAGGTGTTTGTATATATGGGTATATGTAAAGTGTGTGTGTGTGTGTGAGGTGTTTGTATATATGGGTATATGTAAAGTAGGTGTGTGTGTGAGGTGTTTGTATATATGGGTATATGTAAAGTAGGTGTGTGTGTGAGGTGTTTGTATATATGGGTATATGTAAAGTAGGTGTGTGTGTGTGTGTGAGGTGTTTGTATATATGGGTATATGTAAAGCGTGTGTGTGTGTGAGGTGTTTGTATATATGGGTATATGTAAAGCAGGTGTGTGTGAGGTGTTTGTATATATGTGTATATGTAAAGTAAGTGTGTGTGTGTGTGTGTGTGTGTGTGTGTATGTATATATGTGAAGTAGGAGTGTGTGTTTATGAATTGCGTGTATGCTTGCGTGATTGTCTGGCTCCTAAATTTTTTTGCTGGCTCCTAAAATCAAATTAGATTTCTCAAGCCATGCATTGTGTGACCGAACATAATTAATGCATTTAAATATTTGTTATAGAAGGCAAGGTACGCCCTTTACAACTATTTGTTGCAATGTCCAATACAAATATTGTCAGAAAAAGTGCAATACGGCTCACTACTGTACTTTTGATGTGAACCCCCCCCCCCCCCTAGTAAATCGACTGAACTAAAATTAAAAGTTACAAAACCAAGTTAGGTAAAGGCCTTGAAACGGTGAATAAAATATCAACAAAACCATAAAATGGCAAAAAGCAAAGTTAGAACCATAATAAAGTAATAGAATTGGAAAAATTCCCTAAATTCCAAATGTTTGCAACTAACTAATCTGTTCACTGTTTGAACAGACCCTGCTGTGCCAAGTAAACCAATAGCCGTTAACATTAAAGACTGATATCTCTGCACTTGTTCAAATGATATTTTTTTTTTCAATTCATAAATAGATATTTTCATAGAAGATGAAAAGAAAATGGCTTGAAAAAGTAAAGAAAGTTGAAGAACTGGCATTGCAATATAAACTGCATCCCCTCAGTTTGCCGTATAAGCCGAAACTTGCCAAACCATGGCAACCACCTTCTATTTGGAAGCTATTTCCTCGCCTGATTCTGGCTTTCAATTTTGCCAAAACCTTCAAGGAGGTAGGTCTACAATATATTTTTTCCTAACTATAAGTAATGGTTAGTAATATTAGTCTAAATGTTTTAATGTACCAGTGTTGTAGAAAAGTGTGCCAGAAATGTGTGTGCATGGGCCCCATTCATTCAGAGAATAATATAAATATTCACACACACTCACACAGTAACACGCATACACACAGTCAACCTTACATACTTAGGCATACACACATTCACCCTTACCACACGAACACATACAAACACTTACCCCACACACACACACACACTTATAACGCAGTGTTTTGGGGTTGTTTTTTTTTTTATTTTTTACACAGGGCTGTGCCTCCTGCACTTTGCTCATTCAGTTATCTTCCTGCTGCTGGTACGCTTCTTCCCTCCCTCAGACCCTTGCCCATGAGCTCACGTGAAGGGTAGAGGAGAGGTTATGCGCACTAAAGCAGCACCGCACTGTGTAGGGAACTTCGTTCCCCGACATAGCTTCCTGTGCGGTGAGCAGTTGGAGGTGTGGCTACCGGAGCATAGCTCAGATGAGCCGCACCTCGATGCCTGACGGTTCGCACGTTGGACACCCCTGCTCTAGTAGGATGGATCAAGCAGACAGTTAGACAGAAACAAAATGGAAGCATAAAACATACTGAAGTTTTATAGGTAAAGTGTTTTCTTCCAACGCATTAGCCCAGTATGTAAGCATATAGCAAATGTTTATTTTTAGGGTTTAATCTTTCACAATAATCCTATAAAATCATGTGCACTAATGGCCAAGTAATGTTATTCTTCAAAATATGCTAATATTCATGTGTGGTATAAGGTTTAAACGACTAGATAAACCTATTTAACTATTATATCTTATCATATTTACCACATAAATTAACCACTTTCTTTACTGTGTTTACTTTTGAAACACAATTGTTTAATTTTTTTGTAAACATTTTTAGTTGGAGTTTGCATAGTTCTGGAACTTTTCTTCTATTGCAACCTTCTTTCCATCTAGTGCAAGCATGTCCGTGCAGGGATAATTGTTTGTGTATAATTGAATAAGAGCCTATTGCCTAGATTACAGGGTCTACACAATAGAGAATTTCAGGCAATTGAGAGGATACTTTCAAACTAAAGACCAAAATAGCTGAGATGGAAAAAAAATCAATTTAGCTGCATTGGAGACTTTTTCCAGCTCTGCTAGATTGGCTTAAAGTCCCATCTCAATTCTCTGCAGTTCTATCTTTATTGAGTAGACAATTCAGTGTATTTTTTTTTTTTAGTTGTGATGCAATTGTAGTCAAATGTACAGTCAGGTCCATAAATATTGGGACATCGACACAATTCTAATCTTTTTGGCTCTATACACCAACACAATGGGTTTGAAATGAAACAAACAAGATGTGCTTTAACTGCAGACTTTCAGCTTTAATTTGAGGGTATTTACATCCAAATCAGGTGAACGGTGTAGGAATTACAACAGTTTGTATTTGTGCCTCCCACTTTTTAAGGGACCAAAGGTAATGGGACAGATTAACAGTCATAAAACAAACTTTCACTTTTTAATACATGGTTGCAAATCCTTTGCAGTCAATTACAGCCTGAAGTCTGGAACGCATAGACATCACCAGACGCTGGGTTTCATCCCTGGTGATGCTCTGCCAGGCCTCTACTGCAACGGTCTTCAGTTCCTGCTTGTTCTTGGGGCATTTTCCCTTCACTTTTGTCTTCATCAAGTGAAATGCATGCTCAATCGGATTCAGGTCAGGTGATTGACTTTGGCCATTGCATAACATTCCACTTCTTTCCCTTAAAAAGCTCTTTGGTTGCTCTTGCAGTATGCTTCGGGTCATTGTCCATCTGCACTGTAAATCGCCGTCCAATGAGTTCTGAGGCATTTGGCTGAATATGAGCAGATAATATTTCCCGAAACACTTCAGAATTCATCATGCTGCTTTTGTCAGCAGTCACATCATCAATAAAAACAAGAGAACCAGTTCCATTGGCAGCCATACATGCCCACGCCATGACACTACCGCCACCATGCTTCACTGATGAGGTGGTATGTTTTGGATCATGAGCAGTTCCTTTTCCTTCTCCATACTCGTATCAGGCGTATTTGTTTATATGTTCCTACTGTGTCTTTAAAAATGTCAGGTGTGTAGGCTAAGGCATTTGTGAAACAATTATATGTCACTTCTATTTCCAAGCTTTGTTTCTGCTTTTCATATATATGCCAATCAGCCCTACAATTGTTTAATTCTCCTCCTGCTCTGTCTTTATGAAGGATGTGCATGTTTTTGCCTTGGAGACGGTTATTGAGGATACTGAGCGACGGCTTTACCTTGTGACAACATACACAGAGTTTTGGTTTTACTATGTGTAAGTAGTTTTGTCCTTCACATGTTTTTAAGATCTTGTATTTCCAAAATATTTGTTTTCAATACTCTGTGTATTTAATTTTGTACAAGATATATGTAAAATACTTCTTCCCTTGTTAACCAATCCAGTATCCTCTCTGAGCTAGTGAAATGATGTCTGCATAGATCAAACGGGTTTGATATTAGCATGTGCGTTGTAAATTTTCTCTCATTGGGGACACTGACGCCGCATGCTCAGGACATGTAATGCAATGTCACTGTGTACAGTATTGTCAATAAATTTACTAGTATTTGGGGGGGGGGGGGGGGTGCAAAAGGTTGGGCTGAAATTCTAATTATGTAAAGAGTCACCCTATATTGTAACCCACCAATATTTGGTCCCCATGGGGTCCTACTTCTGTGGAATTAGTTCAGAGAAACTGCTCCACAGGGCTTGACAAATCCCGGGCACCAGTGCGACCAGGAAGAGATACCTGGTGCCCGGATATTGCCATCAGCGCCCTTTGCTGCTGGAACCGTGTCTCTGGCAGTGCAGCTGCCTGTCTGTGTGTGTCTCTGGCAGTGCAGCTGCCTGTCTGTGTGTCTCTCTGGCAGTGCAGCTGCCTGTCTGTGTGTCTCTCTGGCAGTGCAGCTGCCTGTCTGTGTGTCTCTCTGGCAGTGCAGCTGCCTGTCTGTGTGTCTCTCTGGCAGTGCAGCTGCCTGTCTGTGTGTCTCTCTGGCAGTGCAGCTGCCTGTCTGTGTGTCTCTGGCAGAAAGACATCTTGATAACTGGAGATTGAACCGTATGAACGTGAACTTAGATTAACTTAACATCCAATTATAATTTTAGAGGGAGGAACATAGCTCAGCAGCTGGGCTTTACCTTTTATTACCGTATTTACCCGATTATAAGTGATGGGAAAAAAGAAAAAGCCTTAATATAAGACTACACTATAGGAACAAAAAACGCTTTACTTGTACATATTGACAAGTTTTTCATATTTAATAAAAAATGGATGAAAAAATACATTTCTTGTTTTTATTTGCCAATGTAGCCCCCAAGCCAATGCATCCTTTTCCCCCCTCTGCCCCCCCCTTCCCCCAGATGCAGTGCGGGCAGACATCCACCGCCGGGACTTCTATGATGTGATTGCGGTGTTCCGTCATAGAAGTCCAGCGGCTGCTTACGAGGAGGATCAAGGTCCCCTGTAGCGCTGCAGGGGACCTGGATCCTAGTCTTTTTTATAGTCTATTTGAGGTCGGATTATAAGACCATCTCAAATAAAAGACATGGGTTATTTTTCAGAGCATTTGCTCTGAAATAAACCTTGTCTTATAGTCGAGCAAATACGATATATGTGGCCGCTGAAGCTACGTTCAGGGGAAGGTGAAAATGCTCAGGTAGTGTGGTGACACTGAAAATGACACAAGGTAGATGTATTTTCTCTCATGCTCTCTCTCATATCTCATCTCATCATTTATTGTGATATGTCCTTTGACTAGGGATGACACCCGGTCGGTAAAAAATTGTCATCAGGCCACTGTTAAGTGTTTGGAGACAGTAGCAAGGCTGGTATTTTTCTGAATAAAAGGTGGCAACACTACCTTTGACATGTCACAATATTCCCTGCAATGGCTGAGACAACCTGTCTCAGCTTATGCATGCTGAGACAGACCCTTTTCTGGCTGTTTCAGACTTGCCTCCATCAGAGGCAGCCTGAAACACCCCTCACCAGATTTGCATAGGGTGAGGGGGCGTGATTGACAAGTCAGTGACAATTTTTTTTTTCCTTCACTCGTGAGGCTTCCAGGAAAGCTGAAAATAGTGCGAATAATAACAAAAATTCTGCGATTGTGCTATTTTATAGGCAGCCCTTACATGTCCAGGCATTGTCACCAATGTATTGCATTGGGAGCCCGTACATGTACGGGCAGTGTTATGAAGGGGTTAATAGAATTAGACACTAGACGCAGGCTTGACAAATCCCAGGAACCAGGTAGCCAAGGTTCCTAAAATGCATGTTGCTGGCTCCTAACTTGTTTGATTGCTTTACATAGAATCCTATGGATGTACCATCTCCCTGGCTCCTACATTTAGTAGACTGGCTCCTGAATTGGTCTGTTTGGCTCTGAAGGCCTACAAACCTTTGTCAGTCCATGCACTAGACAGCCATCATGACTAAACGTGAATGTAATGACAATATTACTCTAAAACTGCTAAAAGACATCTCTAACTCAGCACTAATGCTCTTGTTACTTTATTTTCAGAAAATATCCCAAGAGCCTGGCTCACTGTTATGAAGTCATTCCTGCTCATACCGTTTGCAAACTATATTTTGATTTGGAGTTTTATAAACCAGCAAATCCCAGTGCAGATGGTACCAAGATGGTTTCTCTAGTGATTGAGGTAAGAATAGGTTTACAATAAGGCCAGTGTGTTTAATACAAAAAAAAAATTCTCAGAGGGATGCTCAGTTTTTAGTGCTGGCAAAGTTATTATTTTTTAAAAGAACTGATAAAAAAAAAAGTATGTATGCTACATCTAATGCTAAGAATGGGTGCAAGTAGTGGAGACTTTATTAACGTATTTGCTCGATTATAAGACAACCCCCAAACTTTGGATATTCCTTTAGGAAAAAAACTAAAAGCCTGAATATAAGACTACCCTATAGGGAAAAAGTTCAGCTTGTATATATTCACATGTAAATTGCTTTTTTAATTAAAAAAATTGTTATCAAAAAAATGCATTTATTTTTATGTGCCAATGCTGCCTCTCTTTCCCCTGCCCCCAGCTTTGTCTCTTCCCCCCCCCCCCCCTAGTGTTGTCTTTCTCTCCCCCTCCCTTTGTCTCCCCCCTCGCTCCCCTTGTCTCTGTCTCTTCCCCCTCGCTCCCCTTGTCTCTGTCTCTTCCCCCTCGCTCCCCTTGTCTCTGTCTCTTCCCCCTCGCTCCCCTTGTCTCTGTCTCTTCTTCCCCCTCGCTCCCCTTGTCTCTGTCTCTTCTTCTTCCCCCTCGCTCCCCTTGTCTCTGTCTCTTCTTCTTCCCCCTCGCTCCCCTTGTCTCTGTCTCTTCTTCTTCCCCCTCGCTCCCCTTGTCTCTGTCTCTTCTTCTTCCCCCTCGCTCCCCTTGTCTCTGTCTCTTCTTCTTCCCCCTCGCTCCCCTTGTCTCTGTCTCTTCTTCTTCCCCCTCGCTCCCCTTGTCTCTGTCTCTTCTTCTTCCCCCTCGCTCCCCTTGTCTCTTGTCTCTGTGCTCCCTCCCCCTGTTTCTTGCTCCCTGGTGGCTTGTGGGGGCAGCCGGAGGATGTCTGCACGATACGCGCAGACATCCTTCGCTGCTGCTCGGCACTTCCGCCGGGACTTTTATGAAGAAGCCGGAAGGACGTGGCTTCATCATAGAAGTCCTGGCGGTCGTGTCCAGACGGCAGCAGGGGAGGATGTCTGTCTTAGGACAGTGATGGTGAACGTTTTTGGGCTTGCACGCGCGCTTGTACTCGCACATGCGCTTGTACTCATATATACACACACACACACTTATACTCACACATACTCACACATTTATACTTAAACTCACACACACTCACACATTTATACTCATACTCACACACACTCACACATTTATACTCCTACTCACACACACTCACACATTTATGCTCACGCGCTTACTCTCGTGCTCACGCGCTTACTCTCGTGCTCACGCGCTTACTCTCGTGCTCACGCGCTTACTCTCGTGCTCACGCGCTTACTCTCGTGCTCACACACACACACATACAGGTTCAGATCTCACCGCTTGTCTGCTCCGTCCAGGATCATCTGGAGAAGAAGCAGATGAATAGCGGCGCGCGTCTTTTACATTGATGCCTGCTCCTCCTGGACAGAGTAGACAAGCAGTGAGAGCTGAACTTGGCCGTGTGCCACAACTGAGGGCTCGGCGTGCTAGTTGTGGCACGCGTGCCATAGGTTCGTCACCGCTGTCCTAGGATCCAGCAGATTCACTTCAACTTTCCTTCGGTGGATAAAATAAGTACCATTACTTTGGATTATATAATCAGATGCCTAATCTGTTTAAACTAAGAGAGTGCCGCAAAAGTCTCTGAATATTATTATTTAATAAATATATACTATTATTAATTACCATGACCTACAGTGCCTTGCAAAAAAAAAATGCCCCCTTGACATTTTTTGTGTTTTGTTGTCTCACAACCTGGAATTAACATGGATTGTTTGAGGATTTGCATCATTTAATTTACAGAACATGGCCACAACTTTGAAGATGTTTTTTATTATTATTATTATTATTATTGTGAAGCAACAAATAGGACAAAATAACAGAAAAGGTCTATGTGCATAACTATTCACCCCCCTAAAGTCAATACTTTGTAGAGCCACCTTTTGCGGCAATCACAGCTACAAGTCGCTTTGGATAAGTCTCCATGAGCTTGCCACATCTGAACACTGGGATTTTTGCCCATTCCTCCATGCAAAACTGCCCCAGCTCCTTCAAGTTGGATGGTTTGTGCTTGTGAACAGCAATCTTTAAGTCTGACCACAGATTTTCTAGGGGATTGAGGTCTGGGCTTTGACTAGGTCATTCCAAAACATTTACATGTTTCCTCTTAACCCCTTCATGACGCTAGGTGCTTGCGTCCCAAACGACGCAAGCACCAAAACGTCACAAATTGTTCCTGGCCACCGATCACAAGGTGATTGTTAGCCAGGAACACTCTGGCAGAGACCCGATCAGGGTCTTAATAGACCCTGTGGGTCCCTGCCAAAATATCGCGAGACCTCCGGACGTCACCTGTGACGTCACGGAGGCGTGCCCGAACCCTGAAGTTCGGGCACGGCGCGATTTTAGAAAAATGCACCGGCTACATTTTCCCTGTCGAACTGAGGCCACTTAAAGTGGCCTCAGATGACAGGTGGGATCCCGCTGCAAGTGCCTGCAGCGGGATCCGAAAACAGCTCATCGCAGGGAGCCGCGATGAGCTGTTTAACAAAGGACGTTCTATGCCGTCCTAACGACTTTAAGGCACTTAAAGTCAGGACGGCATAGAACGTCCTAACGTCACGAAGGGGTTAAACCACTTAAGTGTTGCTTTAGCAGTGTGTTTGAGGTCATTGTCCTGCTGGAAGGTGAACCTCCGTCCTAGCCTCAAATCCCGCACAGAGTGGTACAGGTTTTGCTCAAGAATATCCCTGTATTTAGCACCATCCATCTTTCCCTCAACTCTGACCATTTCCCCAGTCCCAGCTGCTGAAAAACATCCCCACAGCATGATGCTGCCACCACCATGTTTCACTGTGGGGATGGTGTTCTTTGGGTGTTGGGTTTGTGCCAGACATAGCGTTTTCTTTGATGGCCGAAAAGTTCAATTTTAGTCTCATCAGACCAGAGCACCTTCCTCCATACAGTTTGGGAGTCTCCCACATGCCTTTTAGCAAACTCAAAACATGCCATTGTGTTTTTTTGCTAAAAGTAATGGCTTTCTTCTGGCCACTCTATGGAGTGGACAGTTTATTGTCAACCTATGTACAGATACTCCAGTCTCTGCTGTAAAACTCCTCAGCTCCTCCAGGGCTTAGGTCTCTGTGCTGCCTCTCTGATTAATGCCCTCCTTGCCCGGTCCGTGAGTTTTGGTGGGCGGCAGTCTCTTGGCAGGTTTGCTGTTGTGCCATGTTCTTTCCATTTGGTTATGATAGATTTGATGGTGCTCCTGGGGATCATCAAAGGTTTGGATATTTTTCCTTTGTCCCTTACTTGTTTAGAGAGTTCCTTGGTCATCATGGCAGTGTTTGGTTAGTGGTGCCTCTTGCTTAGGTGTTGCAGCCTCTGGGGCCTTTCAAAAAAGGTGTGTATATGTAATGACAGATCATGTGACACTTAGCTTGCACACAGGTGGACATCATTTCACTAATTATGTGACTTCTGAAGGTAATTGGTTGCACCAGAGCTTTTTATGGGCTTCATAACAAAGGGGGTGAATACATACGCACATGCCAATTTTCTGTTTTCTCTTTCTAAAAAATAGTTTTATGTATATAATTTTTCTCATTTCACTTCACCAACTTAGACTATTGTGTTCTGATCCATCACATAAAGTTCAGATTAATAAAACATTGAACTTAAGGCTGTAATGTAACAAAATAGGTAAAAAGTCAAGGGGTTGAATACTTTTGCAAGGCACTGCAATGGAAACCTTAAATTAGATTTCATTCAATGTAAGATGGTGATTTTAAAAAACTTTTTATGAACGTTAGGAGCCAGCCTAGGTACTTTCAAGGAAATATTGTTTAAATTATTTGTAAAACCGTGAGAGTAGGGTTTTAAGGAGCTGACTCACAGGGTGTGCTTAGCCCTAATACCGTAATAAATAACTTCTTTAAATGCATGGGGCTGTGTAACTGTACCAGCACAATCTCCCTTTGCAGTTTCACCAAATGTCTACGCACCAATGTTTTAGAATGCTACATGGTTTTTGTGATTTAAATTTTTTTTTTATATAGGTTTGTTCCAAAGGTATTAATTACTGATAACTGTATGCCCTCTCAGTTGTGTGTTAATAGGAATTATTAGGTAAATCATTCACCTCCTGATCAGTTAATAATAACATAATTATTAAATAATGATTTCATTCTTACTGACTGGAAGTGTGCTTACAAGTCTTAAGTTTAACAAGCCTACAAGCAACCAAAAACCTTACCACATAGTGACTATAAAACCAGACTAAACAAGATACTTAGTCCCTAAGTATCCCTTTAAAGGGACACCCCCCCCCCCCCCCCCCCCAAAAGAAAAGGTTTTACATTTTTTTTATTTTGTATTGTTGATTACAGATATGTCTCTTGTTTTTCTTATGCGACTGAATATGAAACTAAACAGGTGTCACTGGGCACCACCATTTTGTGAAATAGTGTTTTTGGATGCCTCCCCTCATACTTTACAGCACAAATTTCTTACTTTGGGGCTGGGGACACCAAATGCAGTCTATACGTCTGAATTCGTGTTTGTTTTAAATTACCAGGTTATCTAGTTACATCTTATGTAAGTGGTAGTGTCCCGTTAAGTCTTTTTAATTACATAGAACTTGTCTTCTGTCTGATTAAAAGTTAATAGAGAGGCTTTAGGCCCTGCTTAGGATTATGAAAGGCTAGATGGGCCTATTGGTTCTTGTATTATCTGCACAGTTCATAGATCGGTGCATTGTTTTGTTTTAAACCAATTTAGAACATACATAAATATGCCCTTTACAGTGCGTGAAACTGCTAATTCATTGATTTCACAGTGTACGAACTGGACCAGATTTTGGTAATTTTAAAAAGCTTTTAGAAAATGAATCCAATATTTGGTTTTAATAGAAACTATTTTATGAATAAGCTTGAGCAACAGAAATTTAAATGGGATTTCTGAAAAAGTTAAACATCCTTGTGATTTCCGTTTTTTTTATTATTAATATAATGTTATTTGTACAGTAGGTGACCTGATTGCCCTTTTTCTTTCAAACTATGTAGTGAACTTATGTGCTTTAGAAGAAAGGTGGGCTTTTATTTGAACTTCAAAGCACAATATTGTTAGCAGCATGTTTGTACATTGTCAAATCAAACTTGTTTTCTTTGTCTATAAATAATTCTCCTGTCTAAGTGTTTTTTGTCACCTTTTCTTCCTTCAGTTCTTCTGTAAAAAGCTAGAACAGTATTATGGTATTAAATGTTCTGCGGATTGCGTTTTAAACCTGGATTCCAGCACTGAAGAAAAATTTAGTCGTCATTTAATATTTGTTCTGCCCAATGCAGCTTTCAAAGATAACATTCATGCTGGTAAGTAACCATAAAAATATTTACAGAGCTTGTACAGCTTAATGTATGTACCAAGTACTTTAAAACTCCCATCATGGTTCTGTGGACTACCCAGCATATGATTCTCAGCCAGCATCATGAAAGATTTTTTGGCTGGCTGGGCATCATGGTATTTGCAGTGAGTGACAGAGCCCATGATGCTTGGCAAGCCAAAAAATCTCCCTTTATGAATAAAGAGCATCATGGAAAGTTTGCAAAGCGCCTACTAATAAATATAATTTGAAAAAGAACGCAAGTGTTTACAATAAACACCATCACCAAGTGAAATAAATAAATACAAACCCCAACAAATACAGGTAATGCTTCGTGAGGGACTATTATTCTAGACGCACTCCACAGGTTAGAATATCTTGAGATATGCTGCTTATTAAGGGAAATGAACAAAATACAATAACACAAAAGAGTGCGCTTAAAAGCAGTTATGTAGGTAGTGCACCTTTGTAGTGGTATACATATACAAATAAGGCTCTGTGTAGAGGTAGGTGAATGATCCAAAAATAAGGGAGATTGAGTTGATCCCCCTCAAGGGGATACACTTACAGACTCCCAGAAAATAATAGGCACTTCAAATGGATCCTGTTGCAGTCAGCTAGCCAGGATATTGAGTCTCAGAGGAGATATAATACAGGACATCCGATTAGTATAAAGTAGTATACATTTTAATGATAAAAACACAGCATCTGCTTACATGAGGGATCTTGTCATACAGGGTGGGCGCCACACAGCCGATGAGACACTGATCCTTCCAGCAGGTACAGAAAGAGTGTTTTAAAAAACTTTAAATATAAAAATAAAAACAGAATATGCATATGAACAAGAAGCAGGTGGAGTCCAGACCGCTACGCGTTTCGCTTTGCACGAGCTTCTACCAGGCGTCTGGAAGCTAGCTGACTGCAACAGGATCCATTTGAAGTGCCTACTATTTTCTGGGAGTCTGTAAGTGTATCCCCTTGAGGGGGATCAACTCAATCTCCCTTATTTTTGGATCATTCACCTACCTCTACACAGAGCCTTATTTGTATATGTATACCACTACAAAGGTGCACTACCTACATAACTGCTTTTAAGCGCACTCTTTTGTGTTATTGTATTTTGTTCATTTTTATATAGTGTGTGGTTTAGGGACACACTACCACAGTGCTGCTGAGAGCTATCTGAATACAGCGCTGGGTACACCTCTCTTTTTGTGCTTATTAAGGGAAATAGCTGCTACTCTTTGAACTTTGCAGTGGATCGCCACTGGAGAGAAAGGTTACAAATACATTTCTAAATAGACAGCGCTATACAATTAAAAATGCAAAATTATAAAAAATTACACACAAATGAAAATTTATAATCAAATATAAAGTTTAAATTTAGAACTAATGTAAAAAGACAATGTATACATATATACATTCAAGACTGCTGTTATACAATATTAACACAGTAAATAGCCTGAGGCAAAGGCATAGTAAACCACCTCAAAATGGCAAGCAAATAAATCCCCCAAGGGGAAAGGAGTACACCAAATAGAAAATGCACAAGTACAAACAGCAGAAGATCAATGCACACTTTTTTCCCACTGCAAACTGTGCCGAACTCTAATAATAAACTTGGCCAGGTTCATAAAAAATGTCCTCTATGTAACTATGAAAGAATGTTTCATGTGTAGATATAGCAAACTGAAATGCTTCAATAAAGGAATTTAAATAAAGTACCTTATTGAGCCCTCCTTTCTCAGTCAGGGGCGGCTATGTTGGGTCAGATGTAGGAAGAGCTTCCTTTATCTGACCCAAGATTCAGAACAGCATATCTGTCACCAGATAGAGCTATATGTAGACTTTTACAATGTCTACACTTGATGCAATATTTCCATTAAACTTATGTTCATTTTTTTGAAGGACAACTGTCGGCAAAAAATGCTGTTTAATTAAAAGTTTTCATTGATTGCCATAAATTACAGCACCTCCTAACATAACCAATTATGGGACACGAAATATAATCCCAACCGCTAACTAAAGCCATACGCTTTTGTAAAACAATCCACCCACTTCTCTAATTTTCTTCCTCTATATCTATCACCTTCAATTTTCTGAAATTTGTCATTTTTTGAATTTCCCTTGTTATTCACATTGGAACATAAAAATATGAAAGGGTCTTGCACTGAATTAATAGTATAAACAGTTGTCTTAATAATATCAATCCCTTAGTGACAAGACATTTTGACCTTGACTTTCCCTTGGTGACTGATTTTTTTTTTTTTTTAACATTTCTGGGATGATTGTGTTTAACTGTTATTTTCTTCTCTCACACACTGTACCCACACAAATTATATGTTGTTTTTATCGTCATATGAAGGGCTTTCATTAGATACCATAATGTTCATCATATCTTATAATTTACTACAAAAAAATCATAAAATATGATTTAAAAAAAAAAAAAAAAATTCTAAATTTGACCTTAAATATAATTTACACAAATACAATCATTAAAAAAGACCCTTCTAAATGTTGTCCCAAATTCAGAAATATGCATGTTTCCATATTTTTTTTGCGAGTTATGGGCCAAAAAACAACGTTTTTTTCCTATATTGACCTTTTGACCCCAACCCAAATCCTAAATTTAACCCCAACTCTAACCCTTATGCTATCCCTTAATATATATATATTTTAAATTTTAACCCTATCCCTTATGCTAAAAATTATTTAATTATTTAATTTTAACCCTAACAGCTAATCTAGCCATAATCCTAGTTTTAAACTAATTAAATCTTTTTTTTTACATTGCAGTGTTGGGGACTGCCTCTAGGGTCAATCAAGCAACATATTAGGAGCGATGGTAGTGAATATTTTTTCACTTACGAAGCTCTTGACCACAAGAGGGCATAGCCCATGCTGCTCCGTCAATATGGCGCCCACGATCGCTCTGTGGGGCAATTGTGGGTGCCCCAGACACCAAATTTCGGTGCTGGTTATTGCCTCGACATCAGACCAGCACCGTTAGAGTGGTTTTCGCGATCATTGAAACACAGTTCCCGGCAGGACATGCCTGATACGTCCATTGTCGCCAAGGGGTTATCACTTGTGATCTTTGTTAAACCAATTTTGTATGCTTATTCTCATGTCCATTTTATTGAATTTTATACTCAAGTTTTTCTGGATCTTATGTTACAAGCTATACGCAATAAAAACTACATATAAATGAAGTAACACATTGAACTAGATTTTAACATAAATCTTCCAAAGCAGTCTAAAATCTTCACTGACCTGAGATAAATTATGTAAGGTTATTGAATAGAGCCCAAATATATATTTTTTGTAATTGTTCTAGCCAAAGTATTAGCATTATACTCTATTTGTTGCTTTTTTCCTTCTTAGGTAACTTTATAAAAAGTGCCTTGCAACCGATATTTACTTCAGGTGAACTCAAATTTCTGAAAGGAAATCTGGCATCTGGGATTGGCAATATCTCACCCACCACATCAAGCACTGTGACTCTTAATGATGACACAGGGAAGTCAAGCCCTGGATGTGGATGCAAATGTAATGTGATGCAAGAAAGAAAGGAAAAGGAGTTTGATCTTTCCTCGCTCATTGTAAGAGATAAACATGGCGGAAAACAGCTATTCATTGATCTAGGTAAACTTGTTTTTATTCAGCCAGAAAGGCTTGGAGTTTGAATATTATTGCTTGTATATGAATACATATTGTTATAGATGAAAAAAAATAACCACAAATCCTTTTTATGAATACATTATAAGTCATGCAAACCCATTCTAGGTAACTGTGGTTGAATGCATTGTTGTAGTACATAGAATTTCACTTTAAAATGAACTTATGAATAAGCGTGAGTGAGAGCAAAACGCGTGGTCATCCGCTCTTACCCCACAATTTTCAGTTTTTGATATGCAATAAATCTTCACTACCTTGATCATTGGAGTACCACTAAAGAATTATTTTCTACAAAATATACAAGTTTGCAGGCCCAGCGGAGCTGCAGGGCACCAACTTCAGATATGTCCAATAATTAATAATGTTTATTCAAAGTGAAGCCCAAGATATATTGTTTCTGTATGTAAGCATCATTTGTCACACATCTTGGATTATGGATCACTTTTTTGATATAACAAAAACACTATGCAAATTTGAACAAACATAATAGCCGTAAAATCTGGGGATTTTAAGGACAATTGAACAGATTTAATTTTTTTAAGAAACTAGTCCTTTCATTTATACTTGTAAACAAGTTTTATCCTGCTTTATGCATTTCCAATATTTCTAACAAACCACACTTTTTTTTTCTTTCGCTTCTTGAAGGCGTTTACACAAAGAATCGTAATTTCCGTTTATTTAAGTCTTCTAAATTGGGTAAAAATGTGATCTTTGAGATTGCTTTATGCATTTCCAATATTTCTAACAAACCACACTTTTTTTTTCTTTCGCTTCTTGAAGGCGTTTACACAAAGAATCGTAATTTCCGTTTATATAAGTCTTCTAAATTGGGTAAAAATGTGATCTTTGAGATTGCTGAGGATAACCAGTTTACTCGCAAGCCTGGGAAAAATGTCAGTGCAGATGAGCACATTTTTTTCTGCTCCTTAATTAGCAACATTAGGTAAGTTCCTCTCTCTCTCTCGTAGGGTTGCTTGAGTTAAATCCAATTTTATTTTGATCTTTAGATTTTTTTAATTATTGATTTTAATCAGTACCATTATGAGGTAAAGAATGTAAAATGCATTGTTAACTATGCTTGTAAAAAGCCGATTCAGCAAAAATAGGCTAATAAATAGAATAGTAGATAGAAATGCAGAAGTTATTCTGGAATTCTCTTACGTTTCTGATAAGATGGTTTCCACTTGCCAGTATCTTCTCATGCATGTTCTCTGTGCTTAACTAAAACACATCTACACATGGATTGGATCCTTGTAAAATCCTTTATTAGCATGCACAATATATACATAAAAAATGTTTTTGTAAATGTACTTGTCACAAGTAGCTTTAGGTTATAATAAGTAGCTTTTTGCTACAAAAAGTATTGAATGTAAAGTATTGTCTTATTTGGAAACAATCCTACCAATATGTGGATGTGCATTTCACAAGAAAATTTTATTTTTAAAAATCAAATTTTAACCTGCTACACAATTTGCCAAAGTGCTGTCTTGATGACACTGGTTTTATTTTGTCACCAATCTTCTATTTCTGGAATAGGCTACCTATCCTAAAACGGCTGGAAACACAAATATGGATGAATGTAGAAAATGCAAAATTATCTATACATTGTACTAGCAAAAATAAGTTGCTGTTTTTTTTTTTTTTTTTAAATGTATCTGTGGTGTCTTGTGTCTGCAACATCACATTGTAGCTTGATATGCAAATTACACATTTCTCCTTCGGTGTGTATATAAAGCTGCACTGATTTATAATTAATGGAGGCTAGATATAAGGTGACACTATAAGATAAAGGGGTTGCTAGTAAATATTGCTGCACATGTAAACGGTTTTCATATTTAATTAAACAAAATGCATTTCTATAGCCATAATTTGTGACTTTGATAAAAAGGGGAGCACTTTAGAAACTGGGTAATCACTAAATCCTGGATTGAGTGGGTCTTTAGGACTGGGCTGGGAACTACTGCCAGAGAAAATTAAAAAAAACATTTGGTTTCTGTTTTATTAAAGTTTGGTTGGAGAGTTTAGTCCCTCGTTAATTCTTTTTCGTTTTGAGAATCTATTTACTAAAATATGAGTTTCAATACAAGGGGATATCGCTCTCTTCCAACCCAATATTTGAATAATTATGTATGCTGCAACCTCTATACGCCACCTACTCATGTTACTAATGTACATACTATTATAAATTCAATACAAAAATGGTGTCACACCAAGCTTTAGAACCAACACCATATGTGGTGTCTCACCTGAGGCTGGCACATAATGACATAAAAGTTAAAAACAAACTTTAGTACCTCTTTAACTCGGTCCCCTCTGACGGTAACATGGGAAAACAAAGGTGTGTCTCTCTACGCTAACCGGGAGAGATGACCGGAATTGACTGTCCCCAATTAAGCAGTGTCTGTATGCGCCAGCATCCAGATAAGCTGTGCCACTTTAAGGTGTGGAATGCGCTTTAGTTTGTGATTTAAAATGTTGTAGGACAGATATAAAGAGAAGTTTACGCACTGGAAACAAGTAGATTTTATTTATTTATTTTAGATTTTCACATTCCTTGAAAATTTTAACATGCGAGAACAGTGAAAATGAGAAGAGCTCCACTGCATGTGTTACAAGTGGCAGTTCCAGTTCATCAGGTATGTTTTGAGTACCAAATACATATTATTTAAACGTGGTAATAATAGTATTCTATATATGAAATATAATATATAGTTTGGCAAATGTTGCCTGCACTGAGTGGATCTTTTAGCTGCTTCTGAAACCTCTAGAAAAGTTCATAGGTATTTCCATTCATTTATATGCTTTTATGTCGTCTGTTGCTATTCTAGTAAAAAATAAAAACGGTATGCCTTATTTTTTTATTTTTTAGATATTACGTCTGTGGGGTAAGGAAGTGAGCTCCTGGGAGTACTAATTTATCCTGGGCATTGTTGTGGGGGGGGTAAAATATATGCTTTAGTTTGTTTAACATTTGTTCGAGCCAGTAATTTTTCCATTTTTTTTCTTCTCCCCAGGCATTATGAAAAACTATCAGTTTTCACCATATCCTGAAATTGATTATTTTATTCTATCACTTGTAACACAAAAAGACTTTAACGGAAGTATGTCGCTTTACTAATCATCTTTTACTTTTCTTTATTGGACCTGAATTAAGTATTCATTGAAAATTATTATCTTTCAAGGGATTCGGGCATGGAACTATTTCTTCCTGGAGGAGCTGCTAGTTTATGATATTATTAATTACCGCTGGTGCAAAAACATAGGACGGGCCCACAAAAGTAACAATATAATGTATGTATATTTACTAATACTTTAATTTTGCTGTAAATAATGTAGCACTTGAACATTTTAGAAGACTATCCAGAAGTGTGCCAGTCATTAAATCCAATTGTAATTTGTTTGTTTTATTTTGTTTGTTTGCTTTCTTCAGTATCAATGCAAATTACTTTCTTGGAAAGGTTGCACCTAATAGATTTTGTTTGTTTTTATTTACCAATGTCCCAACTTTCTAGTTTCAGTATCCATATTTAGGGGATTACCCACTTCAATCAAGACGTTTTGGTTGTCTGGTTTTGCCTAATTTTGGAATTGCAGTCGAAATAGTATAATAAGAATACATTATTGTAAGATTTTAATACAGATTACTAACATTTTAACAAATCAAATAAAAAGGTTAATATGTAAAAGACTTAAAAGTACTTCAAAGCCCTAATTATTTAAATTAAAATCTGGTGATTCGGATGATATATATCAACCGATAAATATCATGATATATATCATCCAACCCTGCTTTATCGCCTACAAATGAGCAGGATTTCCGCTTTCCTTTCATTTCCTATAGTTACTAATAAGTACATTTTTGTTTTTACTATCAAGGTTACTGGTAGATTTGAAGATTGAAGTGTGGTATCAGAAGTGTCATGACCCAGTGTGCAGAGCACAAAACTTCAAGTCAGACTGTAAGTGTCGTGTCCCACTGTATATTTCTGAATTGCAATATAAAAGCATTTTACCCCCTGACAATGACATCAGATTACCAGTCAATTGGGTTCATTACCATTAATGTACATAGCGTGGGCCTGGTGCCCGCTTCAATTTGACAACATGCTTGTGTATTCCTTATTACAGAACTGTGTATGTTCTGCACTGTACAAGAATGGTCTGAACTAGTAATATAACTTTTTTGTTGTTGTTTGACATTGTGTTTTATTTTAGATTTCCCGTTACCTCCAGACGTTTGCCTGCCTTCTCTTTTTACAGAGGTTAGTAATTCCATCTCTCTCCAGTTCCTGTATTGTGCTGCTTTTAAGGGTAGACAATTCAGTCAGGCTTTGGATAATGGTCAGGGCCGCCATCAAGGGGGGACGGGCAATACACCACAAAAGAGTTGGCATACGGAGCCCATTCGTTCCTGGGGGCCCATAGCAGCTGCCCCATGGGCCCCCGCTGCCCATGTGACTCCCTCACACGGAGACAGTCACGATTGGGCAGCAGACGGCAGTCCATTATCAGTGGCCTATTAATGAGCCAATTATCAGTGGCCTATTAATGAGCCAATTATCAGTGGCCTGTTAATGGATAAACTATCCAGGGTGAGCCTAGAATTTTTTTCAGGAAGGTGCCCTGAAATTTCTGATGGCGGTCCTGATAATGGTTATTCACTCTATCCTCTGCTGATCTCCAAAGCTTTACTGTCAAATATCACTTGTTCCACCTTTTGCACAGTCAAAAAAAAAATGCAGAAAATGTTGCTGAATGAGTTTAACCCCACTCTCTGTGAAACACCTTATCTAGTACACCATCTTTATTATTACAGTGCTCTTTATCATTGTACTGTTCCCTTCTAATAGGCACTGCTGGTGAATTGCACGATTGTACTCTTTTCTTGTTGTATTTTGAAAATGGCAGTAATCACATTCACCAAAATATGGATTAAGTTGAAGTCTCAGGTGGTGGGTGATCTCAACAACCCTAAGCAAATACCAATTTTATTTTATTTATTTCATTACATAGAACAGTAATCAACAATAAAATATTCAGAATTCACAATAATTATAATTTTAATGTGCCTCATTATGGAATTTGCTTAGACTACAACAGTTACTGAACTCATAACAATGAATAATCACTCATCTTCTCATTAGACTGGCAGAAGCCATTTTGCTTGGAACAACATGCAGGTAGGAAGTGTGTATTGTGTCCGCAATTACTTTTCCACCTTGCTAAAAAAAATGTCCTGATTATTTATTTTCTCTACATTTACAGTACAAAATGTATTTGTAACTTTTTATTTAAGTATTATTTTTTCTTTACCATTTCAGGGTTGGGTAAAGGAATGAATGCTGAAAGCAGGGGGATTAAAGACACCAGTTTATATTGTGGTAGAAATGTCCTCAGACACACTTTGTAGCGTACAAACACCCTGCATCTCCAATCAGTAACCAGAGTTACTAGCCTCAGGTCTTATAGCGCACATTACCTTTACACACTAATAAGCACCACATAATACAGGTACAGGTGTATTGCATTGTGGGGTGGCGTGGTGGGTAGCTGTTAGGAGCAATATGAAAGAGATCTATGCTACTGCTCCACCTGAGCAGACATCTCACACCATACCACTAGGGACACCCTGCTGATGTTCAGTAAGGTAAAGAAAAATGGGCAAACAGTAGGTGGGTTAATGAAAATATACACGTGCACTAAAGTCCCTACCCTGCCTTCTTGCTGCTGACAATATGCTTTTGTTCAGGGAAATACATGTATATACATACTGTCCCAAAGTATCCTGTAGTATTTGTATATATTTTACATATACTGCTCAAAGCCCCATTCATGCCCAGCTGGCTCCACTCCACTGGCTCTCTGCCTGTCCACTGCACTCTCTACTATTATTACAGTAATTATTTAATAACAAATATCCGCATGTATGTACATACATGTTTATATTTTTATTAAACAAAGGCATATTGTCAGTTTGGTTGTTGGACCGTGAAGGGCATACGTCGTATAAAGTCGGATAGTAAATTGGGGGCACAATTTTCCATTCAAGCCTGTGGCACAATAAAGAGATGGTTGCAGTTATTTTCTATTTTGTCATATTGGTAAACAAAGTGATTACATTTTAGGAAGAAGAGGAATTTTCTTTCACAATGGATGAAAATGGAAATATCAATGAAACCAAACTAAAAACGAGTGAGGAAAGGCATTCACAACAGCTCGCTTGTCACAAACCAGAAGAAAATGAGAGTGAATTGGAGAATGAGATGGACAATGCTGCTCTCCTGGAAGCCATGGAAGATGTAGAGTTTGCAGATGCCTTGGATATCAGTAAAACAGACTGGGATATTGTTAACACAGACATACCAGACAAACTTTTATTAGAAGCTTTAGAGGAGCTTGAAACTTCTTTTAAGAAATAAACAGCCTGTTACAATATGTGCAAACTGAAAAGTCACATGTTATCTAGCTGTTTCTTGGAAACCCTAAGAAGGAAATAACATTCGCTATGTTTTGCTTTCGTAAGTCCACTGTACAAACTGCGTTTGTATTCCTGTATGTGGACTTGTAATGATATTCTAAAGAGACTCTATCGCTTAAATATTGTTTGTAGTATATATGTAGTGCATTCTGCATGATCTATATACCGTATTTGCTCGAATATAAGATCAGGGTTTTTTTCAGAGCAAAAGACCCCTTGTTTTATATTCACGGTTGTCTTGTAACAGACCTCAAATATAGGTCTGATTATAAGACTAAGATCCAGGTTGCCTAGACATCCTCTGATGCTGCCCGACACTTCTGCCGGGGTATCTGAGATCACAAAGTACCAGTGGAAGTCTGTGTGCACTGAGCAGCATACTGATATCCTCGGGTTGCCCCCAATCGACACCAGAGCACTCTGGGGACACATTGACAGTAATGGGAAGGGGCATATTATCAGCATTGGCAGATTGATAAGTTTGGGTTCAGATTGTCAGGTCTGGGGGTGCACTGGCAAATAAAAGGAAACAAAAACAAGAAATTAATTTTTTCAATTACCGTATTTGCTCGAATATAAGACGAGGTTTTTTTCAGTGCAAATGCTCTGAAAAAGACCCCTCGTCTTACATTCGAGGTCGTCTTATAGTCTGACTTCAAATCTAGGTCAGACTATAAGACAGGGATCCAGGTCCCCGCAGAGCGTCATAATAGACGGAAGTGTCAGGCAACATTGAGGATGTCTGCACTATCGTGCAGTCATCCCCCTGCTGCCCGAATGTCCCTGACGGCTCGCGGGGGCAGCCAGAGGATGTCTGCACAATACGCGCAGACATCCTCTGCTGCTGCCCGACACG
Organism: Pelodytes ibericus; assembly: GCA_036172795.1. Taxonomy (NCBI): domain Eukaryota; kingdom Metazoa; phylum Chordata; class Amphibia; order Anura; family Pelodytidae; genus Pelodytes; species Pelodytes ibericus. The sequence goes on along the minus strand of CM069863.1, from coordinate 111,126,220 downwards.
TCCGTTGGGACTTTTATGATGAAGCCGGGTCCTTCAGAGAGAAACAAGGGGAGGGAGGTGGGGAAGAGACAGACAAGGGGAGGGAGGGGGAGACGGATATACAAAGGGAGGGGGGAGAGACAAGGCGAGGGGGAGACAGAGACACCAAGGGGGGGGGGGGGGGGAGATAATGTTGGGGGGAGAATATCCAAAGTTTGGGGGGTCGTCTTATAATCGAGCAAATACGGTATATTTTTATTACATATAACAAAAGTTTACATGCGAATTAATATTTACTAGTAACTTTTATCCTATAAGGTCTTCATATAATTAGGCTTTTTTAACTACATTTTAAATCCAAAGTTTGAGGGGTTGTCTTATAATCAGGGTTGTCCTATATTGGAGCAAATACGGTATGTTTGTTTTACTTTTCAGATTACATATTATCAGTTGTAGTAAATTTGCATATTATGCCACAGAGTAATGTCAATTCAAAACAGTAAATTTAGGATCTTTATTAATATCCCTTTAAGTAAACTGCAGTATCAATGTCCAGTGACATTTCCCTTAAAGAAGACTAAAAAAAAAAATGTACATTTTTAGTAAAATTTTATACAATTGTTTGTAGTTATATATGTAAAAAAGAAAACACATTTTAATATATTGTGTAATATAACAAAAGAGAATTCTTTAATATAAAAACAGTTTGTTGCAGACTGCATTGATATAAAACAAAAACAAAATTCTGAAACATGTTTTTTATTGGTTTATTAGAAATTATTTATGCCGATCAAAATGTTATGTTAAGCTGCCAACTAAATGAGCTGAATATATACTTTTGGAACTATTTAAAAACCTGCACATTGGTGAGTGCAATGCACCAGATATTACAGTATTTATATTTAGTCCCATGAAACTTTGGGATTATTAACAAATGAATAACCAATTTAGCTTCCATTTAAGCATGATATGGTTCGATTACGCCTTTAAAAGGACAACTGTCTGCAAAAATTAAGTTCTGTTTAACTGAACGATTACATTGTGTAGGCATTAGAAATGAATAAATTACGTTTTAATGAAGGATATAAATAAAGCACCTTCCTGTGCCCTCTTTGCTTATATAGCTCTTTTGGGGTGCTGACCTCTTGGGTCAAATCTTCCTTCATCCAAGATTCTGAACAAAATGTCCGCACCCTGATAGAGATATGCAAAGCAAAGAGAGCTCAATAAGATACTTTAGAAAATCTTTAATGAAAGAACACAACTATTTAAAATGCTTGATGCATTCTTTCAATTAAACAGAACTTTTTGTTTTGCGGATAATTACCCTTTAGTACACTACATTATATATTAAGTATAAAGGTTGAGAATCCCTTATCTGAAATGCTTAGGACCAGAAATATTTTGGATAATGTATCCTATTCACCAATAAGGTATACATAAGGCTCTCAGCACTCAGTAGATACAGTAGTATCAAGGAAATACTGTGTAGATCAAATAAGTCACAGTTTACTGTGATATGAGACATTGTTGGGAACCTGTTGTTGGTGCAGTGGTGTATCGTGGCCAAGGTCAACAAGGCCTGGGTATAGGGCAGTACTGTGCAAGGCCCCACCCGCAGCATAAACAGCTCCCTGCTCCATTTTGTAAACCTGCATGCTCTGTTTTTTTCCAGGTAAGCTGGCAAGTGTTTTGGGGACAGAGATGGCACTTGGAAACTGTTTTTGTGGTTCTGCGGAAATGTTTTGAGCACAAAGGTGGCATTGGGAAGGTTGGAGACAATGATTCCTTGTAGACTCTGTACAGGAAGGGTGGGGCAAATGTAGATTATGGGGTGCATGAGGGCAGCAAAAAAACTTAAATACACCGGTGTGTCAGGCCTGCACACGTGCAATTGTTTTTACCCATTGTAGGTGTATTTTCATGGGGAAATCCTGGGCATGCATAGAAAAGCTATATTGCAGCTTGAGGGGCCTGGATGCTGACAAGTGTGTATGTAATTTGCAATTTGAGTTTTAACAAATCATATTGGATAAGGGTTTTACGGATAAGGTCTGTTCAGCCTGTATATAAACTATATTACCCATACTCTATTTACAGAGGTTACTGTACGTAATCCCTGTTGACCAGTTACTTGAAACATACTCCTCAAACCCGATGTTCATTGGTCTGAGCAATGTTATCAGGATGCATGTATTGTAACAACATAGTGGTATCTGTATATTTTGTTTTCATTGAATATCTCAAGGTCTCATCTGAATGAAGGAAAGCATTTTTACAGGTTAGCAGTATAATGTACAGGAACATGACATTTCAGTGAAAATATACAGATATGTAAGCATTAATCATAGACAGCATTGCGTAAAAATTAAGTATTACATCTAGAAGTTGCATTACATTATAAGTATTTCCTGCAACCAACAGATTTAGCTTCTAAATAAACATTAAACCAAAAAAAACAACATTGCAAGTATTATGAAAACTGTCATAAACTCCTTGTTGTACACTGAGATTGTAACAGGGATTAACAATTGAAAATTAAGAGAGTGGGGAAAGGTGTAGACTGTGGGGGTGAGAGAAGGGGGGTGTTGAGCCTTTTTTATCTTCATAGTATTGCTTTGGGGGAGTGTTATTCATGCCTGTTGCAATATAATGTAGTCTTTACACGTGGAGTTTATGGTTTACTAAACTGTATCATTCTGGAATAGTTGGTGTGGTAGGAAATTTCCAGGTTCTTGCTAGAAGTGTCTTGGCTGCGATCAGGATTTTTCCCATTATAATTCTTTGTGGAAAGCAAATTTTCTCTGGTAATATAAATGCAGCCGTTTTTTAATTTGCAAATTCAACAACTAAAACAGGTACATACAGAGACTATCCAAGGTCATCCTGCAAAGTCTACAAAACAATGGAATGGATCCTCCTACCAGACGTATATGTCCCATGGATTGCAATGAAAATATTGGAGATATGAAGTATTGCTAAAAACTCAGCTCTAAGAATACTATATATGTAGCAAGATGATCTGAAACATTACTGTAGTAATATACTTAATTATAGTATTATTTTAATTTCCTCTTTCAATGGATTTGTACCATTCTGAATGACATTTAAACTGTTTTGGGGGTTATTTGCGCATCATGACACCATTCATGATTTTATTCTTCTATGGAATACAAGTTGCTTGGTGAGCATACTAATGAAAAACGCTCGATCTTCCAATCCAAGTCCCACATACTGTTGTTCTGTTAAACTGTTCATACGTGTTACAATTGTCAATATATTGGTTGTGTGTCCATATTCCAACAGCAGGTTACAGAGATTCTGCATGTACCACCATATAGGATCCAACTGTTTACCTGCAGCTAACAAAAAAAAAACACATACAAAAAAAGAAAAGAAACCTTACATTCCACGTACAGTCACATTTACAACCCACTGTCACTATAGGCACATGCCTAGTGAATCCTGATGATAATCATCTAATATTGGAAATGGCAGGTTATAGATTTATCTTACAGGTTTCCACTCTAGGCTGAATTAACTTTGAACACTTGCTGGCTAACTTTTTTTGTAGAGACTAAACATTCATATTTACATTTTGCTAGAAACATTGCTAATAAATACCGTATTTGCTTGAATATAAGGCATGTTTTTTTCAGAGCCAAAGCATAGAAAAACTGCATTCCCACTTTACCTGGCCAATGTGCAAGCATTTCTTTATGGTTGTGGCTGTCACTAACAGTAAGACATCCACTGGAGCTATGATTGATCTGCTGTTGCCATGTGTCAGGCACAGATGCCTATAGAAAATGGCTGCCGAACCGTTGTGCGCGCGTGCTTTCACGTCATTCCATTTTATTAATAAATAACTAAGAAAAATGGAATATTATAATATATATAATATTTAAGTATGCAAATTGTGCATATTTCATTGCTGTGAATGAAGGAAGCACGTGGTGTACTGCCACAGCAGTGCGCAAAAAAGTGAAGCCGAAATCCAGAGACACGCTGAGTCCCTGATACTGCCATAGATAACAAGGTGTTGCAGATCAAAGATGGTGGCCGAGTTCGCTGTCCACACAGGGACACACAAAAAAATGACCTACACACCAAATATGAAAAATTATCCCTCTATGATACTTATATAACAGATATATAAAATATTATTTTAAATATATGTAAATTCAAAATATAACCTTGCCAGGTACTTGCAGCATACCGGATATGCACTAATCCTCATTGTATTGCTGTAAGTTGTGTGTCAATCAATGACAAACACAAAACTGCTGAGGTAACTTATTTTGTAAAATATATCTCACCAGAGGATGTGAAGGAGACATACAAGAAATCTGCCTGCACGGGGATTTTGGCAATTCTTCTTTGATAATCAGAACCACTGTCAGTCTCAAGATTAGAATCCACATCTTCTTCTTTAGCCCCCTAAACAAAAGGGAAAATCTCAATGTTTGTATATAATGAGTTGGTAACTAGAAAATAAGTATTGGTAAAGTAGGCCCCAAATGTACGTCTGCTATAACATAACTCCACTCAGCAGGCAGGCTGGAAAAAAATGGCTTGCTGTTAAGTCTATGGAGCCAATAGCAAGGCCAGTATTTTTTTGTAGAAAAGGTGGCAATCCTACTGTCAGGTTTAGTGTTTTATTTCACCACATAGCGTGGCAATATTGCAAAGTAAAAGGGTTTTTTAAGCTCTCTTTCAGGGTAACGGCACCTCTTGCAACATGGAGGAGAGTGGGTGTAAAAGTGCACACTGTACACTATTGTGATTGTCTCACAATACAGCTAGTAATGCTGGGGAGATAAAAAGAAAGCACAATTTTAAGATTTAATAAAAGCTTAATTTTATTTTGTGTTTCTTTACATACAGCATGGCAGTTATCCTTTAAATACACGAGTCATATGATGCATGTTACACTGGTGTCATAAACTAGTGAGGAGCCATGGACTGTCTAGCATTGATCTCAAAGGAGCATTACCTGCCTGCATTAAAACTGTATTTTTATTCTCACAGCCAGTCAAAAAACTCATTTAGGGTTGACAGTGCCTTCAATTTTCAACTTTGGTTCAGGGATTTCGGCTTTGTGAGATATTTTCTTCATTATATGTGTCTGGAAACAGATCTTTAAATAAATCCTAACAATTCATGGAGAATGATCTAATACAGGGGAGACTAACATCTGGTACTGTTGATGACATTTCCCATGATGCACAGCTGTCAAAAGTACCAAATTATGCCATGCACCTTGATGAACACATTGTGTGGAGCTATATGGACCTTCTAAATCCATTTTTATTTGTTTAAAGCCTTATCTTTACATTTCTGCAGAACACCTGTCACTTATCACCAGTAGCTCTTTGTAGGGACGGTGGGAGCTAGGACTCTGAACAGCACACTCTGATCGTATATATGTAAGGATATTTATTACTTTTTTTTTCTGTAATTTTACATATTTTAATGATATCCTCTCCTGTGTCATTTCCCTCCAACTGTAAAGAAGATTTACAGAAACCCCAAGTATCTTGGGTTGAGCGCATACATGGAGAAGCATATCTCTCAAACGTGTGCGCTGTATAACCTCCATTCAGTTATTATTCAGATATTGTCGCGTGTGATTTCCGTATATGTATGTTTATGTTACAGGGTTTTTTAAAAATATTTATTGATGTACATGGTTGTGGCACACCTGTGATTCCTTCCCTATTGCTTCTTTATCTTCTCTATCTAGTAGGCACTAGATAGCCTGAGTGCTGACTACATTACACAGGTCTCCTTATATAAAGATTAGCCATGCCTTATTTAATATCACATAAGTGGAAAAGTTCTCTGTTTGAAAGATTTACCAGTACAAAGAATATTTTTGGTTTTCCTACAAGAGTCCTGCACTTGTCCCCTGTGAATTCCTCTGTAAGCTCCCTGGAATCGTATTGGTCAAATGTAAAATCTACTTCATGGATGAGAACTATGCAAACAAAACAATTGTTCATACTGTGATCCAGGTTAGCCACTGAAATGACAGGAGAGAATTTATTGGTAGTTATCATTTATGGGTTGGAACAGAAATGTGATATCTGACATTATTATTAAAGGGATAATCTCCCTGCTTAAGTGAACTGCATTACTGTAACGACTGAACATCAATGAAGTTGTACACAGTGCTGGATTGGGAACAAAAACCAGCCCTGGAAAACATTTGTACACCAGCCCCATAGCATAACATCATTTTTTGTTCATAAAAGAGAAAACCATGCATTTTAAAAACACATCTGAAGTGTATTAGTTATAGCTAAGACTGCCTAAGGCAATAAATACCTCCAGTATGTACACGAGTTTATATTGAACACAATGCCCTACCCCATTTACCCCATGCACAGGGCAGTACATAGGCTCCAGTACGTACGCAAAGTTATACGAATTACCCTGTGCAGAGGTATATTTCAGGGCAGTATGTGAGGCATAACTTTGTGTACATACTGAGGGCATATATTAAACTTTGTGTACATACTGAGGGCATATATTATTCTATGCAGAAGTATATATCAGGGAAGTGTGTGAGATATAACCTTGGATACATACTGGGTGGATATATTGACCTTTGTAGTAGTCCTTTAATGTGTCTTTTATGTGGTAATTAGGTATGACATCCTTCGTGCTTTATACAAAAACACAGAAATACACCACAAGTTTGCTCACCTTTGTTCAAAACATGTTTAATTTTGCTGCATGCCTTCACGCTTTCAATATTAACCATAAATCCCAAATCTGTAAACGTTTTTGTGGCAGTTTGTAAGTTTTCAGCATTTTTTGGCTTCAGCAAATCTTTTGGAAAAATTATAAAAGGTGTCAAAATGTTACACAAAATAAAGTATAACAATTATTCTGTTACATAGTTTTATAACATTTTACTATTAGGTGTTCTTTGGGAAACTGTAAATTAAAAAATAATTTTTCATTTTCTAACTTTAACTTGTCAGCAAATTTAAGTGTCTCTGTTATTCTTTTGAATTATTCATTCTCAGTCTAATTTGTTAAGTACTGTAAGTTCTATCACTCTTACCCTACTGTAATGATCATACTAGCTTCAGCTGAAGACCAAGTTCTCTGCCTACTAGCATCTCTCTAGACCAGTGGTTCCCAACCTGTCTAACCTGTACCCACATTTGTCCTTGGTCAATAAGTCACAACCCAAAAATAATTTTATTTCTGAAACATTTTAATTTAGGGTGCACTTAGCTCCTGGAGTTTTTGTTGAAAATATCAACAGTTTTTTCTGCGTAAACTGTGTGTTTTATGTCTAAATGGCAGTTTTATTTTGATGGCTTCATGCTTTCATTAGCCAAAAAAAAATGCTATGAGGGGTGGCTGATGAGGGTGGTGTGCCACATGGGTCAATTGACCCACGAGAACCATTGCAGGGTAGGTGTACATGCTATTTTATTGCCATTCTAGGGCCACTGAAATTTTCACTTTTACGTTTGTAATAGAACAAACCAGGGCATAATTAAAAACCACTATGCCTTGGCCCTGGGACCTCCCAACCCTACCACACAACACATCATAACATGATAGCATCAATGCTACCGATTCTCACTTCATGCTGTACCAGCTTTGTCCTGATATGTACTTGTAGCTTAGGTATTGAAAGGGCCCGAGCTTAATGCTGAGGGGGTCTACTCTTGACGTCTCTGGTATAAGGCAATGTATCAGTTCTGATTTGGATTCTCGTGGTGGGAGGTGTTAACACATCACTGAAGGCATGGAGAGTCACTTGATTCAGACACACAAAGTTCTTCCTTAGTAAATCTGAAGATTATTGTAACAACAAGAACTTATATAGAAGCAACAAGGCGTTGGTGCATAAAATGGAGTACAAAAGGGGTGTAGACATACATACGTGTTACAAAAATATATATTTATATATTTAACTAAAAGCAATATATCTTTGGTTCTTGTTAACTAATTGGCAGAATGTCGCAACTCTTTGACATGCAGGGTGTAAGAAACCTCCTGCCCTTTCCCTGAAGTTAACTCTTCCAATGCTGAATCACTCTTGTGATGCTGTTAACTCAATAAATGCTGAGTTAACACTAACAGGTATCAGATGATTTTCTCAATAAATATGTGGGAAAACAATGCAGCCTCTGTATAAGTACTCCTCTCCATACCACTATAAGACACATAGAACAGAGCATAATGGGGGTTATGTATAAAATGGGTACACAAGGAAAAGTCAGGAGTTTGCACGTAATGTGTCAGTCCTGTACTTCTGGGATGATCTGGCATGTATAACAACCCCGACACTATAAAACACCTGAAATGTGGTGGAAAAACTATACACCTGCACATGATGTATTGGGATGTATAAAAAAAAAAGGCACAATCACCTTTTTACATAGGAAATGGTGATTACACTGTTGGCCTTCTGTCAATTTCATGTTGTTATACATAACCCCCCTGTAACGGACTGTCTACCTGACGTAGTAGACCCTCTGCCCGTTGTAGGAAATTAGCCCCCGATTACAGCTCAGCATTCACCCAGCAAGTCTTTCCTGGACCCTTGCTCTTTGTTCCCAAATAGCAGGCAGGAGACCACTAGCAGTTAGGTACAGCAAGAATGAACAACTACTTTATTTGTGAAACAACACAGACTTATAAAAAGACATAAACATGACATCACAGATATTAGTATACAATGGGGGGGATGGAACTAAGCTTAGCTAGGAATACATTATGCTTCCAGGCTGCAAACCAGATAGGAATTACCATACAATGAGTAAACCTAATTACAAAACACACAGTAAGACACATAATGAACACAACATAATCAGTTTAACAGAAGGACACTAAATTACTTACATGAAGACAATAGGTAAGGTGACATAATGACAGGGGTTACTGGATAGGAAACAATCTTAACCTGGGGGAAACACAGTGAATGGGACAAAGGTTTGGACCCAAAGGTACACATCAATCTATCAACAGACAGTGTCCATAGTCCACAGGGAGTCTTCTTGCCTCCAGGGCCCTCCAAGAACCCCCGTCACAGTGGATCTTCAAATCCATTTCGTGACACCCCCAATTCATAAAAGTGAGATATAATAAGCATGAACAAAAAAGTGGATTCTCAAGGAATAATTAGCTTATATCATAACACAGTTGACCCAAGCAAGATATTTATAGTGCCACGGGTACAAGATTGTATAATGCTTTTAAAAGGTATACTATAAAAGATAAAGGTTTCCTTCCCAAAGTACAAACATTTAAGGACTGATATATTATAATTGTACATAGGCTTTTTCCTTCTCAGTTGATGTACCAAGCAGTCTATTATTCTTGTATTTCAATATTTTTGCTAATTTACAAAATATATGTTTTATTGGGGGCTGTCTACTCATTTTAAAGGGTCACAACCATTGGTATAGAGCAGCATATCTTCACATTACCAACTCCACACAGAACCTTATTACTTACTTGAGGTGTCACTTTTGTTTACATCAAATATTAAGCAATAGCCCATTTGTGGAAGCTTCATGCTATACTTTAACAGTGGAAGATCTGGTGTGGGGGGTTTCAAACCAGCAGCATTAGGTTTTTTCTTCCTTGATATAAGAAAAATAGATGACATAATAGTAGTCTCTGAAATGTATGGATTACAAAATGATATATAAGGCCACATTTAAAAATAAATTGTGCTTCAAAAATTCAAAAGCAGAACAATCACCAGGATATTATAGTGGTTCCCTTTAGATACTTTGCCTCTTGAACTTCTCTTGATAACTAATCCTCATTGCTTAAAATTAAAATAAAACAGGGTTGTCAAATTGGGTAACATCTCTTATAATACTCTGTTAACATGAGTATCATAAATGAGTATAGTCAGTGGTCATCCATAACATTATGACCACTGACAGGTGGCAAGCTGGCAGAGGTAGTGTGATGTTCTGCTGGGAAACCTTAGGTCCTGCCATTCATGTGGATGTTACTTTGCACGTACCACCTACCTAAGCATTGTTGAACACCATTCACACCCTTATAATTGGCCTCTATAAGCAGGATAATGCTTCCTGCCACAAAGCAAAAATGGATCTGGAATGGTTTGAGGAACACAACAATGAGTTAAAGATGTTGACTTGGCCTCCAAAATCCCCAGATATCAATCGAATCGAGCATCTGTTGGATGTGCTGACAAACAAGTCCAATCCATTGAGGCCCCACCTTGCAACTTACAAGATTGAAATGATCTCATTCCAATATTGTCATTATATATGTCATTCCAATATTTAAAAAGGGATCAAAATCTCTGCCAGGTAATTATAGGCCAGTGAGCTTGACATCTGTAGTGGGGAAACTATTTGAAGGATTGCTAAAGGTATACACTCAAGAATACATCTTGAACCAGAATATAATTAGTAAGAGTCAACATGGTTTTGTGAAAGACAGGTCTTGTCAAACAAACTTAATAACATTCTATGAAGAAGTCAGTAAAAATATAGATCTAGGTGTGGCAGTTGATGTGATCTATTTGGATTTTGCGAAAGCATTTGATACAGTTCCACACAAAAGGTTACTCTACAAATTGAGAGAAATAGGTTTGGGGGCAAATGTGTGTATGTGGATTGAAAATTGGCTAAAAGATAGAACACAAAGGGTTGTTGTAAATGGAAAATTCTCAAATTGGACAAGGGTATTAAGCGGAGTACCTCAGGGGTCTGTTTTGGGCCCTCTTCTTTTTAATTTGTTTATTAATGATCTGCCACATTGTGCTGAGAGCCATGTCTCCGTGTTTGCGGACGACACTAAATTAGGTAAGGCAATAAAGACTAATCTTGATGTTTTTTCTTTACAGGAAGATTTGGACAGAGTGGGGGACTGGGCAGTAAAGTGGCAAATGAGGTTCAATATAGACAAATGTAAAGTTATGCATTATGGGAAAAATAATAACAAAGCAATATATACGTTAAATGGTTTTTCCCTGGGAAAAACTACTAATGAAAAGGATTTAGGAATAATTATAGACAACAAACTTGGCAACAGTGCCCAATGCCAGTCAGCAGCTGCAAGGGCCAATAAGATATTGGCATGTATAAAACGAGGTATAGATTCACGGGAGGAGGATATCATCTTGCCTCTTTACAAATCAATGGTAAGACCTCACCTTGAATATGCAGTACAGTTCTGGGCACCAGTCCTTAAAAAGGATATTAAGGAACTAGAAAAAGTGCAAAGGAGAGCTACAAAATTAATAAGGGGTTTGGAGGATCTTAGTTATGAAGAGAGACTTAAAAAATTGAATTTATATACGTTAGAAAAAAGGCGTCTCAGAGGGGATATGATAACATTATATAAATATTTGCAGGGCCAATATAAAGAGCTCTCCAGTGACCTGTTCATTAACAGAAAGGTACAAAGAACAAGAGGTCACCCCCTCAGACTGGAAGAGCAAAGATTTCATAGACAGCAAAGGAAGGGATTCTTTACGGTTAGGACAATAAAGTTATGGAACTCACTGCCAAGAGAGGTAGTGCTAGCAACCACAATAGATGCATTTAAAAATGGTTTGGATGTTTTTTTAGCAAAGCAGAACATACAGGGCTATTAATAATAGAATAAGCATTAATAAAAGAGCTTATTGATCCAAGGAGAAATCTGATTGCCTCTTGGAGTCAAGAAGGAATTTTTTCCCCCAGGAGGCAAAATTCGAAATAGCTTCCTTAGGGGTTTTTTGCCTTCTTTTGGATCAAAAGCTGTAATGATAGGTAGAAGGGTTGAACTTGATGGACTTGTGTCTTTTTTCAACCTAAATTACTATGTTACTATGTTACTATGTTACTATCTCCAGCTAATGTCTTGGTGCCAAATACCAGAGCACACCTTCAGAGGTCAAGTGGAGTCCATGCCTTGACAGGTCAGTGCTGTTTTGGCGGTAACAGGAGTCCTACACAATATTAGGCAGGTGGTCATAATGTTATGGCTGATTGGTGTATCATTCACCAACAGCTCGAGAACCACAGTTTGATATCACAGTTTTAAAGGCATATTAGTAGAGAACACTTTTTAATTACATTTAGAATATAGAATGAGATATTTCATGTAGTATTAAAATTACACTTATGTATGGATTAAATGTAAACATTTTTATCTGTGGTGACAAATATAATCCGACATATACCGTTCTGTAAATGTCATACGTAGAATCAGAATCATCGGTTAAATGACAATGTTTTATGCAGATTAGGTTACATGGACCTTTTAAATTATTTTCACACTTAGTGATCTTTAACATGGTTTGATCTTAAAAGATAACTAAAGTTTGTTTTAACCCTTGCTTCCTTAAAGGAAGGATACATTTTTTATTCCACAAACGCCAGTCACAATGTTTCGAACTGTTCGTCTTTCTCAATACATAGGTGAAATGTGCGAACAACAGTGTTTTCATACACTTCAGTATAACAGCTCAATGCAATTAAACATTTTACAAATCAACATATTGGAACATATTTAAAGTGACAGAGTATCATTATTCTATCTCATAGAAACACTCTAATTAGAATTACCTATACTTGCCCATTGTATCCTCACTGGAATGAGTGCTGAGCATGTTTCATTATTTATTAAAAAGCATAGACTTAAATATGAAATTGTGACCTGAAAACCAGTGATAAGCGATAAATCACATAACTGAATATATTAGTATAATTGTTTATTAAATAAAATAAATCTTTTACTTGAAATATTTCAGTAGATTTGCATCTGTAACATCTTCCTCTGGGTATTCCACAGTATGGCTCATAATTTCCTGTGCAGTCTTTCCTCTTCTTCACACTCTAATGGAAACAGAAAATATTGTTATTATGTCTCTTATATTAGTGTATCCATTAAAGGTGCTGTTCTAGATAGACTTTTTCCCCCACATTTTTAAGTACGTATATTACTTAGTAGTACACTTGAATGTGTGTAAAATAATCTTATTCTTGATTTTATTCTGTAGTTTCTTCTTCTCAAAGGGAACCAATGCCACTTCCACACCTCCAACACAGATCATCTGTAAATGTTTGAAATCTAGAAATACTTTCAGGGACCATATACCATCCATGTAGAATCTTTAAATATGTCTTGAAAATAACTGTTCCATGTATTACCTTTCTCGTTAGGGCAAAAGTCTGGTCCCATTCCATTACCGAGAACTTAATATTTAATTCCCTTTCCCATTTAATCATCGTGCCTAACTTATCTCCCTCTCCTCCTGGGTGAAGATTGTATTAATTTTTTAAATCAGTTTCAGTTTACTTTCTGTCTTAAAGATTATTTCAGGGGTATTTTCCTCTGTTATTTGTATTGTGCCAATATATTCCTTAATCTTAATGTAGGATAAAAATTCACTAGCCTTTAATTTATTCTCTGCCTGTTACTCCTCAAATGAAAAAAAAAAAAGATTTTTGTGGTTAAACAAGTCTCCTATTTCTTTGATGCCTGATCTTTCCTTAATTGCAAAATTAATGTTCTCTAGATGAATACCAAGAGCATCAATTGGAGTTTTGAACGTGTAAGTTCTCTCAATTCCATATTGTTTCCTAATTACACTTAGGATCCAATACAGATCTTTTATAATCCTATTATTATTTTTTTATTTGCTATATTTGACCTTATCTGTCCAAAGTAACCACTGTAACTTTCTATGCTGTGTACATCTAATTTTGTATTTTTTTCCATTGCAGGGCTTCTTGCTTTCAATTTTCCATAACATCATATGTGATAACATAATGGAATGATATATTTCAAAAATATCCGGGAAAGACATTCCTCCATTGTTCAAACCCCCGAGACATAATAGCAAACGATATCCTACTCCTTTTTGAGCACCAGACAAATTTTATGAATAGAGTATGAAACTCCTTCAGTGTAGCCCTGGGAGCCCATAGTGGCAACATTCTCATGACATATTCAATTTTGGGCATTAAGTAAAATCCGATGGCGCTTATCTTACCGAGAAGGGATATGTATTTATCCTTCGATTTTTATGTTTTTTCTTCTTGGTATACATGACCATAGTTGACCTCCACAATATTGTTATCTACAACGTTCAGCTTTATACCCAAGTAAGTCAGCTCCTTCTTGGTCCAATCCCATTGGTATTTAGATCTAAGATACGCCAATGAGTCTGGGTCAATATTATTACAAATAATCTGAGTCTTTTTTATTTTGAGCTTGTAACTGGATAGGGCACTAAACTTATTGATACACTTAATCACTGCTGATAAAGATCTTACTGGGTCAGTCAGTGTCAGAATAATCCTATACACATACAAGGTGAGTTTTAATTCTTGTTTATCCAAAAGGGCTCCCTGAATTTCTGCTGACTGTCTAATGGATGCCTTGAGTGGTTCCATCACAATATATATAACAACGAGACTAGTGGGCAACCCTGTCTGGTACCGTTTCTTATCATAAACCACCCTGAGCCCTTTCCTAAAATCCTAGCAGATGGTACCGTGTAAAGGCTCAATATAGAGTCCAAAATAGGTCTGCTCAGACCAAAAACGTGGACAAGGCCCCCGACAGGTAGTGCCAACTAACTCTGTCAAAGGCGAAAGTTGGTAATATAATGAACATCCTTATCTGGTTTCGGAATGGGTACCAATATAACCTGCAACATTTCCAGAGGGAGAGGGAACCCATCCTGTATACTATTAAAAGTTCTTAATAAAACAGATGTTTTTAGAAGTCCCAACAATTTATAGAAGCCTGCGGAATAACCGCCGTGGCCCTGTGATTTGCCTGGTTTCCTATTTTTAATAGAGAGTTCAATCTCCAAGGCAGTAAAAGATGTATTTATCTCCTCCAGAGTTTTCTTCACAGTTTTTGGTAGGTTTAAAACCTTCAGAAATCCTTCAATCTTCTTATCAGATGTTTTCTATTGCTGAATATTGTAAAAGGCAATATAATTAGAGGCAAAGGCATTCCCTATATCTTGGAAAGTATGCGTAAAGTATAGTTATTATATGGAAAACTTTGCATTTTGCTTTTTTAAAACACTTAGAAATGTTTTTTTTCCCTCCCAAGCTCAATCTAAATGCTTATTAAACTGAGTGGAGAAGTCAGTATAAACCTGCAAAGGCAATAAATGCAGTGTGCACCCATACAACATATAATCTTAATAATTTTAAACGTTTTTAATAATTTTTAAATATTTTTAAAAGCACCTAGCTTAGATGAAAAAATATTGGAGATTTAGTCACAATATATGGCCATATTTTGCATAGCCCACCACTACGCCAAAGTACTCCAAACTTGGTGAGTCCTATCTCTAGCTACTTACTTGGAATGAATCTCTCTGACAATCTGTCTTGAACTAGAATTTATACAAATCTCACTGGACACCATATACAGAGCACCTGTGAGTGGGTGGAGTGCACGCCCAAAAGCTGGTCAGGCTTCATAAATATGCAAAAACAATGGTTTGGACAGCACCCCAGAACCGGCATATGTTGCACAGAGCACCACTAAGGCGACCAAAATTGTGGTCGCCTTAGTGGTGCTCTGTGCAACATATGCCGGTTCTGGGGTGCTGTCCAAACCATTGTTTTAGTATAAACCTGCAAACCCAATATTTGTGACTAAATGAAATCATTTTAAATTTTTTTAAAAATTCTAGTTTTGAGGAATATATAGTTATGTAACTTTATATGTAGATCAACCTTTCTATTTCAAACTAAATTATTACTCTTAATAAAGTCTATGTAATACAGTTGTCTAAATGTAGTACTTCAGCTTTAATTTCAAATAATACCTTAACTTCAGCCAGATAATATAACAGATTTTGGGAACTCTATAGTACCTATAGAAGAGATACTACTAAAACCGCTAATATAAAATATTTTTCCTTCTTTCATGTCCTCTCTACAGAGGCGTCGCTATGGGGGGGGCTACTGGGGCTGAAGCCCCGGATCTCCCCTCCATAGCGCCGGATGGCGACTCTGACCACGCCCCCTCACGCTAGGCCCCGCCCCTCGCGCTCGGTCCTCCCCCTGCATGCTGCAATCTGGATGCTGGACAGCACCAGACTCCGCCACCTCGCGCTCGGCTCCGCCCCTGATTGTGAGTCTGGCAGAGTGTAAGAGAGAGTGCTAGGTATGAGTCTGCACGTGTACGTATGTGAGCGGTAGAGTGTAAGTGGGTGTCAGTGGCAGAGTTATGAGTGTGCCTGTGTATGTATGTAAGTGACAGAATGTAAGTGGGTGTGAGTGGCAGAGTTATGAGTGTGCATGTGTATGTATGTAATTGGCAGAGTGTAAGTGGGTGTGAGTGGCAGAGTTATGAGTGTACATGTGTATGTATGTAGGTGGCAGAGTGTGAGTGGCAGAGTTATAAGTGTGCACGTGTGTGAGTGGCAGAGTGTAAGTGGGTGTGAGTGGAAGAGAGTAAGCGTGAGTGGCAGAGTTATGTGTGTGAGTGGGAGAATGTCAGTGTGTGTGTGAGTGGCAGAGTGTGAGTGTTTGGAAGAGGGTGTGAATGAGTGTAAGCAGGGCCGGTGCAAGGATTTTCGTCTACACAGGCGAAGGTGCATTTTGGTGCCCCCCTGCTCTGATCCGCCACGCCTCCCACACCATTAAGCCTCCTTACATTATATATATATATATATATATATATATATATATATATATATATATATATATATATATATATATAAGAATAATGTATAGTGTAGAAAATAAATACATCTAAATATTCAACTTGCATGCTCTAAATGTGTCACACATTGAAACCCTTAAACACAAAGACACCCTTGCAGTCACACACAGAGACACACTTACCACTTACACACACCCCCTTACACAGACACACTTACACACCCTTACACAGACACACTTACACACCCTTACACAGACACAGTGACAAACTTACACACACCCTTACACATACACAGTGAAACAATTACACACACCCTTACACAGACACAGTGACACACTTACACACATACACAAACCCTTACACAGACACAGTGACACACTTACACACACACCCTTACACAGATACAGTGACACACACACACACACACCCTTACACAGATACAGTGACACACACACACACCCTTACACAGATACAGTGACACACACACACATCCTTACACAGGCACAGTGACACACTTACACACACACCCTTACACAGAAAGTGACACACTTAAATACACCCTTACCACTTACACACACACAGTTACACCAATTCACACATAACCTGAGACACACTATTTTGCCACTCAATATGTCAGTATTTAGCCACTCAATATGCCAGTATTTTGCCTCTCAATATGCCATTTAATATCCCAGGATCTTGCTACTCCAATATGCCATTTAATATGCCAGGATTTTGCCACTCAATATGCCAGGATGTTTCCCCTCAATATGCCATTTAATTTCCCAGGATTTTGCCCCTCCAATATGCCATTTAATATGCCAGGATTTTACCCTCCAATATGCCAGGATTTTAACCCTCAATATGCCAGGATGTTGCCCCTCAATATGCCATTTAATATGCCAGGATTTTGCCACTCAATATGCCAATTAATTTCCCAGGATTTTGCCCCTCCAATATGCCAGGATTTTAACCCTCAATATGCCAGGATGTTGGCCCTCAATATGCCATTTAATATTCCATTATCTTGCCCCTCCAATATGCCATTTAATATGCCAGGATTTTGCCACTCAATATGCCAGGATGTTGCCCCTCAATATGCCATTTAATTTCCCAGGATTTTGCCCCTCCAATATGCCATTTAATTTCCCAGGATTTTGCCCCTCCAATATGCCATTTAATATCCCAGGATTGTGCCCCTCCAATAGGCCTGGATTGGGCCACTCAATATGCCCGGATTTTGCACCTCCAATATACCAGGACTGTGCCACTCAATATGCCTGGATTTTGCCACTCAATATGCCCGGATTTTGCCCCTCCAATATGCCAAGATTGTGCCACTCAATATGCTGGGATTTTGCCCCTCCAATATGCCAGGACTGTGCCACTCAATATGCTGGTATTTTGCCCCTCCAATATGCCAGGATTGTGCCACTCAATATGCTGGGATTTTGCCCCTCCAATATGCCAGGACTGTGCCACTCAATATGCTGGTATTTTGCCCCTCCAATATGCCAGGATTGTGCCACTCAATATGCTGGGATTTTGCCCCTCCAATATGCCAGGACTGTGCCACTCAATATGCTGGGATTTTGCACCTCCAATGTGCCAGGATTGTGCCACTCAATATGCTAGGATTTTACCCCTCCAATATGCCAGGACTGTGCCACTCAATATTCTGGGATTTTGCCCCTCCAATATGCCAGGAGTGTGCCACTCAATATGCCCGGATTTTGCCCCTCCAATATGCCAGGATCGTGCTACTCAATATGCTAGGATTTTGCTACTCCAATATGCCAAGATTGTGCCACTCAGTATTCCAGGATTGTGCCCCTCAATATGCTAGGATTAGAAGAAATACTTATGATGTGTATGTGAGAGTTGCAGGTTTACATACGTGTCGGTGTGGCAGAATATCTGTGTGGGAAAGGCCATCTGTGTGTATAAGGGTGTCTGTTTTAGGTTGTCTGGGTGTGTGTGTAAGAGAGTGTGTGAGTGTAAGGTTGTCTATGTAAGGGTTTCTATGTGGGGATGGGTGTCTGTGTGTGTGGGGGGGGGGGGGGGCTGTGATATCCCTATATTATGGCATATTATGAGACTGTTGGTCTACTTTTTTTTCTCAAAGTCTGGTAAAGGGTGTTTGCAACATACACAACATTTTGTATGCTCAGTTATTTTGAAATCATGGGAATTACTCTGTGTGTAAAGGTGTGTGTATGTATGTGTAACTGTGCAAGTGTGTATGTGGCTGTATGTGTGTATTTGTGGCTGTGTATTTATGTGTATAAGTGTTACTTCGAGTAATGTGAGTTTCTTGCGTGCCTTATTGTCTTATTGTGTATTATGGTCCAGTAATGTACAGCATGAGTGTGTGATAAACTCACACACTGCACATTACTGTGAGTTTTATTGCTGTTGAGACTGTGATACACTCACACACTGCACATTACTATGAGTTTTATTGCTGTGGAGTCTGTGTTATACCTACACATTTGCACAATGCTGTGGAGTCAGTCACAGACAGACATACAGTCAGTCACAGACAAACACACACAGTCAGTAACAGACAGACAAACACATACAGTCACAGACCCATACAGTCGATCACAGGCAGACATACACACAGTCAGTCACATAAACACACAATCAGTTACACACACACACACATGCAGTCAGTCATACACACACACACACTGTCAGTCACATACACTTACACACAAGTCATTTGTTGTTGTTTACGATATAAAAAGGGCATCTTTCAATATGTCCCCCTCCTGGCTGCTATACCTCATTCTAGCCTGGTCTGTGCCCTGCTGTTGTTTCTAGCCCTGCTGAGCACACTCAGTGCTCGGACACTGTAAGAATGTGCAGCCCGTGCACACACTGGTCCCTCGCGCTCCGTTGGATAAATAAATAAATAAAACTATCCCAGCGGCGAAGGCACCATGCAGGGACAACAATAACTGGGCGCCAGGTATAATTTCCTGGTGCCCGGGATTTTTTGAGCCCTGATATAAACCTATTGTTCATTGGCATCATATATATCAGTCTGTATGCTGCCTAACCATGTGAGCTTATTTACTCCACTTCTATCAAATCTATCTCAGGCTCCAGCCCCGGATCTTTTGGAGACCTAGCAACACCCTGCCTCTCTATGTACAGTACAGAGCTGAATTATGAGCAAATTATTTATTATTTACATACCTGTAACCAAATAATGCTCTTTTTCTTAAAATGTTTCAAGATGCCGGACTCCACTCACTTTATCGTCTATTTGTACTTTCAGTTTTGTGGAAATTCATGGGGTGTTAACTTCCTCCAGATCACATGCTTCCTTCCTCAACATTAGTAAAACGTACATGCAATGCACAATATAAACCCACATCTATTCTCCAACAATAGATTTTAGCAGCTATTTATGACTTATATAAGGCTCACTTATATATAGTCTATGAGGTCTCAGTTGCAAGTGAGTTGAGATGAGATGCACATTTAATCTCACCAATTTAGCATTACACTGCGCAGAGACCCACCTGGGGAGTTTCTCATGCAAAGCAAACTCACTAGGATTGCCCCTGCACAATGTATAACTAAATTGGTGCAATGAAATGTCCATCTCACCTGCCCCTCACCTTAGTAAATAGACTGCTATGCTCCTGGGTTCAAGGGGTGAACAAACTGGATTACTTGATTCTTAATCTGTCACCACAATCCATGGTTCTTCACCTGAAGACAAGTTTATATCTTAGTAAATATGGGTAGTACTATAGTAACACAGTAATTTAGGTTGAAAAAAAGACACAAGTCCATCAAGTTCAACCCTTCTATCTATCATTCCTGCTTTTGATCTAAAGAAGGCAAAAAACCCTAAGGAAGCTATTTCGAATTTTGCCTCCTGTCCTCAAGCACGTTCACTTTGGGGATTAGGGAACTCAGTAACAGTACTAGTCTGAAAAGAAAGAAGAGTTTCAGTAAAACACAGGTATCTGTAATACAACAGGTATTCCCCAAAGAGCATAGATCCCTGTTTGGCAAAAATCGCAGACCTCGTGCTACCCACTGGACAACTAAAGTATACCCCCTTTCCTAGGGCAACTAAGGTGGAGAGACATGTTCTGCTGGGAGGAAGAAGATGTGGTGCTTTGGGAAGGAAAAGGTAGAAGGGAGCTGCAATGCTGGGGAAGGGCACATTTTGAGATGATTGTGATGCTGGAAAAGAGAGAAGGATGCCAAATTATTGGTCTGATACTATCCTCCCCTTATTCAATGATAGCTAACATATGGCCCCCAGCTGTTTTCACTACAGTTACCACAATGCTCAGACAAACCATTCTACTGGCATCATCCATAACAGTTGCAAAATCGTCATCAGTTTTACCCCTCACCCCTTAGGGATAGGGTTAACATTATAACACTCATGAAAAAAAAAATTGTGGACGTTTGTAATATTGATAATGATACACATGGCTATACAAATTCAAGACTAGTTTCACGAACACCACCATCAAGTCAAACACATTCTATGACCCTATCACTGATCTGTAACCTTCAGAGGGATTTACAGAGTCAGAGTACTGAATAGATTTTCACCTCCTTAATCACTGAACGAGCTGGAGCTTTGGTTCTTGATGACGAGGCAGTATTCTACTACTGGATAAGTTAGTATGAAGTCAAATATATCATGATATAAATATATTATTTGGTGCTTCTGTTACTTTGCTGGCACCCTGTACGTATGTGTGTATTTATATATATATATATATATATATATAATAAAAAATGATTTTCTTAAACATAAATACTCCATATATATAGGCAAAGTTATATTACAAGCATTTAGACCTTGAAACCCTGAAGTAATAATGTAAAAAAACACTGTAGCAAGCAATGTCACAAGGGAACATGACATGTCACGTGACATCCAGCGCTCAGTGAAATAGGCGGCATCGATGGCGTGCTGGTATATAGTCAGTCCTGAATGCAAATCTGTCCGCTGGGGTACATCCTGAGGGCAAATATTGCCCGTGGGGCAAGTCCTGAGGAAAAATCTGGCCATTGGAGCTAGTCCTGACGGTAAATATGGCCTTTGGGGGCTAGTCCTGAGGGTAAATCTGGCTGATGAAGGGACTTTTATTAACAATATAGCACTTCATATATTGGATTTCATTGTGTTTCATTTAATATTATTAATTTACATAATATCAAATGAGTATTAAATTATAGTAATTGCCTGACATAGACAAGAAGAAAATCTGCATATTATATGCAAACCCTGGTAGTTATGCCACTGGCTCATACTCTGAAAACATATGACAAGTAAAGTGTCTCCAACAAGGTGCTAAAGACACCTGAAAATATGATCAATATTAACAAACATCAAGTCTTTTCTTAGTTTTATTATCAGGTAAGATTTTCATTTCTCGTAAGGTGGCAGATAAAGTTGTTTAGTTAGCCCGGAAACCAGGTAAGGTATCTCCTTAGCACCTCTGCTTGACTCATACTCTAGAGCCACCATGCAGATGACACGGGTCAGTATTTGCAGAATTTCCAGTTTTCCCCCATGTTCTTGCAGTATTTTACAGAGAGCTTGGATAAACCATGAACCTTGCCCTGTGTTTCGCCATGCAAAATATCCTGAAACAATAAACACAGGCCAATGTTATAGAATTACAATATATAATTATGTATTCCATGTATTTATGCAGAGCTACACAATGCCAGTGTAAGAAAAATGCAAATATCTACTTATTAATAAATATAATGGGGTCTAATCACGAGAAAGTGAAATGTAGAAATCAAGGATTACAAGCTGAGATGTAAAAACAGGCAGAGAATTAATGTCTGATTTTAACAGCTCACTTGTCAGTTCAACACAGTTCACTTTTCAATAAATAGACTGCAATGTATATAAATTGTATGCACGTCATGTATAATGCAAACTGTAACATTTACCATTAACACTAAACCCTCTATACAACCTGTTCATCTGTTCTACATTTTGTATTGTTGATTTCAGATATTTTGTTTTTGTTATGTGACTGTATTTAATAAAATATCTAACTAAACAAGTGTGACTGGGCACCGCCATTTTGTGAAATAAAGTGTTTGCTTGGTGCCACCACCTAGTGACTTTACAGCACAACTTTCTCACTTTGGGGCTGGAGACTCAGAATGTAGTCTATAAGTCAGAATTCTGATCATAGACTTGCATTTGAATGTTAGGGTAATGTAACTATTACATCACAAGGGGGCGGAGTTATTAATCTGTTTCATCAGGTAAATCGCCTCTCTTTGTTTTGGAAGGAAGGTAAAAAAACTTGTACACAGCCACCTAGTCCTGTATTTACCACAAGGCATCCTAGGCAGTTGCCCAGGGCAGCGCCCTCCAGCACTGAAAAAAAACGCACGGGCAGCAGATCGCGACGATAGTTTTTTTCTTAGGGGGTCGGAGTGATGACAGGTCACATGACCTGACGTGCGCCAGGACGTCATGCTGCCTGCCACTAGACACCAGGGATCAGGGTAAGTCCTGGGGTGAGGGGGCATGTGATGGGGGTGATGCAGGCATGTAATGGGGGTGATGGGGTTAATGGAGGCATGTAATGAGGGTGATGGGGCATGTAATGGGGGTGATGGGGTTAATGGAGGCATGTAATGGGGTGATGGGGTTAATAGAGGCATGTAATGGGGGTGATGGGGTTAATGGAGGCATGTAATGGGGGTAATGGAGGCATGTAATGGGGGTGATGGGGTCATGGAGGCATGTAATGGGGGTGATGGGGTTAATGGAGGCATATAATGGGGGTGATAGGGCATGTGATGAGGGCAATGGAGGTATGTAATGGGGCAATGGAGATATGTAATGGGGGTGATGGGGACATGTAATGGGGGTGATGGGGACATGTAATGGGGTGATGTGGGTTATGGGGCATGTCGTGCGTGGGTAGGGGGGTGCCCGAATTTTGTCTCCCTAGGGCAGCACAAAACCAAGATACACCACTGGCTTTGGCACTGCTCAAACTATGGTGTGCTGGTCACTTTCCTGTTCTTCCTTAGTCTAGTCTAGATACCAAAGTCACTTTGGTGGAAGGTTAAGTTTACTGTTTGTTTAGCGAATGTGTGCGTAGTCCACACAGAGCCGAAGCTATCATAAGGCAAACTAAGTGTTTGCCTAGGATGCCAGCTTAACGGGGCTGCTTGGGAGCTGCTGCTTAGCAATCTCCCAATCGGCAAGGCCAGCATAGTGCTCTACACCTACTCCTCTCATTGCACTGGCAGATTTGAGCTTGATGTTGCAATTGCATGTATAAATGTAGTACTATAATGTCATTCTCCTAACCCCTTACTATTGCATTTGTACTAGTATAAATGCTGTTGCTGAGGTTATGATAGCGTTAATTGGATTTTTTTAAAACAGTTTGAATAAAACTTGTGGTTTGGTTTCTTTCTCTCTCCCCTATTAAGGTTGGAGAATCTATTTTGGAAAATCCAATTCAAATGAATAGGAATCATTTCTTTTGGTTACTGTTTCTGGGCAGAATTTTCTTTTTCTCACAGCTATGGAGTGTGGGTGTTTCTCATTAGCTTCAAGTTTTCAAACCTTGCTTCCCAGCTGCTGGTCAGAGAATAAACTGGCATATACTATAAAAAATACATGCCAATTTTTTATTCATACTAGTGGCAGTGAATTTTTCCGTTGTGATTCTGTAGTAGAAGCACACATGAAAATATAAGTTTACTTGCCCTTTAAACTTAATCTAACTGTGAGTATTTCTTATTTTAACCAAGGCAAAGTGTAAAATATGCATTTTAAAATACTTTGAAAGTATTTTAATATGCATTAAGATTCAGAGGGTGCATTTTGGGAACCAGACAGTCCCTTTAGCATGTCCCTTTAGCATGTCCCTTACCAGGTGGTGTGGCATAGAAATACAAAAAATCTTCATCTGCTGGAAATATAAAAGCAGGATCTTCTTCATCTCCAGATCCACTGTCAGTCTCAATTCCCCAATCATAATTCTTTCCCCTACACGCCTGATGTATTGAAATAAAAACAGAATGTTAGCGACTTTGTGAACTATAGAAACACAACCACACAGAATAAACTGCAGAATTCCAACTGAAAAATACATTTAAAGCATTTTGAATAATGTGGACATGAGGGGGGTGCTGCTGCCTGCTGCCCAGGATACTGATTGCTCCACTTAGCACTGCGCACCAGATTTGTTTTTATTGTTTTCACTGAGTTAATAAGAACATAACATATACAATACCAATCTCACTTAGTCACGGTCCTTTAGGTTAAATCAGCTGTTTCTTAGGCTCTTAGTAAAATTGTTACAAATATATTTGAGACCGTACCATTAAATAATATACTGTAACATTTTATACAAACAAATCTACAGAATACAAATACAATTGACAAATTAGTGTTGGATTGTTAACGCGAATGGATGGAGCCAACCCTTCAGTTCTAGTGGCTTGATAATAGTGAAGGCCTCTTGAAACGTCTCAGAACCAATTGTCTAATCCCCTGAGATTTTGTTAAGCCACCTCTCCCATTTCTCATCCTGCTTATGATTTGTTTTAAATTGGAATTTTTAGTTGGTAAATAATTTGGTTTTTAACTTACATCCAAATAGGAGGGATTGCTGAGTCTTAGAGCTATTGGTCTTTTTGTGGCGAGTAAGATGTGAGTAATAAAATCGCGATTTTTCCCAGCCCAAGTGTGCGTCTTCAGATGTAATAGATAGGATTCAGGATTATAGGGGGATCTGTGTTTCGCACAGGTTCTTAATCTTTTGGGCTATCATTTTACAAAAAAGTTGGATTGGGCCACACGACCACCATGTGTGGAGAATATCTCCTTTGCACATCTCCAGCATTTATCTGATTTATTTGATTACATTTATGCGATTCTGCTAGGTGTCAAGTACCAACGATTTGCTATTTTGAACTGGATCTCGTTGAGATTAGGACAATGTACTGCTTTATAAGTATTCTTTAATGTATTAACCCATAATTCCTGAGAGATCTGAATCCCCAGGTCTTTTTCCCATTTTTTGATGCTTAGTGGGGGGCATTCTGTTTTACTCAATACAGTCAAGTAAAAATATTTATATATATATTTTTATGAATTTCTCTGTGTGTCTTTAGGTTATTAGTCACCAGATTTTACATATAACTCCTTATATACTTTCATATGTCTCTTATTTATAAACAGTATATTTTTTAAATGCGCTTTAAAAACATATGATTTTTGCTATTCTGAACAATAAAAGGGTTCAATGCTATGGGCTGGTATAATGGTGCAATGCTATGGGCTGGTATAATGGTGCAATGCTATGTGGGCTGGTATACAATTGTGTCCATGGTTGGTTTTTATTCTCATTTGACCCTGAATATTTATCAGGTTATAACGTGCTATTTGCGGAGACAGTACATACTGGAAAATAAATCATTTATCTAGCTATGTTGGTATAGACTGATTAAGAACTGTAATTATTTGAAATCGAATATTCACCTGTATAAAAAACAGCTTTGGTTTTCCAGCAAGGCTCTTGCAATTTTGTCTACAGATAAACTGAGCCAGCCACTTTAGTGTGAATGGATAATCAGTTGAATTTATTCCATGTTCATTACCATGACTTAATACAGCACAGACAAAACAACTTCTCCCACTGTGGTCCTCGGCAGCCACTAATATACAAAGAAACAACATTTTATACATTTTGCATACAAATTGCCATATTGCTTTCAAGCCTGTTTCATTGTATGTCATAGATTCAGTGAATTAAAGGACAATGTAAGTATTTTTTATATCTCGTCTTGAAGGAAGCAAGGGTTGAAATAAATAGTGTGCACTTGTCCCAAGTAAACCCAACGAGTATCAGTGCGTATCAGCCTCCCCACTGGCTCCGCCTCCGCACCGGCTCCGCCTCAGCTGTAAAGCATAGCTGAGGCAGAGCAGATGATGAGTCTGATACACGCTGTCAGTGTCAGTGCCCCGCTAATCTACAGCAAAGTATTACATTTTATTGTATAAAATCTCTTACATGGAGGTCAGTAGTGATGAATGTAGTTTCAGAGGTATATTGTCAATCCATACATTCTTCTAGGAGAAAGTCTACTAGACAGGCAAAACGCATCCAGAATTGATGCGCACTGCGATACCGATTTTTTCTGTTCATATTTTGCTGCTATGTATGTATTACCTCTGATCACTACTGACCTACATGTAAGATATTTTATGCATTAAGATTTAATACTTTTGCTGTTTAATACATGTTTGGTTTCTTTTGTGAGGGTATTCACAAACAAGGAGACATAATCCAGGACCATCCAGCTTAATCCTTGCATTGCACTCAAAACAATGTGGGGCATATTGGAGTTTAATACTACACAATTGTGCTTCTGTGTTTTCTTATTCCCTTATGCCTATCGAGGCAAGAGAAGGCCAAGTGAATATACAACATCTGGCCTATTTAAGGTTGTATTGCAATTTGGGAGAAATCCTCCCCAACACTATACAACAAATGGCGGGGGACTACTATTTTTTAATTTGTTTTTGTTGAAGCGCAGCTATACAACATTTTTGTTTGTGTATTTATGTATTACTTGTGATTGGGGTATCACTGTATGGTTGCAGCATCACCTAAATTCAGCACTGTGGTCACTCCTTGTGTACCTCTTTTTTCCCATTAGTGGAAAGACATTGAAGTCTTTCCAATTTAATAGGTCTCTTTTCACTAAAAGGTCAGTTGAGGTGAGATGAACATTTCAACTATACATTGTGCAGGGACAAACTTGGTCAGCCAGCCAAGGGTTATCCAATGGTAAATCTTAATTAGCTTTCAATTGTTAACAATGCATTATGCATGGCCAACTCTGTTCTTCTTGCAGAAGAAACTCACCAGGTTTGTACCTGCTTAATGCATGATTCATTTCACCTGCAACTCCTCTTTTTTAGTAACAGGCCCCTGGCCCTCATTACGGACATTTGTATGGAGAAATTACTGACCTTTTTCCATCACTGTTTTGATTTCTGCAAATGTCAAATTTCTTTCTATTCTCACTTGAAACCCTAATCCTTTAAATGTCTTCTTGAGAGCTTTACAGTCTTTTTCTGTACCGTGTCTCACAGGTAACTCTGTAAAATAAATCCCCCAAAAAATCACACTAACTGAAGAAGTATAAAGACAAAAACAATGGAGTTGTGTAGGAAAGAGCAGAGTAACTGTAGGGAGAGGAAGTTGGTATTAAACGTGCTACATGCAGAAGAGGATATACAGTAGAAGCAAAGGATGGAGATATGTGAAACATCTGGAGTTGATGCAGGAAGGATTGAAGGTAGGTACGTTAAATCCTTCAGTGGAAGAAGGATAGGTATGTTAAATGTGAAGAGAAGCGAGGAGGAATGGTCATAATGGGATAATGCTGAAGAGTATGTAGCTAGAGCAGGATAAAACAGTGGCAATATTTTCCTTAATAACATCTCATGTTTTAACATGACATACCTGGATTGCTAAAATATTTCAAGTTTAGTATTAAGCATGTATTCTTTTCAGGGTTATCCATCCTATAACTGTTTTCTGTAGTAAAGCCGTGCACACCATAATTACTGTGAAGAATAATATTAAAATATCAAGGCCCAGATTATTACAAGAATTATTAAATATTTAAAAAAAAAAACACAGGTCTTAAATTATTATGTAAACCGTGAGGTAGTTGACTGCAAAAAAACAATAAAATAAGTTCAGATGGATGAATGCATGGTGTTATTTTTTGGTATACATGATGTCTCAAATGTAGAATTTTTAACCAATTATGACTTATTTACAGAAGGATATCTGTTTGGTAAAATCATATTTGTGTATAGATTCAGCCCACTGAATTTTACAAAGAACAGTTTTGATATCAAACTGGAGCAGTCACCAGTGATTTCTTTATTATATTTAGTTTCAAAATTCGTCTGTAGTTTCTGTCTTCTTTTTCAGACAGTTTAATAGTTTCGTTATTAGAGTAAACCTGAAAAACTGCTTCTATTATCACTTCTTGTGCCATTTTCTGAATGCATAAGTTTTCTACTTGTTTATGATGAGGTAGGGTCTGCCTTCCTCTTTTAGGAAGCTTTTTCCAGGACATGTCAAGTTCCACAAAAGGGTTAGATGAAAAGGGAGGTATAATCATGCAAATCAGGTCAAGATGGATGCCTCCAGTAAGCTGAACATTTGGTAAGGTGATAAGCCCACTTTATAATAATTTCATACACTGCATTTTATGTCTGGCTATCAGAAAGCCACCCCTTCAAGGACAACTGTCAGCAAAAAATAAGTTGTGTTTAATTGAAAGATTGAATCAAGTGTAGGCATTTTAAACAGAACTATTTTTATGAAAGAATATAAATAAAGTACCTTATTGAGGCCTCTCTGCTTGTATAACTCTGTCAGGGGGCAGACATGTTGTTTAGAATCTTGTGGCAGATGAATGAAGATCTAATCAATCTGACCCACAATGTCTGCCCCCTAATAGACCAATATATGCAGAGATGGTTCAATAAGGTACTTTATGTGTATTCTTTCATTAAAGCATTTTTAATAAAAATGCGTAGCAACTACACATAAATAGAACTTTTTTTTTTTTCCAACAGCTGTTTCAGTGTCACACAATAACTCATAATAATTCAGAAATGTCAGGGGGTTTATTGATTTTATTTGGTGGGAATACAGAGGCATTTTGGCAGCCTCCGGACCCTGCAAGGGTATTGATTTTATTGGGATAGGAAACAGAGTAATTTGGGCAGCCTCCAGACCCTGGGGGGATTTATTAAGTAGCCGAAATATGGAAAATTCCAGCAATTTTGACCAATCTGGCCCAAGTTCAAGTCGACCCTAAGAAACCATACTTGTGCCTTCCATCAGTCTGGGAAAGGACAGAAATAGAATCAATCAGATAAAAAACTTCCACTTACTCAGTTTGTTCCTGCTTTGCCATAATGTATACGTCTTATGATCACCACAGCGTATAAAAATGATCTGTAACTAAAGCAATATTTAACACCTTGATATATTAAGCAATGATGTTGGTTAAGATGCTGATCACTGTTTTAAAACAATTACATTTTTTGACAAAATCTGTGAATTTGAAAATCTGAGGTAAAAAGATTTTGGTCTTTTGTGGCACCACATATAACACTAGAGGCAATTTAATTGTTCACCGTTACAGCAGTTTATTTTGCCACAAAATGAAAGTTTTTCTGTGTATCTGTATATTTTCTTGAAATTCTGCTAACACAGATTACATGTAATTCTATGTACCGTATTTGCTCGATTATAAGACGACCCTGATTATAAGACGACCCCCCAAACTTTGTATATTCCTTTAGGAAAAAAACTAAAAGCCTGAATATAAGACTACCCTATCGGAAAAAAAAAGTTTAACTTGTATGTATGTAAATTGCTTTTTAATATGTAATAAAAAATTGATATTATACAAATGTATTTCTTGTTTTTATTTCCTTGCGGCCTCTCTCCCTCCCCCCTCCAGTGTAGTCTCTCTCTCTATCTCCCCCCTCCCTCCCCTAGTCTCTCTCTCTCTATCCCCTCTCTATCTCTCTCCCCCTCTCTCTCTCTATCCCCCCTCTCTCTCTCTCTATCTCTATCCCCCCCCCTCTCTATCCCCCCCACCCTCTCTCTCTCTATCCCCCCCCCTCTCTCTCTCTATCCCCCCCCTCTCTCTCTCTCTATCCCCCCCCCCTCTCTCTCTCTCTCTATCCCCCCCTTCTCTCTCTATCCCCCCCCCTCTCTCTCTATCACCCCCCCTCTCTCTCTCTATCCCCCCCTCTCTATCCCCCCCACCCTCTCTCTCTCTATCCCCCCCCCCTCTCTATCCCCCCCCTCTCTCTCTCTCTATCCCCCTCTCTCTCTCTCTCTCTATCCCCCCCTCTCTCTCTATCCCCCCCTCTCTCTCTATCCCCCCCCTCTCTCTCTATCCCCCCCCTCTCTCTCTCTACCCCCCCCTCTCTCTCTCTATCCCCCCCCCCTCTCTCTCTCTATCCCCCCCCTCTCTCTCTATCCATCTCCCCCCTTTCCCTGGTGGCTAGTGGGGGCAGCTGGGGGATGTCTGCACTATACGTGCAGATATCCTCCATGCTGCCCGACACCTCCGTCTATTATGACGGACAGCTGGTCCGTCATAATAGACGGAGGTGTCGGGCAGCATGGAGGATATCTGCACGTATAGTGCAGACATCCCCCAGCTGCCCGCTTTTCCCTGGTGTCTAGTGGGGCAGCAGAGGAAGTCTGCGCGATGAGCGCAGACCCCCCCTGCTGCCGCCCGGCACGCTCGCCGGGACTTCTGTGACGAAAGCGGAAGTTCCCGGCTTCTTCACAGAAGCCCCGGCGGTCGTGCCGGGCGGAAGCAGGGGAGTCTGCGCTCGTTGCGCAGACATCCCCTGCTGCTAGAGAGGGGGATCCAGGTCCCCTGCAGCTCTGCTGGGGACCTGGATCCCAGTCTTATAGTCTGACCTCAATTTGAGGTCAGATTATAAGACGACCTCGAATGTAAGACGAGGGGGATTTTTCAGAGCATTTGCTCTGAAAAAAACCTTGTCTTATATTCGAGCAAATACGGTATTCTATAAACCGAAAATCTATAAACCGAACGACCTTCGGTTTATAGACTTTCGGCTTATAGAAAACATGTAGTACTATTGCCTTTCTATGAACCGTAAGAGAGCCAGAATTTCTTATGAATGGGGCTCTCGTTCGGTATATAGAAAGCCAATAGTATTACACGTATTCTATAAAACGAACGAATAAAACAAAACAAAACGAAAATAATGAACGAATTTCGTCTGAAACAAATGCAGTAATGAACGAAATAAATAACATTTTCGTCCGAATGGACGAAAACGAAACGAAAATTTTAGTTTTGCACATGTCTACTATTAATCCACACTGTATAGTGCAAGGATTTAGATTTGAACACTTGCAGGGCAACTAAACATGCTAATGGAAGCCTGTCACTGTCCCACATTAGGTTGTTCGGGACAGTTATTTTGAAAAAAATAAATAGCCCCCCCCTCGGGTTTCATTTTCACCTAAATGGCTTCCAGCCTCCATACTATACATTGGGGGCCAGGATAGAATTATAGGGGGCTGGGAGTCATTTGGCTGGCTCTGAGCCCCAGTTTTTTATGGGGGGGGGGGGGGGCAGAGATACTAGCCCTGGCTCCTCATTATTTTAATTTGAGGTTAGTGATCAGCTATATTTCCCAAATGTCTATTTATTCCCAAATTTGCCTATTTTCCACGCTATGAACCCATTTCGGGCAATATCAATGTATACTGAGTCAACCCTACAGCCAATGAATTGCTGTCATTTGAATTGATTCTGCTATGGCGGGAGTATCGCACAGACATGCGACTAGACACCAGGGGGAAGGGCAGTCTTTAACATGGGGCAAAAGGGGCAGCTGCTCCAGATCCAGTCATTCCTGGGGCGCCCATAGCAGCTGTTCCTTGAGCCCGTAACAACACCACTGCAAGATCTGTCCATGCGAATATGCGATATGACAGCTCCTAGTGTGCAGACTTTAAGTGACAAGTCCAGAGAAAACGGCTCATCCAATGCTATCTAGTAAGAGAAACTTAGAGTACTTATGGTATGGTTAATTCTCTGAAACTGCCTCTGTCTGGTAATAGAGGGGTTAATTCTCTACACTGCCCATGTCTGCTAATAGAGGCGTTAATTCTCTGAAACTGTCTGTGTGTGCAATATTGGTGTGTGCAAGCTGGATGCTGTGGCAAATCCTCTGGGTAAAAGGTGGTGCTGTGGGTTCAATGGAAAGGGATGTGGAGGCAATAATGAAAGCAGGGCAGGAGAAATTATCTGAAAGTGTCTCTGTCTGTTTAAAAAAAAAAAAAAAAGGGTTAAAACCAATTTAAGGTTATGAATCAGTGGTATCTGGTCCCAACAAGACTAAAAAAAATGTATGCATCAACAAGCGATATATGCCGGCGATGTGATAAAGCAACAGGACATTTTATACATATATGGTGGGAATGTGGAAAATAAAAAAATCTATGGCAACTGCTAAGTCAAATTACCGTATTTTTCGCCTCATAAGACGCACTTTTTTCCTCCTCAAAAGTGAGGGGAAATGTCTGTGCGTCTTATGGAGCGAATATAATACTTACCTCCATGCTGCTCTCCGTTGTTTGCTCTCCGTTGTTTCCTCTCCGTTGCTTCCTCCGTGCAGTCTAACCTTCTGCACTGAGGAAGGAAGCTCTGGGCGCTTTTTTTCCCCTTCTTAACTTTTCTGACGTTGCGCGACTTCAATAAAGTTAAGAAGAAAAAAAAAAAGCGCCCCGAGCTTCCGTCCTCCGTGCAGGAGGTTAGACTGCACGGAGGAAGCAACGGAGAGAAGCATGGAGGTAAGTGCTAGGGAAGGGGGGAGAAGGGTGGCACAAACTAGCAAATCCTGGCATAATAAGGGGGGAAATCCTGGCACAGTGAGAGGCAAAATCCTGGCATAGTGAGGGGCAAAATCCAGACACAGTGAGGGGCAAAATCCTGGCACAGTGAGGGGCAAAATCCTGGCATAGTGAGGGGCAAAAAAAATCCTGGCATAGTGAGGGGCAAAAGCCTGGCATTGTGAGGGGGAAAATCCTGGCACAGTGAGGGGCAAAATCCTGGCATAGTGAGGGGCAAAAGCCTGGCATAATGAGTGGCTAAAGCCTGGCACAGTGAGGGGCAAAATCCTGGCACAGTGAGGGGCAAACTCCTGGCATAGTGAGGGGCAAAATCCAGGCACAGTGAGGGGCAAAATCCTGGCATAGTGAGGGGCAAAATCCTGGCATAGTGAGGGGCAAAAGCCTGGCATAGTGGGGGGCATAATCCTGGCATATTGAATGGCTAAATCCTGGCATATTGAGGTTTTTTTTCTTGTTTTCCTCCTCTAAAAACTGGGTGCGTCTTATGGTCAGGTGCGTCTTATACGGTAGTAATATATTACAAATTCCCAACCTGAGTATACTACCTGAAACCATATTACTGCATCTATTTCCTGAAGACACAGAAGAGGACTGTAAATGCCTAACGATACAGCTAGCCACCGCAGCCAAAATAATAATCGCTAGGAACTGGAAACTACCAAAACAAATAACTGGGATAGAATTAAAAAGGCAGTTGATATACCAATTAAAAATGGAACAGGGCCTATATTGGATGAGTAAGAGTGCAGCAAAAAAAGCGAAAAAATATGAGGAATGGATTAAGATATTGAATAACACAGAAATATGGGACTAGTTTGCACCCCCGTGCCTGACCGACTTAAGTATTTGTATGTAATGTCATGTATAGCAATACTCTAGATGGGAATACCCGCCCTCCAGACTCACAATTAATGCCTGAACAGATAAAGAGATGAGGAAGGGCTAAATTGTACCTCATAATAATGATGAGTATTTATGTCTTTGGATGTTTAACTATGTCTTTATATATATTTATGTAATGTTTTGTCTTTTTTATATACATGTTTAAAGAAAATAAATAATAGTGAGTAATAATAAAAAAATAAAAAAGGATTAATTCTCTGAAACTGGCTGTCTGTGTGTGCAATTTTGGTTCTCTGGCAAGACTTGAGTGCAAGCTGGGTGCTGTGGCAATTCCCGTGGGTGTGAGGTTGGGCTGTGGCAAGTTATGTAGGTTCAATCAGGTGCAACAATTGCAAAAGACAATGGGGAAAATAATGAATGGAGGGCCGGAGAAATTGAATATTTGTGTGTCTATATATATATAGAAACACGCATAGATACATACATACATACATACATATATACATTTTTTTTTATAGAATTTTATTATTGTCCCCTACTTTTTTCCCTGTTCCTCCATGTGCCTTACCCTCCCCCTTAAGTTAGTCAATGTGGAGCAGCACCTGATTTATAAATACACGGAGGCTCCTATTATGCATAACTCTTCCTTTAATTCCCTCAGCAGCAAAGTTAGAAATAACATGTAAGATATGAAAAACAAATTTAAACCAATCAGATTCCATAACGTAAACCCCTCCCTCCTAGTATAAAACCCAATGTCCACAATAGCTCTTCCTCTTTCTTTGCTGCTCCCTCAGCTAAGTGAACTTTTATGTGTATTATTTAATGTATATTATTTAATGTATTATTATTTTGAATAAATTATTATATTTCCGTTATATATATTTTCTGCTTGACAGGGGACTTCCCATATACTGTCTTTGTTATATTATGTTTTTCTTTAACATTATGTTCTTACTTTCATTTTCATGCTGGGGTGAATATACCCCTCCCTCTCCTCCCGTTTTTTAGGTACCTGGTTTCTACCTATTTGTTGTGTCCTTTGGGACACTAGATGGTCAGTGTTAGTGGGGGACCTTATCCTCCCACTACCTGACAGTTTTTCGTTGGTTATTTACTTCAACCGTCGCGCTAGTTGTTCTAGCACGGCGGCCATCTTTTTGTAGCCCTTTGTGAGCTATCGCGCATGCGCGACGCTCGCGGCGGCCATTTTTTCGGAGTCCGTATATGTAACATACGGAGCTCCATTGAAATTATATGTTACTAGGCAGGGAAGTTGTTTTTCCCGCCCCCCAACGTTCCAACCCCTCGTTTTGGCGCCCTAGGACACTGGTGACGGTTGGTAGTACTGCAGCTCCGTTTTTACTATATATTTACTGTATTTTATTGCTGGGTTATATTTCATTATGCAGCCTGCTAATATTTCTGACAAGGATATTTCATCCTACCCTATGGTGGATGCATTATCACAGGGTCCATCTTCTAATCCTATGGGTTCTCAGGAATTGCAGGAATTGTTTGATGTGTATATGGCAAAATCTGTCACCCAAGCTGTTCAATCAGCAATGGGTCAGATGTCTGCCAGTTTGGCATCTTCTATTTCTGCAGTCCTTAAGGCTTCACAGGACCCATTATCCCACGTGGATTAGTCAGATAGGGATACCAGCAAACAAACGGTGGGCCGCAAAGCCACGGCCAAAGTGAAACATGCCCTCAAACCCTTATTACCGGACATGGTACGTCATGTCACAGATGGCGCGTCACCGCGCAAAAGAGCCTTGCATCAGGCTAAATCGATGCGATCATGGAAAAGGGCTAAAGCCCTGCAAGATGAGGACTCAGAGTCCATTTCAGAGGGGGCTTCAGAAGGGTCACGTTATTCCGACCAAGAGGAAATTGGCGTAACTTTTGAGACGCCTTATGATTCCGAAGGGGATACCCCGACCGAACCGAGCCTTTTACAGGCTGGTGGTGGTGTCTTGGATCCTAGTGGTAACCCACTATTCGATCCGGAACAACTTTTACACCCCAGATCCACCGATTGGGTGCCATCTACCCACGTAGCTGAATATATTGCGACTCGAATTCGCAAATCTCTAGATAAACCCACCAGAGATAAATTGAGGGCCGAATGCCCCAGGCCTATAGTACCTAATTTGGCCTGTAAGACCCCTGAGGTCGATCCTAAGGTAGCCCAGTTTTTATCAAAAACCGGCTGGAAAGCCCGCAAAAGGGCTAGATTACTCCTTGCGTAACTACCAGGACAGGGTCCTGGATGTTATGGGACCCTTGACAAAAATTTTCGAACTAGCCGAAACAGCCACTACCCAGGGCACTATGGTAGATCCGGAAAGTTTAAGAGGATGGGTCCAAAGGGCTATATGCCTTTTAGGGAACGCTAATACGGCTCTTGCCAGTGAACGCAGGAAGGCCATCCTGCTTAAAATTGAGCCTAAACTTATTAGTATGGCTGCTTCAGAACCGGGGCAAAAAGCCAATGGAATGCTTTTTGGCGACACTTTCGTCAAAGACCTTGGTTCTTTTGTTCAAACTTTCTCTGCTCTAGACAGAGCTCAGACCACCATGCGCAGGGTATTCCAGCCTCGGGTTTCTCAGAGGGCCGGCAGAGGTAGAGGCCATCTGGCCGGCCGTGGCGACAGGGGATTTTCACGTTACCCCAGAGGCCTCACACAACAGAGACCGGTGGTCTTCCAAGAGGTTAGAACATCTAATCCCCAGTTCTTTCCCCAGAGGGGTAGATCGTGGCAGGCAAGAGGTGTCCGCGGCTCCCTGCAACACAGACAGACATACGGTAAGACACACTTTTTTCCCCCTTTCCCGTCAGGGTATAATAGGGGGAAGATTAGCGGGTTTCACAGACCAATGGTACAGGATCACTTCAGATCCTTGGGTACTACAAACTGTAAAAGGGTTTTACATAGATTTTGTAACATGCCCTTTCCAGACAGTAATCCCCAAAGAGATAACATTATTGAAAGAGGACCAACAACTCATGGACTCAGAAGTCAAGGCTTTGCTCAAAAAAGGGGCTATTGTAATAGCAGATCAGGAGGAAGTCGGGTTCCTAAGCAATTTATTTTTGGTACCCAAGAAAGGGGGTGGATCTCGCCCGGTCATCAACCTTCGGCCTCTGAACGAATTTGTGCTTTACCAGCATTTCAAAATGGAAGGAATTCAATGCATTCGAGATCTACTTTGCCTCGGGGACTGGATGGTGAAGCTGGACCTCCAGGACGCATATCTGACGGTCCCGGTGGCGGAAGAACATCAAAAATACCTCCAATTTGTATGGCTCAACAAAATATGGAAGTTCGTGTGCCTTCCGTTTGGTCTCTCCTCCGCGCCTTGGTGCTTCACCAAGTTACTAAGGCCGGTGGTAGGTCAACTACGCAGGAAAGGTGTAAGACTCATTATTTACCTGGACGACATGCTCATCATGTCGCAGGATGTAAAGACATTACGTCTACATATGTCATGGACCATAAATCTTCTACAAGATTTGGGTTTTCTCGTCAATTGGGACAAATCTATGCTAACCCCTGCTCAACATATAGAATTCCTAGGTTTCTTGATCAATTCCGTACACGGTTCACTGCATCTACCAGCAGGAAAGGTCAAGACGATCAAGAAGGAAATAAAAGGTGCTTTAGCAAAACCCAGTTTGACTATTCGACACCTAGCTCGAGTCATAGGTCTATTGTCAGCTTCAATACAGGCAATATTTCCCGGCCCGTTACATTACAGGGCACTTCAACGTCTCAAGATTCGTTCACTACACCAAGGATGGACGTACGATCAGACAATACCTTTGGACTACGAAGCGAAAGAAGAGCTGAAATGGTGGCTACGTCACATGGAGGCCTGGAATGGCAGAGCTATATTCAGCTCATCCCCGGATTTGGTGATTGCATCAGACGCAAGTCTACACGGATGGGGTGCCACCAGCGGTTATTCGGTCACCGGAGGGCGGTGGTCGCGACCGGAACAAAATTTACACATCAATTGCTTGGAGCTCTTGGCAGGCACCTTCGCAGTGCGAAGTTTTACGCACAAGTTAACGAATTGTTCAATATTGCTGTGTATGGACAACGTATCAGCAGTACGTTATATCAATCACCTGGGTGGCACGAAATCTCCGGATCTCGCACACCTAGCAAGGGAATTCTGGCATTTTTGCCTAGAACACAACGTGTCAGTGCAAGCGATACACATTCCAGGTCTAGAGAATACAGGAGCGGATTGGGGTTCGCGGCACCTCAGGGACACGAGCGATTGGCATCTCCTTCCATCAATTTTCCGGAAACTTCAGGAATTGTGGGGCCCGTTGAATATCGATCTGTTCGCCTCTCGGCTGAACACCCAATGCCCAAAATTTTACAGTTGGAGACCGGATCCCGAAGCTCTGGCCACGGATGCGTTCCTTCAAATTTGGCCGATGAGCAGGCATTACGCATTTCCTCCGTTTTGCCTCATATCCAGGATGTTAGTACACCTTCGCAGATCCAAGACGTCAACGGTTCTAATCACACCTTGGTGGGATTCTCAACCGTGGTTTCCGACGTTACTGGAAATGTCAATAGATTGGCCGCGCATACTCCCGGTGGTTCCACACCTGCTGACAGATCCGGAAGGAAATCTTCATCCATTGGTTCGGAGCGAAAGCCTGATTCTGGTAGCTTGGTTACTTTCAGGGGACCCTGGTGCATACCAAACGTTTCACTGTCAACTGAAACACTCCTGGCAGCAGCTTGGGCACCAAGCACTCGAAAACTATATGGAAATGCCTGGAAGTCATGGGCTCATTGGTGCTTGGAACGAGACCTGGTTCCCGTATCAGCTCCTGTAGCGGACATATTAAATTTCTTGACATTCAAGTTCGATGGCGGATTAGCATATAGGTCAATCAACGTGTTACGTTCAGCGATCTCTGCAGGACATGAAGGCTTTGATGCTGGCCCGGCGGGCAGACACATACTAATATGTCGGCTACTGAAGTGTATGAGGTTATCAAGACCACCATTACCAAGATATTCTGATCTCTGGGATGTTACTTTACCTCTACAATTGTTGGAACACTGGCCAACCAATAAAGATCTTTCATTAAAACAATTGTCTGCAAAATTGGTTTTTCTTTTTTGTCTAATTTCGTGTAAAAGGGTAGCAGATGTTAGAGCATTAGACGTAAGTTCACGGTCTTTTTCTCCAGAAGGGGTCCTTTTTGATATTTCCAAAAGAACTAAAACTGCAATTAAGTCAGTATCCTACCCCTCCTTTCCATTACACCCACAATTATGTCCAGTTTTGTGCCTCAAAGAGTATGAATGCCGCACCGCTCATTGGCGTCGACCAGAGTATTCAGATCTGTTTCTCGCTTTACGCAATCCTCATTCCCCAGTGTCTACAGGGTCCTTAGCCAGATGGGTAAAATGGATACTTAAAGAATCTGGTGTTGATATCAGTATGTTTGGACCTCACTCAGTCAGAGGAGCCATGGCTTCCAAAGCTTTTAATCTAGGGTGTAGATTAGAAGATATCATGAAAGCGGCTGACTGGTCCAGGGAATCTACGTTTAAAGAATTTTATTTCAAACCTTGCACCCATTTTTCTGCTGTCGTGATTAATCAGCTTTAAAATTGCATAATAGGAGCCTCCGTGTATTTATAAATTTTAGGATTTTGCTAAGTCATGACGTAAAGTCATGATTTATAAATACACGGAGGCGAGTATTATACCCACCCGGTATGATTTTACCCTGCCCTAATACGACATTATAGATATTTATTATACTGAGTCTGTATATCGAATACAGTATTTATTTTCAATGTACCCACAGTAGATTACCCGTTTTTTCTTTCCTTCCCTACAGTTTGATGAGTTTCCTGTGAAAGTTTTTCGATCATTTACATCGTTCAGAGTTTACTTCGTTACGATTATCGAGATGAATTAGAAGTTGGATTTCGGTTATATCAGCTGTACCGTCATCAAAGAAAGAGGAAGAGCTATTGTGGACATTGGGTTTTATACTAGGAGGGAGGGGTTTACGTTATGGAATCTGATTGGTTTAAATTTGTTTTTCATATCTTACATGTTATTTCTAACTTTGCTGCTGAGGGAATTAAAGGAAGAGTTATGCATAATACTCGCCTCCGTGTATTTATAAATCATGACTTTACGTCATGACTTAGCAAAATCCTAAAATTATTCAGTAAGAGTTCAGTAATGAACTACTGGCCTCATATCTGAAGAAGACAAGGGCTATAACCATTTCCTCATGTTTACACTGTGTATGTGTGTTTTACACACGGTTTAAAGGTAAGAGGTAAGATGCAAATCAGATGAACATTTCATGTCACAATTTGAATTAATTCCTCCGCTAAGCAAACTAACCAGGATTGTCCCTACACAGGGTATAGCTAAATCTGTGAGATTAAATGTTCCTCCCACCTCATCTTTTAGTGAATAGAGACCATAGCTTGTATATATGTAGCGTTTGTATCAGAACAAACACTGT
This sequence comes from Pelodytes ibericus, assembly GCA_036172795.1. Classification (NCBI taxonomy): domain Eukaryota; kingdom Metazoa; phylum Chordata; class Amphibia; order Anura; family Pelodytidae; genus Pelodytes; species Pelodytes ibericus. Next base: position 111,085,723 of record CM069863.1, on the reverse strand, counting down.
AATTAACCTGTGCTTACCTGTTAAGATCAGGAGTTGTGTTTTTCTTCAGACTGCCTTATTCTGCTTTCAGTATTTCCTCTTTCCAGCCACTGTACAGAAAGAAAGCTGGTTTTTAAAAGGAGGAGCTACAAGAAGAAAGTGAAAACTGATCCAAGTATGTGGATTTGCAATCTCATCTCTCCCTTCCTAAAAGTCTAGTTATAGAAATAAATCCAACTATTTTTAATCTGCAGACTCCCTGTGATTTGCACAAAAGAAAAAAAAAAAAGATTTACACTATGCTAAAACTGTAAACATTTGGATTTATTTTATTTTGCTCTATTCTGTGCTGTCTGCTAAAGCTCTTGATCTCTTCTGCTTCAGGCAGTCCTGCCCTTAATTCCTCTCCCAAAAGATAGATACACATATAAAAAAAAAACTGTATACAAATGCACAGCATATAAGAATAGTGATGGCATGGGGCATCTGTGTTAACCTCCAAGTCTTACAGTATTAGTCCTGCGTTTAAAGGAACTGTCTAGTGCCCAAATTGCATATTCCAAATATTAATGCATATTTTAAAGCACTTAAAAATGCATGTTTTACATTTTGCATTGCTTACAATATTAAATACGGCCAGTGGTGTATCTTGATTTTGTGCTGCCCTAGGCAGACAAAATCCGGGCACCCCCCTACCCAAGCTGCACACCCACGTTACACACCTAAGACATGCCCCATCATTCAGACTCACATCAAGCTTACACTCCCATCACACTCAGTCACACACTCCTACTCCCATCACACTCAGTTACACACTCCTACTCCCATCACGCACACTCTGACTCCCATCACACTCAGTCACACACACTGTCTCCCATCACACACACTCTGACTCCCATCACACTCAGTCACACACACTGTCTCCCATCACACACAGGTCACACACACTGTCTCCCATCACACTCAGTCACACACAGTCTCTCATCACGCTCAGTCACACACACTGTTTCCCATCACACACACTCTGACTCCCATCACACTCAGTCACACACACTGTCTCCAATCACACACACTCTGACTCCCATCACACTCAGTCACACACACTGTCTCCCATCACACACACTCTGACTCCCATCACACTCATTCACACACACTGTCTCCAATCACACACACTCTGACTCCCATCACACTCATTCACACACACTGTCTCCCATCACACACACTCTGACTCCCATCACACTCAGTCACACACACTGTCTCCCATCACACACACTCTGACTCCCATCACACTCAGTCACACACACTGTCTCCAATCACACACACTCTGACTCCCATCACACTCAGTCACACACACTGTCTCCCATCACACACACTCTGACTCCCATCACACTCATTCACACACACTGTCTCCAATCACACACACTCTGACTCCCATCACACTCATTCACACACACTGTCTCCCATCACACACACTCTGACTCCCATCACACTCAGTCACACACTGTCTCCCATCACACACACTCTGATTCCCATCCCACTCATTCACACACACTGTCTCCAATCACACACACTCTGTCTCCCATCACACTCAGTCACACACACTGTCTCCCATCACACACACTCTGACTCCCATCACACACACTGTCTCCAATCACACACACTGTCTCCAATCACACACACACACACACACACACACACACACACACACACACACACATCCCATCAGCACTTACCTTTCTCTGGCAGGCAGGCAGCATAGTCCCTCCATGCTGCCTGTTCGGCTTCCCGGCGATTGTGCCGACAGGTCACGTGACCGGGCGCGCGTATGACGTCAGCGCGCCCGTCACGTGACTGTCGGGACTTCCGTGTCGGCACACTGCACGGGGAGCCGAACAGGCAGCACGGAGGTTTCTCTGTGCTGCCTGTTCGGCTCCCCGTGCAGCCTGGCAGGCAGAGCGTTGGTGAGGGGGGATCTTGCGATCGCTTCTCACCTCCGTCTCTGCCTGCAAGCGCGGTGGGGTTTTTTTTTTTTTTTAAAGGGCCAGATTTTTTTTTTTGATTTTTTTTTTTTTTTTAATTTTTTTTTTTTTCAGTGCTGGGGGGCGCTGCCGCCCCCCAAAATTTGCCGCCATAGGCATCCGCCTAGGATGCCTCGCGGTAAATACAGCACTGAATACGGCTAGATGAAATTGAGAGTAAAAGTACCATATTTGATCGATTATAAGACAAGGTTTTTTTCAGAAATCAAGTCTTATAACCTCAAATTGAGGTCAGACTATAAGACTGGGATCCAGGTCCCCCGCAGAGCTGCAGGCCCTGACCCCACCATGCAACTTCATCCCAGAAATGCCACTTACATGACTCCCAACTGTGCCGCTTTGTGCCTGACCTTGTCTTATATCTAGGATAGCCCTATACCTATCCCATGCATGCTTAAACTCCTTCACTGTACTGTATTAACCTTTACCACTTCTGCTGGAAGACTATTCCATACATCCACTACCCTCTCAGTAACATAATAATACTTTTATTAGTCCCTGACCTTGTCTTATATCTATGGTAGCTTTATGCCTATCCCATGCATGCGTAAAATCCTTCACTGTGTTTACCTCTACCACTTCTGCTGGAAGGTTATTCCATGCATCCACTACCCTCTCAGTAAAATAATACTAAGTTTCTGACCTCCACTGTATTACCCTCTACCATTTTTGCTGGATGACTATTCCATGCATCCACTTCTCTCTCAGAAAGTAATACTTCCATTAATCCCTGGCCTCATCTTATATCTAGAATAGCCTTATGCTTATACTCCTTCACTGTATTAACCTCTACCACTTCTGCTGAAAGTCTACCCCATGCATCCACTACCCTCTCAGTAAAGTAATATTTTCATTAGTCCCTGGCCTTATCTTATATCAAGGATAGCCTTATGCTTATCCCATGCATGCTTAAACTCCTTCATATATTAACCTCTCATCCACCACCCTCTCAGTAAAGTAATATTACTTTTCAGACCACAAAAAAACATTAAAATATTTCCAGCCTTTTCAAAAGCTTGAGGTGGACCCCAAATATATGTATATAACTCGCTGCATGTATACTTATATGAACTTTTTAATATTATATTCAACTATTTTCATATGTAATAAAAATGTTATTGAAAAATTGTTAATTTCTTATTTTATTACGTTCCTCTGCACCCACATTGCACCTAAAGGTCTTAAGTAAAACAGACAGACAAGCACACCAAAAAACAATATAAAATAACTGTAATAGATATGGTGCATCACCCCGGGTGAGTCCACAGAGCACCCCCAGTAGTAGAAACAACAAGAGTAGGAGTAGAATATGCCTTTATCAAGGATCTCCTTGATAAAGGCATATTGCCGAAACGTCGGTGACCTCCTTCCTTTTTGCGCAGTGTGTCCTCTCCTGTCTGTTTCTGTTTTACTTTTTGTACTTTTTGGTATTCTTTGTGCTGTATGGTTTGCAATTGTTTTGTAAGTTCATTTTGTCTTGCTGTTTATCTGAATATTTTTTTGTAATATTTTTTGTATTTATTCCATATATTGCACTTTATTAAAATACTTTTGTACTATACTCTTGCTAAGTAAATTTTTTGCAGTTATTGTGTGCTCCCTCTGCTCCTACTCTTGTTGTACCTAAAGGTCTTAACACAGCGCTATAAAGTACCCACAGCACTTGGCTTGTACTCATATTGCACCCACATGATTTGGCATGCAACAGTATAAATTTGCCCGCCAGAACATACCACAGTGTCACTTTGTCCCACTGAACTGCCCCTGCAGAACATGACACGGTGTCACTTTCCCCCATAGTACATGTTATTTTGCCCCACAGAACATGCCACAATATCACTTTGGTCATAGACAATTTGCCCATTAATATGCCACAACCAGACATTCAGATTGCAAATTAATATGCCACAGCCATTTTCCCCGTTAATATGTCACAATTAGCCTGCCCATTAATATCCCACAGCCATATTGCCAATATGCCATAGCCAATTTCCCCATTAATATTCCACTATTAACCTGCCAGTTATTTTGCCCATTTGACCGTGTTATTTGCCCATTTGCCAGTTATTTTGCCTGTGTTATATGTCAGGTTTTTTTTTCGGCCGCCAAGTTTCCTATGCTCCAAGTTTCCCTCCGATATGTTTCCTGCACACACGATCGTGAGGTTGCTGGAGTGGTAGGTTTTACTTGGGATCTTGTCTGTTTTTCCATTTTTTAGCTTCATACAGCATTTGCTGAGGGACTCAACAACAGTTTATGGACCAGTCCAGCGAGGCTCCAGTTTGGATCCCATCCTGTGGATATGTCGACTGTTTTTGATGTAAACTATGTGATAATCTATTTGTTGCTTTAGTGGCGACGATCATAATTCTCTTTTTGACGAGACTGTGGAACTAAGGTCTTTACGAATGATGTGAAATGACTGCAAACATCAGGGCTGGCTGAGTCTGGAAGTGGTGCTATATCACTCTCGTTGGCAAACTTCAGGTCAATGGGCAGCTTGTCAGTGCAACCATGCATCACGTCAAAAAGTGTGCACTTTGTTGAAATATGGATAGCTGTATGATAAGCAAATAAAATGCCAGAAATGTACTGATCCCAATTATCGAATTGGTCATTGACAAGCTTACTCAGTGTAACCTGGAGTGTCCTGTTTTTATGTTTCATGAAAACACTTTTTTTAAAATCTTTAAATCTTTATTGAAGTTTTTCCTCTGAGATGGATTGCCAATTATATAATTTATTTTGTAAAAAATAAATCCATACACATAAAACCAACAACATTTTGTTATAGTCATCAACATTTTTTTATTTGGCCATTTGACTGTGGGTGGTATCCCGATGCTATATGGTGATACTATAAATTATGATGAAAAATTTGCAATAAAACTATAATTTTCAACATTGAACATATCAGCTATCCAAAATATATAAATGATGATGATAAAACTCTGGACTTTGAAATAATTACTTATTTATGAAAAACACATGGGGTTTATAATCTGGACTAGATTCTGGGCTAGCCCAAACTCTACCCCAGGGTATAAACAGGACTAGCCCAGAATATACTCAGGGGTATAAAACAGGCTAGCCCGCTTTAACCCTGTGTATAGTTTGGTGGAGGTATATTTTGGGCTATTACACCGGCATTTTCGGGCACGGCTCAGAACCTTACACGTAATGCCACAAAGTATAGCGGGATGTTGGCAGGGACCCACAGGGTCTATACCCTGATCGCGTCTCTGCATGTATGTTCCTCGCTTAAGATCACAAAGTGATCGGGCCAGGAACAAAACAACCCGGGTTGGGACTTTGGTGGTTAAGGGGTTTTATTTTATGATTGGCATGTCCAACAGGGGAGGCAAGGTGTCCCCACTTCTCCTAGCTACCCTCTAGAACAGCTAAATGGGCTGGGGCGTGACTAGTTTTCACTTCTATGCCCGGAACATAGCTATTTCTACCTTTTGATACCATTGACTTGTCTTTCTGTCAATCCCTATACCTTATCTGTCAACATATTTGTCCATCTGTGTCTATATTTGATGATAACTGTGAGGTAAGTTGCATCACAGGCCACTAAATTGTTTTTGCGGGGCTAAAGGAAGGTGTTGACCATTCCCTGATGCCTAATACCAATCCTCTACAACTTCCTCCACTTCTAGCAAGGTACGTCTAAATGGACACCATTCCTCACCCCACACCAGTTAGAGATGGCAGCAGAGGGTAAATACCTCATAGGAGATCCAAGTGGTGAGGAGAAGATAGGACAATAGTTGCAACATAGACAACGGTGAACACTACTCATTGGACTGCAATAGTTACCCAATTCAAAAAGCTCAGATTACTGTGCCAATCATGAATTCTTATATAATTTCACACAGCGTGTCACTATATTGCTTGTAATTCAAATGGTGCATTACAAATGATGCCCTGCAATATATTGGACAGGTGTGCTACTGTAATGAGGTTTAAAATGTGATAAACAAAGCCAAATAGCCAAATTATAATACCATCAGCCCACAAAAATATTGTATATGTTTAATCAAACAATTTGAAGGGAGAGGAGATAAAAAAAAATAAAAGTTTCTGTTCACCCTCCTTGCCCCACAAAGAATATCAGTGCAAATGTGTTGATATAAATTGTTTATTGTGACAAGGAACACAGATGGCAGATCAGACAAGCTTTGTACATACTAGTGCTTACACATAAAAACCTTACATGAGTACAAGTAGCTTAAACCCCCTACGGTTCTGACAGATCCACCTCTGCTCATGCTGGTCTATTTCTCTTGTCCATATTAAAGAATATTTTAGACTCTTTTATGGACTTAAATGTTTTATTATATCACTATAAGCGTAGCTACACCCCCTACCCCTCATCAGAAAGGAGATTATTTGAAGAATCTGCACTTTTAGGTATACATTTAGAAATAAATCCAAAGTACATTCTCTCTTCTGTATTGAAAGATGTCACTTACATTCTGTTTTTCAAGCAAAAAAAAAAAACAAAAAAACTGAGGTTTATTTGTTTAAAAAGTGTTATTTATAAAATAGTGAAACCAAGCCCTGCAATAAACGGCAAGTGTACAGATGTTCTGTCCATGCTTGATTGCTTCCTGCATGTGTAATCTAAATACTGGCTTAAGATAAATGTGACAAATAAAAGTGTAATGAATTTAATTAACATCTTCCTCCTTGTCAACGAAACTTTGCAGTTTGGTATTAATATCGTGAATATGTTTCTCTGCATTCAAAATAGTCTGCGACTGTAACAGAAGAGCCGGCAGGCTGGAAATTCCGTACTGAAAAATAACACAAAAGGATGTCAAACTCATGGAAAATATAGATGATAACCAAGGCCTGGTAGTATTACGCTTATTTAAAGGAACATTGCACTTTGTTTTAACCCTTGAAGGAAGCAAGGGTTCAGAAAAAGCATGTCCCGGACTTTTAAGTAAACCCGATGTGTATCTTAATAGTTCCTGGCTGCCAGCGGGCGCACAGCCAATCAGAGCGGGGGCTCACCCCACTATTACTGCCGAATGCGAGGGTCTCTCACTGCTACGGCAGAGAGACCCTCTTTTTTTTGTATAGGATCAGCAGGAGGAACCTAGTTATGGTCCCCCCTGCTGATCCCATGCAAAAACAAGGGCCGTCTTGGCGCTAGCAGAGAGAGCCAGTCGCCGACCAGACGGCTGCCTGCTTCTAAGGCAGCTGTTGTTCAGTTGATAAACTGGCGTGTACTATCAAAAGTACATGCCAGTTTATCCTCACAATAGGAACAGCTAACATTTTACTTGTGTTTCTATATTAGAAGCACAAGTGAAATATAAAGTTTAGTGCTCCTTTAATAAATAAACTCATGGAAAGTATAGAAGGTAACCAAGGCTTTATAGTATTATGCTTATTTAATAAATAACACCAAACTCATGGAAAGTATAGAAGACCCACCTAGTTTTACACGTATTTAAAATATTTGTTAATCTGGAATCTACCAACTTTACCAAGTTGTTTTTTCATTCATTGGCTGCAATTACATTATCAGCAGTAATGTGAATATGAGCACCTGTCAATCTAGTGATTCATTTGACAGAGGCTACTACATTAGTTCATAATCTTTTGACACCCATAGCCCAGAAATTATTTAAACTGCAGGTTTCAAGCACAAACCTAAGATTCAGGTAACTACCCTGCGATTCCCTTAAAACAAAGGAAGAAGTACAGAAGTGAATTGATCTTTTTTATGTGGCCAACGACAGCTGGTACTGCCAGTGACCGGTGAATCTCCCCCAGTAAATATAGATGAAATGACAACTCCCAGCTAAACAAGGGAGTCTTCCTCCCATCCTTTGCACATGGCAAAATTGTTTGGGGAATAACGTCAATTTTTACAAATTATGTTTAGAAGCCCTTTCAGTGCCAGGGGGTAAGTAGCACATTATTGGGCAAGTTTGTCAAAGCATAAAGACTCCCAAAGACTCATTTAATAAGTTTTCACCTAAGGAACCATAGTATGAGAACCGGTTGTTTGTCTTTCCAGTGATACAATACTTACAGTTTCTTTACTCTTTGGGTTCTCTTCTCTGAACTTAAGGTAGTCTTTGTGTAGATCTCCTAGATTGGATAGGAATTGTTTTGCATTCTTCAATGCCAACTGTTTCTTCTGCAATTCTGAATATATCTTTTGAAGTTGCTTAAGTTTTGACTCATTCCTAGAATTACAAAATATACCAGTAAAGAGGGGGCGTCACAGTTTACAGTACCAATCTTTCACTTTTTGGTGGCTGATGTTCAGGGATACTCACCAGAAACCCTTTGACAATGAATGTCACTCAATCCAAACCCACATTTAAATGAAGGAGGCCTCCTCTTCACACTGTTACTATTGATCCACTTGGGGTACACCTAATTCAACTCCTAGTAAATTGAACCATAGGGTTTATTCCGGAAGCTCTGAAATTTTGATGGAAAATCAGAGCCCGAAATTTCGGCTTCGTTCAGATCACTTTAAAAAAGGCCATTCAGGAATCACCAAGTGATTCCAAATCGTAAATCAGCCATTATCGCTAATTTTGAGACCAACATTTCAGTGGCTGAACATACCCAAAGATTAGCTGACCGAAATGGTAGCTTCAGCACTGACATGGACTATTATGGAAGGATTTCATCTATTGTGAAAATAGCCAAAATCCTCCTATTAAAGGACAACTTGGCAGTGCTTGCTGGAGACGCAAGTGCTTCAAAAGGTAACAATTTTTACATATGAAATCTTTACATTAAAAGGCACAGCAAAATATAAAAGGGTTAGAGGATTTACTTTGACAAAACTTGCTAGGGGGCGACAGTTGTACTTTAAAGTCTATGGGGTATACGGAATGGGCTATATGGCAGTTACGGAAATAGCAAGACCTCCTGAATCACCTGAAATTTAGCCAAATTCTGGATGATTGTGGAGGATTTATGCCTTTTAAGAATACAACAAATCCTACGGATTCCCAAGGCCAAGTTCCCCGAGCCGAATATGACCGAATTCGCCATACTAAATAGCTGAATTATGGATTCATCTATATTTTGGCTATTAGCCCCGATTTTGGGAACAATATAGAATAAACCCTGATGTCTTTAGCTCATCATGGAATCACAAGATTACATGCTGTTGAGTTCACATTATTGATTGCTTATCATGGAACATGGCTCACTTGCTGAGCAGATATGGTGGCTTGCAAACTTGATAGAACTACTGAAGTCTTTGTATTTCAAAACTGGAGTATTTTTCCATATCTTTTCCTACCACGTACTTAATACCACACTAAAATGCCATTTGAAATACAATAGAGCACCTTATTTGTTTAAGCGGTGACACTTTGTTTTCTGCTTATGTGTACATAACGTATTTAGTCTCTATTCTCTTTTAGTGCTTTATTATATTTTTAATTATATCAATCCCAAGAGATTTGGTGATCTATTCAGTCTATGAACCTTGATTCAGTGGCCTTGTTAATACACGTTAAATGTGTGCTTTTTTAAATCACATATGGGTAAACTTACTGAATTAGTTCACCTTTCACTTCAATTAATTTCTTCCTTTTCTTTCCAACTTCCTGCTGCATCTGTGGGATATTGTATTAATATTTAGTTACGGAAAGAGCAACTCAGATTGAATCATCACCAGGACTAATCACAGCCTGAATAAATGAAGTGCTTTTAAGGTTTACATTTAAAAATGACGTATTAACAAACCTATTTCTCTATATCTATCTTTAAAAAAGCTTTGTCTGTTTATTCCTGGGGATGGACATTTCTCCGACCTGCAGGCTAAAAAAGCATCCAAGGCCACCTCTAAATGATTCCCAGAAAGGTAAATGAGACCCCAATTGTGTAAGTGCACGATATAGGGGATTACTTAATGCAGCATAATAATAACTAGATTTTATATCTAGTCTACTGGGCAGCAGAATAATAAATATTATTAACTAACTAAATAGTACTTTATCTGATCTCAGTAGAATGAAGGTCTGAGTTAATCCTGCAGATCCTCAAACAGTAACCCTGAGGTTCGAACCAGTACTGACAGCAGAGCATCTACCAGCTGAGCTATCTCACCAAATGATCCACTAAATGCATACTGAAAGGATTAATTTGGATCTGTGAGGGTTAAAAGCCGACAGTGTGTCAAAGAAGCTGATGTCTGCAACACCTTCTGGAAGACCAGATCACGCCAGTAGCATAAAAGTTATTAGAATGGTCTTATCTTACTATTCCAAGGCTAGAACAGAGGTTTCTGGAACATCAACAAGTTGTCTCTGAAAGTTCTGTAGTTTTCCATAGGAACGACTTTTGTAACACTATTTTACATATTACGTTTTAAGTGCATTTTCTTGTAAAACACGCCTTTCTGCATATTAGAATATTAGAATAACCAATTATATCATAGTAACTAATGTTTTTATCTTCGTATATATACGCTTGTTTAAACAATTAAAATCAGAGTTGTTTCACAGTTGCATTGGTGTCGGTCTCAGTTATTCACTGTGAGATAGCTCTCCTGGATCCAGTATGTCAAACCAAGACAGTCGTATTACAAGGGGCAGAACCAAATTCCTTACACATACAAATAAGTAGAGTGATCCTACAAAGAACTGTATATTGTACAGAAAAAAAAGATTCAGTGTTATATTTACCTTTGCATTTTTCTTTTTAATGTTTTTCAGTTTCTGAGCATCTTCTATCTGCACAAATGTTAGGAAATGGAAACGTTATTATTTAGAAAAATTGGGCAGACTAGATGGACCGAATGGTTCTTATCTGCCGACACATTCTGTGTTTCTATGTTAGACTGACAGTCTGATGAACCAGTAAAGGTGCATCCATTAGCAACAGACCACACCCATTTTTAAGAATCCAGAAAAGAGACTTCCTACTGTTTAGTATTTATCATAAATAACCAGTGATATCTTCAGGATATGACTAAAGATGAATCGAAGTCACACACAAGCAACTTCTGTGCTCTACAATATATTACTCACATGTCTACTTTGCCAAACAAATTATTCAAATCACAGTATTTTATGCACATGGAACCAATATAGTATGGTGGGTGCACTATATAGCGTAAATAGCTATGTTCCTCTATACAGGAATGCCTAACTTAATTCACACACATAATCCGTGGAGTGTTAATATACATTTTATTGGGTCAGTAATGTACTAGGTCATCTGATCATTCCTATTATCTCTATTTAACAGCTGAGAAATAGGATCACTATGCGTAACGCAAAAAATCCATCAACACATACATAATTGTGCATACTACTCATTTTACTGTAAACATGCCCTTTTAAACATCTTTGTTTTCAGTCAATTCAGTAGCCAACAGGTTGTATCCCTATAGCTCCAAGTCACATGATCAGAGTAACCCATCAATGTTTATTTTGTAACCACGCCCATTGGTGGTTCTTGTTTAAAAACCCTGTGATTTAATGTGGCCAGTTTTGGATCATTTCTCCTCACAAAGCCACCTTTTCAGTGGGGAAACGCTTTGGGAATGTTAGGCTGTTAGACATCTAGGTTTGCTCTAATAATAATTTTCAAATAATGAAGAGTATTCTCCATGCTAGCTTACTCTAGAATATGGCATGCTGTGAGGGAAAACAGACATAATTGCTGTGAACAGCATGGACATTGTATGGTCTGCATCCCAGCGGGTCAAACATGAGCACTTTCTTTTGAGTCAACACCTAAAGAACCTGGTATAGTGCCTATTGTCCGAGTACCTGTAATTTCTATCAATTTATGATAGGTGTTTAAACCTTTCCAGCATTATTAATTAATAAAATTAATCACATTTTGTCAAAGTGCTTGTTGGAAAAGTATTAAAAATATTACTGAGCAGCCCTCAAAGGAAAAACCTGTATAGATAAATAAACGTCCAGTGACTGAAGTCAACATTCGTTTATTTAGCAATACAAGTTTTTCCTTTGAGGGCTGCTCAGTAATATTTTTTAATACTTTTCCCTGAAAAGAAACAATAGACCAATCTGATACATTTAACCTTATCACAGTATAGATGCAATATTGAGACTGGTGGGTCTATTCACTAAAATTTGAGAATAGTTTGAGGAGATCAACTTTGGAGGTAGATTTTCACTTTGAAAGTAATGGGAAGCGAAATGAACAAAGCTATTTTTGAGACTAATCCAAACTCAGGTACAGAATTTGACTTAGTCTCAAAATGAAAGTCAAACTCCAAAGTCGACCTCCTCAAGCTATTCTCTAATTTTAGCGAATAGACCCATGGGTGTTACATTTGTTTGCTGTGCAAATTTAATTGATATCCCTTCCAATATAAGCACAGGGAACACAGTCACATTTGTAATTTCTGGAGTGGCATAGCTATAAATTGAAATCTTTTAGACGTACATAAGCTTAATTTCTATAAGTAGAATACCACAGTATATAAGTGGCACACACAAATCGTGCCTTTGGAATATAGAGTGAACTGTAACAAAAACTAAAACAGACCTATATGTTTATGAGAATTATGGGTCTCTATTTTAGGCACAGTGTACACAAATACATCTGTGTAAAATTAAACATCTTACATCTTTAATTCCAGGGTACCACTATCATCACTTTTCAAAAAATAATATATATATGGTATTTGATATATCTACACGGACTAAACAGACTTCTTAATTATTGCCCTTACTTAAAATAGAAACATATTGTATGTATCAAATCATAATTGTTTTAATATTGTATGTAACAAACGCTAGTTTTAATGTTTTCTATTTATGTCAATGATTGGCATCACCACAAAAGTGGCAGTTCATTAAAAGCTGGCTAAAGAAAATATGTTAAAGTACAAATACAAGATTATTTCGACAACTCATTTATGTGATACTTACAGATGTCGTGAGCTGTTCTTTAAAACTGGCAAAGAATAAATCAATTGCTTTTTTGTTGGCATCAGAATTAACGATTTCCCTAAAGCAAAGAAAAATATATGCCTGTAGTGATACTTTTATAAAAATATAGGAATAGAAAAGTAGTAGGACATTAGGCTGCAGCTAGTTACATCAAGTGTAAGTTGACTTGAGATACTACCATAGCAGAGTCCCAGTGCCAACCGTTGGCTCACAATTACCTAATATATCTTGTTAAAATACTAATATAAAACCTGTTAATTCCTGTTTGCAGAAATACTGCAAATCTGCCCAGGTATACTTCATGAATGAATCTTCTCTGTTTTCCCTCTGTATACTTAATTTTGTTTATATCACAATCTTCATACATTATATGGACAAAAGGATTGGGACACCTGACCATTACACAACTGGGGCTTTTATAACATTGCATGTTAAATACACAGACATTAATGTGTACTTGGTCCCCCCATTGCAACATAACAGCTTGATCTAAATGACTAACATACTATGACTTACAAATCGATTTCCGCGAGATTTTGAAGGTTTTCTGTAGGCATGTTTGCCCATTTATCCAGTAGAACATTTATGAGGTCAGGCACTTATGTTGGACGAGAAGGCCTGGCACACAATCCCAGTTCCAGTTTGATGGGGTTGAGGTCAGGGCTCTGTGCTGGCCAGTCAACTTCTTCCACACCAAACTCATCCAACCATGTAGTTATGGACCTTGCTTTGTGCGCTGGGGTACAGTCAAGCTGGAATAGAAAAGGGCCTTCCCCCAAACGTATCCTACAAAGTTGGAAGCATAGCATTGTCCAAAATGTCTTGGTATGCTGAAGCATTAAGATTTCCCTTTACTGGAAGTAAGGGGCCTGGCCCAAGCCCTGAAAAACAGCCCCATACCATTATCCCACCACCATCAAAATTTACAGTTTCCAGAATGCAGTCAGATAGGTGATGTTCTGCTGGCATCTGCCAAGGCCAGACTTGACCATCAGATGGCCAAACAGTGAAGCATGATTTATAACTCCACAGGACACGTTTCCACTGCTCCAGAATCCAGTGGCTGTGTGATTTGCACCACTCGATCAGACCCGTGACATTGTACTTGGTGATGTGAGGCATGCATGCAGTTGCTCGGCCATGGAAACCCAGTCCATGAAGCTTCCGACACACAGTTTTTGTGATGATATAAATACTAGTGGAAGCTTTGCACTCTTCAACTATGAAATCAGCAGAGCACTGGCAACTCTTACGCAGCATGCTGTCACCCCGCTTTTTCGAATTTACGTGGTCCTCTGCTTTGTGCCTGCTGTTCTTAAATGCTTCCACTTTCCAATAATACCCCTTTTAGCAGGGATGAAATTTCACGAACTTATTGCAAAGGTGGCATCCTATCACAGTACCATACCTGAATTCACTGAGCTCTTCACAATGACCCATTTTTTTCACAAATGTTTGGAAATACAGACTGCATGGGTAGGTGCTTGATTTTATACACCTGTGGCAATGGATCTGATTGAAACACCTGAATTCAATATTTTAATGTGTCCCAATACTTCTGTCCACACAGTTTGGGTGAATGTGCCTTTTCTTTGTCCATAGTGGAGTACTAATTCACCTCTGATTGTGACACTAATTTGTGACGTATACTTGAATTATGGACATAGAATAAATCTATACTCTATTAATTATGGATAAAGTTTATGGGGCAAAAAAAAACAACAACAACCATAAGGTAGTTTCTGGTAGTAAAATCATTACTATGATTCTCTGATTTCATCTTAGGTGCACAAACAAAACAACATCACCTCATGATGTACAAGTTGAATGTAATTCTCCTTTCTGTTTGTGTTTGCTATGCCTCTTCTTTACCCACAACTCCCATATGTTGGTGAAAGGAAGCAGCCTTTGGATGCTAGTTGCATTGTCTACTTACATATAACTTGCCCTGCACCAAATCTAAAACATATTAAACTTACCTGTAGTCTTTATAAACCTTTTCACACTCACAAAGTACAACATCCAACTCATTTAGGTCTCTGGAAGATCTGGGCACCTCTCCTGAACGCCACACCTTCAAGGACTCAGCTTTATCATTGCCTATAAATAAGAAAAACGCATTACACCACAATACAAATAAAGGGCTTTTTATAGGTCCTTACACATATCAAAAATCTTCTGAAGAAGGCATGGTTCAAATTTATGCTATCTGGTTATACACAAACACCACTTAAACAGCAAAATATGTATAATATATACCGCATTTCCTTGATATTAGACGCACTTTTTTGCAGATTTTAACAGCTCAGGGAAAGTGGTGTGTCTTAGAATCAATGGCATCATATATTTGGCGGCTAAATTCGGCCAATCAGAAGCCTTCCAATCCCAGCCCTACTGATTACTTTTACCGATCTGGCCCCATTTCAGACCAGATATGTCTATAATGAGTAGACAACAGAATAACTGCTGACAGACAAAACCACACAGTTGAGTAAAGAGGTACACAGTGCTTTAATAATCCAGTATAAAACAGGTACAGACAGACATAACCAATGAAAGGTCCTTTTGGGACATTTTTAATTTTGCGGAAGTGGCTGAAGGTGTGGCTATGGGTAGGGCTTTACTATTACTTCATCAGCCACTTTAAGGCCGATTGGTAACTACTTATGTAATTTTATAAGTAATTTAGAACAAGAATCAATTATTTTATTTACATAAATGAATATAAAAAAAGATATAATTGTTATATTGAGTAGACCCTACAGGTTAGATGTCAAGGTCGGCAGGAATCTGTGAACATTCCTTACTGTACAGATTTTTACTCAAAATATTGCAAAATAATATTCCAGCAACAATATCTGGTAAGAGATTTTACAGTTTTTCAAACAAAATTAGATAAGATTTTGGAACCATGTTATTTATTTTTGTTTGAATCAATATTATAGAAATTCCAAAAGAGCTCTACAATGATACAATATTCACAATATAGAGTTTGTGATAACAATGAAGCAGAGAAGAGAAATACATTGTGCTCGTTAGAGAAAAACTGGTTGTAAAGGCAGTAGTCCTGTCATGAACTTATTGCCCATGTACGTTTTGTTTATCCGCATACACCTTCCACTTTAACTCCGCTATCATTGCCCTTTCTTACCCTTCGTGATAGAGGCTGTTTTAACAATTCTGTGGTGTATGTACTTAGCAAATGTATTTAGACACAGGACGTACATGTATGTCCTTTGTCGTCAAGGTGTTAAATTATATTGTATTAAGTAATATAAAATGATTGCGTACCTGATCCATTTGATTGTTTAGTGTTTAACTTCTTTCTTTTTCTTTCTGGGGATTTGTCCTGTGACTGTCTTGGCGACTGCTGTGAAAATGACAACCACCATTAGTTTTTAGCTACCAAGCATGCTTACTCCAATCACACCAAAATAGGAGAAGAAATATCGCCTTCATGTTACATAGATCTAAGGTTCGAGATTTTAAAATCATGTTCCAGAAAATATCTAAGATAAATAAAACAAAAGTCTAAATGATGATAAATGACAATGAGCTTTATTCAGTGAATTGTTTATTTATTTATTTAAATCTTAGGTCATTGAATACCATCCATATTTAAACCACTGCCTGATTTTACCAACACCGTACAAATTCAGCCCTCCTTCATGAGACCCCCTAATTTTATTACACCTTCATTTAATAAACACGTATTTTAGCTGCTACTTATCAGATTCTCCTTTCATTGATCCTTTATTTCCTCAACCCCTTATCCAATACATTATTTCATCACCCAGTTGTCAATGCCATTACCACTTCACGCCCCCATCATTACATCAAACCCTGCATGTGAGGGTTCCCTTCACACTGTGGCTTGCATGCATGATTTCCTGGCATTATAAGCATAATGCGGGAAACATGGTTAGAAGCAGTAGGTATGGAGGGTTGGGGTCATCACTGACACTACATGCTTTGTTCCTGTTAGTTTGCAGCTGGCCCTCCTGTTTTATGGTGGGACACAGTTTATACTACGCCAGTCAGATAATTTACATTTGTATAGACATCTTTGTACACTAACCTCCCTCTCCCTAAGTTGTCTAACTTGCAGTGATTAGTGCAGGGATGGATCTCTGCTCTCACAGGCCTAGATCCAGTGTAAAATCTCCCTCCCACACTTTCATTATGCAAATAGGCAGGTGTGACATCATATCCCAGCGCCTTGCATCCCAACATCACTAGGGAGTTGTTCACTAGATCCATGATATGATTTCAGGTTTCACAGCATGGAGAAGATTTGGGCAACCCAAAGACTACACAAATGCACATTCATATTTATTCTTCACATTAGCATCTCACTGTTATTCCTGATTACAGATGACCACCGGCGGCCATATTCCCTACATGGATCAGAAGTTCTGTGGCTCACGATGTTTGAGAAGAACTCGACAGAGGGAGTCTTGGAAATATTATTGTCTCTGACATATAATATTATATCAGGATTTTCATATACAACCCTAACGATACCACAACACTAACAATGACATCTCCATGCACAGGGGAGGCCTGAAAACTGATGTAAGAACCCCAAAAAGCTTACTATTTGGCATCACAGTTAGCCTGCCAAGCATATCATTACAACAGGTACTTAGTATGAGGGTATTTTATCGATATACTTACATTTTATTTGTTGTTTCGTTAACAAAAGAGGAAAGGATTTTTTACAGTAAGGACAATAAAGATATGGAATTCACTGCCTGAAGAAGTGGTTCTGGCAAAAACATTAGATGCCTTTAAAAGCGGCCTGGATACTTTTTTAATGGGCCGCAGCAGAGAAGGATATGCAGGTTAGTATAGGCATTAATATTTATTTAGTGCTTGTTGATCCAAGGAGAAATCTTATTGCCATTTGGAGCCCCCCCCATTAAATGCATAATTTCAAATTGCTGAAAGGGTTTTTATCTGCCTTCTTTTGGATCAACAGCGGTAAACATGGGATAGGAAAAGGGTTAAACTTGATGGACCTAAGTCTTTTTTCAACCTAAACTAGTATGTAACTATGTAACTGTGTTTATGGGTATTTTACCTCTATATTAATGTGAAATATATATCATATCATAGTGCCTTACATCCCAATACCTCTAGGGAGCTGACCATTTGGTCCATAAGATGATTTGAGTTTTTACAGCACGGACAGGATTGGGCAGCCCAAAGCCTACACACATGCCGGTTCCCCCTCTTAAATACATCAGCAAATTTATAATGCTGTAATACTTGGTCCCATTTACTGGTCACTATGGCACTATTTAAAAATCATATATCAATTTGATTAAGTGACATATTTCTTACAAATTACAAAATGTCTGAATACACATTTTTTCAAAAAGGATTCCTGATATTAATATGTCACCATTTATATATCAAAAAGCCCTGATTGTTTCAATTCAAAGCATCCTTAAACTTCCTATTCATTCAATCTCAGGCGCTTACCAAACTTTCATTTAGTTTACGTCTACGTTTGCTGCCTTTCGAATGGATCTGTGGGGTATGTGTTAGGTTTTCTGGAGAATTCTGGAAATCAGAGGTTTGCTGTATCTGTAATGCTGGTTTGGGTGATGTCTGAAAATGGAGAATAAATAATGTATATATTTGGATTCTACAGCATCACATTTACACATTAAAAGGCATTGTACATCAAAACACTTACTCCTTAAAGGGAATACATGCTAGGGTAGGAAGCTGCAGTTTCAAAGCAGATAATCAGAGTATTTGATATAATGTGAGTAAGCATTACTTCACAGACAGGGTGGAGGAAGCATAGAATAGCCTCTCTGCAGAACTAGTAGAGTTTAATGCAATGATGAATCCTGATTGGTATGAAACTATCTTGGACATAAGGTGATTTGAGGTCTTACAGCAGGGACAAGATTGGACAGCCAGAGCCTAAATGAGCAGAACAGTTATTATCTTCCATCAAATTATCTTTTACAAACTAGGCAAAAGAAGAAGTAGCTCAATATCCAATAGAAGCTACACCGCCATATCAAAAATTAGGAGAAGGTCAAGGTCAAGGCAGTAGCAGCAGCTAGGTTGATAAGATAGCTATCCAATCTCTAGACCTCCACTAAACACGCGACTTACATGCTAACATCTTAATAATGAAGTCTAAACAAAAAGGGGATCATGTCATCATATCCAGTCCTCTCTAAAAAGCTTGGGTATCTGCAGTCACTATATCCCCAGGCTGCATATTCCAGAGCAGAAAATGTAACCAGATATATAACATTTCAATAAGCTCTTTCTAGAACTTTGAGTTCAGATTCAATTTTCTACAAACTTGTGATATTCAGGTTTGTTTCTTTATCCTGAATCCATATAATTCCATGTATTTGTCTACATATACAGTTTTTCTGTGTACCAGTGTTTTTTGTTTCAGTTCATTATTTCTAGGAAGACATAATGGGGGTTTTATATAAATGACACTCACACAGGGATCGTGTCCATCCATGACACTATTGCTATGTGCACCTAAGTTGGGAATTTGGCGGCAGCGAAACCCACGTATAATCACACCTCCACGTACTGTAATCTTTAAATAAAATCCTCTATTCCTCTCTATATGCAGCAAGCTGAATTACTACCTCGACTATTTATCTACAGGAAACTCAGAAGCTTACAACGCTTGCATTCGGTTTTCTTGGAGGTTTATGTGGAGCAGGTTGTGGTGTGTGTACCGATGTTTCAGGTGCTGGTTCTTGCAATAGAGATTTTGCTTTTTGTAATGTCTGCAAAATTTAGAGAACAAATAAGGTTAAAATGTGAAAATAAATAATCTACTGTGCATAAGCACAGTGCCTATTTCTGTGCCTTTCTAGATTTATAAAGCATTGTGTCCTACAGATAATGTAGGAACCAAAACATTAGACGTAATAAAGCACAAAGAACCTGCCCAGACGGACATAAGATCCTGATTTGTGTCTTTATGGCTGAGATTTACTACGGTGTTACTTTAAGCATAAACAATTCAGTTTAGTTGGAAGGTAAAATTGCTGTTTTGGTCTACACACAAATATTTCAAAGAAATGGGGACCATGGTCTGATAATCTTACCAGATTTATTTTGGATTTCCTTCTATATTTGTTGCCTTTAGGAGGAACTTGTGGTGTGTGAGTCATGTTGGATGTTGGAATAAGAGT
Organism: Pelodytes ibericus; assembly: GCA_036172795.1. Classification (NCBI taxonomy): domain Eukaryota; kingdom Metazoa; phylum Chordata; class Amphibia; order Anura; family Pelodytidae; genus Pelodytes; species Pelodytes ibericus. Next base: position 111,065,584 of record CM069863.1, on the reverse strand, counting down.
ATGAGAAGAACCCATGTCCTTCCGCTGAGATTGTGCTTCTTGTGATCTCTACAAATTGAGAATAATATATGAAAATTATACGTACAAAAACTAAAAATGGAATCTTATTTTTCATTTGTATTTATTTTATACTTAGAAAACTAAAATTAAATTGTATTTGTTCATTTTTGAAATATTGAGGGCTTTTTAATGAAGAAGAACATATCAGGGAGCTGAGAAGAGAATTTCAAACTTTATACCAAAGTAGTTCAAAATTCCCTTTTCAATTCCCTGCTATTCTCTCCTTCATGAATAAAGCCCTTAGATTATTTTTTTGGAATATGGGTAGTAAAATATAACCTCAGCTGTGCTGTCCGTATTGGGAGGGAGCTGCCATTTTAGTCACGCTGCAGTTACACCAATACAGATCCACCTAGAGGAAAATGCAGCACAGATGGCTGCCACAGAAAGCCGAACGCTATGCTCACAGCAGAAGAGGATCTGGTCCAGGACCCATAATACCTTAGAAGTAACTTAATTTTATCAACATATACCTGGATTTATGTTCTGAAATAATAGTACATGCTAGTAAAAAAATAGAAAATAAATAGAAAAAAAATACATAATGATAAATTGTTATTATCTCTAGGGAAACAGATCTTCCTGCTCAGACACACAAACACAGGTTTGTAGCTTTTGAGGCATATTGTGCTAGATCAATATATATATATATATATATATATATATATATATATATATATATATAAATAAAAAATATAATATCAGATGCCTACCAGATTCTTATTTGATTTTCTTTTATCTTTCTTGTCATTTGGAGGAACTTGTAGCGTCTTTGCGACGTCACCCACTATTTTGTCTGGAGAAACAATCGTACGAGAGGGTGCAGCATCTCCCAATGGAGATTGGACATTCTTCAAAGTCTGCACATGGATAATGTTATAAATATATTATAATCTGTTTTACCATACTAGAACAACATATCTTTGCATGTTTGTTAGACAATCTCTCAAGCACAGAAACATTACTACTTAAAAGAGAAAAAACATTGCAACATTATTTAAAGAAATGTTTAACTAATTGGAAAAAAAAACCTTGTGTACTGTACAAAAAAAGTTAAATATATAGTTCTAAAGCTTGCAAAATGTGTTCTATAGTATGAACAGGCCTTTAAGAACAAAAAAAAAGAAACGGTCATCATCACCTCCCAAGTATCCATTTTCGTTTATCCATCCTTTTTATTACTACATTTGTAATGAATGTGAACACTTGAACATCAGCCTGTGTGTTTTATTCAAACAAATAAATGCATCTTGATTCACTTATTTTATTCAATTTTGCAATATTTACATTTGAAACATCTATTTTGCAGACTTTCCCCTGGGGAGGCCCATTCAGCATGTGTATCATGTCACAGTCATACATGTCCAGGCATCCCCAATTATTTTCAATTAATCAGCTTTGAATGTTTTTACAGCTCAGGAATTGATTCTATTTCTTTTACTCACCTTCTGAGGTTTTTCTATAACTTTTTTCTGGGCTGTGTTACGTTTCGATGATTCCATTGTCTGATTCTTGCTAAAATGCGGTGCAATTTGTGGATAAATAATGTGTTTATAACACTAGAGAAATGCAGTACATTATTAAAAAAAAAAAATCAAGCGTTACTCCAACAATTACTATACTTAAAAATCCCATTGTTTCAATATTCAGATCTTTCAAAAATAATAATTGCTGATTAATATGCCAACCTTGACAGCATTGTGGAATATGTAGTATCCAAACATCTGCAGTGCCAAGGTTAGCCATCATCGTTCTAATGTAACATTTTTTTTAAAGACATGAAGCAAAGTCATAATGTGGACACCATGGCAAGCAGTAAATAAAATTGCAAATATATTTTCGTTAACTTTTCCTAAATATTTTCGCCAGCCCAAGTTCTTTCAGCAAACTAAAACTCAAGTGCATTTCAGCTATTTTAGAACTCAACTTGGCACACACAACCGTTTACCAAGTCGCTCGAATCCCGGGTGAGTTCAGCTAAACAGTAGAGAATAATCCTTTCCTTTACTTTAAAAACTCAGCAGCTAATAAAGGTCCTACCACTGGATTCTGAATATATATACCAAGGTTTAGTGATTTCTATCCATTGAGTGAATGAAATTAAAAACCAAAAAATTGAATGAAAGGGCATGGAGATAAGGCGGTGGCAGTAATAGTGAATTGGGTACAGTGACAGGTAGGTTCTACCAGTTTATGTGGGTATATAATAAACAAGAAATTCATTTAAACCGCATAACATCTTCAAAGGAATGTACTATACCTTTTTTGTTTGCTCAAAGAAGGAATCTGCGGAGGTTGCTTGCTAGATGGGCCTTTAGATGGCTCTTCCTTCCCCAGGGATTCATCCCCATCAACATAGACAGCTGTGCTATGAAAAGGAGGGTCTGAAAAATGACATAAAGTCGCCAGTAACTATCAAATACATCCAAGAACGTCACCGCCACACGTATTTTACAGAAATATAAATAGGAACATTTTAATTTATTGCACAATATATACTGAATTATCATGTAAGATATGGCCACTGTGTGCATCACTCTTATCTACGTCAAATTAAATTGATATTTTCTTGCAATATCTTCCTAAGTACACAAATGATACTTCAAGATTAGCTCATTAAAGCTTAAATTATATACCTATTCAACTATATCTAAAATTCCCGTCGGTTGGGATTTACATTCTGAGAACCAAAGCAGACAATTGTTTTGTAAGTACTGATCTACAGCTATCCATATACAAGACGTTGGTAGCCGAATGAAGATTTATTTTTTTCAATTAAGTGAGGTCGTCAACGCCTCGCTGTCAAATGGGCCGCACGTTGGACACCCCTGCACTAAATAAAACACTTAGCTTCTGTGATATTTAATCTCCATTTGCAAATGACTGAAATAGGCTGAACTTGTCAAGTAACAGACTTGTAATAGTGTAATATCAGTGTAATGTTTCTATTTCATTACATGGTCTACTCAATAAAGAGAGACTTGCAGGAAATTGAGACGAGAATTTCAAACTTAAGGCCAGAGTAGCCGAGTTGGATACATTTTCCCCTTCAGCTGCATTGGAGATTTTTTCCAACTCGGCTACATTGGCCTAAAGTTTGAAATTCACATCTCAATTCCCTGCAATTCTCTCTTTATCGAGTAGAGTCTTATTTGTCACAGAAATTTTGTTTACACTGAAAATCACACCAGGTCAAATGTAAAAACATAATCACAATAATACAAGTAGTTGCTCACTAAAATCCTCCTCCTCCAGATCTTCTTGTAAGAGATCCTCGGGCTCCTTTAAAATTGCAGAGATGTCAGAAGGAATGAGCATTTTTTTCAGGTGTGGAGACATTTGATTTTTGCCTTTTGGTTCTGGTCCCATCACTTGAGGAGCATGTTCTACATTTGGCTATAAGAATGCAGAGAGAGACATGTACAAAACTCCTAAACATGAAATGACATGGTTCTAATCATTGGTGTAGACTCAAGCTGAATATGACATCAATTATAAATGATCTCATTTGAACAGTAACCAGAATTCAACATTTGCTCTGCAGCTAGTTACTTATACTTCAAGCTGTAGCCTGACGTTCAGTCTAAGAAGGAAGCAAACACACAGCAATATACAGACAAAACATATAGTGAGAGTGACTGCCTTCACTAACTTAATTGACTTACAATGAAAGGTTAAAATCCCATACAGTCAATACATGACACAAAGCTGCCTGAAAAAGTCATAGATGATAAAATGTATGTTTGTCCTGGCTGGTGTGTTTGCAAATTGTTTATTAGGTGACACTATCAGTAATGTTTAGGTGAACGGGTGCCTTAAGGAAAGATATTTTCTCTTTTTTACTTATTTTATCAGACCTTCTAATAGCTTAAAAAACTGTTTAATACTGACTGGTGGGTCTCAAACCCCTGTCTGTGAATGTAGCACAAACTGGAAGGAGGCTAGAACGATATAATTAATAGTATGTTTCACTTTCATAACAGCACAAGTGAAAATTTCCGGTGGCTCTTGTACAGGGATGGCGAACCTATGGCACAGGTGCCATCTGTGGCATTCAGGTGCCTCTGAGGTGGCACTTAGCATTTAAGTGCATTGCCACCATTATCACACATGGAGGTAAGTGGAGCACATGTAGGGACACTGAGATGGGGAAACAAAAGGAAGGGGAACAATAACCGACAGAAGGGGAACTAAAATGAACAAAGTCTGGCATAGAAATGGGAAAGAGAAGCATATTCTCAGATACTATGTCACTTTGAGATTTTTAATTTGGTATCCTGCTGAACAATGGGCATTTAGGCTTAAAAACATTTGCTGTCACTGATCTAGTATAAAGATAGAATGCCATGAACGTTTTATGGTTGCTTTAACATGTCTAGTAAATGTGTGTACCTTCTCCACCAGATGTGACATCAAACCTGAAAGTGCCACTGCAGACTCTCTGAAAAGTGCAGACTCTCCCATAATGCCTACTACTAAGGTATCAGTGTTTTGGTATCAGTATGATAAGAGCCTCGGTAGTTACACCATTCCATTAAATGTCGCCGCTACGATCCTTAATGATGGAGGAGCAGAATAATTATTGGTGGAAAAAACTTCATCATAATCTCCAGTCTCCTTGAATACATAGTTCATGCTTGTCAGATACTTGATGTTTTTCTGTTACACAAATTGATGCTATAAGGTTAAATTACTTAAAGGACAGCCGTAAGTAAAAATTAAGTTAGGTTTCATTGACAGATTGCATAACGAGTAGATGTTCTAAATAGAAATGCTTTAATGTAAAAATAGAAATAAAAAAAACCTTACTGAGACCTCTATACACTCTGTAAATCTCTATCAGGGGGCTGGCATTGTTTATAATATTGGATCAGCTCTGCCTTAATCTCACCCAGAATGTAAGCCACCATATAGAGTTATACGGAGCAAAGAGGGTTCAAATAGGTACTGTTTTGTATTCTTTCCATTTCAATTTAAAATGGCTACACCTGGTGTAAACTTTCAATTAAGCATAATTATTTTTTTGTACTTTGATGTAGAGGTTGTGGGTGTCCTATAGTAAAAAAATCTCTTACAGTTACATAGAGTTGACATAAACAGACACAATATAAATAATTTATTACACACACAAAAACACAATTAAAACAAATTAAAATACTGTACTGATGTGCAGTCCACGCTAAAGATGCTTGCAAAAACAGTGTAACTTACGGTTGTCAGCTGTTCTTTATTAGCAATATTCATTCCTTTCTTGACACTTCTGTTTGTAGAACACAAAAATATATTAAAATCACTATCCTATGCTGATATTTACTTATAGTAGACAATGTTAACATTAATCCTGCAATCTAGGTTTTTCAAAGACATAATAAAAAGAAGGCATACAAATAACAGTTTTCCAGTATTAATTTGGGCCTTCACATCTCCAGTTATCCTTTTAAGCCTTTAGCAGTGAATTCTCCCATTACACATAAGAGGCCACACAAATATATATATATATAACCGGGGGGACCCTTCTACTGGCCAAATACAAACATTAGGGTCTCTCTCTGCTTTAGCAGAAGGAGACGTTAGACACTCACAAACCCCAGTCACATGGAAGGGGCAGTCTGATTGCATGAGAGAAAAAAGTTTTTTTTTTTTTACATTTGGCTTCTGAAGTGAGGAAAAAAAATATTTAGAGCCAGTTTAAGGACGTTTGCCACTGATTTAAATAAATGACTACTGAATTGCTAAGCAATAGAAAATGCAAAACGTCACAGAGGTCTATACTGGTTTATTTTTCCAAGACATTATATGCAAACAGAAAATATATAGCATTTTATATTTGCAAAACAGGGAATGAGAGGAAAAAAACTAGAAACTAAACTAGTTTCACAAGAAGAATGTGGATGTGTGAAATTGAGGCCAGTGTAGAAATGTTCAGTTACATGTCAAGTACAAACCTTGCATTTTTATTACTTTGGGTGTTCTTCTTTGTGGACATTTTCTTTTATCAGCTAATCAGAAATTCAGACCTGGAAAGAAGGTCATAATTATGAATTAATCTATAAGGTATCATCCCACGAGTCGACACTGTAGTATGTTGATAGTTGTGCAATAGTGTGTTTTCATAGGCCAAAAGTTATAAAAACTGAGAAATGAATGAGGGCTGCAGGTTATCAGAACCAATCTATTGTTTTACAGGAGTTCAAATTATAAAACTATGCAGCACATTTGATATTATATTGTCAATACTGTATTTTATATGTAATTTTACTACTGTTTATATTACACTGACAAGAACTGTGCTGAATAAAAAACTATAATTACAGAAAAGAAGGCTGGACAAATAACTGTTATATTATCTGTTAATATCTGTGTCTTTTTTCTTTACATGAGCGATATTTTTGGACACTGTAGATGGAACTGGTATATTTCAACGCTCAACATTTTGAAACTATTTAGACAGAATAAGTTTTAACATTTGTAATTGTGTGAAAAAAAATTTAAGGTCAAAGTTAGAAAAATAATGTGTTTTTTTTCAATGTTATCATATTATAGTCATTTTACTAAGGGGTTAAATTGTTGAAAATATCTGATTTAAAGTTGTTGTTTTAGTGTTGCCTAAAACATATAGCTCTTTGTGTGAGCAACAGTGATCTCTGCACAAGTTAGCATACATTCTTACCTATTGAACTGCAAAACAGTTATAACTAGGTATAATGAGGGAGAACTACATATAGTGCTGGGTCTAACTAAACATGACCCATTCTTAAACTTTTATTCTTAGATTGCAGCTTCTTCTATCCAAGAATGAACCCAATGGTTGACATTTGTGATGTAGTAAAATGATGTGTTTTGATTTTTTTTTTTTTTTTTTAACATGTCCTATGTGGTGTGCAAATAACAAAAAAAATCTAAAATTTATTCTCACATTTGTTATACAACACTCTCTAGTGGTTAGCTTTGGTATTGCCACACAATGTCATTGCGTTTGCCAGCAGCACCATTCTCAAACGAGTTTAAATAGTTGGCGACGAATAAGGCATTTGTTCGCAAAATCGCTAAATCGGAAGGACGGTTTACAGTTTATTTGATATTCAGTGACCACACATAACAGCTCATCTTCTTAAACTTTGAAAGCAACAACATTACATCTCTAAAGTTAACATTGTCATCTAAAAGTAGTTACCATTTATCGGTGTTGTCAAAACCAACATTTCAGCGCCACTTTCTAATCGTCTCTTCTTATTGGTTACCACGAATGTGTGACGCAATAAGATATGCGACCGTAAACTGGATGGATCAGATGTTCTGCTTTCTGGTCTCCACTCGTGTAGCCATTTTAGCGGAGACATTTCATTAGATGACACTTGATATTGGAGACACAAAAAAGAAAATCGGGTATGTGACAGACTTCAACTGGAGACAATTTTAAACCAATCGGGCGTGTCTTTGGTTGGCGATCGGAAACGAGGCGTGCAATGCAAATAAGGAATGTGTCATTTGCGTACTGGGCGAGTAGGCCACTCACACGCACACACTTAGATTTGACCATATGGATAATGGACATAAGAAAGTCTTTTTCGGCTTAAACAAAACAAATTGATATTGTAATTAAGGTTTTATGAGAAACAAACTTGTTGAAGAAAAGGACATGTTTAACTTGGTAAATAAAATAATTCATTGTGGGAATTCACAACCTATATGTAATAAGAGGGATTATAATTCTCAACTCAGGAATGTTGGTCGCTTCTGCATCATCATTGGCAAATTTGGCAATATGGTATACAAGTTGGAGAAAGACTAATAATAGAGCTATCACCTGCAGACTAGAGGGGGTTATTGGCCTGCCAGGTCTGTTTAACTACTGATATGCTACCGCACTTTCACTAACAAATGTACACGGGCAATCTCAGTTCCCATAAAAGTTTTGGGATGAAAAGGGTGCAATAAGTTTTATATACAAGATTTCGGTGATTGAACCTTTTTTGTTTTCTTTCCTCAAGCCAACCTTTATGTATGACTTCCACTGACACTTGTTTACACCTGCACTTAAAACGGCTAAGCATGGTGTCGTGAATGTGAGATCGTAATCATGTCCAGCACAGTCCAGGCTTTCAACTTGTATATTTAATTTTTATTTTGCATCAAAAAACAAACAAAAAAAAGGTTCAATAAACGAAATCTTGTTATAGTGTGTGTGTGTATGTGTGTATATATATATATATATATATATATATATCTATATCACCTTTTCCATTCATCCCAACACTTTTATGGGAGCTCAGATTGCCTTATGTGTACATTTGCAGTGAACGTTTATGCGTATTTGGATAAACAGAATGGTTTTTTTTTTTCTCACATATGTGAGTTCCCCTCCCTGTTCCTGTCTGACTGCAGGGCTCATACCTAGGGCCTAGCTATGGTGCAGAATTTAAGCCACACTCCTTTTCACTGTTCCCCACAGCATTTGCCAAGCTGTCATACTGCCCATATTAAACTTGGCACACTGCCTGCACAGCACTTTCCACAATGGCACATTGCCCCAAATAACTTCCTGCGTTCACTTTGTTCTTTAGAACGTATCATGTTGGCCTGCACAACATGCCACAGACTCACTTTTCCCGCAAGACTTGTCACAATTTCACTATGCCCTGCAGAACATGCCACAGTACCCCATAGAGTATGCCCCATCGGTATCCTCTGCATACACAGAAAATCCCAAAGCTTTTAAAATGTATAGTGTCATAAGTGCTTAAATGCAATGTGGACTTTTGTGTTAAAGTTTCTCTATTATCATAATATTCCAGGACTAAGGTCATGGAATATTATGGAAGAGGTTAACACAATACATGCATGATCATTCTCAGAATCAGCTCTTTAATTGGGCAAGTTAGGCAGTCAGCTAAGGCCTCACGCTTGCAGGGGCCTCGCGGGACCTAACTCACATAATTATGTTCCCAGTAACCTGGTGCTACAGGGCCCAGTTCCTTAACCCACCAGGTTATTCCTTGTCATGTGAGCTGGTATTTAAATACTCTTTTTGCATCTGGTCCTGCAGTATTTCTGGACTGCACGCTACTGACTTTAAGATGAGAGCTACACCGCTCTGGCCCCACTGTCAAAGTATATATGGTACTGAGAGGAAGAGCCAACAGGCAACAGCATAAGCTCCAGCACAATATGGTCTAGAGACCCCATCATTCTTTCTGCAGGTGCCCTGAGTGGTAAAGAAGCAGGGATAGGGACATGTATTTTATTTTTGTGTCTGTGTGTGGAGCAGTCTGTGGTTTGTTTGAATACCTGTGTTCACAAGTTCTGACGCATAACATCATCTTTCCATATGATCATGGAGCCACGATAACTAACATATCATCCTGCAAATATTATTCCAATAAAATCAGGTTCTCAGTGATAAATACAAACTTTGAAGAAAAACTTTGTCCATAAAAATCAATAATGGACTCAAAACTGAACCTACGCATTTTTGTACAATTGCCTCCAAGATAGGATAATCAATGTGTGTACCTTTGTTAGTGTATGTAATACAGGGGTTATGTAGGATGCTCACATATTAAAAATAAATAGATGTCAATTTTTTTTGCATTCTAATGCATTTTTAAACTCTTAAATCGGCAGTTTAATTTTGAATAAAGGCTCCACCTCCAACTTTTAGGTATCAGTTTCACACAATTGACCACTTTTCTCCTTTTCACACGAAGTGCAATTAAGGACCGTGTTACTCAAACAGCTGCACTAACATTAGACCTAATGAACAACCATACAAAGTAATATTACAAATATATTTACATTTGATTGGTCTATGTTGGTCCAAGTATCTTTTTTTGTAATGTGGAGATCATATATGTGTTTTGTAGCTGTGTATGCCAAATTGTTTGATCACATTTTATAAATACATAATTTTTGATTGGGTACACTATGAAAATTGTTTTTCAATTCGGTTGCTTTGGCCTTAGTTTTGAAATTCGCAACTCAATTCCCTGCACTGATGTGATATATCAAAAACAGATACTGGATATAAAAGGGGCTTGGAGCCTTCTGCTTTTTTAAAAACAAAACAAAAAAAAAAGCTGTAATTACTGCTGCTCAAATAATTATTCATTTACTTAAGAGATTTAGCATAGTGTTTGTTTTCTATACCTCTTTGATCAGTATTACGGGTTACAAACCACAAAAATGAAGATCCAATTGATCATGCAAGAGACTTACGGGGTTAATACATTTATAATAAAACATTGATATTTTAGAACTTGATGCGAGAAGAAATCCAATTGTCTTTTGGAGTCAAGAAGTAATTTTGGCTACTTAAGCAAAATTTGAAAATGCTTACATAGGTTTCTTTGTTTTCTTCTGGATCAAAAGCAGTAATGATAGGCAGAAGGGTTGAACTTGGTGCACTATTTTTTACAACCTAAATCACCATGTTGAAAATGAAATGTAAATATGGCGACTAGTTTATTTTCGGTAGAAAAGCTACAAATTCACTGATCAATAAAAACATATATATAAAAAAAATCACCTAAGAAATGCAGATTTTGGCACACAGTGGACAGAAATTGAAGCCAATCATAAATCTATTCTAAAAATCATGTCAATTTTAGCTTACCCATAAGGTGCAAAGTAGTAAGAGAACATTGGGAGGCTTTATATGTTGCAGATAAAGAATATATTTTGGAAAGAAATAAACTTGGTCTTTACACACTAAAGCCATTCACAAAATGCTTTATATTAAAAGATTATATTTAGAAGAACAAGAAGGTAAAACCAAGATCCAGAAACACATTTTCTAATCATTTATTTTGTTTCCTTCATGATTTATGATTTGGACAGGGATGGAAAAGGAAACAGGATTGAGAGAACCTTTGGTTTGTATAACAAAGATCCACACTGTTTAGCAAACATTTACATTTCTTTTTTTTAACAAGTCACATTTTTATTTTGATAAAAATTCTCTGTATCTGTGCAATTACTTTAATATAAATGATCTCATCCTAGTCTACAGTGCATTGTAAATCACACATGGACTTATGTAGTGCAAACCATTGTGCTTTTTATTTGACAGGACTTCCTTGTGACCTGTAGATTTAATTAAAGTGTTAGAACACAACCCTAGAAATTAGAGGAGCAGAACAATTCCCTTTACCCTCCCAAAACAAAAATATCTTTTGGACATTTTTTGATTTCCACAATAATTGCACTTTAAGTCTTTATGGGATTAGCAGGCGGAACACTTTAAAAACAAAATCCCACTCCTAGCCGCTTTCTGACAAAATGTGGTGGAAGGATTTGGGATTAAGTGAACTTTTTAGCTTTACATTGGAGAGAGAGAGAGGGAAAGTGCAGCTTGTTTTTGGTTGTTTTTTTCCATTAGAAAAAAAGTCAAAGATACTAAATACCACTTGTTTAAAAAGACATTTTTGGGATTTGGTATGAATGCTAATTTAATGCAAAATTGTACAAACAAAAGAGTTCTGCAGAGAAATGGACGCACATATATATCTATTACATACATATATACACATCCACACATAAACCAAGCTGTTCTAAACCTTTGTAATTTACTAGGATTTGGGAATTTTCGGTTGTGAAATAGTCTTGATTATTATTGTAGTTAACATTGAGAAAAACAAACATTTGCATTCATATGTCTTGTACCATTCATGGTTTCATTCATTTTACCAAATATCCTCACATATTTTTTGATATGTTTAATTACAATCACAGTTTCCACTGTCAACTTGTGGTAGTCAAATATTAATAAGAAATATACAATTCAAATTTCAGAGATTATCTGTATTAGGGAAGTCCAAGAGGCCTAGTTGTCTTTCACAATGTAAGGCCTACTTCAAGACTCAAGACCACCTTGCAAAGGCTACAGGTGAGCAGTAAGGCATTTTAGGGGCATCTTTGCACTATTCCTATGTCCACTGTCATTTTGTTTGTGGTTGTGAATAGCTGACTGATGACAACTTCAAGCTTGGCATTCCTGGTGTTCTAATGTATTATACTTTGTTGTTGGCATAAAGTTCATCAATTTGTGTCTTGAAGTATTTTCTCAGCTCTGGTCTTTTGGCTTTAAGTGTAGGTGTCAACAAGCCATTCTGAATTGAAAACATTTCTGGATATAAAGCAATATCTTTGACCTGCAAGATACAGGGAGAAAAAATACATTAGTGTCACAGGGCAACACGTGATTTGAAATAATTGCATGTGTGTACTTACGTGGACTTTATAGATACAAAAAGTCCAGAAACACTACAATAATCCTAGTGTACTCACTTGGAAGGGAGAATAGACACAAAATAAGATTACGTGATCATGTGTTATTTTTATGATTATATTATGATAAATAACAGTCCTGACATGCTACATTATGATTAGGTGTATGGATCTTATTTACCCTCCTGGGTAATCATCCCCCGCACTTCAATCTAAAGCTTCCACTTCCCAATTAAGTGAGTTAAAACAGAAGTTAATCTTAACCCAATGTTATATGGAGGAATAGAAAAGAAGTAATGTGGGCATATGTTGCGGATATTTGCACCACCTGCAACATATTACTAACACCTGGGTTGAACACATAGGCTTCAGACTGACATATTAGGAGTATTCATTGATTTGAGAAATGTATTTATGGTCATTGTGTACCACAGACTGCAACAGAAAATTAGGAGATGAAACGCAGTGATAGACCAATCAACTAGGTTATTGTGAAGAGCCCATTTATGGGTAACCTATATTCCTTTGATAGAAAAAAAAAAAAAACACATCCATACAGTTGCAGAGCTAGGGGTTTGGCTGGCCATGGTGGTCCTTGAGTTTGCAGTCCCTTTCAATACACTTTTTTGAAGTGTGTACAGTATTTAGAGGGCCTGCAGACTCAATACACAGACTCCTGGCCCCTGGCCCCGAGTCCTGCACCTGTCGCAACTGGGCCTATTTATAAAAGTGTGCTTCCGAACACTGAACCATTTGAGCTGCCAAATGTAAAAATTTGGACGTCAAGTCAGCTAAGGAAGTACCAAAACGCGCCACGTTCAATGTCTGAAGAGTCAACTTGTCATGTAGTTACGCTAACGGTGTGCTCCATGTGCACCACCAGACTGTCTGAAACAGGTCCAATACTATGCCTTCTCACTTTATGGCCCTCATTTATTCCCCCCCAATTTTTTTAAATTTTAGCAATTTTAAAGTTCTTTTTAATAAATATATTAGGTTACTGTAATATATTAATGTAATTACAGTTAACCCCTGCATGGCCATTCTGTGATTCTTATGGCTCTGAATAGTAACATTGCAGAGTTTTTTTCTATTTTTTTTTAAGGGTTTGGGAACCTATATTTTGATTTTCTATTAGTTATTTAGTTGGGATAAGTGGTTTAGTGTTGTACTAGTTGTTTAGATTATTGTGAAAATACGGAGGGAAAAATTTGCCAAAATTTTCCCCTTTCATATGTATTTTGTTAATAATAAATTGTAGACTTTTATGTATAGTGTATCAAAAGAAAGCTCTGTCCTTTAAAAAAAAAAATTATATATATATATATAACTTGTATGGGTGCGTCAAATGACAGAGGAAAATTCCACTCTACAATCACATTAAAAATGTAAACAAAAAAAAAAAAAATGGCTCTGGTCACTGGCCCAGAAAATCCCTGGTTCTTAAGGAGTTCATATTAGTGTACAACAGGCAGAATACCCAACCCAATATAAGTTGGGAACGGCTTCCTACTGTTTTTTATATTTTTGTTATTTATATGTATATTTGTTATTTGTGTGTATGTATACAATAGTTATTAAAAAGACAAATTGTTTTATGGTGTTCGTTGATGAGATTCATTTTCTTAACCCTTATATGTATATTACATTGGTAGGTTTACAGTAACACTGAAAAAAGAAGAAAAAAAAGAATCACTTACTTGCTCAAAACTTTTCAAGCCAGATTCTTTCCCAAGTCTCAGTAAATCTTCTAGAACAGCATTTTTAAAATCCTGTTAAAAAAATAAAAAATATATATGTATGTATTTACAAAAAATGTGTTTAAATGCATCTTGCATATATTTCTGTTCTTTGCACTTGGCTACCATGGCACATCTGGGGCTTTATTCATGAAAGAGAATATCAAACTCTGTTACTTTGGCCTTAAAAATAAAAAATAAATAAATAAATGATACACTGTGCTTTAAATAAAACCCACCACAAATAATTCAATATTAATATAGTAAACAAGTCTTCTTAACCAATAAGAAAAAAAAAAAATAACAAAAAGGGCTTTGAGCAGAGAATTGCCAAAACAATTATTTTACATAGATGTACTTTAAAGGTTATTTTAGAGCACAAAGAAAGTACCATTTGAAAGAAAGCAGGAAATTATAAAACAAGAGAAAGCCTTAAAAAGGGACACTACCACTTACATAAGATAACTAGATAACCTGGCCATTTAAATCAAACACGTATATAAATCATATGCCACTGATTTTTTTTATATGACTGAATTAATTGCATATAAAAAGGAAAAAGTAACATTAGGTGTTTTTCTCCTGGCTCTATTTTGTGAATATTTCCCATGATGCAACATCATCCAAAATCTTCCAGCCAGTTCCAATTTACAACTGTGGCCAAAGCCTGCATGATGATGCCATAAGATACACCCATGCTCTCTTACTGGCTTCTGTGTATCATAGTGGACAGGACTAGGTGGCTGTGTACAACTTTTTTTTTTACCTGCCTTCCAACACAAAGAGAGGAGATTGACCTGATCACCTCCTTGTGATGTAATAGTTACATTACCCTCCCTTTCAATGCAAGTCTATTATCATAATTCTGATTGCATTCTGTGTCCTCAGCCCCAAAGTGAGAAATTTGTGCTGCAAAATCAAAAGGGGGTAGAACCCAAAAACACTATATTTCACAAAATGGCAGCACCCAGTCACACATTTTATTAAATACAGTCACATAAAAACAAAAAAGACATCTGAAATCAAAAATAAAAATAAAGCCATTTCATTTTTTGGTGGGAGTTTGAATTTAAGTTAAATTCTCTCTATCATGAATAAAACCAGTTTTTGTGAATACCCTCCAGTGTGTAAACAAATAGCACGTAAACAATACTCAAAATCATTTTAGTTTTGGATTGTATGAATACGGTTTTGTTTAAGACATGTTTATTCTGTTAACACTATGCACACAGCTCTTCTGCCAAGTTATTAAGTCAGGGGTTGACAAATATTAGACTAGTTTAGGAGATAATCCGATCATACTTTTAGGACCCTGTGCAAAATAAAATCATCATAATCAATGCAGTGAGGTAAGTGAACAAACATTACAAAGATTAGCTTTTGGTTACTAAACCAGTGGGTTTTCTAGACGTTTAAAATGTAAAAAGAGCCAATCACATTAAAAGTGGATGAGTAAAATTGGTAGCTTTCATTTTAAACTCAATGGCCAAAACATCTACCTTGTTATTGCAAAGATCTTCATAGGAGCCTTCAAATTTCCTCTTTTTTGCCCAATTTAGTACATTGTCTGGATCTGGGACCACAATTCCAACTAAGAAAGCCTTTGAAAGAAAATAAAAAAGGTAATATAAATTTATTCATGTAGAAAATAAACCCAAACCACACAAAAACCTTCCTGAAAAATTTACCTGTAAGCTTTCTCCATGAACAAACACCTGGACAAGAGCTTCACATCTTGTGTATATATTTTCAATTCTTTCTGGAGCTATGTATTCTCCCTGAGCCAGTTTAAATATATGCTTCTTGCGGTCAATTATTTTTAGGGTACCATTCTAAAGGGAAAAAAAAAAACACAAACAGTTTGCACTAAATTTGTGTAAAATGGACTAGATGTAAATTCCCATTATGACAAGGACACTTAGCACTGTTCTGGTACATAACCCTGTACATCATGCTATAGACTTACAGGTAACCATTTTCCAACATCTCCTGTGTGCAGCCAGCCGTCCTGGTCTAAAGCCTCTGCAGTTTTCTCATCATCTTTTAAATACCCACGAAAAACATTTGACCCTTTGACACAAACCTGTAAACAAAAAAGATTCAGTTTAAATTGAAAACCCACACAGGAAACCTAAAGCTGCTATAATAAAGACATTAAACTTATATGCCCTTCTGACATAACAGGAAGCCAATCCCCACACCAGTTACAGTATCTTTAAATTGCTAAATGCACTTTGATGCCGATTATGCGTGGGAACACGGCAGGCAATTTATTGACATTTCCTTAATTAATTATGTTCTCAACAAGGTTTTTTGCTCTCACGATATATAAGGGTGGAAGCCAAACACATCATTATACTCCTGACGAAACATGGTAAATCAGGGTCTCCATCATATTCTATTAGTGCCAAAGAGTTTTTCCCCCTACGAGTGAATGCCAGATTGCCTCCGTTGACTACACGTGAAAGTATCGGTGTCCCCATTGTTTGTGATTATACTTTGCTCTGGGTGCCTCCTGGAGCTATGCGAGTGTCCTTTAGGTTTTTAATTGTTCAATACAATAAATAGCATTGGGAACTACTCATGGAGGAGTAAAATTGTATCCATTCCAAGAATTGGGTGGAAGTTTATGATGCAGCTAATCTGCACACTTTACCTCTGCTCTGGATTTAAATAATAGAGCATCCACACGCAAGCAATACATTTATACCTATCACCATATTGCAGTATTACACTACATTCGTGTTTTATCTTTATACATGCTAAGGATTCCAAATATCTCCTATCAACTTTTGTTCAGTTTTGATATGGTTTAATATATTTTACCAGTTATTTTACTGACCAAGTGCTTGGCACGGCCAGTGTTCCCTGCAGCACTAATTATCCCTAGGCGCTCTTTTACAAAGGAAGATAAATTTACAAACTGGATAACCTGATTCATCACCTCTATAGATAAAATTAAAAGAAGAATCCACACAATCTGCATGCAACAATACTTACTTCACCCTCTCCTTTTGCTGCAAAGTAATTCATTTCTTCCACATCCACCAGTTTAACATGATTGCATGGCATTGGTGCCCCAACATGACCTGGAAAGAGTGCATATAGTAAGATCAGATATCAAAACGAGAAACATTTTAAAAAGGCATCTGTTTATAGAGCAACATCAATTGTATTTAAAAAAGGGCTCTGTAAATATTCAATGTGTACAGACCTACACTTGTCTTCCTGTCCAGAGAAGTGGGCTATGTTTGCTACCATAATGCATTCTGCTCAATACTGGCACATAATGCATATTTTATGGCTGCGAATTGTGCTTGCGCATGCACAATATACTATAGACCTTAAAGAAACTGGAAACGATCGTGTAAAACAAAGAAGGGAATTCACTAAATAAAGGAATACAGGTTGAGTATCCCTTATCCAAAATGCTTGGGACCAGAAGTATTTTGGATAATGGGTCATTTCGACCAATAAGATATACTAAAGCCACTCAGCACTCATGAAATACAGAAGTATCAATAAAAATACTATATAGTGCAAATACATCAGTCTTACATCGTTGGGTACGTCAGGCCTGCACAAGTGCCATTATATTACCCTTTGTGGGTGTAGGGGAATCTGAGCATGCATAGAAAGGCTATATCACAGCCTGCATTCTGACAGGTGTGTGTGTGTAATTGATACTTGTGGCAGAATATGTAAAAAAAATATTTGGATAACTGATCATTTTGGATAACAGATTTCTGGATAAGGGATACTGAACCTGTGCTAGTAAAGTGACATTTTCAAACGCTAGGACCAAAATAGAAGGGTCTACGGTTACCATTCAACACAAATAACTATCTGTAAAGAAACATTTCAGTTAACAATGGAGAATATATCAATGAAGCTTCATTAGAATTAACCCCTTCACATACTTATGACACGTTAACTCATAAGAAAATCGCTCTGGTCATTCGCCCAGAAAATCCATGTTCCGTAAGGGGTTAAAGTTTCTAAAGACAACAGATGGCCCTATCCTTGAGATATAATAAACAACATTCCATCACCCAGTCATGTACAGATTGCAGAAAAAGACAGATTCCATTATCAAAAAGAGTTTAGAGGTTTTAAATGGAAATTATTTACTAAAAGAATACAAATAAATTATTGTGTGGTTTCCCTGTATGGTCCTATCAGGGGGCTGGCATGTTCTTTATAATTATGGATCAGATAAAGGAACATCTGATCTAAGATTATAAACAAAAATGTCTGCTCTCCGTTAAAGCTATTTAATGAGCAAATAGGCCAAGTACATTATTTGCAATCTCTTTAAAAATAGTGTGTGTGTATGTGTATGTGTATACATATATACACACATACACACAAACAAATCCAAAAGGAATGCACTCACCTAAACTAGCATATATTATATTATACGGGGTGCTGCTGAGACCAAATATTTATACAAAATCCAAAAGCCATATATGTGACTAAATCTCCAATTTTGTTATCTTAGTAAGACAGGTGTTTTTAAGTAGCTTTATTTAAAACTATAGCTTTAAGAGTTTTTCTCCTACCAGCTTTGAGGTGAGTGCGCTGATCTTTTGGATTTTGTGTATGTGTATATATATTACATACATACACTATTTTTAAAGAGATTGCAAATAATGTAATAGATCGAGATCTATATATTTAATCTCCTCCAAGAGATTAAAAATAATTATATAAACTATCTACACTTAATAGAAAAAGGTATGTGCACGAAGCTAGTGAAATGTAAAATGAATATTGGCAGCAAAACTTATTATTGCGAGATTTTGGAAAATAACAGGCCATTTGGACATAGCGAATTTAATTGATCAAATTGACTACCAAGCCCAAATGGAGAAAGGTTACTATCTAAACAACTACGACAGAATCGGAAAATACTATGGGGTGTGGTCACTTTGGTTGGACAGACAAATATTTAGATCTAATTAAAGAAAAATAAAAAAATAAATATGTATGAATGGATCACCGGTTCCGGGGGAACAGAATGAATGTGAGTATGAATATAGTTAAGGTGAATGTGTGAATGCATGAAGAGATGAATGTGGGGGGGATGGGAGGGGGAGAGAGAAATTTCTCTCTCTCTCTTCCCCTATTTATAATCTTGACTCTTGGTACCAGATACGACTAGTCGGGGGAAATATTTATGAAGGTCTTATATGGGACGGGAAGGAGGGAAAGGAAGAGAGGAGAAGAAATATCTATATATAGAGGTAAACCCATTCTATACCTATAACCATTATCATTACTTATTGATGTGAATATATTTTTTATAAATTATGAAAAACTCAATAAAGATTAAAAAAAAAAAAAAAAAAAAAGGAAATGTAAAATGAAGCATGCTGCAAAAAAAAATAAAAAATTAACTGTGTAAATGGATGTACAGGGTATACAAAAAACAAACAAACAATCTGCGTGACTCATCCTAATAAAATTGGCAACAATTGTATAAACATGATATTGGAGATTTTGGTTATATGAATAGGCCAAACCATAATGAAACTCACCCACAACGTCACAGCATACTCAGGAGGGTGAAAACCAAATCTCATTTTGTTTTTTACCCGGAAGCTTCCAGTGAGCAGTATTAGCTCTGTCTGTTAAACTCACACAGAGCTGAGACAGTGTTGCTCGCACACTGATCATACAGAGAATAGTATTTCCGATGCTCTTAATCATCAGTGTTTGCAGGGAGCGCGAGCAGCACTGTCTGAGCTGTGTGTGCGTTAAACACACAGAGCTAGTACTGCCAACTGCTCCCCACAACCCAGAAGAAAATGGAAATGAGGGGCGGACAGACCCAGAATTTTTTTTAAAAAGCGCTGCTATAGAAGGGGGCAGACCATCACCTTGCCCCGGTTCGGTTTGCCTCCCTCAGTGCCGCATTGTGGCACAAAAAAAGGAGCACGTGGGTGCCCCAGGCTGCTGCCTTCTTCAGCTATAGCAGGCACCCGGGGGGGAAGGGCCTTATACGGTTGTCACTCCAGTTCCACATTTATATAATTTGAGTGCACCAACTTTTTTCTTATTTTCCCTGCTTGCACATTGTCGAGGTTGTTGGCTCCCCAACCTGGTCTGGTTGCAGCTGGGCTGTCCAGGTGTTAATTGGGAGGGGCTTTATTGCACCTCCAGCACATAAAAAAAAGGTTGCACTTGCTATATAGGAGGGGAGATTTGGTTCTCACCCTTTAGAGTGTAATAAAAAGGTTAAAACTTAATTACTGTAAGTATATGGCACAATTGTGCTATTCCAGACACACTGCTTTGGAATCTTTATTCAATGTTTCTGAAAAAAATTGCACATTCAACTAATTAAATTCATATTAGCCTGATAAAGTATCTTACCAGCAGTCCAGTCCCCAGGTGTAGTCAAAGAACATCCAGCAGTGCACTCTGTCTGTCCATAGCCTTCATAAAACTAGTATATAAGAAGATTGTGTAGGATTTAAATCACAATTCTGCTAGATATGCTGCAACTCATCCTCAATTTAAAAAATCACTTCCATTTAAGATGTGGATTCTAATTTAATTAAATAAAAATTTAAAAAAAGGTTAAGCTTTTCAGTGAAACTACAGGTCTATTAAATAATCACTGAACTGTGGTGAACAGTTCATGATTCTCTTATGAGCTCATTAAAGTTCGCAGATTGCTGAACAGACCCCATATAGTTTTCTCTAGAAGAACATGCTAATCATTTTTAGCAAATACATATATATAAGCACACTTACCACCAGCTGCAGCAAACTCCTATTTAATTATAAATCCCGTCAGCATTAACGAGATTACCTTTTTGTTTTTACGCCAAGGTGCAACTTAACAAGTTTTTCTCCTTTTTAAAAATGGCATGTGCCAATTTAATTCATTATTTTATGCTCTGGGATATCTGGCTCAATTGCTCTTTTTTGTGCAGATTGGTTCATGCATCATTGCTTGTGCAATATTTCTATGCATCCGCGTTTCTACAAATAAAAAAAACTTAAACATTTTGTATACTTTGCATGTACTACAGTCCTCGTCTTCAAAGAAACTCACCTGACAGCCAAGTGCAGCTCGTAAAAAGGTTAACACAGTAGGAGAAACCGGTGCGGCTCCAGTTATCATCAGTCGTACCCTTCCTCCAAGGCTTGCCTGCACAAATCATGTGAAAATAATGAAATACTCTGTATCAGCCAATAAATGGCAATCACCCAATTCACAAATGTCTCCCCACTGATTTAAATGATGGCTCAAAAACAACTTGTGGAAAACCAACTGAACGGCAGGTAAACAACCCATAAAAAATAAATAAAAATGAGGTCATTGAAAACCAAGATTGCTATAAATAAAAATGAATGGGTGTGCTCATCCTAAATTACAGATACAAATAAATCATTGATTTATTAACAATATTAAAATCGCCTACCTATCAAAAAAGGATTCAAAACCCAAAAACTACATATGCAAAATGTATGGAAAAGCATTTAAAAACATATGCAAAGACAAGTGGAAGTTATTGCTGCAGAACTTACTAGTAGCCAGATAAAACATTAAAACTTTTCAATTTAGTTGAAAATCTGGAGGGTAGACTGTATATCCATTTTTAGAATGGTACTGCTGGCTTAGAATATCTATAATTATAAATATATAAATAATACCTATGGGGGGGGGGGGGGGGGGGAGCGGTTTTGATGTGAGAAGAATTATTTGTTCAATATGATTTACCGTTTAGTTTACTGGTAGCCCTGAATCTTATGACTGTTTTTTGTGTGTGTGTATATTTATTCTGTTATCCAGTACTGCCAAAAGAACAAATAAAACATTTTAATCTCTCTAATAAAACGGCATTTCAATACTGATACTAGCGAGCATGACATATATACACGTGGAGGTTAAACTGCCAAAGAACAATTTGTATATTTTTGTGAATGGTATAAGATACATTTTGTAGATGTAGTTTTGTGTATGAGGTTTTTTGTAGGTCTAAGATTTATATTGATTTTTCAACTGTGCTTTAGGAAGAGCGAAGTATCTAAATAGAGATTTTTTTTTTAATGCCAGATTTATTCCTGGCTCTTTAGACTTTAATTCCTTAGAATGTAATGCACAGTCTTTTCACGAACACAGGGCAGTGGAATATAATTACTAAAACTAGAACCCATCTCTGCTCACCTGTACTTTGTGAAAGATGATCTTATCCCAAAAGCTATCAGTTCGGATTATGCCACTACGGAGCTCAGCTTCCTTCCTCTTGGAGGCAAACTCTAGCATCCAGCGTTTTATAGGCGTATTCGCCTGTCCAAAGATCTATAGCAAAAACACACATGGTTTTCAAGATTTGCACAAAGACTTTGTATGGCACTACTGATTTCCAAAGGTAGAAGAACTAGGTGCTTACTCTGTCAAACATTCTGTTTAGTAGGCGTGGCACTACTGGGAAGATTGTAGGTTGCAAGACCTTCAAGTCATCCATTAGCAATCTAATGTCCCCTTGGAAGAAACCTATTCGAGCCCCATGGCAAAGCACAACACACTGCAAAGTAAACAAAATTATTTATGAGAAAACGCATTATCAAATCTAGCGATTATATTACAAACCTGTAACCATAACATCTATTGCAAATGTACTGCTTTCCCTACTGAAGTTTCTGTTACAGAGGATTAAGTAATGGGCCAGTATTATCTGTTACTGCCAAGTTGCTTTAAATCTTTAAAAAGCTAAACTAATTGTGAATTTTACATACATACTGCTTATTAGCCTAGGTAGGTAAGGTAGGTAAAAACCAGACTACATTTAACAAAAACAAAAAATAAATAAATAGAGTCAAAGATTTTTAATTCTTGAGATGAAGTTCTTAACTTTCAGTTCAAATGATCTCCAACTATTTTTTGGACAATTAACATTCTTACTGAAGCCATTTTCAGGAGATATTAGTGTTGTACTTTTAATAAACTAGCATTACTACAGCAACAGGCAAGAATTGCTATGTATTGAGTTTCAAGTGTAAAGGCATGCTTTGTTGTTGTAGCACAAAGGAGCATTATATATTATCCCCCACATGTTGAGAACATCGAGTTGGCTTCTATGGCGATTGCTCAACATTTAGAATCTATGCCCCGGAATTGTTCTTTTCAAATAATCCCCATTGTTTATATACTCACATTATCTAAACTGCCTACCTCATATTTACTGTAAGCTACAGGAACACTGTCCATCTAGTGCACAGTAGATTCTTACCTGCACCAGTCTTTCAAACATGTGTGCCAAAGGCAAATAGGAAATGTGTATATCACTCTCATTCAGAGTGAGCAAGGTCTGGAAAATATGACAAAAATGACTGAGCATATAAATCTGAGAAGGAGGCCTACCTCCACAACTCTTTCAAACATATGGGCCAGAGGTAGAAATGAGATCAGAACGTCTTCGTTAGAAGGAAAAACCAAATCCTGCGCAAGAGGAGGAAGAAACAGAGTGCAATAGAAGAAATGATTTTGCAATTAAGCAGAGTTAAAATTAGAAAGAATTTTTGATTGGAAAAGCCCCCATTTCAGCAATAATCATTTCAAGCTTAAGAAGAAAAAGCTATGGTTTACAGATATAGTGTTCTTTAACTCTGGCCTTTATCAGTTGCATCGTGTAAATTAAGTTCACAAGTGATAGAATTGCATAGGTTAGATTTATTGCCATATCCATGTGCTTCAAGACAATGCAACACAATTAGGTCCTCTTTTTAATAAACAGGGTATACACACACACACACACACACACACACACTTGTCTGGGTCAATTTTTTGTACTTCACAAAAAATCTTGTCCATTGCGGTTGTATCACATGTGGTTCTGCCGTTACCATATCCATTCTTAGGCAACTAGGCCTACTACAGACAGTGCTACATAAAAAGGAAGAATATCACGATCATTTAGTGAAAATCATTTCATGAAGCTGCTGCTTCACTGGAACAGTCCAATGATCCGCCTAGTGATGCGTCAATCATGTAAGATGGGAGGGAGGAAAGTATTTGTGAATTAAAAACAAAACACGTGATTTATAGGTCAGTTGTTTGTGCTAGCACATCAAACAATGATAAAAAATGGTAAGAATTAGAGAACCCTTTTATATAACAAAATGTTTATATTTAGGGTTTACTCTCTTTTTAAACAGAAATAAATATCATGGGGGTGTGGTGGGGAGTGAATTTAGTAGTCCCAAGAACATTCTAAGTGTAGATTAATAGGAAGTTCCAAAGTTTGTCAAGGCGGTCTGTTTCAGTGGTGTGTACGTGTTTTTATATATTATACATATTTTAATATTACATCAAGCCTAAACATTTACTTGAAAAGAGGTAGAGTTCTGCAACTTGAACACTGCTTAGTAAATTTATCAGTCAGTAACCAAACAGGCAAATAAAAGGTATAAGCAAAACCAGAGTGTGATCTTCATTCAAAGCATAAAAATCAGTTCATTTGTTAGTGAAACAGCTCACACACAGCGCAAGAGACCAGCTTTATTAAAAAGAAAACGTGAAAGGCAATTGATCTCATTAATGGAATTCACTTAATTTAAGCAGCAATCAAACATGAAGCATAAAAAGAGAAACCTGGACAAAAAGTAAAATAGTAAGACAAAGCAAAGGAATGCAGGTCACCTGAGGCCATATGACAAGGTTATAAATATTCACTAAGACAGAACAAATATTTATGCAGTTTTACGCCACACAAACCAAACATACACACACTTTGCTTTTGAAAAGTACCCGTCATCCACCAAGTATGTTCACCTTAACTTACGTATAAAGATTTCATTTATAAAAGTTTTATGGTGAATCTATATCTTCCACCAAGATGGCACCTGGAACAGATGCGTGCACACCCAGCCACCCCAAAACTAGAACGTTGGCATTTCACAATATCAATATATGGGGTGGTAAACCAAGCATTGTGGCATGTAGACACCCCCATTTTGGATTGGCTAATGCATGTGCATATGTTCATGTGGCCATATCATACGCACAGAGGTATAGTTTCAAATGTAGTCATGAAAAAATAAGTTCTGCACATTTTCTAGCAATTTAGCTAGAACAATGTATAAAATGTTGTTTCGTGATGCCATGTCATTTTTTTTCTAACCTTTCAGATTAGCCATTAATTCAAATCAAATCATATTGAAAGGACACTGGCATGTGGATTTCTCATGGTACATTTACACACTGCAGTTTGTATTGTTGCTACACTTATTTTACTTAATATAATATACACATTTGCTGTATAGGAAAAATTTAAGTATTTGTCATTTAAGATCACCATAATGTTATTGTTAACAGCACATCATTTACCAACCGCACATTAACACCACATCACTGCTGGTTTTAATACAAAATGTATTTGAATGACAAGAGACAGATACAATTATATGATTTACCTCCGTTACTTTAAGAAAACCTGCACTGTTGCTCACAATGTTTTTGTGAGAAAGCATCGCACCCTTGGGATTTCCTAAATTAAAATGAGGAAATAAAAGCATGGTTAAATATTTGAGAAGATACGATGAAGGCTACCAATTTTAAGATCTCCCCTTTCCACAGATCTTTCATGGCCTATGCTGGTCTACTGAAATTCCACTAGCTGAAATAAATTCCCCTGTACTTGTAAGTGAACAATCCTATTACCATTGAAACATCAGTCTATTTATAAAAATTCAAAACATTCAGGAGGCACAATCCATGGAACAATTATGTATTCCCCTCCCCCTTCACAACTACAAGTGCAAGTTTGTAAAATAAAAGCACAAAAATTATTCCGAACCTAATGTTCCAAAATAAAGCAAATTTCATGGTCACGTAGTCTTGAATGTTAATTCAATAAAAAACAAAACAACAACGTATACATTACTCAGAAACTTCCTTATTTTTCTTCTCCTTGGGAAATCACCCACTTACATTTACAGACATTCAATCCATCAATTCTTTCAATCTGTGTATAGTTTATATATCCTTTCATATTTCCATATAGGAGTGTTACAAATTAAAGCACTACTTGCTTGGGATAATAATAAAAACAGATGGAAGACACATATTGCAAACCGAGCATACACATATTTAAAGTAAAGTTCGTCTAGACATTGGCCTAGTTCAGCAAAGTTTGAGTTGCTACAGAATATTAATTTAATGTTCATCAAGGTAGACCAGAGTGGATATCATCCGACTTTATAATAGGAGATATCAGAAAACCAAAAATCTTCAATGTTCCAACAGTGACTGGCTTCAAAACACTGGCCTTTAATAAGATAGATACCAAGATTATTCATATAGCACCTCTGATTGAACAGTGTGTATTTGAGCATAGCTGTGCTTTGTGACAGTTATTTCTATGTTAATGAATGAAGTGCATACAATATCAAAGTTGTGTCTGAACCAATATTTATTTAAGCCGCAATCTAGACAAACCAAAATTATTGTTCTGTCAGCTCTAGTAGTCTTCCTCTTTGATTAATAAAATAATTTTTCCATGTTGCTGGTTATGTCGTGTATTTACCAATAGTAGATTTTTGCTCCACTTTCATAAGCAGGAATTCTATAACAATTTTAGTTGTGAGATTATACATTTCTTCACTTTACTC
Organism: Pelodytes ibericus; assembly: GCA_036172795.1. Taxonomy (NCBI): domain Eukaryota; kingdom Metazoa; phylum Chordata; class Amphibia; order Anura; family Pelodytidae; genus Pelodytes; species Pelodytes ibericus. Next base: position 111,038,933 of record CM069863.1, on the reverse strand, counting down.
ATCTGCAATAGGTTTGAAAGCTTTTGCTGTGTGTGTATACAGAACAGTTTTTATTTTAACTCAAAGCCTCAACCCAATTTATTTTGATGTAGAACAAACATTTAGTGCATTTCATACACTGAAAAACAATGCATGCATCTAAATTGAGAATGTTAAAAGGAAATTACCTGTTGTACCACTAGTGAAACAAACTACTGCAAGGTCTTCTGGTTGTGGTGGCTAAAAGATATAGATGTAATAAATAAATAAATAAATGTTATGTAATTTATAGATTTATCTCGCATCTCATTTAAAAAAAAATAAAAAAAAAAATCGAGAGAGAGATCTATCTATCGAGAGAGAGATTTATCTATCTATCCATCAATCGAGAGAGAGAGATTTATCTATCTATCCATCAATCGAGAGAGAGAGATTTATCTATCTATCCATCAATCGAGAGAGAGAGATTTATCTATCTATCCATCAATCGAGAGAGAGAGATTTATCTATCTATCCATCAATCGAGAGAGAGAGATTTATCTATCTATCCATCAATCGAGAGAGAGAGATTTATCTATCTATCCATCAATCGAGAGAGAGAGATTTATCTATCTATCCATCAATCGAGATTTATCTATCTATCCATCAATCGAGAGAGAGAGATTTATCTATCTATCCATCTATCTATCGAGAGAGAGAGATCTATATCTATCTATTCATCTATCTATCGAGAGAGAGATCTATCTATCTATCTATCGAGAGAGATCTATCTATCTATCTATCTATCTATCGAGAGAGATCTATCTATCTATCTATCGAGAGAGATCTATCTATCTATCGAGAGAGAGATCTATAGAGAGAGAGATCTATCTATCTATCTATCTATCGAGAGAGAGATCTATCTAGATAGAGATGATTAGATATATATATATATATATATATATATATATATATATATATATATATATATATATAGAGAGAGAGAGAGAGAGAGAGAGAGAGAGAGAGAGAGAGAGAGAGATTATATTATATTTATATATCTCTATCTATCTATGTAGATAGATCTAGCTATATCTCCAGTAACTACATTTTAGACTTCTAGTTAAGCAAAGCTTATACATTTTAAAACAATTTTCAACTTCCTTGGTTTTTGACAAGAAATAAACAGGACTCGCACGAATAAGACTTTCAACTATTAACTATGGAATCAGCACAAACAGGTAGCACTAGTTTATAATTAATGTTGCCCAAGGATGGAATGTTTAGATAATCATAATGCACTTCTGGAATTTCCCACACTACTAGCAATTACCATTTCTGAAACTAAACAGATTTGCATGACTATCATAACTGACTTTTCAAAAGATTTTCCCCTCAGTCGCCCTAACCATCCTGCATCAGTATACAGATACTATATGCGTAAGTTATATTTTGCTATATGTCCATTTGTTTGTAACCCTGTTGACTTTGCTTTAGAAAAATATAGCCAAGTAGAAACAAAAAAAGCTACTGGTACCAAGTAGAAGAATCAACTTTAAAACTTCCTTTTTAATGGAAGTGTGATTTGAATACAGTTGCTTTGTTAATTACAGATGTGTAGAATGCAAAGGATTATTTGAAACAAACCGCTGGGCATCGAGGTGTGGCCCGTCTGAGCTCAACTCAGGTAGCCGCACCTCCAACTGCTCACCACACGGGAAGCTGTGTCGGGGAACAAAGTTCCCTACACAGAGCGGTGCTGCTTCCCCTCCTCTACCCTGCGCGTGAGGCCATGCGCAAGGGTCAGTGTGAGGGAAGAAGCGCACCGGCAGCATGAAGGGGAGCCCACAACCTCGTATTGGGGATGGGGGGCATACGTGTATGTGTGGTGTGTGTGTGTGGGGGGGGGGTAAGTATGTATGTGACTGTGTGGTTAATGTTACCGTAGCACATTAGTGTGAATTATATATAATCAAAGTGGCCCTTTACGGAATAAACTTGGACACCCCTGACATAATGCATACCAGAATTAGGCAATCAAGTAATTTTCATATGACTACATTATAACTTACCTTCGGTTTCTCTCGGTGTGCTTTACCTTCTTCCTAAAAGATAAATGAAACGTTTTAAAGCATAATGATTAAAGGTTAATGTGTGGTTCTTGTAAGGGATTGCTCTGAATTCTTCCCAAAAAAAAAAGTACATAATTCTTCAGAGTTTACATGACAATAGCAATATATTTAGTACTCATGAAATTCCAGTGGAGCAGAAAAAGACAGAAGGATCACAGTCTAATCAGGAATATTTTAGGAAGAGGTAACACTTCCTCATTGCTTCTGCTAAACTTTATATATGAAAAACAAGCCCAGATAACGATTAAAGGAAGAAGAATCGATGAGAAAAAGGGGACATGTGTTTAAAATGCATTGGCATCTAAAAATCATATGTGAAGTCTTTTCAATATTCTTTAATACATGGCTTGACAAACCCAAGGAGCCATCCCTATTGCTAGCGTGTGTTGATTGTGAACATTGACTTGTAGTAGTGTGCATTCTGCATCATTTCCTCTCCCCCGCACCAACAAATGCTGATCTTCTCTGTAGGAAATCATGGACTATGAAATTCAAAATGATTTACATTCCATGCAAATTTTTAATGAAAAAAAAACAAAAAAAAAAAAAACGACTAAAATCTCCACATTGAGGATTATGTATAAAAACTCCCACACCGCAAAGTGTAGCTAGTTTTATAAAAATGCGCAATCAGCGTCTTATGTATAACTGCGTTTGTGCTTTTCTTTTTTTTTCATAACTTCCGACACTTTGCAGTGCAGGAGAGGCACCTGTGTGTATGCAGATTTACTTTACCAATAACTATATACTGTACCACAGTTTATGGCAGGTTAACTAGCGCAATAATGTACCATCTATAGCTCTATATAGTTATCTAAGCTATACTACCACATCCTCTGTGGTTGGTTATTTATGAACATTTCAATAAGCTTTATAACTTATCATATTGAAGCTGTGCTGGGTTTTGAAGGTTACAGAGCTCTGTGTAAATATGTACTACAATTCCCAATGGCTGCCTGAGCATTATGGTAGTCCACAACAGCTAAAGCACCCTGTGTCGACAACTGCTGTGGATTACATTTCCCAGGACTCCCACACTTCTTTTGACCACAAAACCCACATTCATCTCTGGGTCGGGAGGAAAATTAAGTCTTGCTAAAGAAAATTCCACACTTTTTCAGTGTGGAACACAATGCTGTATTTCATCTTATTATTTTTGCATTTTATGTTTTGTAATGCTGTAAAACATTTTCTAGGGCTTTTCCTGTTCCACTGCTGGTGTATCATCGCCTAGATCAATTCATCAATGAGGTCTATTTGTTTTATTAAAAGCAAGTCTTTGTCACCTTGCTGGCCAAACTGGTTTTCAAGGTGCCACTCCAAGCAAATTAATGTGTCTTACACAAGAGCTTGTATGTTGAAAACACACTCATTCTAATTGCCTTTACAGTTGTGTAGTGGAGGACACAAGAAGAAAGCCAGTATTCATTTTGTAGGAGAGAATAACAGCATTGCTATTTGATAATCACCTGCAAAAATAATTATAATTATAACAGTATCATGCCCGAGTGACAAGCATGCTGCCAGTCCGGAGCACACCTGTCACTCAGGGGCACGATGTATCTTGTGTATTTATGGGGGTTGTGTGCTGCGGTCAGCAAGATACATCCGAGGGGCCGATGGCAGCGTCACTTACTGTTGCCAATTCGGCCAGCACAAAAAGTATTCTGTTTGGAGCACACAAACCCCAGAAATAAATATCGTGGAGCACACCTAGCACATATGGAGCATCCGCATTTGAATTATAATGTAGCAAGCACAATGAACTTGACACTTAAGAAAAAATTGGTTGCGCATGTTATCAGATTTCAGTAGCTATACTTAGATATAGGTAAATACATCAACATGGTGTCTAGTCTTTACATACACAGTACAACAGATCATGTAATAAAAGCTAAGCTTACAGCATATATACTTTTACAAACCGCATGCATTGTCAATAACATTTTTAAAAACAGCACTAATTTAAAAGCTATGACAGGCAATTTTTCATGGGTGCTAAAGACTACAACTCTGTATTCAGTGCATGCTGGGTGATTTAGTCTGCCAACTACTGCTTATCACGGTTTACCTTTACACCGGCCATGTGATTATATCCCTTTACAGAAGCTAGTCATTCCCTTATGCTTTCTGACCTTTGCTCACCCACAGTTAGTACTTGCCTCTATTTCTTTTAGGCTGACCAGTTCTACCCCACACTTCTTTCCCCGCTCTTTGAGGTCATCGTCAAATGGCTCCATGAGAACTACTGTTTTGAGGATTGGAGTGTCTCCCTTTTCCACATTTGATAGCAAGAGCTTTGCTTTGTCAGGGGTGTCGCAAATTACAAGGGAGATGTCAGCTGGAACAAGATATACGGTCAACACAGTAACCTTCAGTATAACACTTCAGCATGGAGGAAAGGATAGCTTTAAAGTAAAATACTGTATTTGCTCAAATATATATGACTAGGTTTTTTTAAGAACAAATGTTCTGAAAACGTCCCCTTGTCTTATATTCGAGGTTCGTCTTTTAATCAGACCTCAAATCAAGGTCTGACTTGAAGACTCTGATCCAGGTCTCCAGCAGAGCTGCAGGGGACCTGGATCCCCCTCGCAAGCAGCTGGTGGATGTCTTGCGCCATGCAGACCCCCTCCCATCGGGGCAGGGAGGGGGTAGAGCCAGCATTGGGCAAGACTGGGGGAGTGAGAGGGAGCATTGGGTAAGTCTGGGGGGTAGGGGCAGCATTGGCACATAAAAAGGAAATAAAAACAAGAAATGCATTTTTTTATATCATAATTTTTAATTAATATAAAAAAGCAATTTACATGTGAATATATACAAGTTAAACTTTTTTCTATAGGGTAGTCTTATATTCAGGCTTTTAGTTTTTTTCCTATATGAATATCCAAAGTTTGGGGGGTTGTCTTATAATCAGGGTCGTCTTATATTTGAGCAAATACGGTAGATTCCTCTGTGTGTGATTCTCTTTTCACTATTAGAAAATAATAAAGTCAAGCAAGGAACAAAAATGGATACACATGAAAAAAGGAAGTATACTGAACAAGGACACAAGAAGAAAAAAAAATACTTCAAGGAAAAAGGAACTTAAGAACATTCCGTGACTTATTTATACTATGCACTCAAGGTCCCCAGGGTTAGCATGCCCTGGTCACGAATAAGTTAGTTACTTTACGAAACAAAAGTGAAAATAAAAAAATAAAGGGATCAAATACCTTTATTAATGATGTAGGTAATTGCCTCAGCACCCAGTGTATCATATAATGGGACTGCCACCATGGAGTATGTATAACAGCCTAGTTCAGCTATTATCCACTAGATAGGGAGGGAAATTTTGAAAGAAATACAATAAAATAAGATGTTCACCACTTATAATTAAACAACCCAGTATTTAATGCTCAAAATTAAAACTTCACTATTGGCTGAAGGCGTTTACGTACCTTATAAAAACACCTCTGCTTTGCAAAGACTGTGCACATGAATAGGTTATGTAAACACACACACAGCTTTTACAGTCACTCACATTGCCATTTGTTTTGAGCAGGGTGCATATATAATAGAGTGATTGTTGGACACTTTAGCACCAGACCTTTAATGGCAACATGCCAAAAACATAATAATGGTTAGCAAAAGAATTTAAAGGAAAATTTTAATTGGACACCGGCACATAGCATGTGTGGGCAGATAAGAACTATTTCGGACCATCTAGTCTGATCAATTTTCTAAATACTTTTAAGTGTCCCAGCCTTATTTCTATCCAATGCATGCTTAAACTCCTTCATCCTGTTAACCTCTACCACTTCTGCTGGAATGTTATTCCATGAATCCACTACCCTCTCAGTAAAGTACTACTTCTTGATATTACTTTTAAACCTTTGCCCCTCCAACTTAAGCCTATACCCTCTTGTGGTAGTTTTTCTTCCTTTAAATTTACTCTCTCCTCCTTTACCGTGTTGAATCCTTATTGACTTGTGACGTTTCTATAATAAACCCTTTGTCTCGTCTGTCCTCCAAGCTATACATGTTAATATCCTTTTACCATTCTTGTTAAGTGTTATCCTGCAAGCCATGAACCAGTTTAGAAGCCCATCTCTCCAAAGTATCAATATCTTTCTGGAAATAGAGTCTCCAGTGCTGAGTACAATACTCCAAGTGAGGTCTCACCAGTTCTCTGTACAACGGCCTGAGCACTTCCCTCTTTCTACTGCTTATACCTTTCCCTATACAACCAAGCATTCTGCTAGCATTTCCTGTTGCTCTATTTATATTGCTTACATACTTTCCCACAACAGAAGTAAGACTTACTGGCCTATAGTTGCCCGACTCCTCCCTACTACTGTTCTGAATGGGCACAACATTTGCTAATTTCCTATCTTCTGGGATTACTCCCGCTACCAAGGATTGGTTAAACTAAGTTCTTGAGTGCACACTTACTGCCACTTTCCACAAGTACAACACTGATTTGGAGATCTACTTTTTCGAAGAAAACAAAGAACTATATTTAGTATCAAATGTAAACTATTTAAAATTAGAATGGCAGCCATCCACATATTCTTACTACACTGGTGGAAAATAAAATGTTTGCCTTCTCATGTACTAGATTTGAAATACTGGCTGGTGTTCGAAAGGGCCCACCTCACTATTGTGACTAGCGGCAACAAAAATGAATTTTCCACCACCATTTCAGAAATGTACAAAACCATGATGCAAGTCACAAGATAGACACATAGAATTAGCATTTACCTCAGGTCTGTTTTGGGAAAAAATGCCAACAAATTGTTCAGGAGATGGTTTGAAACCTCTGTGCAGCAATGCAGATCCCACATATTCTGCCCTTTCTGACACCTGAATACAAAATATGACAGATTGTAGTGATTAAACAATCAAGTTGTTTGTAGAGGGATAATTCTGGCGAGTCCAGCTATAAAGCAGGGATAGAGATTCACAGACTCACATTGTGATCTAAATGGAATACCAATGGAGATCCCGATAGCTTTCTAAACTTTTGCTGTAATATGGAAGTTCTAGCAAGATATTGTGCCCCAATGGCCCCATGTAAAAATCAGTTTAACAATTTGGGTATCTCCCCTAATTTAAATGGATTTCTGCAGATATGACAGGACAAGATATAGGTCTGGTTCTACAGTACAGAAAATAACCTGTAACATTATAATTTTTTGGAGTGTTTAATGGTATGGTTCCACTAATATTAGTGTCTGACACATTAAGAGTTCACTGTAAAATGGACACCAAAATTATACTAAACAAAAATACGACTGATATTACCTGCTTATAGGAAATCCATTCATATGGTTGATTTGGTTTTCTATGTCCTAAGCAAGGCCCATTGTCTAGAAGAAATAAAAGAATGTTACATAACCGGCTTCAGGAGCAGCTCTCAAAATGCTTTAGGGGTTATTAATTTGCACACTTTTTAAGATCAAACATTTTATGCCTCGTTTTGTGTAACTTTGTATGCAATAGGCATAGGTAGTTTTATAACTATTCTGGTTGTATAACTGTACACACATGCCCAGTGCTACTTTCATAATTGGGAACGCACAGAGCATGTGCCGATGGGGACACCAGAGGTGTGCGCACGAGCACACACACTCCGTATTGGAGTGTTATGGGGATGCAACACTAAGTGGTATATGGTCCGAAGGACGTTAACCAAAATAGAACAGAACAGTGTCGGAGATGCAACCAAATAAAAAGAACTTATTTACATATCTGGTGGGGATGCCCCTTGGTCAGAGGCATAAAATGTTTGACCCAAGTACTAGATGATAGGCTTAGGATGGGAAGATTATATATATACACACACACATATATATATATATATATATATATATATACATACATATATATATATATATATATATATATATATATATATATACACACACATATATACATATATATATATATATACACACACATATATACATATATATATATATATACACACACATATATACATATATATATATACATATATATATATATATATATATATATATATATATATATATATACACACACACACACACACACATTAAAATTAGGCAGCCAGGTGTCTGTGTGTTGCCCAGGCATCCAGACACCCTCTCAGGCTGCGCACTGCTAAGGTGAAGTCGTGCGTCGGGGGTCACATAACTTCCCCGCATCAACTAACTGAACACAAGAGGCAGCCAGCTGCCTGCCACTAGACACCAGGGAACACATCCTGTGTATGTTCTGGTAAGACCAGTGACACAATACACATGCATACATATAAAATTAAAAAGAATTGTTCTATGCGGTTCCCAGGGTGCTTAAGCCCTGTATTTTAGGATGGCATAGCAAGTCCTTATGCAGAAGGTGTTTAGCAAAATATACAAATAAAATTATATACAACAACAATTTCAGAACAGCTTTCAATAATGCAAACTACATAAAGTGAACAGAATATTACACTGTTGAAATTTCAGTGTAGATGAAGCAATTCAATTCACACTGAGCATACAGTAAAATTAGGGTCTTACTTGATACTTGCATGCCTCTTTGGAAAACTTCATAGATTGTTCTAACATCATCATAGTAATAGATAACCACTTCATCACTTTGCACAAGGGTGGATCTCCGGGCCCCTTCACTGCCCTGTAAGAAAACCAATTAGGAAAATATGAAATTCATTTAAAATGCAGAGAAAAATCAGAAATTTACATTTTAAAATGTCATGAAGTTAAAAATAAATACATAAAATGGTACAGCTTTTTGATGGAAACCAGAAATGGTGTTCTGGCTCCCAGACTCTTACGTACCCAGCAGCGAAGAGGATTTGCACCTGCAGCACTCTCTACCTGAAGTAATGTTTATCATGCCAACAGACAAAAACAAATGGATCTTACTGCTAATTGTACACATCTTCACCAAAAGCACGGTTGAGTTCTATATTATTCAGGTTGCCGACAAAAACTTTTGCCACAAAATTTAGCAGCATTTTATATTGGACGTGTATACATTTATGGCATCCCTGAATGCTAAAGCACTGATACACCAATATTCCTCAATATCTTCACTACAAAACATGATGTATACACTGTAGACTTGGTATTATAGCAGGTTAACTGTATGGTACCAAAGCACCAGTGCCTATTTCCATGTAGATTTCTTTTGTGGGTTGGGGTTTTTTTTTATAGTTACACAATTTAAAACACTAATATTGAAACTGAAAAGTAGTGTGGTAACAGATGTGTTTCTTAAAGCGATACTCCCACCAAAAAATTAAAAGGTGCATTGTTTATTTCAGATATGTCTTGTTTTTTTTAATAAAAAAATATTTACACTAAAATGTTACTGGACGCCTCCATTTTGTGAAAGTGTTTTTGGATGCCACCCCACAGTAACATTACAGCACTAGTATCTCACCATGGGGCTAGGGACACAGAATGCAGTCTAGAAGTCAGAATTCTGACCACAGACTTGCATTGAATGGGAGGATAATGTAACTATTACTTCACAAGGGGCAGAGTTATGATCCTGTTTAATCAGGTCAGTCTCCTCTGTTCCAGAAAGGTGTAATTTTGGTGTTGGAAGGCAGGTAATAAAATGTGTGCATAGCCACCTAGTCCTGTACTAATGATACACAGGAGTCAGTGAGAGCAGGTGTGTGTATCATATAACATCATGCAAGCTCTGCCCACAGTTGTATAATGGGACTTGATGGAAGATGTTGGAGTGTTGCATCATGGTAAAATTAACAATATGGATGCAGGAGATAGAATCCCAATGGTTAAACAATGTTTAATGTTCCTTTAAATACACATGTAATCTAGTTGCATCTTATGTATAGATCTGGGTGTGTCGGAGGATGTGGTCTATTTAGATTTCACTAAAGCATTTGATATGGTTCTGCACAAATGGTTACTCTGCAAATATATGTACTTGGACTGGAAATTGGCTAAAAAGATAGAACGCATATAGGAGTTATGGTAAATTCTGAAGTATTAAGTGTGGTACCTCAGGGGTCGGTCCTGAGTCCTCTTTTTAATTTGTTTATCAATGACCTCAATTGAGAGCCATGCCTTGGTGTTTGCGGAGAACACAAAATTAGGTAGGGTAATACAGTTTTAACTTTGTTTCTGCTCTGAGGAAGGATTTAGATAAATTAGGGATGTGGACAGGCAAGTGCCAAACGAGGTTCAGTGTAGACAAGTGTAAAGTTATACATTTTGGGAAAAATCATACCAATGCCACATACTTCAGAACATCTATCTGGTTAAACAATAAAAATAAAAAAAAAATTGTAATAAGATTGAGCAACAGTGCACAATGTCAAATACCAATAACATATTGGCATGTATAAATACTTTTTCACGAGGAGGATATTTTTAGAAAAGCTGAATGTACAAGGCAATAAATTATAGAATCAACATTAATATTTAGAGTTTGTTTCTCATAAGAGAAATCAGATTGCCTTTTTTGGAGTCCAGAAGATATTTTGCCCCTATGTAGCAAAATTAGTAAATCTTTTAATGAGGGGTTGCTTGCCACTAATTAGACAGGTAGAATGGTTTTACTTGATGGGCTTATTAATTTAGATAGGAAAAAAAATACCTATGTACATATATTACATATATGTATGCATGCACATTGTATGTATGAACACACACACACACACACACACACACACACACACACACACACACACTTATAACCCGATAAAACTAATTTGTAGAAATTTTTTTGGAAAAGGTGTGTGACTGCCAAAAAGCAGTGTTCCCAGACTAAAGTGTTAAATATTCATACCGAGCAGGATTATGCATGATAATGAGGCCTGAGCCAGGCTTCAAAAGAATCTCATTATCATACTTAAGGAAGCAAAGTAAAAACCGGATCACTTAAGGAAGAACAAGTCCAGAATGACCTAATGTAACCACTACTATAAATATTTGTTCTGTGCAACACAAGAGAAGTCTAAAGTGGTTTCCTCTTCCATATAGTTAAAAGCGCTTGAGAAACGAATATTTGCATGTTACTTGGGAATGCTATAATGCTATGTCTGGAACTGTAGGCAATTACAAATGACATCCTTATTAGGTTGTCTGATTGACACTTTTATGAAAGGGCAAACTGAGAAACTTCTACGGTCACTGTACATTACTAAGAACACTCCTCAAGTGGAGGAAGTCAGGCCTTCTAAGCTAGTCCACACAAAAATCTGAGATTTGCTCAATTTACCATATTTGCTCGAATATAAGACAAGGTCTGTTTGTTTGTTTTTTTTAGAGCAAATGCTCTGATAAAGTCCCCTTGTCCCATATACGAGGTTTGTCTTATAATCAGACCTCAAATCTTTAAGACTGGGATCCAGGTCCACCGCAGAGCTGCAGGGGACCTGGATCCCCCTCACAAGCAGCAGGTGGATGTTTGCTCAATACGCGCAGACATCCTTCGCTGCTGCCCGGCACGTCCGTCGTGACTTCTATGACGGGAGGTCATGTGCATATCGTGCAGACATCCGCCGGGACTTCTATGACTGAAGCCGGGAGGTCACATGACCTACTGCAGACATCCACTGGCTGCCCCCACTAGCCACCGGGGACATTGGCTACCTTTGTGGGAGAGAAGGGGGGGGGGGGGGGGCGCAGAGGCAGCATTGAGCAAGTCTGGGGGAGGGAGGGGCAGCATTGAGCAAGTCTGGGGGAGGGAGGGGCAGCATTGAGCAAGTCTGGGGGAGGGAGAGGCAGAATTGGGAAAGTCTTGGGGGTAGGGGCAGCATTGGCTAAGTCTGATGGGTGTGGGGAGCAGATTGGCAAAATAAAATACAAGAAATGCATTTTCTTTATCACAATTTTTATTAAATATGAAAAAGCTATTTACAAGTTAAACTTTTTCCTATTGGGTAGTCTTATATTGAGGCTTTTAGATTTTTTCCTAAAGGAATATCCAAAGTTTGGGGGGTCGTCTTATATTCAAGCAAATACGATAATAGTCAATATCCATCGACAAAAAGAGTAGATTGACTGGCAGTTAAGGAATCTGCATGCTAGCTAGCCTTACATTCATACCAGTACAAGTTACAGACATCTAACATGTCCTGATTTTAAAGGAGGTTTGTACTGTGGCTTAATAAATATTACACAATTTAATTATGGATTGTTTTAAAGGATAAATTTAAGTTACAAATATATGTTAAACAGGGATGGTATCATGGTACCAACAAAGAAGAACGAACCACAGTTCAATGTCCAAGACCAAAACAAAGTAGAATCCTGACTAATCAGGCATACCCTCCAATTAGTGATGGCAGTGAGGCTCACCATACAGTCAGGTGCTGCTGCTTACAGGCTTCCACTGTGCAGATACAAGCTAAGCAAAACATTAAGAATACAAGCACACGCAGTGGTTGAACCAATTCCAACAAAGTCCATTGCTATGATATTAGAAAAACATCCATACAGGCATTCATATAGTGAAAGGCAAAAAAGTATACAAAAAAACAACAACATTACAGCAGAGAGATAACGTCTCACACATTCCTGTAATGTTTAATATGGAGTGTTTTTTTCTGTCCAGTTCTTTGCTATGCTAATGTCAGAGACCGACACATAGGGGGTGATTGATGTATAATCATGGCACTATATTATGCGCGTATGCCTATGTACAAAGCAGACTCCAGACAGCTGCATTGTCGAATTATTCAAACTCTGCTACTTTGGCTTAAAATTTTAAATTCCCATCTCAATTCCAATTCCCTGCAATTATCTCTGTATTGCATAGACCCTTTTATAAAACTTGGTGGCATAGCAGAGTTGTAAAACAAATGGATGATCAGGAACTTCCATGTATGAAAAGTACATAATATTTGACGCAAGTCCCTGGCATCTATTTTGTGGACAGACAAATGAATTACAAAAACCAGGCCAAAAAAAAAAAAAAAAGAGTTTGAAAGATTTTGGGGTGTGGGAGAATTTCGCTAACACAGCTCATTAGCTTGATTTTTGCAATTCATTTTTTGAACTGCAAAACCATTTAGTGAACAGACACCACTATCACCAAATGCAAGCACCAAATACATTTGATGAACAGGGTTGATTAAGTGGTCAGCCTGGGTCACTAATGGCAAACCTTTTTGGGCCAGAGTGCCCAATTTCCGGCATGCAACCAAGTTCCAACACCGCTTTGTTTTTAATACTCACACATAGCACATTTAAACACATACTCCCACATACACACAGCACATGTATTCCCACAAACTACATACTTCACATGTATACACACACATTGCAGGAACTCTTCCTTGGCACCGCTGCTGGAGCTGATACACTCCTGTGTGAAAAGGGGGCATGTCCGCTGTCAAACTGATGTCAGGAGAGGAACCGACAGGCTAAACCAACTTGCGATCTGGAGGGGTGTGCAGTTACTGAAATTATTATCCTGCTACCTCCTAAGCAATAATGCTGATGTAATTGCTCAGGAGGCCACAGGATATCATTTCTGTAAATATTTATATTTTTCAGTGAATTCACACTTTGGGCCAATAGAGCTAAGATTAGGGGTTTCAGCCCCACAACTCCCCCTAGCCACGCGTGCCATATATTCGCCATCACTGGCCTAGGCATTACATATGGATTTTACTGGTATGCACTTCATCCAGCCATGTGAGTGATGTACTGGTTAATAACAAACCAGTGATATCAGCTGTGTACTTTGGCAAGTGTTCAATATAAAAACAAGCAACTCTCCACTTTCCTTAAACTAAGAAGATTACAACGTACTAGGTCCACAGTTTGAAATCTTATTTTACTAAGAGGATTTGAAAGTAACATACACCACAGATTAAAGGCAGTTTGGGAACAAACAAAAATTATATTCTATAAAAAGGCCAGGTGTAAAAAACAAAAATGAGAGAATCATTAGCCTAATCTCACAGCAAAAAGAAAGGCCGTGTTGCACAATTGTCAATGCACGAAATCTGTAAGAGATCTTCCCATAACTAGGATGCCAAATTCTGTCACCTGATCTAGATTCTATTTTGTCAAACACGTTGTATACCAGTCAGTTCCTGATAGAGCAGACCATAGTGATAACTATACAAAATGTGTTTGCAATGATTAAAATTGTACAAACAAAAAACAGGAGCCAGACAACTCCACTGACAGAGACACACACACAGACAGCAGTTTATGTTAAGGGGAAATACAAGTGCAACACTTCTATTTGAGTCTGGTCTGCCAGGTACAGATCATCTACAAGTGTTGTCCTGCTGAGCCTCAGCACTCTGACTTTAGAACGAAAATCACGACGGGGCGTAGTTGGCAGTCTGTACTGCACTCCACGTGAAGCAATAAATCGGGCACCAGGTCTCATTTCCTGGTCGCCCAGGATTTGTCGAGCCCTGTATTCGCATCAGGAAAGGTGACTTTCAAATTGTCTGTATATTCTGGCTAATTCAGTGTGTTGTTCATTTCTGGTCACTTGCACTGTGGATACAAATTGATTTCTCCGTGTATTTATTTGAAGTTCACACACACATGAACAGGTCAAGGGTAATATTTAGTCATGTATTTGAGGTCATAGAATAAAGGATTATACCTTTGCTTACAAAGCAGCTATACACTTTCTTACACCGCTTACTATATTGCACTTTGAAAGTGTACCAGGTCATCAGTTTGTACTAAGTAATACACTTTAAATCAAAATCTTTTAACTTTGCAATTGGACTCTAAGGCAGGGCTTGAAACATTTTTTTGTAGCTTTTAGCAATTTGTGAGCCAGCCTTGTTCTTCATTGTAGTAGCCAGGCAAATAGTATTTCTGGTCAAAATGTTCATAAAGTTAGGAGCCATTGCTCCTTGGCTCTTGGAATGTATCAAGCCTTAAAAAGGCGCTACATTATTCCTAATGTTTCTGAGCTAGGGAACAGGTTGTCAGAACACCCACTCAATTGCACAGAACAAACCTTAGATTAGAATATATTGTAATTTACATACATACATACATTTGTACACAATGCAATCTTCTGTAGAAGTCAAAACATATTTTTTTTTTTTTTAAAGATGATAAAAACAAATGGATAAATCAATATCAAGTTACGTATATAGTCGATTCTGGTAGGTCACATTTGCCATACACCAAGATACAGTATGTGGGGTTTGGTTTAGATAAAAAAAAATATATTTGGACATGTCTGTCAGGGTCCTGGACAGGGAGGAATATAGATGGAGGTTGCCAGCTAATCATCTCAGTATTTAAGGTTGTTGACATCACGTTTGTAATTTTAAAAACTCTATAACTCCACTGGTCTGGAGTAATACATATTATTATTAGTTTAACCAGGAAAGGTACATTCAGATATTCTCTAGTTTCCAAGGAAATCCTGGGGATGTTACCATTACC
Organism: Pelodytes ibericus; assembly: GCA_036172795.1. Taxonomy (NCBI): domain Eukaryota; kingdom Metazoa; phylum Chordata; class Amphibia; order Anura; family Pelodytidae; genus Pelodytes; species Pelodytes ibericus. The sequence continues at coordinate 111,023,458 of CM069863.1, read as the reverse complement.
CACTTTGATGGTACTCATTTTATCTACCTTGGAAGGATGAAGGGCTGAGTCAACCCTACCCAGAATTCTACTGATGATGCATCAGCCCACTGAGCTCTCACCAGCATAAACCTGACCGTCTTTAGAAATACACACAGCGCTGAGAGTGCCAGCACACATTGAGCCAGAGTGGAGACCCACCATGGTCTTTCAGGTTCGGATTGAACCAGACTGTCTCTCTCCACTAGTGCAGAGAAAAAAAAGTCTCTTTTTACATGCAGATGGTACCTAGTCTCTCACTGTGCTAACAGTTAGTGATAGTCTGCACCCATGCTTTACAGTCAAGCATAGAGGCTGACCGTCAAGAGATAAAAAGGCATTTAATTGCCATTTTATCCTCATAATAGGGGCATTGTACTAGTCACTTGTGCTTTTTTATTTATTTACTGGCTCTTTAATATCGACTGAGAATTCTTACAGAACCTAATATGGGGCTTGTCTATAACAAAAGCATGAAGAAGCTTGTATTAACAACTCCAAAAAATATATATAAATATCTAAAAATAAAACCCTGTAATTCACATAAAAGTATACAAAATAAGAGAAAATGTTGCCTATTATTGGGACTGTTCTTGTTCGATCAATGACTGTATTTATTCACACTTCCCATTCCAAATAGATCTGAAAACCCCAGAGTAAGAAACAGAAATGTAGATAACATACAAGAGTGTATTACATAGACCTCTATGGGTTTAGCTATTCATATTCTCTAAAGAAATAATAAAGATTGGCTCACGAGCTACAGATGTGGGAATATTGTTGCAGAACATCTCATGCACTACATTAGGATACTGCCAATTCTTGAAGTAAGTACTTTTCTACAGCCTGGAAATCACATATTTAAGTAGTTAATAATTAAGGTCATTGGACAGATTATATCTCTGATGTGCAGTTAGTGTATTCACATTAAAACTACCATGGATAGACCAGTCAGGTTGAATAGTTTAACAGTTCAATGCTCTTGATCTTGGGAGACCAGATCACAGTGTCTTCACTGCTCCATTATATCCTTATCGAAACTTGATGGAAATTCACAATTACATTCCAGCTGTTACAGGAAAAAAAGACCGGGAATAGGTCTACAAATTTACAAGTAATTTAAACAGGGTTAAAAATGTATAAACGGGGGGGGGGGGGGGGCGGGCGGGGGGAAATAGTTTATAAAATGTGTCTTCAAATTCTGACCCATGTAACTTGTTTTTGAAATTTCTTCATCTTGCTAGTAGTTTGTTTTGTTAGCTAAACATCACTAAGGAAGAGCGAAATGTACACAAGTATATATAAAAAGTTTTTTTTGTATCCTTCTTTTGCAAATGACCAACTATCACACACACACACACACACACACAAGATATAATAAACATTAAAAAGACTAATTTCTGTATTTAAAGGAGTTTACCTGTACTTCCACAGACTGCATGGCTAGATCACAAGGAGGTTTGAGAGCCTTGGGTCTTGTCGCATACCAATACGTAGTAAGAGCAGCAAATGCACCAAAGCCCATCAACGTGTTGGTAGGAAGAGTGCGCACATATTGTCTGAAGTCTCCTAACTCTGGAATCCTTAGATTCCGAAAGAGGTCGTGAGCCTGCATTGTGACTCGTGTTCTTCAAACCTGTGGGCAGGGCATAAAGAGTAAAGAAGAAAAACCAGAAAGGTTAGTATCTGCCTCTTAAGGGTATACAACCAGTACATTGAAAGATTATTATTCATTCAGAAAAGATCTTCATATATTTTGCCAGCGTGCTATTTTTAGTGCTAAAGCATTCAGGCCATACCGAAATGAAAGACTTGCAGCTTATACCGCTAAAATTGGGGAAAGCTATATAATGTCGTAGCTGCGCTATTTTTACACGTTTCAAACATCTGCAGGTGATGTGAGCTTCCAGACCACAGATATGCAGAACATACATTTAAGCTGAAATATCAGTAAATAAACCCCAGAGGAATTCATATAGAAGACTTTGTTCGAATTATGGTTTTAATGCATTAAAAAGAAGGGTGGGGGGGGGTGGGGGGAATAAGGTTTCAAATATAGTAAACATTTACTATTCACTGGTTCCAAATAGGATTGTTTAGCTCCTAAACTGTACAATTACTTGCCAGTCTATGTTAAGGTAAGCTTAATATCTATTAGATTACTTGATGACAAGCACATGGATTAGTTTAATGCAGCATTAGTGTTGGAGCCAGATGGTGGCAAACAAATCTTAATGGCAGGCAGTATTGTTTTACATCAGTGATGGTTAAGATTTGTCACTCTTGCTGTTGTGGGCAACATTTCCAATGAAGTTGCTCACAGTATGACGTGACTAACATTTCAACTGAAACCATTTTGCTCGCACAGCATCATGGGCAGTGGTGTACTTTGCAAGGGTACGCGGGCCGGGAAAGCCTGTGTGGTGATGTGAAGGGGGTTGCAAGTCTGCCCTTGCCCGGGTACACTCTATACTTTGGGAAGTTATCCAGCACTGCTTGTGTCTCTGGCACATTATACTCTGGGACGTTATGGAGCACCATGTGTATATCTCTGACAACCTGTATTTAAAAAATTAAAATAAAAGAAATTTGAGCAGTTTAAAAGGAAGCTGGGCTGGCGGAGGGTGTCAAACATAGGACACACCCCATTTTCCAATGTGTTGGGAACACCCCTCATCATGAGAAATGTAGTTTACAACAGTTGGAGTGCGTAAGTGTAGCCATCACTGATCTAGGTTAAAATATTAAATAAAATAAATCCCAATATATGAATGTGCTGCATTGCCACCTACTGGTGAGCACGTGTTAACATTTTAACATCTGCACTTAAATATATCTGTATCTATTAGCATAGGTTTTAATGCCATTGCTCAATATTTTACAAAACTGCTGTAGGTCAGCCTTCGACACGCACTCTCTGCCTGTCGAAGGCTGGTATGCGCAGACAGTGTCCGTGCTCGCACAGGCAATAATGGGGTCTCACCCCCTTCGGCTGATCAGTCTATATGGAGCAGGGCTCGCTCTCTGCTAGTGCAGAAAGACCCTCCTTTTTATATTGAATCAGCATTAAAGGGACAATCCCAACAAAAAATAACATTGCATGCATTCAACCTAGCACTACGTAAATTGTTGGCGCTGTATAAATAAATGTTAATGTAATGTAAAATAAGGGTCTCTCTTTAAAGTTTAATGCCCCTTTAAAAAGGTACATTAATGGCTACGTTATATGAATTTATTCAGAAGTATAAATGAACCTTTGATTTTTGCAAAAAAATATCTGTGATACATGCCGGATTGTTATACCTTTGTTTCTCCATCGCCAATTTAGCAGACTTCCAATATGTTGGTATGGACAGGTGCCAGCAAGAGATTGATGGAGAACACTGCCACAACAGAATGCCAATGGCAAGGCTTTACAAATATTTGTAGACTTAAAGTAGCCAATCCAACCAATTCAGGTATTTTTTTTTTAAGCCAGGTAAACAGAACTTCCATAGAGCCATGTTTAACCTCTTCGCGACAGTGGACGTGTCAGGCACGTCCTGCCAGGAACTCAGTTCCCGACAATGGACATGCCTGGCACGTCCTGCGGTGAAAAATGCGGTTTTCACGATCAACGATCGCGAAAACCGCTTTAACGGTGCTGGTCTATTGCATTGATGTCGAGGCAATAGCCAGCACTGGAATTTCCTTTCTGGGGCACCCACGATCGCCCCATGGAGCGATCGTGGGCGCCACATTGACTGAGCAGCATGCTCCCTCAATATGGCTATGCCCTTTTGTGGTCAGAGCTTCGGAAATGAAAAGAAAATTCACTTCCGTCACTCTGAATATGTTGCTTGACTGCCCCTAGAGGCAGCCAAGCAACATTTCAATGTAAAAAATAAATAAATAAAAGATTTCATTAGCTTAAAACTGGTATTATGGTTAGATTAGCCTATAGGCTTAAAATCAAATAATTTTTAGCATATGGGATAGGGTTAAAATTAAATTAAACTATATTAAGGGATAGTATAAGGGTTAGAGTTTGGGTTAAATTTAGGGTTCGGGTCAAAAAAAAAATATTTTTGGTTTTTGCCTCATAACTCGTAAAAAAATACTGAAAAATATGGAAACATGCATATTTCTGAACTCGGGACAACATTTAGAAACTATTTAGACGGGTCTTTTCTAATGATTGTATTTGTGTAAAATATATTTTAGGTCAAAGTTAGAAATAGTGGGTTTTCTTAAATTTTTCAGCATATTTTATGATTTTTTTTGTAGTAAATTATAAGATATGATGAACATAATGGTATCTAATGAAAGCCCTTCTTATGACGATAAAAACATATAATTTGTGTGGGTACAGTATGTGAGAAAGAAGAAAATTACAGCTAAACACAAACACCCCAGAAATGTCAAAACAGCCATTGTCACCAAGGGAAAGTCAAGGTAAAAATCTCTTGTCACTAAGGGGTCAAAAACTATACAAAAACAAAGTTAGGAAGTCATAAGTATGGATTTTTAGGAGCCACTGGCTGTTGGGATTCATTAAGGCCTGACCTAGGCTATCCTGCACAGCAATCATTAACAGCATGAAGGAATCCACTCCAGACAGTCACCCTATGGGTCATGGAAGTAAGCGGCATACATATGGTTTTATGGACCCAACCTTATTGGCAAAAATATAACGTTTAAAATAAATAAAAAATACATGATGTACATTTATAGAAATGTTTTTAAATTTCAAGATATAGAAACAAAGAAGATTCAGGTCTGCAAAGGGAGAGTTGGATTTGTAAATGGGCAGTTCAGACATATATTTAAGGACAATAATCAAGAACTACCTGTATATTAAAGGAAAGGCACGAATCAGCAGTAACTACAACAGACATTATCAGCTAAGACAGCTTAGCATTGTTCATCTCCACGGCCATGAACCGCACATGCTAATAATGGTTAAAATTCTTTAACACCCCACCCCCCCATACTATAAATAAAATAAGTCCGTCATTCTGAAACTAAAAAATAAATAAAAAAAATCAATAGATATATCTATCTGACCAAAGACCTTTCACACTAGAGTACTTGAGGGCAGGCACATTCACACAGCTATCACTGGATAGCAATGCATAACTACCGAGACATTATCCAGTCCTGTGTTTAAAAAAAAAATACAAAAAATATTGTAATCTTTACAATTTCCCTTTAGCAACCATCAAAATAAAAAACAAATGAATGAAGCCTAATTTGTAAGTCTTATGAAAAAGTAACTCACCCCTATGTGTTCCTCTGAACGCTGACTGACACCAACACTCTGCAGTAAAGAAAGTGAACCTGTCAGCGGCTGATCCTGTTGCAGTCAAGGACTCTAAGGACATACAAGTCACATGCAGAGATTGGCCATTCAATACCTAGTAGGTGAAAGGTAACCTGAACACACAGAGACCAATGACAGGCTGGTCTGGAGAGAGTCACCCCACAATGAGAGGGTGGCATCCCACATACAATGACACCAAGTTCGGAAAATAACAGGCAGACGACTGGCAGCGACAGTCATTCATTCACTGACGCGCCCTTCCCACTGGCAAGAGACTGGGTTAACCCTTCACTGCCAGAAAACATTAGGAATGCTTGTTCAACAATCCCAGTTACAACTACAAGCGTGCCAAAATCTTCTCTTTAAACAGAATACAAGCAAGTATATCACCAGCTACACTGAAACACTGTATTCCTGAAACACATAAAATAAAAATTATACATTAACCAAGGGGATAAAACAGAACTTGGTAAACATGCTGCTTTTAATTAAAATAGGTTTCTGTAGAGTTTAATGGATTAATAAGAATCTATGCCAATGTTTAATTGCATACTATGTCAGTGCATGACAAAACCCAGAAGCTGGAGTGCTTGCAAATATTACAGCCTAGCCTTCAATACTTGTGAGGTATGTTACACAGAACTTTCTGTGCATCCCTTTTACAAGGAGGGAAAAGCAATGTACTGCAGGAAGACTGGCTCCCAAATATTACTAATTAAGCACCCAGGTTTCCACAGCAAAGTGATTTAGTATGATATAGGGCCTGATGCGAAACATGAAACATTTCACCACATTAGATGAAAGAGAAATTTACCATCTCTAACTCAATAATACAAGACTACACCACCACTTGAATGCAACTTAATTCAAACTAATTATATTGCAAAAGTTATTTTGAAACCACTTGCAAAATTAGCAATTATTCAACGCATGTAATGCCATCAGCAAGCAACAGGGAAACAATGGATCGTAACACCAGGAAGTCAATCTAATAGTGAAGGATTAACAGGCACGCACCACTATTAAGAAGATAGTGGGCTGCACAAGTCCCATTCAAGTTGTAAAATGACTTGCGCCAATAGGGACAGTAAGGATACAGGTCAGCATGTACAATACATAGGTTATGAATAATAATTTCTCTGCCTAACCAATAAAGAGGTGCAATAAAAACTCCAACACGTACAACTCAAAAAACTGTCCGAGAAATTCCATATTCTCAATTTGCATGGCTGCAAAGTGAAGTCGGCAGCCAATGGCAGTAGTTTTTATGTGCATTTCCTGAGGTAAATGGACAGTATGTGGATTTGTCTCAGGCTTGTCTTGGTTGTTGCATACAATGGTGGTGGCGCTAATAGGCCACTCATCTATTATACTGTAAGATCAAAAGATTCCATTTGAACCTGCTCCCCCGGACAATCAGTTCATGGAAAACCACTAGCAGAATAAAGGCAATTGGAATTATATTCTGTATTAGCATGTACATTAGGCACAAGCTGGTCTCATATTCAGATATTTACATTACCCAATAACTTGTTCCAAAAGAAGTTACGTACTAGAATTGGCATATTCCCTGCCCTATACACTATATAAGTAACTAAGAAGCAGGTGGGAAGAGATTACGGAGCATGGGCACACAATTGTGTTATAATGATACATTATGCAGCAAAAAGAAGCACTTGTGGGGGACATGTTTCACAGTGCCCCAGTTCATTCAGGGTGCTTTAATTCACAGCATGCAGCAGGAATGACATCCATCTCCTGACAAACCAGCACTCACCCCACCAAGTACAGAACAAAAGAATTCAGTGTTAGCTGATCATCGTTCATAAAATAAGCCATTTGTTTCAGCGATCTGCCGAGCCACCAGACAAATGTAAGTGCATTGTGCCACGCCATCCCCTCCTACATACATGCACGGATGTAAAGCAAACAATGCTGGGTGCTATGCAATGTGCAAGCCCTCACAGTCCTTTACTACTTCTTATTTAGTTTAAGGTAATTTATTTGTACAGCACTGCATAGCTTTTAGAATAAATTTGTAATAGTGCAGCTGTACAAATATTCTTTATAAAATCCTAATCCTATTATAGAGGACATGACAGACATAGGGAAAAAAAAATATTTTTGGACTTTGTAAACCAATTTAAAAACATAGAAACTCTTATAGCACTTTAATACAGGGCTCGACAAACCCCAGGCGCCAGGTCGCCATGGCGACCAGGAAATTAGACCTGGCCCCTGGGTGCAGTCAGCCTCATGGTCCCCTTTGCCGATGCCATCCGATTTTTTCTACGTGAAGAAGAAACCAAGAAAAGACTGTGTGAGGTGGGTGTGTATTTGTATACATGTGTATGTGTAAAGTTGGTGTGTGTGAGGTGTTTGTATATATGTGTATATGTAAAGTAGGTGAGTGTGAGGTGTTTGCATATATGTGTATATGTAAAGTAGTTGTGTGTGAGGTGTTTGTATATATATGTGTGTGTGTGTGAGGTGTTTGTATATATGTGTATATGTAAAGTAGGTGTGTGTGAGGTGTTTGTATATGTGTGTGTGTGTGTGTGAGGTGTTTGTATATATGTGTATATGTAAAGTAGCTGTGTGTGAGGTGTTTGTATATATATGTGTGTGTGTGTGAGGTGTTTGTATATATGTGTATATGTAAAGTAGGTGTGTGTGAGGTGTTTGTATATGTGTGTGTGTGTGTGTGTGTGTGTGAGGTGTTTGTATATATGTGTATATGTAAAGTAGTTGTGTGTGAGGTGTTTGTATATATATGTGTGTGTGTGTGAGGTGTTTGTATATATGTGTATATGTAAAGTAGGTGTGGGTGAGGTGTTTGTATATATGGGTATATGTAAAGTAGGTGTGTGTGAGGTGTTTGTATATATGGGTATATGTAAAGTAGGTGTGTGTGAGGTGTTTGTATATATGGGTATATGTAAAGTAGGTGTGTGTGAGGTGTTTGTATATATGTGTATATGTAAAGTAGGTGTGTGTGTGTGAGGTGTTTGTATATATGTGTATATGTAAAGTAGTTGTGTGTGTGAGGTGTTTGTATATATGTGTATATGTAAAGTAGGTGTGTGTGAGGTGTTTGTATATATGTGTATATGTAAAGTAGGTGTGGGTGAGGTATTTGGATATATGTGTATATGTAAAGTAGGCGTGTGTGTTAATGAATTGCGTGTATGTTTGTGTGATTGCCTGGCTCCTAACTTTTTTTGCTGGCTCCTAAAATCCAATTAAATTTGTCAAGCCCTGCTTTAATATTTAGCCATAATATTTAAATACCAAATGTCCTTACATCAAATCTCCAGCATGAAAAAGCAGGGTCAGGAAAGACAGTAGAGCTCAGATTGTGGCCTCTACAATTATCCAAAAGATTGTCTGATCTATACTGCACTGTAAAATGGAAGCAAGATGAGAAATGTATAATTTCTAAACAATTGTATGAAGCTACATTTTCTGTGCACATTTATGTATATATTTGAAACAAAATAAACACCATTTATTTTCTGAGACTCAAATCACTACCTATCTCTCCTAATGGAGATGGGTAAATGTAAAGATTGGCACTATGCGGTATTCCCGCCATCATAACATGATCAGGCTGTAATGAACATGGCTGAGGCATATCAGCCATGTCTGCATAAGCCTCTTCTGTCAATCATGGCATCTGGATGTGTTTATCTGTAAAAGCCAGTTGCTGGCCTTGACAGCTTTAGTCTCTCCCTGACCCCGTCTCCCTAGCACCCCCAGATTTAAAAAAAATAAATAAATAAACAAATTGGTCTTCAGGTTGTTATGGACAGGGCAGCAATGTCACTATAGGTAATTCTAGGAGAAAAATAAAATGGTTTGTTTCGCCTGCATTTTTCCCCACTAGATTTTGCAGATGTGGAAAAGGTTCTTCAAAGTAAAAAGTTGGAAAAATGTTAAAAAATTGTTTTTATAAATAATATTGTATTATATGATGAAAAATAATGGTATCTAAAGAAAGCCCTTCTCATCCTTAAAAATAAATAATATATTATATATATATATATATATATATTCATGTTTAATTGGGCCAGTCAATTGGAAAGCTAGAAATCTAAAAGAATCTTAATAACACCCTTCATGTTAATAATTCTGTGATTTGTTCACCACATTACATGCATAGTTTTATATTACACAAAACTGCCTTTACCGGTCTGGAAGTGGATTCCAGAAATAATTTGTTATGTTTGTTTGTTATATAATTAGATAAAGGTTATGCCACATTCATATATAGAGCAGGGATTGCGTAATAAGAGTTTTTATTTTTGCTTCACCGATAAAGTAAAAAGTGAATAACCTGGTGCCACCTGCCTGAAGTAAACCCAACATGTATATTTAGACACAGAGATGCAGATTTGGACACTGCCACTCACTCACAGAGTGGGATCTCGATGCTCGAGTCTGCTTTTTTGCATGCCACCAAGAGAATCTGATTGTGATAGATTCAGCCTCAATGCTTCCCAGGGAAGCAAGGTAACTATTGGTCTGTGGAAAGACTGGCATGCACCTTAAAAAGTGCCTGCCAATGTATGCTCATATTCGGGCCATTGCACATTTTGTTTGCTTTCTTTATTTCAAGCACAAATAAAAAGAAAAAAGTTCAGAGGCTTTAATAACCAGCTTTACAAGCGGTAAACTTCAACTTGCACCAAAGTGCCTTTGGGGACTAGACTTTCCCTTTTTATAGTGCACAGGCTTTTTTTCCAGTGCGATTTGATGCAGGCATTCTGCATAAATCACATTTTTAATATTTTACATAAGGCCTGCCCCAGGAATTATGTTGCATGTATATTGCAGGTGTTGCAGCACTGCTTATAAAAAGATTTTTTTCATTTAGTCACTTGAAGACTACTTGTATAGGCATTCTGCATAAATAATTTTTAGTATTTGACTCAAGCCCACGCCCAGTGAATCTGCATGTATGCTACAGGTGCTGCAGCACTTATTTATATAGACACTGAGCATATAACGTTTCCTGTGCTTCAGGAATACAATGTATTGTATTGAATCCAAGTGACCTTGGTTTTACTTTTTTTTTTTTACTTTGTATTGTTGATTTCAGATATGCTTTTGTTTTTCTTATGTGACTGTATTTAGTAAATTATGTAACTAAACAAGTGTGACTGGGTGCTGCCATTTTGTGAAATATAGTGTTTTTGGATGCCACCCCTCAGAGACTTTACAGTGCAAACTTCTCAATTTGGGATGGAGGACACAGAATACAGTCTATAAGTCAGAATTATGATCATAAACTTGCATTGAATGGGAGGGTAATGTAACTATTACATCACATGGGGACAGAGTTATAATCCTGTTTGATCAGGTTAATCTCCTCTCCGTGTTGGAAGGCAGGTAAAAAAAACGTTGTACAAAGACACTTAGTCCTAACCACTATGATACGCAGGAGCCAGTAAAAGAGCAGGGGTGTATCTTATGACATCATGCAGGTTTTGGCAATAATTGTAAAGTGAGACTGGCTGGAAGATGTTGGATGATGTTGCATCATGGGAAATATTCACAAAATGGATGATAAAACACCTACATTTTATTTTTCCTTTTATATGCAATTAATTCAATCATAAAAAAATGGGACCAAATTTTGGTGTTGCTTAATGCCTAGACATCAAGGCATTACAGCAACACTGTTTGAGAGATGGAATGATCACGGATTGCTTCCACCAAGGACCACCACCACAACCCCCCTCATCTCTTTCTCCTAACAACTTGGACACAGGAAACTCCACATCACACAAGCAGAAACGGGTTTACTCTTTTATGGCGCCACTCACAATTAATACACATTTTTGTAAATTGACTTTTTTGCAGCAAACTATCAAAAGCAACTGCCACTTCTATTTTGGCAACATTGTTTTTGTTTTGCTACCGGTACTTTTATTTAACAGGGGAAAGGATGGACTTATTTTAACTTTATTAAGAAATATTTAAAATCATAAAGTGTGTTAAAGAGAATGAGTTGATGGAGCAATATGGAAATTTTGACAGGGAAGAAATATATAGCATGTGACTTTTTGGAACCATTCATTGAAAGAAAGCAAGTTGCAGTGGCAAAAATATGAGATGGAAAAATCCCTGAAATTCCACTGGAATACAATGATCCATGGAGCTTATCTAAGTCCAGAAGGGATAAGTACAGGTCACATGAAAGTGAATCATAGCATAACACTTCCTGTATTGAAACTCCACTGGGGCACAATTGGGCTGTTTGGCCAAAAATAAGATGGCAATGAATTTATCCGCTCTCAAAACAAATAATCAATATAGCATCACCTTCCTTAGAATTTTATCAGACACGTTATAATCTTCCAGTGAATAACAAATTTAAATATAAATGATTTCAAAAGTAAAATAGTTCCTAAACTTACAACTGATCAATTATTAGAGGAAATGAATAAACAGTTCTGTATAGAAGGCAATATAATGTAATGGAAAATATGAAAAATAATAAACACATGGCCTGCAAGAGTTAGATAATTTATTTTATAAACGCTATAAAAAAATTTTTTAAAAACAAAAGGTCTCCTTTGACCTTGCTAGTTTGTTTAATGAGCCTGCTGCCAATGATTCCTTGATCAGAATGTCCTACATTGTCTCAGATCAGGGTGAATTAAAACCAAGCAACCTAATTATATAAACTTTACTTTAAAATGCATGTTTTACATTTTGCATTGCTAAAATTTAAAATACTTACAGCTAGATGAAATTGTGAAATTACAGCAGTTTGCAAGAAACCAGGACTTCCCACAAAAGAGTAGAAGTCAATTTCCTTTTTTTTGCTGCAAGAACCAAGAATAATTTCATTCAAATGAATGGAATGGAATTTTCTGTCTCTCTAGTGATGTCATCAGACAATGTGTTGCAGGGAGAGTCCCCACTCTGATTGGCTGTGCGTGTGCCAGCACAGTAAGCCCAAAGTACTGCTATGTCTCAGCTGTGAGACTCAAAAGATGTATGCAGGTTTACTCTCTACTAAGCTACACGATGGGTTTACTTAGGAGATGGAGGTTTTTTGGATTTCTGCATCTATCTGGCCCTTAAAAATAATATTTAGCTCACATACAAGAACTTTATGCACAGTACCTATCCAATTAAAAAAAAAAAAAACAACCCTGCAAACTGTAGAGGGAAAGCAGAGAATAAATAGGTAATCCAGGACTTTGATCCTTTGAGTGTGACATCTTGTTCCAAAGTGCTTGTTTTTCACTACACTTGTTTTTCATAATGCAAGGATCATGCTGCTCTGTTACTTGAAACTTTCATTGCACAAATTCAGGTTAAAACCATAAAGTTAGCCATTTTGTGTTCCTTTTATAAAGTTATAGTTAATCTAAATTATAGTTACCATTTTAAGATTACATTAACATTTATATAGCGCCAGCAATGTATTCAACACTTCATATAGAGTTAAAAGAAGACAAAAAGAGTAACTGAGACAGAGAACACAATACAAAAGCTAGAGAAATCACTTCTCGCAAGCTTCCCTATCAAGCAGCATATAATACTGTAGTTTGTCAGTCCCTGGAATAGGATCATGATTTGTAAACAACTCATTTGCCCTCCTGAGTGATAGTTATTGATTAAAAACATAAAATGTACTGCCAGCAGACAAACAGGACCAAGGATTTCCTGAGTTGAGCAAATTTGTTTCCAACATTCTACTCAACAGAGGAGACAAATTATGGAGAATGCCCACTGTGCCAAGGGAAAAATTACAAGAAGCAAAAAGGGCTATTAGACAACTTCCTATTGACAGACATTTTATCCGTAACAGACATAGGTCTATTCATGTAGGATTTTACAGTGCACAGAGTAGAAATAGAGAGACACACTGCGTTCCAGGAATGAATGTAAATCTTAATGTTTAATTGTAAGAAACCATAAAATTGTGCAAAAAATAGGCAAATAGCATTTCGCATCTGCTGACGCTTAATCATAAGCGACACGTAAAGTAGAGTAGAGTAGAGTAAAGCACGCAAAAAGGTCTAAAAACTTTTTGCACAATTTTTGGGCTTCTTACTATTAAACATATGAAGACTTGCACTTATTCCTGGAGCCGGTGCATCTATTTCTGCATCTACAAGTGTTGTCGGCTATTTGCCAGTGCACCGAGGGAACTGTAATCAGCTGTTTGGGCTAAAACACTCGAAAGCAGGAAATTGAGCTCAATTGGTCCCGGATGTCCAGGATCATTTTTTGTTTAATTGCATTGAGTACACAGAGTACCCTTAAAAACCAAACAAAAGAAAAACTATATTTATGCTACAAAAAAAAAAAAATCTTCCTGGGATGCTTTAAAAAACTGTATCCATGTACTACAATTTGTACTTGTTTTGACAGGCATCCAGAGCTTTCAAAGCAAGGGGCATGCATACAAGATGACAAGTGAAATCACTGCTAAACTGCATGCTCTTCAAGTTAGTTTACATTGTATGGTCAGCTGGATTCCCAAAAGGTCATGTAACTACACTCAATATTGTAGAAGATTACAAAGTCCAGAAATTACTACTACAGTGATTGAGCATGACAGCTCCAGAAAATATTTACTAAAGCTATAACTATTATAAAGACTTACGGGTTGAGTAATGTCGTATACATCATCATGTTCGGCACACTTACTAGATAGTATCACTAGCCTCATGAATCATAAAACTCTAACTGTAAGTGCCATTTCTGCTGAACAGCCATTTGTAAATAAATAGACATCAAAGCACATTTCCTCAACTACTCATCCTACAATGGTCAACTAGGTGGCACTGCTGTTTAGGAATGCTGCATTGCATCTACAGTGTGTAAAACAGCAAGCTGTCATTTAGCACTGCATCCCACATTCCTTGTTTTAAACAAGACATAACAATGCAAGTATGGAATTAATGTGTGCAAATGCTTCAGGTTTTCTAAACATGCAGTACAGCAATTATTATAAACAGCAACACAAGTGCTGTAAACATAAAATCACACACACACACACACACACACACACACACCATAAGCCAACAACAGAAACTCAAAATTACAGAAGAAAAAACCCCACAGATGCTTCCTCCTATATAAGAGGAAACATTTATCAGTAAACACAAATGTAACCGTATACTTCCTATATCACAGGCGCTGACTAGTACAGGGGCATCAAAGTTTTATCTCAAGTGAGTTGCATAATCAAAAATGCATGTGTGTATCAGGCCACATTTTTTTAAAATTTATAATAATGTTGAAAAATAGCTGGTTAGTCACAGGAAAATGTGGTTGTTTATCAGTGTTAAAAAAAAACAATGTAGATCAACTGTACTCAGACAAATCCATGCATTTATTGGTCTAGTAAACAGTTAGACCAGTGGGCCACACATTGGATGCCCCTGTCTAGTAGATCACCAATCATCATTTCAATATTTACTAAATTAAGGAGGCTTACCTCCTTTTACATATATGCAATAAATGACACGAGGAAGCACATTTCTACATACGAATTCCATAAAATTGGATCTTTTAAAAACCAAGTAATCTGGGTTACAAATCATGCAAAATTCTAGAAGTTACATCAATTAGGTTTCCATTGTGATTGCTCCACATTTAGCCATTTACTCTGAAGTGTTCTATACACATTTACATATATAGGAACAAAAGCAATATAATACTGACTTTCAAGAATTTCTGCAAATCACTAGCACAATAGAAATATGCTTGGGACGTGGAGAAAAAAAGGCGGGGGGGGGGGGTTTAAAAGACATTATGGACAGTAAATAAAAAAAAAATAAAGTCTTTCGCAAAATATGGGATATCTTTCCACTATAGAGACAAATAACATGTGGGTCTAAATTGGACTTTACCAGCAGTTGAATTGGCTTTTAAAAGACAAAACGTCTGGTATAGTAATCCAAGATATACCGAATGTATAGAAGACATATAGCAGGGTAGTTTTAAAAATCGTTGTTAATTAGCAATACGGCTGCAGTGAACAACACAAATAGCTGGCCGAGCATCCTGATACTTGTAATCCACAACAGCTGGAGTGATAGAGACTAGTCATCAATGTTTCAGCTGTACATCACTGGCCTCAAAATAGTATTTAATCTTGCCAAAAAAAAATGGAACAATATTCCATACTTTCTCTCTATAGCCGAGGTGTAATAGAAGACGATTATTGGAGCGTGGTTTCCCCAGGCCTCACATGGACATTAGCAGATCTTTACAGGTCTGCTTCACACGACATCACGATGATCTCCAGTAACACAGAACCAGCATGCTACAAACTGACCAACCCCCTCCTACACGATTACCTTTATTATTAGAATAATTATTAATTTACTCTGAACTACACACTTACCCTTCTTAAGACAGCAAAGCAGCATGCATTCCAGGTCAGCCGGTTCTATTTATATATATATCTATATATATGACACACACAGCATTGGCCGTGTTGTCTGCAGCGTTCACGCACCGCCCTATCTTCTCTCCCTTTGCTCATCTGCATAGACATCCTCCCACCGACTATATCCTGTGCCTCTAACATGGCTGTTTCCCGCCCATTCTCTTCTTTCTCCCTCCCAATTACTTTTCTTTTCACGCCTCTTTACGTTCTCTTCTTGCATAAATTTGGGTCTGACAGGCGTGTATTTCATGCATACCTGAGGTTTCTATTACGAATTGATACACCCATAATTTATATATTTTGCGGTAAGTATGAAGGTTAAATCTAACGTGCAAATTTATAATAAAAAAGCTTTGTATAATAAAATCTTTGGTAAATTCCCTGCCAAACAGAGCCCGTTTAAACTCAAGGTCACTGGTTCAAATCCCACCAGGATAAAAGCCCTTCATCTTTCTGAGACTTTCTGAGGACAATAAATTAGTCCCATGATCCCATCAATAAGGTAATAACCAAAAAATCAGCTGCCAAGTTGGTTAATTCTGAATGTGTTAGCTAAAAAGTGCCCCACTAGAAGAAAGGTGCAGTATTAATACTAATTATTATTAGTATATGACTTGTTTACATGCTGTTAACCCCTGTGTGACTGGACTGTTGCCAATTTTCTTTTTATCATGCAGGACAATGGCTGTTTTAACATTTCTGTGGTCTTTGTATTTAGCTGTAACTTTCCTCTTTCACATTTTCTGCACACAAATTATATAGGGGGTGTGGGGGCTTACGTTAGGAAGGGATTTTTATACCATTATTTGGATTGCATCATAAAATTTACTATAAAAAATTAATTTGAAAAATATATATTTTTTAAATGTTTTATTTGAAAAAACTTTTACTCATTTGCAAACGCAAAGTAGATTCAAATATTTGTCCTGAGTTTAGGAGTACATCATGTGTCTAGGTTTATCTTAACTTATTTTTGGAATTAAAGCAGCAATAGGTACCACCAATCTTTGCCAAAGTTTGCAGTAATTGTTGGTGTATTTTTCCCCACACACATTGGGGGTTATGTATAAAGGTAATTTCTGGGGCAAAGTTCTAAAAGTGATCTAATCTGCAGGTACATTCCATTTGTTGGCACGGTGATGGGACTACTTCTAAAACCTACCTTTATACATTACCCCCATTGCACTTTAGGTACACTATATGGGCAAATGTATTGGGACACCTGACCATAAGCTAATGTAGCATGAAGGGAAATGTAGTCTACAACAGGCAGCACATATATGTGATCTATCCAGCTGCTGTGGGCATCTCTGTCTCTACTGCTGCAGGTTACTTGTTATAAGCTCATGTGCATTTTACAAGATTATGGAATCAGTGGCAGTAGAATAGGGGGTGCAGCATATGCATTGTACTAAGGCCTTTCCTTTTAACCCCTTAGTGTCCAGACTGTTTTGACATTTATGTTCCCTTGGTGACAGACACTATTTTAACACTTCTGCAGTGTTTGTGTTTAGCTGTAATTTTCCTCTTTCTCATTTAATGTACCCTATATTAGATATTGTTTTTATCTGCATAAGAAGGGGTTTCTTAAGATACCATTATTTTCATCATATCATTAAATTTACTGTAAGAAATCATTGAATATGATGAAACATTGCAAAGAAAACACTTTTTCTTACTTTGACCTAACAAATCTTTTATAAAATTTTGAATATTAAAAAATACCCTGTTAATATAGTTTCTAATATTTGTCCTGATTTTAGAAATACTAATGACTACATGATGTTCCGTTGGTTTTTTCACTTCGTAGTGCAATACACAAAAGTAGAGTTTTTTTTTGTTTCCTAACCATTTTCTCCTACAGTGACTTATTGACCCCAGTCCTAATCATAAATATAACCCTAAGCAGTGCTGTATTTAGCCGTTTGCTTGGGGGGAGCCACAAAAAAAAGATGTAAAAAATGCCGATTGGAAGATCTCCCCTCACCACCGCTCTGCAGGCAAGCAGGCAACATGTAGGCTGGAGCACGGGGAGCCGAACAGACAAACCTCCATGCTGCCTGTTTGGCTCCCTGTGCGGTATGACGAGGGAAGTGCTGAGAGGTCCCGTTACCCGGTGCTGTGACATCAGACACGCGCCAGGTTACATGACTTGTCGGCACCCACAACATGGAGAGCCAAACAGGCAGCACTCTAAAACACACTTGACACATTTCGCGTTCTACTAATGCGTTTCGCATTCTATGAATAAGCGTTCTATTAACACGTTTCGCATTCTACTAACTCGTTCCACATTCTACTTACGCGTTTCGCATTCTACTAACGCGTCTTCATAATTAATAAGCGTTAGTAGATCGCGAAACACATTGAGTGTGTTTTAGAGTTTGTTTTTTGTCTTCCCCACTTGTTTTTTTTTCTTTCTTATAATAAATTTATCAACCTTGAAAATTGGAGTGCCGCAAAGAAATGTATTCTTTTGATAAGTTCTGGATGTGCAGTATGGGTGATGGGACATGTCCTGGGGGACAGAAGTAAGTTCTGGATGTGCACTGTGAGTGATGGGGCATGTCCTGGGGGACAGAAGTAAGTTCTGGATGTGCACTGTGAGTGATGGGGCATGTCCTGGGGGACAGAAGTAAGTTCTGGATGTGCACTGTGAGTGATGGGGCATGTCCTGGGGGACAGAAGTAAGTTCTGGATGTGCACTGTGGGTGATGAGGCATGTCCTGGGGGCACAGGTAAGTTCTGGATGTGCAATGTGGGTGATGGGCAGGGGCGGGCTGGGCCGGGGGGCAGGGAGGCAATTGCCCCCCAGGCCGCCCTAATGGTTGTAAAACACGGCCGCTGGGCCAGTGTTTAAAAAAAAAAAAAAAAAACGCGCTTGCAGACAGAGATGGAGGTGAGAAGGGATCGGAAGATCCCCTCTCACCTCCGCTCTGCCTGCAAAGCTGCACGGGGAGCCGAACAGGCAGCACAGAGAAACCTCCGTGCTGCCTGTTCGGCTCCCCGTGCAGTGTGACACGGAAGTGCCGACAGTCACGTGATCGGCGCTCTGACGTCAGACGCGCGTCGATCACGTGACCTGTCGGCACAACCGCCGGGAGGCCGAACAGGCAGCATGGAGGGACCATGCTGCCTGCCACCAGGGAAGTCCTCCTGCCACTAGCCACCAGGGAAGTCCTGCCACTACCCACCAGGGAAAAAGGTAAGAGATGGGAAAGGGAGGGGGGGCAAAAACACTGGCATATTATTGGGCAAATTGGCTGGGGAATATTACATGGCTAATAACACTGGCATATTATTGGGCAACTTGGCTGGGGAATATTACATGGCTAATAACACTGGCATAATATTGGGCAAAATGGCTGGGGAATATTAAATGGCAATTAACACTGGCATATTGGGCAAATTAGCAGGGGCATATTAAATGGCAGATAACCTTGGAATATTATTGGGCAAATTGGCTGGGAAATATTAATGGCAAATAATATTGGAAATGTGTATGTAATGGGGTGATGGAGGCATGTAAATGTGGTGATGAGGCATGTCCTGGTGTGCAACGTGGGTTATGGGTCATGTCGTAGGTGTGCAACGTGGGTAGGGGGGGTGGCCAAATTTTGGGATATTGGGTGTCTAAATCCTGGCATATTGAGGGGCATAATCCTGGCATATTGAGGGGGAAATCCTGGCATATTGAGGGGGCATCATCTTGGCATATTGAGGGGAAAATCCTGGCATATTGGGTGTCTAAATCCTGGCATATTGAGGGGCATAATCCTGGCATACTGAGGGGCATAATCCTGGCATTTTGTGGGGGAAAATCCTGGCTATATTCGTTATAAAACAAGGAAAAGATGGCCGTGGATGGGGAGGCGATTCGATGGTGCAATGGGCCACTTGACTGGATTTGCCCCCCAGGCCTAAGGCTGCCAGCCCTCCCCTGGTGATGGGGCATGTTCTGGGTGGCAGGTGTAAGTTTTTGATGTGCAATGTGGGTGATCACACGCAACACGATCCCAACTAGTACACCATTAGATTGTGTCTAGATAAACTATAACACTGGATCCAAAGTTGAAAGGCTGACTGGGTTAAAATATAGTAATAATTACCACCATGGTAAGAGGGTGCTCAGCTTTTAACCGGGATGCTTCTTTCCACTGATCAGTATAGAGTAAAAACAGTGAAACAAACAAAAAGCACGGCACTCCTCACACGATGAAAATAAAAAGGAGGAAATCCATGTATAGTTGCTAGTGGTAGTTGATATTTATTTACACCGATAAATATAACCCAGAAACAGGATAGTGAACAAAGACCTTGATAAAATTACTTTTGAAAGTAGGGGGCAGGAGGGAGATTTAGGGATGAATGGGGCCCAGAAAGAAATCTTTATAAGGGGCCCAAAATTTCTGATTGCAGCCCTGAGTGTACATGGAGGGAAGTGAAGCATAAAGGGACATATGTTGAGATGGAGCAACTAAAGGAATGCAAACAAAAAGAGGGAGAGGGTGTATCCCTATCAAACTTTATCCAAATGTTATCAGAGCATGTTAATTTTTAATCGTTTTAGTTAGTTGAAGTAGGAAAACAACACATTTTTACAACTTAGTCTTCTAAGGACTATTTAATCCAGTGTCTGTAATTTCACCCAGAAATCCATTTTGTTTTTTATTTTGTTCCAGACATATTAGGAAACATTAACCCCTTCCCGACCTTATGACGAGTTAACTCGTCATAAGAGCCGCCGCATTAGCGACCTTATGACGAGTTAACTCGTCATGCAGTCTAGCCGGCGGTGCGCTCCGTGGGCACCGCCAGCTAGTCTGCAACGGGTCCAGGACTAAGCCTCGCACCCGAGGCAAAACTCCTGGACCCGATCGGTCAGTTTCCGGGCATGTGATCGCGGTGATTGCTCAATCACCGCGATAACATGCAAATTAGATGGCAAAGTCAGTGTGTTCACACACTGACTTTGCCTCTAATTCACTCCCTGTGCTTCACATTCTTATAGTGAAGCACAGAGAGTGACCTGTAAGTAAAAAGAAATTAATTACATACACATAGGTAAAAAAATTTTTTTAAAGAAATTAACCCTTTCATTGCTGATCAGTTTTTAACTGTGATCAGTTTCCTTTCACTTTATGGCCCTCATTTAGTTTTTTTTTTAACAGATTTTTTTATTTTTACAATTTATAAAGTTTTTTTTAATAAATAAAGGTAATTTTAATATATTTATTTAATAAAATTTAACCCCTGCATGCCTGTTGCATGATTTTTACTGATCTGACATCGCACTCTTCAGAGTTTTTTTTCTGTCTTTTTTGTTATGGGGGGTTTGGGAATCAATATTTTTCTTTTTTATTAGTTAGTTAATTAGGGGGGATAAGTGGGTTAGTGTTGCACTAGTTATGTAGCTTATTATTGGGAAAATAATGGGGAAAAACTTTCTTTTCCTCAAAAATTTCCTCTTTTATATGTATTTTTTAATACTAAAATGTAAATAATTTTTATGTATAGGGTATCAAAAGAAAGCTCTAACTGTCCTCTAAAAAACAACATATAACTTGTATGGGTGCGTTAAATGAGAGAGAGGAAATTTATGTTTCAAAAACCGTGTATTAAAAATTGAAAAACGCTCTGGTCCTTGGCCCAGGAAAATCCCTGGTCCTTAAAGGGTTAATGTGGAAGATCTTGTTTTCCATACTCTCTATGTATCTTGCCAGTAACTTTATTTTATATTGGCAAAGTGAAAAATTAAGAAATGTAAGACAAATGACACAAGTAGAAATCAATCACTGTACAGTATTTGTGGAAGTGATACCAGCAAATCAAATAATGTACAAAACATTAATTCCTTTTTATGTCAACAAATAGTCATATTTAGGATAGCTGTGCACATTTGTCTAAGTTATTACTTGTGAAATGTAAAGACCCTGAGAAACATGGATTAATAGATAATTGAATGGAACATATTAGATTCCCACACCTGATATATAATACTTTCTGCTTGAGCAGACATGGAGAAGACAGCCAAATTCAATGTCAGGAATTGAATTACACACAGAAAGAAGTGTTTTAGGATTTCTTAGGTTTATAGAATCCTAAACAACAAGTTTAAATTAATATTTATATTTGGTTAGGCTTAGTGGCTCTGGGATGTAGGAGATAGAGTTTAGAGTGTCTGTCTGTATGTACCTTGCTGATCACATATTAAATTATGAATGCATAATGACTTCCAATCATAATGGTCAAAACATTTTCCAAAGAACCATTTTGAAACCACAAATGACTAAATTGCAGAAGAGAACTTCTGACCTTGGTGACCAAAAAACATTGCTTCAGGTAGCTGCCTTTTAAATAAACCCATAATGTGCACTATTCTTGACCAATAAATGGCAACCAAAGCAATGGGAATTTCCACATATTCTCAGCGTTCAGTCCTAGATTTCCTGCGATAATCTCGTTTTCATGAATCCTGTTTAAGTTGGGTCTGTCCCAGCTTCTCTGCAGCCTATGCACAAGTGTTTTGCACTGTGAAAATGCAACACTGCATTTTAACTACATATCTCTAAAAGACAAACATGGTTTAATTGGGGACATTTCAAAAGTGTCTACAGGTGTCGCTATCGTCCAATCTCGGTGAACTGAAATACGTTTGAAAAATAAATGTCCATGTCGAATAAGGATTGTCCAGTACAATACCACAGATACATATTTTTAATTCCACCAACAACAGACAGTGAATAACTGTTCATCCACTAGCTAGCTTCAATTCTAAACACTGAAGGAGTGATGAATTGCTCAAAGATTTGTGCAGCCAAGGAAACAGACACTATAATAAGTAAACAAATAATCTGTCACCATCACAAGCTATGCAATGTAAATAATTGGTCCAATATATATTTGCAGACACAAAGGTGTATTTGCACATGCAGACTCCGGTAAACCTATGATCAAATTGTGATATGATTATGGTAACACGCAGGTAATAATAAAATGTCCTCTTATCTTCTTGTCCGCAAATAAGCTAGCCTATCGTTTCCTAGCTTCATGACTATATGGGGTGCTGGACATAGTGATGCTGGAACGTAGCTTCAGATCTGGTATTATAGAACAATGGCCTGCACACTAAAAACACAAATCATGTTTACATGTTAGACAATTATTTTTCATAAATGCTACACAGCAACACAGCAATTAACAAAATACCACTTCTCTGGCGGGTTTTGGAGCACGATTCCCACAAGTTTGATGATGGTAGTTTTAACATGTAAGGTCATCCAAGTCTGTAATGATACATTTCCACTCATACATGAACTGAAACATGTTGATGCAAATAGGGTGTTGAACTATAGCCTTACTGTGTCTGGATGTTTTTAGGTCAAATAGTAACTCCAATATCTTAAAAAATGATGACAAGTCTTCTCATTTCAATAAATTCACTGGATTTACATATTGCAATGCCTTGTGAACTTGACAGCTAGTTATGAAACCATCAAGTGCAAAGTCAAAGACAGATAGCAAGAGCGAACACTGTGCAATATTCTCTTTGTCCAAGTGGGCAAAAGGTCCTGTTCAATAAAGCTGCTGTTTGCATAAATATCATTTAACACAGGAATAACTAAACATAATGAGGTAACTCTTAGGAGATAAACAGAACTTTTAAATTAAAGGGCACAAGCAGATTTATGTAACATAATGTAATTATATAGTAAGAATAAAATGTGCATGTGTAATCTTTATAAGTCAGGTAGTGTATGAATCTAGTTAATGGTTAATCCTTCCTGTGTTTGCAGTGTTGTCTTTCAGTGGGATGTATTGGCCTCATGGAACATACAAGGTCAATGTATTAAACCAGTAAACACACACACACACTGTTGAGTGTGGGTGACTACAAGTCACGGATTACCTCGGACAGTCCTGGAATGTCGTGTGTTGTAGGTCTACACAGTATAGGCCCCACTTCGGGACAAACTAATTGGCTCAATGTTCGGAAAGATTCGGGGGATTTGGAGTTCAAATTTGAAGATGAATTTTGAGCTACACAATATGCCCCAATGGGTTTTAAAAAAAATATCCAGTGGGGAAGCTGGGAGTAAAGACATCTGATTGGCTAACACAGTCTCAGAGCAGGGATTTCATTATGCTACCTTCGCCAGGGATGGATACTTAGACAGAGACCTGCGACAGCAACTGGATTTTTTTAGTAGGATGGGTGGATTCATTCCCTGGGACAGAAGATCATGCGTTGCTTACAATAAAGTTGAAGAAGTTTTTGTTAGCCATAGAAAAATGTTTGTTTATATAGCAGTAAATACAAAAATAAGGAAGATCAACTGGATAATAAAAAAAAAAAAAAGCAGCAGATGGGTGCAAGCCAAAAGGCCGTCCCAAAACTGCCTAAAACATGGTAAATAAAAAAAAAAAAGACTGGTCACCTATATAGAAAATATAAAATGTAACTTTTAATCAAAGAGAGATCATACAATAACGCAATAAGCAATGGTAATAAATCATCAATAAGGCATAATCCAAGCCATAATCAAATAAATAAAACAAAAGTTTCAAAGGAAGGCTTTTCGCCAAAACGTTGGGGTGCTATCCATCTCGGTATTTACCTTGCTGGTCTTGGCTATTTTTTTGTAAGTCATTTTTTATAGTGTGTTAATTATTGTTTTTTTATTTTTTGTGTTATAATTCTTTTGTTGTATTTTTTTGATTATGGCTTGGATTATGCCTTATTGATGATTTATTACCATTGCTTGTTCCTTTATTGTATGAGCTCTCTTTGATTAAAAGTTATATTTGATGTTGTTTATATAGCAGTAACACAAAATAAGTTAGCACACAAGTAAGAACACAATTTTAATCAACTTTACTCAAAACTGTACATTTATTAGGGTAATGAGAAAATGAGTAGGTAAGTCAGATGGGCTGCACCTTGGTGTCAAATGGGCAGCACGTTGGAAACCCCTGTTATCGACAATGTCACTACGTAACCTATTGAAATCAACAACAAAAATATTAAAAACAAGGCAAACAAATGAACATACAAATCCATTTGTATAAAAGGAAAGATCAGATCTGTTTTATGAGTCATGTCAAGGAAATCTCTATATAGGAGAATTAATTTAATAGGCAAGCTGGAAATGCAATAGAAGAAATAATGTAGGCCAAGTCTATTTCTTAAAACAGGCGAGATTTATTTTGGAAATATCTATTATCTGCCTAGCTAAAAAAGCGCAATCCGCGTTATAGATATCAAACGGCGATGGTGCTTTTTACCGACACTTTGCAGTGCAGGAGTTTTTTTTGTACATGTTCCCCAATATCCAAATAAAAAGGAATAAAGAATACATCAGTTTTATCATTTTTCATATTTTGTGCTGTTTTAAAGACATACAGTTTGTGGGCAGCATTGAAAGAACCCTACAGAGGAGATTCTGGAAACACTTTAGAGCAAACCTTAAGAGTGTGGTGTGTCAAAGCATATCAGTCCACACACAATATTGTTTTCTTTTATTGGCAAATTATGTAAGTTATTTACTGGATGTAATCTAAAAGTATTGCTCTCATAAGATATGATTCTTAGTTTGACCCTGGGGACTATGGACTCTATAAATTTGCTGATTTATATTTTCACATGGAAATGTAAAACATTCTTATCTGTTCACATCATAATGGTTTCAAACAGCCTTATGTGACTTATTTTACTTATGTACACAGGCCTGCAGTAAATCTGTTGGTTACACTTCCACGTTATGTGCTTTGTCTAATTTGTGTCAATAATCTTTAAAAATGGCACAATGTAAAAAAGGTTCTTAATAACACCTATAAAGTCAACATTACAAAAAATTGCACCAAGTGGACTTGAAATTGCACCTAAAGGACTTACCATTGCATCAACTGACTTGTCTCTGTATGCATTGTTGCATTTGGAAACCTTCCTATTTTGATAAAACTTTCTCGTAGAAAACTGACATTTATATATAAAATATCCTATGAACTGAGACCAATCTGGTATTAGCCACCAAGAAAGTATCATAGAATACTACAATACTAAACAGACCTTAGCTTCAGTTACTTAAATCCTGAAACCAATAGATAAATCCTGACCATCTGAAATTTAGGGGGCTATAACTAAAAGGTGAGTCAGTGGCGTCCCGCGGGGGGGGGGGGGGGGGGGACCGCCCCGGGTGACACCTCCAGCGGGGGGAAAAGAAGACTGCACGGAGGAGGGCGTCCGTCTGAGAGCAAAGAACAGCTTCGGTAAGTGATGGGGAAGGGGGGGGGGGAGGAGGGTGGCTTGAAACGAGCAGTTTATTACTGGGCTCTGGCTGGCTCTATTTTACTGGGCATCTGGCTGGCACTATATTACTGGGCATATTACTGGGCTCTGGCTGGCACTATATCACTGGGCTCTGAGTGGCACTATATTACTGGGCTCTGACTGGCACTATATTACTGGGCTCTGGCTGGCACTATATTACTGGGCTCTGGCTTGCACTATATTTCTGGGCTCTGACTGGCACTATATTACTGGGCATATGGCTGGCACTATATTACTGGGCATCAGGCTGGCACAATATTACTGGGCTCTGGCTGGCACTATATTACTGGGCATCTGGCTGGCACAATATTCCTGGGCTCTGACTGGCATAATATTCCTGGTATCTGACTGGCACACTATTACTGGTATCTGACAGGCACAATATTCCTGGGCTCTGACTGGCATAATATTCCTGGGCTCTGACTGGCATGATATTCCTGGTATCTGACTGGCATAATATTCCTGGGCTCTGACTGGCATAATATTCCTGGGCTCTGACTGGCATAATATTCCTGGTATCTGACAGGCATAATATTCCTGGGCTCTGACTGGCACAATATTACTGGGTTCTGACTGGCACACTATTACTGGGCTCTGACTGGCACTATAATACTGGTATCTGACAGGCATAATATTCCTGGGCTCTGACTGGAACAATATTACTGGGTTCTGACTGGCACACTATTACTGGGCTCTGACTGGCACTATATTCCTGGTATCTGACAGGCATAATATTCCTGGGCTCTGACTGGCACAATATTCCAGGTATCTGACAGGCACAATATTACTGGCATCTGACTGGCACAATATTACTGGGCTCTGAATGGCACAATATTTTTGGTATCTGACTGGCACAATATTACAGGGCTCTGAGTGGGACAATACTACTGGGCTCTGAATGGCACAATATTCCTGGTATCTGAGTGGCACAATATTACTGGGCTCTGAGTGGCACAATATTACTGGGTTCTGAGTGGGACAATACTACTGGGATCTGAATGGCACAATATTACTGGTATCTATAATTGTAAGATTGTCACCTCGTGGGGCTCCTGTGTGTTGCATAATTAATGGCGGTCCCATGTGTGCATAATTATGGGGCACTTGTGTGTGGCATATTTATTGGGCCCCATGTGTTGCATAATTAAGGTACTCTTTTGTGTGGCGTAATTAAGGGACTCTTTTGTGTGGCATAATTATGGGGCACCTGTGTGTGTGTGTGTGGAATAATTATGGGGCACCTATGTGTGTGGCATAAATAATGGGGCTCTGGTGTGGCATAATTTATGGGGCTCTGGTGCTGCATAAGTTATGGGGCTCTGGTGTTGCATAAGTTATGGGGCTCCTGTGTGTGGCATAGTTATGAGGCTCCTGTGTGTGGCATAGTTTATAGGCCATCTAACTGGCATTACTAAGGAATCTGTTTGGCATTGTATGGAGGAAATCCAGGGGGGGTGACACCATGAGTATCCGCACCGGGTGACACCAACCCTAGTGACGCCCCTGAGGTGAGTGCAGGTGAGATGAGCATTTCATCTTGACAATTTATTCATTGTGCAGGGACAAACTTTTCAAATTTCCTCCACTAAGAAGACTCAACAGGTATGCTCCTGCACAATGTGTAGCTGAATAAGATGAAATGTTCATCTCACCTCAACTCACCTTTTAGCCTCCAGTTGCTTGGTGTGGTATATCCACTACGCTTGAGGTACAAGGTGTTCTAAAACTAAATTTCATAGAATAAATTAACATCTAAGAGGCAGCATATAAATATGGTGATAATATCCTCTCTGTACTATAAGGGGAAGAAACAAGGCTGAGAACAACAAACAAATTACTTTTTATTTTATATAATTATTTAGTATCGATGTGCACTGTGCCATGGGTGGGATTACCTTTGGTGCAGACAGTACTGCTATGTAGAAGGGCCCACCAATATAAAGAGGCCTGTAGCAGGCAGGTAAGGAAATATGGGGGAAAATAAATCTACTATATTTGAGAAAATACTGAGGTAGGAAAGGAATTCGGGGACTAACATAAGCAAATGTTACCACTCCAAAAGTAGATACTGTAAATAACAGGTCAATATATACATCATTAACTGACCTTTTCAACACAATAAGCGCAAATATCAGAACATAGAATGTATTTGTATTTAGACATGTATGTATTTTACCAGGTAGAATTATACTAAGATACTTACTGGAAAAAATGTCCTCCTTTACAATACAATAAACAGAGTTCATATTGAAACATGTGAAAATACAAGTGGAACAGGGCAGTGCTCTATTATAGCATTAGTCCCTAAGGCAGTTTAATGATTAAAGGTGACACTTGCTATATAGTGCTGTGTTAGGACAAGTTAATGCATGCTAACTGAAGCTAAATAATTATGTTACACTAATAACTGATGTAAACAAACTGTGTATGGGTTGTACAATAACACGGTTGCCATCAACATTACATAGGAAAGATGTGCGTCCAACTACTCTGCCTCTTAAAGTGCACCTGCCATGAAAAATTATGAGCTGTCACTTTAAAGAGAACAACTTTCCATCTACAAATTACTAGCCCATTGTTTCAATGACAAGTTAGTTTAAAATAACTTTGAAGCCCCCATCTGTCAGCATCCTGCATCGTGACAACAGGTCCACTTGAATCATTAGCCTTTAAGGGAGATTTTTTCTGAACTACAATATTTTTGACTAATTTACTAGTTTAATTCAATGATGCCAGTGACACATGTATTAAGCTTTATAATGAGCTTTCCAATAAAGAGCTGGTATTCATAGGCGCAACTCTATTAAATGACAAAAGTTAATTTATCTTGGTTCACTGAACACCATAGACTGTAATGGAACATTTTGAGGTCAAAAGCATTGTTTAGTGATAAATTATGTTACTGAATACAGGCCATATATTTCAAGGAATACCAGGAAGTTGAACAGAGAGTGACTGTTTAAGGTGCCTCACATGAATAACCTTGATATCCAAGCCATTTTTTGTTATAACACAACATTTTATTTGTATTTTTTAGAAAAATTACAAAATGCAGCAAAATATATTTTTTGAACTCATGGGGGGAGTGGCAACGTGACTCACGCTCGTTCACACGTTTGGAGACTGGCACCCAGCCTAACAACCTCCTCCTAAATTCCCTGGCAATGAGCTGACAATGCCAGGAGTTTTTGCCCTCCGGTCTTCTGCCATTATATGCTTCCGTAGTGCAACACTCTTACCTGTGGGCATGTGCGTTTGTCAGGGGGGCATTTGCCCCCCCTGGATTTTTGAAGAAAAAAAAAAGTCCCCCCAGCCACTCCACATATGACTGAGACAGTCATGCGGACAGCAGCTGGCAGTCAGCATCCACTGGATGCGGCTGCCGGGAAAAAAAGCATTGACACCGTATATGACCTTACGTCATATCCGGTGACAGTATTTCCCTCCTCTGTGCAGGAGGGAAGGCTGCACGGCACAGACGACCGGGGACACGGAGCAGCCAAGAGGTGAGTACTGGGCAAGGGGGGGAGGAGGGTGATATATAACGAGCATAACGCTGGCATATTAAATGGCAAAAAAATACTGGCATATTAAATGGAAAAATCATACTGGCATAAATGGCAAAAAATACTGGCATGTTAAATGGCAAAATAATACTGGCATATTAAATGGAAAAATAATACTGGCATGTTAAATGGAAAAATAATACTGGCATGTTAAATGGCAAAATAATACTGGCATGTTATTGAGCAAATTGGCTGTGGCTTAATAATGGCAAAATAATACTGGCATATTATTGGGCCGATTAAATGACAAAAAAATACTGGCATATTAAATGGAAAAATCATACTGGCATAAATGGCAAAAAAAATACTGGCATGTTAAATGGCAAAATCATACTGGCTTATTAAATGGCAAAATAACACTTGCATGTTAAATGGCAAAATAACACTGGCCGTGAAAAAAAGCATTGACACCGTATATGACCTTACGTCATATCCGGTGACAGTATTTCCCTCCTCTGTGCATGAGGGAAGGCTGCACGGCACAGACGACCGGGGACACGGAGCAGCCAAGAGGTGAGTACTGGGCAAGGGGGGGAGGAGGGTGATATATAACGAGCATAACGCTGGCATATTAAATGGCAAAAAAATACTGGCATATTAAATGGAAAAATCATACTGGCATAAATGGCAAAAAATACTGGCATGTTAAATGGCAAAATAATACTGGCATATTAAATGGAAAAATAATACTGGCATGTTAAATGGAAAAATAATACTGGCATGTTATTGAGCAAATTGGCTGTGGCTTAATAATGGCAAAATAATACTGGCATATTAAATGGTAAAATAATACTGGCATGTTATTGGGCAAATTGGCTGTGGCTTAATAACGGCAAAATAATACTGGCACATTATTGGGCAAATTGGTTGTGGCTTGTTAATAAAATAACACTGGCATGTTAATGTCAAAATAATACTGGCATACTAATGGGCAAATTGGCTGTGGCTTAATAATGGCAAAATAATACTGGCATATTATTGGGCAAATTGGCTGTGGCTTATTAATAAAATAACACTGGCATGATAATGGCAAATTAATACTGGCATACTAATGGGCAAATTGGCTGTGGCATATTAATGGCAAAAAATACTTTAATGGTCAAACTGTGGCATATTTTAATAGGCAAACTGACTTGCATATGTTAATGACAAAGTGCAGAATAGATTGATTTTTTTGGGCATAAAACTTACGACTGACTGACTTGAACAAACTCATTAGTATAAACTACTCTACTAAATATTAAGAAATAGCGAACCTGATCAAGGCATAGCAGGGGCTCAAGCTATCCTGGTTAGGTAGAATTGAAACCTCAAATTCTTACCTTATGCCCAAGTTGTCTTATCTGTTAAGGAACATACCGCCGAGTAGGAACCACTATCCTGCAGAAATTTCGGAAACTATTTTCTACATTTATTTAGCAGGGGAAAAAACGAAGAGTGGCATAGAAGACGCTTCAGAGGAGTAGAAGGCAAGGTGGTGTATCCTTTCCAGACATTCAATCTAATCATACATCAAGCATGCGCTCTCATTTACTTTTATTAATCTTTACACCTATTTCTAGACTCAAATACCTTATAGGAGATATTAGTTTTAAAAAATTTGACACACAACAATATAAAGTCCCTGACAGATATCCTGGACAAGGGAAAGATTCTGCCCTTTGCCTCACTACAAGAATTGTATTCTTTATCCTCGAAGGAGATATATAACTACTTGAAGGTTAGAAGTTATTTAAATTCCAGAACAATTCACAAACATACCATCTTAGATGACTTATTAAAAAATACGTGGTAGAAACAAGCTTAATTCTAGATCTAAAACATTTTTGGAGCAGATGTGCCCTCAAAATGGGAATCCAAAATAGGTATGTCATTTTCGGTCCAGTAGGAGTGCAGGAATGACTGTAAGTAATACAAAATTGTTATCTTTTTCGATTTGTTACTCTTCACTTTACTTGGATCATGCTTTGACATGATTATTATATAACTTGTGTGGTAGACCCATATTATACTTACCGGTATTAACACTATTTTTGTTACATTTTGTATGTCAAGTGATTTCAATTTTTTTTGGGAGGGGGGGATTGGACAATATTATCAAATGCAAAAATGTATTAAATAAAAAACTATCCTTATTAGGTGCTACATAAAAACCACTTTATTAAACTGGACACAATTTGAATTTAAAAAATGCAGCAAAATATTTGGTGACAAAAGAAATCAAAAGGGGCAATATTTCAAAAGGGGATATCATGAATAAGCAAATTGAAATCTTTACTGTGGCCATTTATTTTTCAAGGTGGGTGCTGTAAATGTTGGGCCTGAAGGTGTAACAAATTTAAATCCATTCTTTTTGCATAGCTAAATTTATATAAGCAAAACACCTTATCAGGTGTACGTTAGTTTCTCCATGAAACTTACCGGTATTTTGTACTCCACACACAAATGTAACCATGTGCCATGAAGTACTGTGGTCACAGTATTTGTAAAGAGCTGTGATAATGTGACTTATTAACTAGATTGCAAGACAGTCTGTTACAACATGACCTGGAATCAAATAACAGTGTTTTATTAGACCCCTGACAATTATCAAAAGAAAATGTTATTGTAACAAAAGTGACAGACGTACTTTTAATACAGATCTTTCACAAAGCATTTCAACAGACGTCTTATAAAGAAATCTTAATCTTCTTCTTGTTTTTGTAGAATAAAATTAAGCAACAATAAAGTATTATATAGATCAGTAAATGTTGAAATAAATTGCACACACACACACTATGAAATATCTGTGAAACTTTCTTGAACCCTGGCACATAATATTTCAGTGTAATTAATGCAGAAAAATGTTGGATTTTTTTAAACGTAAGAAAATCAATTTATTATTTACTTTCTAAACAGCATGACAAATAGGCTGTATACGTGTAACCTTTACCTTGAAAAGGTTTGGAAAGAAAATGACTTTAGTACTTTAAAATTGATATTTTGCTGGTGCTCTGAAAAACAATTGGATGCATGTGATTGTAAGCTTACGTGCAAGACTTTGAGGGTCTTTTTGAAGACTGCGAGGGAGGGAAAGAACTGTATGTGCTGCCCAAGTGACTTCCACATACATACATAGAGAGCAGCTTGGCAAAGTCTTGCAGGTGTGATATTGATATAAATAAATGTTAATGTAATGTAAAATCTCCTGTATGTCGGGCAATTGGATCAACTCTAGCATGTACACAAAAACTTATCTCAAAAGCTAACCTCTGCTTTTTATGTGCTTTTAGAAACATAGAATGTGTTTGCAGATAAGAACCATTTGGCCCATCTAGTCTGCCCAATTTTCTAAATACTTTTATTAGTCCCTGGCCTTATCTTATATCTAGGATAGCCCTTTGCCTATCCCATGCATGCTTGACTTCTTCATTGTATTTACCTCTACCACTTCTGAAGGAAGACAATTCCATACATCCACTACCCACTCAGTATAGCAATCTTTTCATTAATCCCTGGCCTTATCTTGTATCTAGGATAGCCTTTTGCCTTTCCCATGCATGCTTTACTTCTTCACTGTATTAACCTCTAAAACTTCTGCTGGAAGACTATTCCATACATCCACTACCATCTCAGTAAAGTAATACTTTCATTAGTCCCTGGCCTTATCTTATATCTTGGATAGCCTTATACCTATCCCATGCATGCTTAAACTCCTTCACTCTATTAACCTCTACCACTTCTGCTGGGAGGCTATTCCATACACACACTATCCTCTCAGTAAAGTAATCCTTTCATTAGTCCCTGGCCTTATCTTATAACTAGGATAGGCTGATGCCTATCCCATGAATGCTTAACTTCTTCACTGATATATTACAGTATTGCCTGGGAACTGCTGTTAATAACATATGGGGTACTATGTGTTAGCAGTGAACTATAATTGATATGATATCAGTGGTGTTGACTGAGCATCATAGGTAGAGAAGGCTACAGTAATGTGCAACATCTATCACAGACCTCAACAAGACAGGGTAATACAGAGTTCATAAATCTGAAACAGAGGACTGCAGCTCATGCTCAAGAGTAATATAATTTCGGGTAACGGGTAACCCCCCCCCCCCCCCCCCCACCCACCTCTGACTGATATTGATCCACTACGGCCAGTATTTTTTGGAAGAAAAGGTAGCAACCCTAATTTTGATTATGACATCACCTGTGCAGGGCTGGCCCTACAATGGGGCAGAGTGGGGCAACATTGCCGCCTCAATAGACAATATTTCGGCCGCTCACTGGCCGAATCGCTGAAACACCGCCTCCCCGCCACCAGGGCCGATCCTGGGCGGGTGCACGGGGTGCACCGCGCCCAGGCGCACCGGGACGAAAGGCGCTCCGATGAGCACCTTTCTCCCTCATTCTGGGGGTGCGGCCCGCAGGTGAGCGCCTGCGGTCACCGCACCTCCTAATCTCATTACAGCGCGACGGGTGCAAGCTCCGCCCCGTCGCGCTGTCTGATTGCCGGATGTCTCTGGTGACATCCGGCAGAAGTTCTGAATGACGGTGTTCTGCCTCCTCTGCAGACACCGTCCGGAAATGTCCTCCTCCCTCCAGGGAGGGGGACCGATAGTAAAAACGTGTTTTTTCTTTAAATGAAAAGAAGTGTGTGTGTTTCAATGTGTATGTCTGTGTGTGTGAATGTATGTGAGTGTGTGTGTTTCAGTGTGAATGTGTGTGTGTGAATGTAGTAAGTGTGTGTGTGTGAATGTGTGTTTCACTGTGTGTGTGTGTGTGTGAATGTGTTTCAGTGTGTGTGAATGTGTGTTTCACTGTGTGTGTGAATGTATGTGTGTGTGTTTCAGTGTGTGTTTCACTGTGTGTGTGTGTGTGTGAATGTATGTAAGTGTGTGTGTGAATGTATGTAAGTGTGCGTGTTTCAGTGTGAATGTGTGTTTCACTGTGTGTGTATGTGTGTGTGTGTGTGTGAATGTATGTAAGTGTGTGTGTGTGAATGTGTGTTTCACTGTGTGTGTGTGTATGAATGTGTTTCAGTGTGTGTGTGAATGTGTGTTTCACTGTGTGTGTGTGTGTGAATGTGTTTCAGTGTGTGTGAATGTGTGTTTCACTGTGTGTGAATGTGTGTTTCACTGTGTGTGTGAGTGTGTGAATGTATGTAAGTGTGAATGTGTGTTTCACTGTGTGTGTGTATGTATGTGTGTGTGTTTCACTGTGTGTGTGTGAATGTATGTAAGTGTGTGTGTGAATGTATGTAAGTGTGTGTGTTTCAGTGTGAATGTGTGTTTCACTGTGTGTGTGTGTGAATGTATGTAAGTGTGTGTGTGTGAATGTGTGTTTCACTGTGTGTGTGTGTGTGAATGTGTTTCAGTGTGTGTGAATGTGTGTTTCACTGTGTGTGTGTGTGTGTGTGAATGTATGTAAGTGTGCGTGTGTGAATGTGTGTTTCACTGTGTGTGTGAATGTATGTGTGTGTGTTTCAGTGTGTTTCACTGTGTGTGTGTGAATGTATGTAAGTGTGTATGTGAATGTGTGTTTCACTGTGTGTGTGTGTGTGTGTGAATGTATGTAAGTGTGTGTGTATGAATGTGTGTTTCACTGTGTGTGAATGTATGTGTGTGTTTCACTGTATGTGTGTGTGTGAATGTATGTAAGTGTGTGTGTGAATGTGTGTTTCACTGTGTGTGTGAATGTATGTAAGTGTGTGTGAATGTGTGTTTCACTGTGTGTGTGTGTGTGAATGTGTTTCAGTGTGTGTGAATGTGTGTTTCACTGTGTGTGTGAATGTATGTAAGTGTGCGTGTGTGAATGTGTGTTTCACTGTGTGTGTGAATGTATGTGTGTGTGTTTCAGTGTGTGTTTCACTGTGTGTGTGTGTGTGTGTGTGAATGTATGTAAGTGTGTGTGTGAATGTATGTAAGTGTGCGTGTTTCAGTGTGAATGTGTGTTTCACTGTGTGTGTGTGTGTGTGAATGTATGTAAGTGTGTGTGTGTGTGAATGTGTTTCAGTGTGTGTGAATGTGTGTTTCACTGTGTGTGAATGTGTGTTTCACTGTGTGTGTGTGTGTGTGTGAATGTATGTAAGTGTGAATGTGTGTTTCACTGTGTGTGTGAATGTATGTGTGTGTTTCACTGTGTGTGTGTGAATGTATGTAAGTGTGTGTGTGAATGTATGTAAGTGTGTGTGTTTCAGTGTGAATGTGTGTTTCACTGTGTGTGTGTGTGTGTGTGTGTGAATGTATGTAAGTGTGTGTGTGTGAATGTGTGTTTCACTGTGTGTGTGTGTGTGTGTATGAATGTGTTTCAGTGTGTGTGAATGTGTGTTTCACTCTGTGTGTGTGTGTGAATGTATGTAAGTGTGCGTGTGTGAATGTGTGTTTCACTGTGTGTGTGAATGTATGTGTGTGTGTTTCACTGTGTGTGTGTTTGAATGTATGTAAGTGTGTGTGTGAATGTGTGTTTCACTGTGTGTGTGTGTGAATGTATGTAAGTGTGTGTGTGTTTCACTGTGTGTGAATGTATGTGTGTGTGTTTCACTGTATGTGTGTGTGTGAATGTATGTAAGTGTGTGTGTGAATGTGTGTTTCACTGTGTGTGTGAATGTATGTAAGTGTGTGTGAATGTGTGTTTCACTGTGTGTGTGTGTGAGAATGTGTTTTTCTCTGTGTGAGTCAATGTGTGTGTTACTGTCTGTGTAAGTGTGTGTACATAAGTGTGACTGTGTGTATTGCTCTGTGTGTGTATAAGGGTGTCTGTGTGTAATGGTGACTAAATGTGTTCAGTAAAATGTGTTCAGTAAGGGGCCCTGAAATTCCTAGTGGCGGCCCTGACTAAGTGTGTCTGTGTAAGTGTGACTGTGTGTATTTATGCATGACCCTGTGCGTAAGTGTGGGTGTGTATTTAGGCAGGGCAACTTTTAACTGGTTAAAGGGGCCACCGCTGCCCACTTGACAGTCCCCATCCAGTCGGCAGCTATTTCCCGCCTCCTGCACTGCACTCTGAGTGTGCATAGAGGGAAGACTGTGCGGAGGAGACACGAAACAGCAGCAGCAAGGTGAGTACTGGGGAATGGGGGGAGGGGGTAATGCTTTTCTTGGGAAAACTGGTGGTGGCATATTAATGGACAAACTGACACTGGCATATTAGTGGCTAAACTGACACTGGCATATTAATGGGCAAACTGCTATATTATTGGATAAACTAACTGTGGTATGTTAATGGGCAAGCTATCTGTGGCATATTAATGGGAAAACTATCTGTGGCATATTAATGGGCAAACTGGCAGTGGCATATAAATGGGCAAACTGGCTGTGGCATATTAATAGGCAAATACACAGGATTATGAGGAGGGAGAGACATACATGTGAGTTATGAAGAGAAAGAGACAGCAGACATGGGTGTATAGAAGGAGAGACAGACATGCAGAAAAAAAGACCACCATGGGGAGCATGAGGAACAGAAAGATAGACATGGAAAAATATATGGGGTATGAAGGGAGAGATATACATGAGGGTATGAGTGGAGAGAGAGAGTTATACATGAGGGTATGAGTGGAGAGAGAGTTATATATGAGGGTATGAGTGGAGAGAGAGTTATATATGAGGGTATGAGTTGAGAGAGAGAGAGTTATATATGAGGGTATGAGTGGAGAGAGAGTTATATATGAGGGTATGAGTGGAGAGAGAGAGATACATGAGGGTATGAGTGGAGAGCGAGATATACACAAGGGTATGAGTGGAGAGAGAGAGATACATGAGGGTATGAGTGGAGAGATACATGAGGGTATGAGTGGAGAGAGAGTTATACATGAGGGTATGAGTTGAGAGAGAGTTATACATGAGGGTATGAGTGGAGAGAGAGAGAGTTATATATGAGGGTATGAGTGGAAAGAGTTATTTATGAGGGTATGAGTGGAGAGAGAGAGATACATGAGGGTATGAGTGGAGAGAGAGAGATACATGAGGGTATGAGTGGAGAGAGAGAGATACATGACGGTATGAGTGGAGAGGGAGAAAGACATGGAGGTATGGGAAGAGAGAGACAAGTGAGTGACTGACTTGGTGGAATATTATTTATTGCTCCTTGTGTACTTCTTTTCCAATGATGCTCAGCCAGACTAATGGGAGACTTTGGCTGGTTGGACATCATGGGAACTGTAGTTAAAACTGCTAGCCAGTAAAAAGTCTCCCATGTTGATGGCTGAGCATCATAGACATAAATAAAACCACTACACTGTTTTACTGCCAAATAAATATCTTTATTTAAAATAAAAGCTCTTGTTGGTCCTTCATCTAAAAATAAAGTTTGTGCTCTCCACAAAAATCCCCCCACCCCAATAATGAAAAATTGGTATGCCTGGAACATACATGTGTAAAGGGGAGGGGTTTATCATATAGCCACGCCCACCTGGGGGCGCCCCAAAAAATCCTGCACCCAGGCGCCCGTGACCCTAGGATCGGCCCTGCCCGCCACTGCCCATACATGCGGACAGCAGCCGGCATCCGCATCAAAAAAGGTAAGTTACGTCATACCCGGTGGCTAAGCCTCCCTCCTCCGTGCAGGGAAGACTACACGGAGGGGACCAGCATCGAGGAGGTAAGTACTGGGGAAGGGGGGGAGGACGGTGGTGTAAAGTCCTGGCATATTAAATGGCTAAATACGGCATATTGAGTGACAAAATCCTAGCATATTAAATGGCTAAATCTGGTATATTGAGTGACAAAATCCTAGCATATTAAATGGCTAAATCTGGCATTTAAATGGCTAAATCTGGTATATTGAGTGACAAAATCCTAGCATATTAAATGGCTAAATCTGGCATATTAAATGGCTAAATCTGGTATGTTGAGTGACACAATCCTAGCATATTAAATGGGTAAATCTGGCATATTAAATGGATAAATCTGGCATATTGAGGGGTTAAATCCTAGCATATTAAATGACTAAATCCTAGCATATTAAATTGATAAATCTGGCATATTAAATTGCTAAATCTGGCATATTGAGTAACAAAATCCTAGCATATTAAATTGCTAAATCTGGCATAATGAGCGACAAAATCCTAGCATATTAAATGACTACATCTGGCATATTAAATGGCTAAATCTGGCATATTGAGGGGTTAAATCCTGGCGTATTAAGTGTCTAAATCCTAGCATATTAAATGGCTAAATCTGGCATATTAAATAGCTAAATCTGGCATATTAAATGGCTAAATCTGGCATATTGAGGGGTTAAGTTCTGGCATTTTGAGTGACAAAATCCTAGCATATTTATTGTTGTCTGTCCATTACAAACTGTTTTGCTATTCAATAAAACTATTTAAAATATTTTATATAAAGCTATGTGAACAAACTCATACTGGAGGATGTCTATAGTTGATGTTGTTGTTATTATTGTTGTCTGTACGTTACAAACTGTTTTGCTATTTAACCCCTTAGTTACATGACTTTTTTGGCTTGTCCGACGCTTGGTGACATGGGCTGTTTTAACATTTCTGAGGTGTTTGTGTTTTGCTGTAATTTATTTCTGTCTCATTTAGTGTACCCGCACAAACTATATATCGTTTTTATCGTTATAAGAAGGGCTTTCTTTTGATACCATTGTTTTGATAATTGTATATAATTTGATGTAAAAAAAATAATAAAATATGGCAAAAAAATGTAATACTCATGTACAAGAGACAACAAAAAAACACTGCTAAATAGTTTCTAATATATGTCCTGAGTTCAGAAATAGCCCTTTGTTTTATGTTTTTTTGTTTTTTTATTCATGTTACAGGGCCAGAACTATAAGTAGTGCAAAGCTATTTTAAAAACCTTTTTTTTCAAAATTAGTGATAGTGACATTGTAACACTGATTTCTGTACTAAATCCATGAATGACCCCCAACATGTACATATTTTTGAAAACTAGACCACTCAGGGCAATTAACTTGGGGTATTTTGACACATTTCATGTAGCCATTTTACCACCAATCTTTGCCAAAGTTTGCAGCAAAAAAACTTTTTAAAATTTTTTTCACATAGATTGCAATTTAGGTAAACATTACCTTAAAATGTGAAGGGGTATTTCCAAATAACGCCTCAATATGTGTTCAGCAACATTTCCTGAGTACAGGGATATCACCCATGCATAGGTTTGTTGGTTTGTTTTGGGGCTAAAAGGCCACATTTAGGGGGTGCGCATTTTGGTTTTCCAACTTGGAATTCTGACATGCAGAAAACTTGTGCCCATGTCCTTTCATTTTTGAAGCCAGAAAGTGTATTCTACCCCACAAAGCCATATATTTTTTAAAACTAGACACCCTAGGGTATTTCAAATAGTAGTATTTTAACACTTTCCATGCACTAATTATACTACCAGCCTATGTCAATGTTTTGGGTAGTAATTTTTTTTCACATACATTGTACTTTGGGCATGAATTCACAGATCCTGTTATATGTCAGTGCCAAACAACACCTCAATATGTGTTCAGCAACATCTCCTGAGTACAGGGATACCACCCATGTATAGGTTGGTTGGGTTATTTGTGGGTTAAAAGGCCACATTTGTGAGGTGCGCTTTTTGGTTTTCCAACTTGGAATTCTGACGTCCAGAAAATCTTCGCCCATGTCCAATTTGGGACATTTTTGAAACCAAAAAGTGTATTCTACCCCACAAAGCCATAAATTTTTGAAAACTAGACACCCTAATTCGCTGTTACTGATTGCTATGCGCTCAGGCAGCTTAAAAAAAAAAAAATCTCAAATATTTTTACTTTACATGTAATCCCCTAGCGGGTATGTGTAAAAAATAAAAAAAAATATGCAGACAGATAAAATTGCTTTGGCGTCAATATCATTGCGTAAGCAGTGATCGACGGCAAAGAAGGGGTTAATAACTCTTAGAAGAGCCTTTGTAGTACTGTAATAAATTACAGTATAAAAAAAATTAACCCCTACAAAATGCACAAACAGCAAAAATAAATGCGCTGATGTGCACGATCACTGATTACACAAAATCAGTGGCAGGGAAGGGGTTAAACGCAGGGAATTGATTTAATAAATTTTTTTTTATTGTTTTAATATTCGTGTGTTGTGTATTTATTGTTTTTTTTTACTTTTACTTACTTTTCTTACTTTGATCTGTCTCTCTCCCTCACTAAAAAAAATGTGAGGAGAGGGAGGCAGATCATAACTGGTCAGATCAATATAGAGTTAATATTGATCTGACCAGTCAGTGGGGATGTTCAGCAGAGCATCCCCACTGCTTGTCAGTGTGCCTGGCAGTCACTGATTGCCTCTGTGAAGAGGCAATCGTGTGACAGCCAGAGAGCACAGGAAGCAGGTACACCCTGCCTCCTGTGCTCTTGCCCTTAGAAGGGCAGCGCCATCTTGGTCACCCAGTGACCAAGATCGTGCATTTTTTTTGTGTGTTTCTGATTCGCTTCCTATGCTCATTTTTGAAATGCCCGCGTTTTAAAGGCTCTGTGCCTTTAAAACCGGCATTTCGATCGCTCTCCGGAGCGATCGAAATGCCGACGGGCTTTTTTTTTAGCATTGTACGATGCTTCCACACGGAAGCATCGTTACAATGCCACTTGAGCACTGAAAGCGGAAAAACTCCGCTTTCAGTGCTCGTTTTGACACAGGACGGACTAGGTCCGTCCTGTGTCACTAACGCCTCGGCACACAGGACGGACCTAGTCCGTCCTGTGTCGCCAAGGGGTTAATCAAATTATTTAAAATATTTAATTTACATAATATAATGTCTTGGGCCGGCCCTGCACCTGTGGCTTGATAGTTTTCAATGGAAAATTTGTTATTTACATATTAAGCCACAGATGTCATAAACAGATGACACCACAGAGACATTTAAAACATATTTGTCTCCTAGTTTAGGTATTTGCTTGCAATTCTGCTAACACAATGTGTAGATCCATTTCAATCATTTTTTTATTCTCTATATTCACAGTATAAACAATGTTTAGGAGTCACACACACACACAGTCTGTCACACACGTACACAGTCAGTCTGTACAGCTCTGTAAAGCTACATCGAGTAGAGTGTGGTACAGTATAATACCCGTCAATGTATAGTCAGCCAGGCACAGATGT
Source organism: Pelodytes ibericus (assembly GCA_036172795.1). Lineage (NCBI taxonomy): Eukaryota > Metazoa > Chordata > Amphibia > Anura > Pelodytidae > Pelodytes > Pelodytes ibericus. The sequence goes on along the minus strand of CM069863.1, from coordinate 110,981,734 downwards.
GTGGTACAACATCGGTGACATGAGAATGTAGTTATAAACACAGACAGTGGTACATATTGGTGTGACACACTCCAAGTTGAGAAGTGATGCTAACTTTTTCACAGCTATTGATTGTGTCAGGCACTTCAACCTATATGATTAGTGCACCCACTTACCAATTACAACCGGCTCTGTGTGCTGCTCGTAGAGGAAGCCTGGAATTCTTGGCAAACTGAAATTTGGGTTTTAATCCCTATATATATATATATATATATCTCACAGTTTTATGTGTAAATGATACACAGTACCAGTACCTGGTATCTTCAGGCAAGGCCACCTTATCCAATGGCCATTGTGGGCAATTGGCCAGGGAGCACAGCAACGTTTAGTTCACCAACCCTCCCCCATTGGAGAGCTAAATGGAATGTTGAGGATGCAAGAGAAGTGCACAATACATCTTAACTGGCGCCCCCTTTTTCCAGCACTGGCCAGGGATTGAAGAATGAAGAAAGCAACTGCCAGGGTACTGTTGAGAGAAAAATGGGTGAGGGTGGGGAAGAAGGTAGGAGGAATGGTAATAGTTTGTGTTTTTTCTATCAATAGTTACTTTTTTTTATAATGCTAAAATATTTTTGTAAATATGAGTATGTTTGATAATGGATGCTTAGTAAAGTTACATAATTATAAAAATATGCACTTATATGCAGAAATGCAAAATATGAATACACCCTGTTCAAAATTATTATGCAAATGACATTTTTCATATTTACTTAAATAATTGATGTAAATAACAGTCAGCATTATTCTCATGTTATCAACTATTAAGAGTACAATTCAAATTTTATTGAACAAACCTCCTAATGATAACAGTATTTTTTTTAAACATAAAAAACTTACAATGTACTGTTCCAAATTATTACGCACAGTAAGTTTCAAAACACTTTATAGGTTGTAAAGAACTGAAATTTGTCATTTGTTGTGTTTGCAGCATATTTACTGAAATCAAAAGCTATTTCAATCAAACTTATAACAACATTTTAACTTTTTAAACATTTTAACAGGTCACGTTAGATTTTAACATAGGACCCCTTATTTGATAGCAGCTTCACAAGTCTTGCATCCATTGAACTTGTGAGTTTTTGGACAGTTTCTGCTTGAAATTTTTTTTCAAGATGTCAGAATAGCCTCCCAGAGCTGTTGTTTGGATGTAAACTGCCTCCCACCCTCATAGATCTTTTGCTTGAGGATGCTCCAAAGGTTCTCAATAGGATTGAGGTCAGGGGAGTATGGAGGCCACACCATGACTTTCTCTCCTTTTATGCCCATAGCAGACATTGATGCAGAGGTATTCTTTGCAGCATGAGATGGTGCATTGTCATGCATGAAGATGATTTTATTACGGAAAGCATAGTTCTTCCTTCTGTACCAGGGAAGAAAGTGGTCAGTCAGAAACTCCACATACTTTGCAGAGGTCATCTTTACACCTTCGGGGACCCTAACGGGGATGACCAGCTCTCTTCCCATGATTCCGGCCCAAAACATGACTCCACCACCGCCTTGCTGACATCGCAGCCTTGTTGGAACAGGGTGGCCGTCCACCAACCATCCACTACTCCATCCATCTGGACCATCCAGGGTTGCACTGCACTCATCAGTGAACAGGACTGTTTGAAAATTTGTCTTCATGTATTTTTCTGCCCAATGCAGCCGTTTCTGCTTGTGAGCATTGGTTAGTGGTGGCCGAATAGAAGGTTTCTGCACAGTTGCAAGACTCTGGAGGACTCTACACCTTGATGTCTGTGGGACTCCAGAGGCACCAGCTACTTCAAATATCTGTTTGCTGCTATGTAATGGTATTTTATCAGCTGCACTCTTTATCCGATGCATGGATCTGGCAGAAATCTTCCTCAATGTGCCTTTATCTGCATGAACCCATCTGTGCTCTGAATCAGCCACAAATCTCTTAATAGTACGATGATCACGCTTAAGTTTTCATGAAATATCTAATGTTTTCATACATCGTCCAAGGCATTGAACTATTTCACTCTTTTTGGCATCAAAGAGATCCTTTTTCTTCCCCCATATTGCATGAAAATGGTGCTCTGCTTAATAATGTGGAACACCCTCCTTTAGTAGTTTTTCCTTAAATTGGGCTCACCTGGCAATCAAATTATCACAGGTGTCCGAGATTTTTTTCAGTGATCAAAAGAGCCCTGAGACACAATGCCATCCATGAGTTAAACTTCCCCAGTGCTTACCTGGATGCCGCTCATCCTTTGCCATCTCCTTCACAGTGTTTCCTGCATGCACGCTGTGTGCAGGAAGCTGAAAATGTAGGCGCCAGATATGACTCATCATCATTTCCATCAGCTGTGACAGAAAGCTGGTGATCTGGTGGATGTGGACTGCCGGCTGCTGCCAGATCGTGACTGAGCCCTGGGAACTGAGCGGGACTCCGCTTCTATTTGTTACCACGCTGAGATGGATTTCAAATGCATGGTCTATGGCAGGGAACACTGCTCTAGCATACTTCCACAAGTGGATTTTGTATTTTGTGCACTTTTATTTGTTATGAAGTAAGCTTCATGTAGCATGGGGCAATAAATTCTATTTGTTTTACAGTCTATTCTATGCTGCTCTCCTAGTGATCGCTTGTTAAGGTTTTCTTACTGCTTGGAGGAGTCAGTAATCTTTCTCTCTCTATATATCTTTGTCATTCATTGTTCCCAGATTTATATCTGTAAACGGAGTCTGGATACACCCCAGAGCCTAAAAACTAGAGCCAAGTTTAAGGGCTCTGGTATATGTGACTGATATACCAGGGGGTCACTATATTCATTTTTCTACCTTGTGTTATCAATATTACACACATTTTATTTATTGTTTCTTTGTACTCACTGGATCCTTGCTGAGAATTTTAAAGTCTGTGACAAGTATAATATCTATATATTTTTATTACTTGTACCACTTATATATTTTAACTGCATCACCTTTTCAACTGCACAGTCTGCCCAGTGTTCCAAGAACCCAAAACCATCTTTCTTACACCACCTTTGCAGCCACGTATTAATCACATTGGTAGGTATTTCAGCGAATATTACCTTGGAGGTCCTTTCCCTAAGCTTGTTTCCTAGTTCCATAAACTCATATTTAAGGACTCCCCACCTGCCATTAACTTTGTTATTTGTACCAAGGTAGATCATCCCCAGTCCCTCCCAACAATCTGTCTACCGGGGCTGCAACATGCCAAACCCAAGCACCCGGGACACAAGATACAGTTCGGCATTTGGGGTCCTGACGACACAGTACCCTATCTAGCTGCCTGCCCCAGAAATGCCTCTTCTGAGTTGATCTCCCCAGCATCCTCACACAAGCTGGCAAACATATTGAAGGTGAACTAACCCAGACCAAGCCTCCCTTGCTTTCCGACCTTTACTTTCCCTTACACAGCTAACCCAGCTCTCTGCCCTAGAAACCTCTTCACCTACATCTTGACCCTCCACTACACGGGCCCCAGTCAATGCCTGCTCCCTGAGCCGTAAGCCCTGCTACTTTGGCTAGAGCTTTTGCGAAAAAAAAGCAACAAATTAAAACATTTCAAAGATGCAGAAAGCAAAATGTTCAAGCATACATTTTTAATGAAAGGTAGGAGGAGTTTATATAAGATCAGTTCAGTTTATTTTCAACAAAAGAGTCGCAATTCAGAAAGTGTGATTGTGATTGAGAAGGATGGCTTTTTAGGGTACAGGTAACAAAATGCTGGAAAAAAAGTTATTTGCTTGGAATGAGCCTTTAATTTCCCTGACACATAAACTCCACCCACTTGTCTTGTGGTAGCACTTCAAAGAAAAATACAGGTTTTCTAAATTGGGCCTAGGGCTGTATAAGATTTAACTTTAAAGGATCACAAGTGAATCAATCAATACCTTATTTGCTGACCCTATAATAATATTGCCAAGGGTTCTAATCTTTCCACTGGCTCAGTAGGAGGAGGGGGGGGGGGGGGGGGCGTGTGGGGTGAGGGTGTTCATGACTTACTTTGTACTTAATTTGCTTGATTGAGTCCCCTGCCCCTCCTACTTTCATTTCTGACTCTTTGGCTCAGTTGTGTCTCCGACACAATTGAACCAAGGGGCCGAATGTGGCATCCGATTTGCCATTCTGACACAACATCTGTCGGGAATACAATTCTGTATGATGTCTGAATTGTGCATGTCTTCCGAATCGCATTGCCGACACAATTGTCAGCAATGCAATTTAGATGTAACATTCATAGTGTCCCTAGCAGGGGTTGGGAACGCTATGAATGAAATAAAGTGTAAAGTAAGTCCCCCTCCCCCCAAATAAATAAGTTAACTTAAGTTAATTATTGACAGAACATTGTTGAAAATTATTGTCAAAATTATTGTTCAAAAACAATGATTAAAAAAAAAAAGTGTAGTTGTCCTTTAAAATGAAATAGACATGAAGTACTGCAAATAAAAAAATATAAAATGTTTCTAAACTTGGCAAGTATTTCCAGGGAGTGTAGTTAGCTGAAGAATGGAAAATGTGTCAGCGTTTAATAATAGTTGGGAATATCTAGGTGAGAGGTTATGACAAGTCAATGCCAGAGGACACCTCAGTGACTTTGTTATTATATAGGGAAAAGGTTAGTCTGTGGCACATGCTGATGTGCCTGCAGGCAACTAAACATCACACCCCCTATTCTGATTGGTGGAGCTTGTAAACTATACACTTAGCAGACATACCTCCCCAAATTCTTTGTGCAGGACGCTTATGAACACAGACAGCTGCTTAACCACTTTAGTGTGAAAGTGTTGAATTACATATTCCAAAGCCTTTATCTTTTCAATGTATTGATTAGATCTCTGTTTGGGTACAGGAAGATGCATACCTAATGTATTCTGCACCGAGGATAGTTTGTATCTTTGACACCCCTTGATTTAAGTCACAAATAAATGTAATCCTGTACGGTATTTAATAATCATAAGTCTAATCTATAATGTTCTTTCATAACCCATATCTAGATCTACCCCCAAAGCCTGTAATTTCCCCTGTCCCATTTATCTGTCTCTTTACCATTCCCCTTTTGTCTGTCTGTTATTCTCCCACAATCTAGTCTGTCTATTGCTCCTCCCATTCCTCCTGTATCTGTCTCTAACCCCGTCTTTTTTTTTGTCTCTCCCCTTCTTATGCCCCCATTTACCTTTTTCTGTCTCCCCCCCCCCCCCCCAATTTTTCTCTGTCTTGCTACCCCAGCCCCCTTTGTCTGTCTCTCTTCCACCTTTGACTTTCTCTCTTCCATTGTCTGTCTCTTTCCCCTTTGTTTGTCTCTCTCAACTTTCCTATTTTGTCTTTCTCCCCCCTCCTTTGCCTGTCTCTCCCCCCACTCACACCTCAGTTAGTGCTTCCTCACCCCTAGCGATGACTCAGAGCATCATGTTGAGGAGGAGCATGAGGTTGAGCTGACTGAGGTCTAGGGTTGCCACACAGCTAGTATGTAAAGCTAGTATGTATAGCTGGTAATCTAGCTTTTGGAGTCAGTGCTGGTACAATAGCTGGTACATTGCATGGCCGGTATTAGCGATCAGGAGCTGTAGGGAAGTGTTATTGGCGGGGTGCAGTCTTTAAAGGGACATTCCAAATGTTTAACTCTTGCTTCCTTCAAGGAAGCAAGGGTTAAACAAAACAAGTGCCGGGACTTGTAAGTAAACCCGACGCGTATCTTAACAGATACACGTGGGTTTACTAACTGCTGTGTCTCACATGCAAGACACAGCAGTTCCTGGTTGTCGTGTGTTGAAAAACGTCAGCAGCGCACAGCCAATCAGAGCAGGGGCTCGCTCCGCTCTGACAGCCGAATGCGAGGGTCTCTTGCGGCTAGCGCATAGAGAGACCCTTGTTTTTGCAGTTAAGTTGAAAAAGTGAAAAAAAAGTTTAGTGTCCCTTTAAGATATCCAAAATGCTTCATAAGATTAAGCTCGAGGCACCTGGTACCTGCACTGAGAAGCCTCAAGCTCAGTCTGGTAGGGACATTGAGTGGATCCGCCCCTTTGTGGTTCTGCCCACATCACATACTGTAATTAGTCTCTCCCTGCCCCACAATTGCCAGGCACTGACTTTGAAAGCTAAACACACTGGGTCGCTGTGATTGCCAATCTCAGTGACCGGATGTGACAAAGAGGGCCTCTGCATACATGGCTAGTGCATTGCTCCCGAGTCACTCTGTTACAGTCTGATCACGGTATGCTGGTGGACATACAATGATCAGAGCCAGGCATGTACAATGGTGGCAACAGGTTAATAAAGTGAGAGAAATAGTAGTAATATAATAGCATGTAATGTTTCAAAATATTTTTGGATCTACAGTAAAAACATGCTTACCAGCTGTTTTTTTACTTTCACACTATGTATATTAAAATCCAAATGGAATATAATCACTATGCTTCTAGCAGTCACTGCAATCATTGCCACTTGGCCTGGGCTCTGCCACTTTATGCAAGTAGACCCCATGCGAGCAGTTGTTAACCCATACTTTTTATACCGTGCATTGCTGTTTCATAGGTAGGGTTGCAAGCTGCGATTATTTTAATCTAGAATACCTTCGGAAATGAATACTTTAAGGCTCTATTGAGCTAAATTGAGGCAATCATGATTTTTTCAGTACATCACTGAAGAATGTATTAGTGTCCATCTTACCCAGCACATTGTATATCCCCAGTTAGGCTGACTGGAGCCACTTGGATATTCATTTTTAGTGCATATGTTTAGTGCACACAATGCATGCATTTTTCTAAAGAGCATACTACTGGATGGTTATAATAGTTCAGGAGTAGAATAAAAGTATGAGAGAGAATTTTTTTCTACTATTTTTCCACAGTCAGCTTGCTCTACTCTTTGTGGACTTATTAACTTTTCTGCTATGTTTATAACCTTGGACTCTGGCATCCTGTTAAATGATATTTAAAGCTGCATACACACCTTTGATTCATAAATAGATTTTTGAGTCTACGAGTTAACAAAAAAAAAACTACCTATGTTTTAAAGTCTAATACTTGACAACAATTACATTCGAACTAGAGTCAGATTCTGCTATGTCAGTTATCAAGATATTTTGTTGCCGATTGAACTATAAAGGGCGTAAAAGTACACTAAAATATATAATAAACTGGTTATTTCATTTGGAAATTGTTACATATATGCCATAATATCATATCTTTAAAGAAAATTAGCGAGTGGAATATTTTTACAAAATATAATATTTGGGCACTCAAGGTACTCAAAATGTGGATTATTTTTACAGGTTGTGGGAATAGTTTGAGTTGGGGGATTAGATAGGGAATTTGTCAGGGCCTTTACCAGGTCAGGTAGGAGTTTCAGTGCAGGGATAGTGGAGGTGTCTGGTTGCATGTTATATATTGTGCAGAGGGAGAACAGATAAAGAAACAAAGAGCTAGGTATAGGAATAAAGACTGAAGGAGACAAAAGGGAACTTTAGCAAAGAACTGCAGAATAGGAAAAGGGTTTGAGTAGTAACTGCTGTGTAAACAAAGAGCTATAGAACAGACTGTAAACAAAGCAAAGGTAGGGGTGGAGAGAGTTAAACAAGGGGAGAGGTCAGAGGTAAGGGTTGAGGCCAGAGGTAAGCAGCTAAACAGGAACACCCGACAGAGGGTGAGCTCAGATGTTGTTATTTATGCAGGAACACTGAGAGGGGGTGAGGTCAGAGGTTGTTATCTAAGCAGGAACACCCGAGAGGAAGTGAGGTCAGGGGTTGGTAGGTGAGCAGGAACACCCGAGAGGGGGTGAGGTCAGAGGTTGGTATCTAAGCAGGAACCCCCAAGTGGGGGTGAGGAATGAGAAGGGTAGCTATAAGGGAACAACCTAGCTGAAGAAATCTTGATGTATCAGAGGGTCTCAGGAGATGCTGAAAATCATCCACTGAGCTGGTTGAGCCACTGAGGTTCAGATTTCCAGTTCCTGGACAAGGTCACAATTCAAATGAGTTTTAAGCAGAGGATCAGGAACAGAAGCAGCAGCTCTCAGAAGTGAGGCATCCAACTTCAATGTTTGCCAGAAACTGCAGCTATTTAACCTGGGTGTGAGCAAAAGGTAACAAGCGACCTGACACCAGAAGAGGGGAAGGATTACAAGCAAGGTAGGGAGGCCACTAGAGTAAGCAGGAGGTATATAAGCAAATAAATAATGACTTTTAAATGCATGAGTCAGAAGGTCAGTGTAGAACCCTGACAGAATTTTAATCATTTGTTTAATTTAATTTAATTATGTTTATGGGGTCATGGGCACCGTTGCCCGCAGGCTTGCACTTTTTATTGGGGCCTGGGGCTTTTGGGTAGTGCCTCAAATGTTTATTTTTTATTTTTTAAAGGGGTAGGTAACTGCATGGTTACTGCAGCTTGAGGCCACAGATTGGTGCAACCACATTCCCGGTCCCTAAGGTAGCAGCTTCTGTATCCAGCATCGGAGAGACAGGAACTAAAAATACTCTGCAGACATCCTGGAGCAGGTATGGAATATAACCTTGACAGGATTAGCAAACACAGATAAAGCAGAAGCAGAATGAACTAAATACAGAGTGCAGAGCTACAGGACAGACTAAGGAACAAAGGCAGAGCTAAAACAGACATGAGTAGGGCAAAACAGAAGACATAACTACACAACTAAAGAGATATACACATATTTAAACTGAAAACAAAGGACAGGGCTAAGGCGTAAAGAACACAAGGCACGAAGTGAGGAGCCAGAATCCTCAGATACTTCAAAAGGGGAAACCAGAACTGGGAAATGGGGCGGTAATAGAGGAGCTGGGATCAGGGTCGCCAGGGACGATACACCTGCTCGGGCCCCGGCCCCTTAAAAAAATTTTTTACGGGGCATCTGCCCAGGGCCCACTCATTGCTGGGGGTCCCCGTGGGCCCCCGCCAGTCCGGCCCTTTAATGGGGCAGCTGCCCCAGGCAGCACTTTGCTGCTCAGTGCAGTGTCTTTTTCTTTGTTTTTTTTCCTGGGGGAGCTTAATAGAAAGAGGTCTCAGCCAATCAGGTGAGACCTCTCAACTGTCCTGATTGGCTGACAGTTCAGAAGCCTCCCGTGATTGGCTAAGACCTCCTTCACACAAGGAGCTCAAAGCACAGAGATGCCTGCAGGCAGCAGGTAAGATAAACAGTTAGACCGTGTCAGTGTAAGTGAGTGTGTCTATATCAGTGAGTTTGAGTGTGTATGTCAGTGTGTGTGTATGTCAGTGTGAGTGAGTGTGTGTATATTAGTGTAAGTCAGAGTGTGTGTATGTCAGTGTGAGTGAGTGTGTATGTCAGTGTGAGTGAGTGTGTGGGTATGTTGGTGTGAGTGAGTATGAGTGACAGACTGTCAATATTTGTGTGTCAGGAAGTGTGTGGATAAAGGGGTTAACTTCTGTGACACTGCCTATATCTGTCTAGCCACCCAAGGGGTTAACTCTTCTGACACTGCCTCTGTCTAGCCACCCAAGGGGTTAATTCCTCTGACACTACCTAGATATGTCTAGCCCCCCAAGGGGTTAACTCCTCTGACACTGCCTCTGTCTAGCTACCAAGGGGTTAACTCATCTGACATTGCCTAGATCTGCCTAGCCACCCAAGGGGTTAACTCCTCTGACACTGCCTATATCTGTCTAGCCATCCAGGGGATTGCCTAGATCTGTCTAGCCACCTAAGGGGTTAACTCCTCTGATACTGCCTATATCTGTCTAGCCATCCAGCAGTTAACTCATCTGACATTGCCTATATATGTCAAGCAATCCAGGGGTTAACTCCTCTGTCACTGACTATATCTATAGATTTTGTTACAGGTCACTGGTCACATTAGATGCCCCCCCCCCCCCCCTTGATAGTTTAGCAATTAATATGTGACATACAACGGATGCAGACCCCAGGCTTTTAGTCACATATTAATTGAAAAACTAGATTTTTTTTTTTCCAGTAAGGGGCCCTGAAATTTGTGATGGCGGCCCTGGCTGGAATCCTCTGGTGGTTCAGGGAAGGATGGTAAGGAAACATAACAAACAGACATAAAATACCGGACTAACCTAAACCTTTGAGATGAAAATAATGAGGGTTTAGCTACACCAAATGATCATTAGATGATAAGCTTGCCACCAGCATCAAGGTATCTCACACAAGGCAAGTCCCTAACCCTAGACCTAATAATTAAAACTAATAACTAAATTAAACAGAGACACAGACACCAAGACATAGAATATACCTGTAGCAGGACTGACTAAGGACTGAAGAGACTGAATAAATCGGTGGTGCACATTTATATAGGAACAAAGAAACAAGGCAGAGAGAAACAAGAAAAACTCAGAATGGAAAAGAACATAATAACACTCAGAAATGTATCAGAACAGGAGAACAAAGGAAGAGGGAAGCCATAACAGGGAATCCCTCTGATAGGGCATGGCCAGGGAAAGCCCTCTGATAGGGCATGGCCAGGATAGAGCTCTCTAACAGGGTTCAGGATAGGGCAGCCCCTTAACAGGATCCAGGTTAGGAGGGCCCATTAACAGAGATCAGGAGTATCCTCCATCAGGGTTCTAGAGGGGGACAAGGAAGAAAAGGTGCAGGAATATAGAATAAACAGAAAAGCAAGGACAGAAAGGAAACATGAATAACTGGATACATACTGGATGAGTCTGGGCAGGGGATGTAGCCTGATATTGTCAGCATCTAGCTTTGGTATCATTATTTTTTAAGGGGGAGGGGCCATTTTGGCAGCCTCCAGGCTCGCAATTTTAAGAGGGAAGTGAGGTATTAGGGGAGCCCAGATGGCTCCTCCAGTATTTCTTTTTTAATTAACTGTAATGATTTTTTTACCGTTATTTTTTTACCAGCCGTCATTGAATCATTGCACAGAACAGTGTTACATTGCCATTTTTTAATGGTAGCAGTTAACCTCCATTGTAAATATAGGGTTTATTGAACGGGTCCAGTAATGGGGGCCTTTGAATCTAGCCCAATGAGTCTCCAATGAATCTCCAATTTTTAGTCTAACTTTTATTCTATTTCTTGTGAATTGGTGTCACTTGATTGGTGGATTAGTGTAAAGTACCATAGAAAAATCATATTAAATTCAATGGGTACCTTCCAGGTACTTTGACAGGTTTAAAACATTTAATAGTATCTGAAATCTCTCTTGCATTTAAAAAGCTACTTAAAAAGGTTTGATCACCTCCATCCAATCAGTTCTTTTAATAAGTCTTCAACTTTGCTTTGAATTGGGTTTCCTCATTATATACTGTAGCAGATCTGACTGAACCACTTATGAAGAGACAGATTCCATCTGCCCTTCTGATTCTGAGGATATCTGCCTCAGTTTAATTCTCTTCTTGTTATTGGGTTTGAACTTGTTGAGGTTGAGCATTTTGTTGGGGCCTTGGTTCTTTGTATGGTGGGGCTTGTTTTGGTCTGGCTCTTTATTGATAGGCAGCACAGATGTGGGAAACTTTAGGCACAGTCGGCATTGTTTGGGGTTTCTACCCTATTTTGTTGTGTGTTCGTGACTTCCACAACAGTTACAAATTAAGTTTGTACAGTTTTCTTTGTTGTGCCCATACTGACCACACTGCCTGCAGATGGGTGGCATCCCAGCTTAATAGAGGTTACCATTCATGTTCCCAATCTAAAGCAAGCTGGAGGTCTCCTTAGTCCACCAATACTTGTGCGGAAATGTAGGAGCCAGCAGAGCCATTATGTGTTAAACAGGGATGGAATTGCCTCGCTGTACACTGCCAACTGGGATAGGAGAATTGTGATTTGTGTGCAGTGAAAATGGGGGAAAGTGGTTGTGTGCTTAGTGAGATGTTATTTGAAAGTTTGGAAAGGTCAATCATGTTGTGGGTGGATGTTGGTATGTAAAGAAGTGTGGGAGTGAGAACAGTGTGAGATGTGGTTTGTTAAGAACGTGATGTGAGTATGATGTCTAAGTTTGCATTGGTAAAGGAAAATAGGTATACAGGGGAGTGAGATGGCAGTAGTGACAGTGTGCAAAATAAAAGGGGTAAAATAATGTCTTAGACCTGTGATCCTGTCCATAACTCTGGCCTGAAACAATGATACAAGGCTTAAGCAGAGTGCGCTGGATCTATGCTGGCAGTAGGCAGCCAGTCAAATTTCGAAAGGATGCTGGAAGCATGTGTAAACAAGAAAATCGATGTCATTGCTTCATATCACGAGCTGTTAAGTTATAGGAATGCATCCCAGTTAGCCAGGTCTGTGTAGGTCTGAATCGAGAGAGGCCAGGGAGAGCCAAGATGGTGGCAGCCATTTAAGGCTGTGAGTAAACAGGGTCTGCATTGGATGTATAGCCCTATGAATGTGAGGTTTTTGGGTATGCGGGACAAGCGTAAGCACGCCAAGCATTTGCCTCAGGCTGGTTGGACTCTGAGTTTATTAAGTGACACTAGTGAATCCTATCACAGATTGCCATACCCTCACAACAAGGCATCTGAAACAGGTGGGTAGAGGTGGCTGGCATTTTCATGCCATTTCTCTGCCTTACTATACCTATCAGTAAAATCGTCAGACAAATTGTAGTCATTTCTAATAGTTACACATTGCCACCTTTAGGTAATTTGTGAGAAAGCAGTTTTGTGAGAAATTTAGGTTATCTACATTAGAAAGATTGTCCACTTTAATTGTTCTGCTTCTTTTTACACAACTGATCATCCGCATGTATATTTAATGGGTAAGAGAAAATAACAGAAGCCGACACAATCCAGGTGGATAAAGCCATCCTAATGACATATGAAACCGCACATCTTTTCCAGCGTTTACCACTGATTCCACAAGAGCTATGGCCATTTCTTGGGCTGAAAAAGCTCCTCAATGGAACAAATATACAAAGTCGCAACCTTGTCCAGTATTCATACATTCGACCAACACTACAGATTAGACATTCTAGCCTCTAAGGGTGCAGCCTTCAGCAGGAAGATATCTCAAGCTGTGGCAATGGACCCTCCCTCTGGATGAAGTACGTTACGTACCATGGATAGACTGCCGTATGGATGCCAGGGAAATATGACATTTTTTAATGTGAGTTTCTTTACCAAAAAGCAGTTTCCATCCCTGTTTAACTTCATGATCGGGAGCCAGGAACATACAAGCAGAGACCCTCTACAGACCCTGTGGGACCCATCGCGGGGAGCATTCTATGCCATCCTACTTTTCAGTGCCTAAAAGCCTGTACAACGGCATAGAACATCCTGGGTTAATAAAAAAAAACATCATTATTTGGTTCTTACTAATTACAGTCTGTGGAGGTACTGTTTGTTCCCTTCTTTAATGCCCTGCATATTTTGTCGCCCCCTGCTGATCCTGCCCCTAGCAACAAATACACAGTCTCACACGCACAGTCACATACACACACACATATACATACATTCATAGTTGTCGTAACAGAGCTACAATATCAATAGAGTTGTCAATATGAGATGAGTTGTCTCCTGCTCTTTATTGCTGTGGAGCACTGTGATACAGTTATTTATTACACTCTGCCGCTCACTCACACACTTATACTCTGCTGCTCACTCACACTTACACTCTGCGCTCACTCACACACACTTACATTCTGTCGCTCACTCACACACTAACACTGTGTCGTTCAGTAACACACTTACACTCTGCCACTCATTAAAACAGACACAATTTATATGAACTAAACTTGAATGCACAGGACTTAGCCAAAAGTCCAGCAGCTTCGTCTAAGACTGGATCTCATGTCGTCATGCTCCCCAACCGTCAGTAGATCTCCCCAGCCAGCTGCTGAGGACACGCCATGTAGTTTCAGCACTCTGTGACCACAATCACGTTGAACAACTGGAGCACTACTCCTATCACTCTGCTCCAACAGGAGATAGTTCTGTATTCATCAATGGATATGCTGCTTGGCAATTTTGTGACCATTTATATCCATGCATGATCAACTGCCTTTTACACCCAGATTTCTTGCTGCAATCACCTTTTGAATCAGGATTTACTGCTTGCAAATATTAACCCCCTTTTGCAAGAACCGCTTACTCTCTGCTGCTACTAACTTCACTTAATTATTGTGCAAAACCTTTTGAGTGCTGAGTACTCTAGATATTTAGAATCTTTTTTGCTTGGCTATTTGCTGCAATTGTGTTACTAATTTACATAGTTGTGAGCCTGACTGTTACTATTTATCCTATACATACTATTATTAACCCTGCAGGGCATTGATATGGGGGGGGGGGGGGGGCGGGGTTTCTGTATTTAAAAAAAAAAACAAAAAAACATTTTGTGGTTATTGTTTGTATTGAGCCCTGGGCCACTATGGTCTATTTTTACCCCTTTCTTTTGTAATAAATATTTTTTCATTTTTGTATTTATTTAATCCCTCCATTCTCTAAGTGCTTATTTAATAGCCCTACTTTTAGAGTGGGGCCTGTCCCTTTTTCTTTTTTTTGGATAAATAATAGTATAACTTGTAATTGCTGGAAGATCACAGATCCTTGTCCTGATGGTGGCTGACTAGCATTTGGTAGTTATGATTTCTTACCAGCAGGTGTCAGTATGGAACTTGCTTTTATATTACAAAATTGGCCATTTAAATTGCATTACTAGTAGTGACCATTGCACCACTTCAGTGACCTGGTACTAAAAAAAAACTAAAACAAATTGGGAACGTTACATGACATAAAAATTCTCAATTATGAAATTTGCCTAGCTTCCAGCAGGTGTAGTTAAACATTTGTGAGGATTTAAGGAAACTTATATAATTTATTTGAAGCTACATTTATCCTCTATAAAGCAGAATTCAATATGCTTTTGTTTTAAATCTATGACACCCAATCACAGTGATCGCACGCATTGCATAATCTGCCCTACAGCAATTGTGGAGCAGGAAGAGATGAGTTAAAGTGATTACTAGTCTCCCCCAGTCCTCTAAACACTCCCCAAACTCCATAGCACCTCCAGCCCCAAACATAAGTTTACAATACATTTTTTTTCCATATTACCCTTTATCGTGACATTTAGGGGTTAATTAATGTTTTTTTTTCTCATCGCACTGCAAGGATTTATGGGTTAATTATCAAATTAATTATTTTTCTTCAATTTCAACCATCATGTTGTTAATTGTATAATTATCATCTAAATAATGGCATCCAAAGAAAGCCCTTCTTCTCCTTCAAAAGAATATCCAATGTATTCAACAGTAGAACGTGGCCAAAACCGTCCGGTCATGAAAGGGTTATGAGACGCGCAACATATTGTGGTGGATTGATTCCTGAGAGAACATGTGCACATTAAGTTTAAAGTTTTGAAGATATGTATTGCAAAAACGAAGAAAAATATATTTGTCATATTTTTTTTTTTAACAGTCAGCTTAAGCTGGATTCATTTATTTTCCTTCTTTTAGTGGTCTATAAATAGAACATCAGAAAACTTACCTGCATTCGTTCTTATAATTGCTTTGTATTACATTAACATACATAGAGTAATAAAAGTAAAACCAATGTGTTTCTATGAAAGAAGCAGAACATCACTTTTCCACGAACACATAGTAATGCAAATAACTTTCTAAAATGCCAAAATAATAAAAAACATTAATATATATATATTTTTTAAAGCGTTGATTAAAGGGGCTGTAACTAAAATTACATGTAGATACCTAAGTTAGGAGAAACGTGTTTTAAATGTGTCCTTGTGTCTCCAGTTTATGATCTTACCTGTGGCTTAATATGTAAATAACACATTTTCCATTTTAACCTGTTAATTTACAGGCCACAGGTGATGTCATTAACAGGAGACTCCACAGGCACATTAATAAAAAATAATTCTACCTAATTTAGGCATTTGCTTGCAATTTTTCTAAAACAATAAATATTCACAATAAAAACTAAAATTGGGTTCTATAGTCCCTTTAATCAATGGTGTAGCGAAACCCACTTAGACTATTAAAGGGACTCTGTCATTTGAGACACAAATGCTGGAGTTGAATGTGAGGATCAATAGAAGTTCCATACAGAATATTTGTGAATAAATGAAATCTATTTAATATACAAATTTCCAAATTGTACATACATTTTTATGATTACTAAACCTTAATCAATGATTTTAAATAAAATTCTGTTCATAAAATGTGATTGAGCTGTTTTAAATTATACAAACTATTCACATATATATTGTATAGGTAACGTGCTAAAATAGAAAACAAAAGTACCATTACATTTTTTAAAAGATGCCCAAATTTTCCTTAGGAATATGGTAATTCTAAAAGGATAAATGTACACGTTAGAACATAGCAGTTCTTGAGACACACTGCTAGTCTATAGTCTTAACTAAACCAGCTATACACAATGCATTAAGTGATTAACTGTAAAATCCTCGTGACCAACGTCGAAAAGGCATTTGTACCTTGTAAAATAACAAAACTGGTGAGTTATGTGCGAATGAAAAGAGGCTTCCACGGATTATTTGGCAGATCCAGGAGGCTTGTCCAATACATTAAACGTTGCTTGAATGTGCTCCAGCCAAGAGCCAAGGACCCTGGAGTAGGGTACCTGGGTCAGAGATGCCAATTCCCTCTAAGTGACTTGTAAAAGTTGGACATTATAAAAAATAAATCTTAGTATTAACTGGTAAACCCCATGTTCAGCCGAGGATTTAAGCACTTGTAGCAATTCTATAGTCTCTTCCTTTTGTATATTTTTTATGTGCATGTTCTGCATGTAGTTTTAGTAGGAGTTTTTCAACATGTAACAACACAATACCACATATTTCCAAATCTCTGTTCCAGCAAATGAATAAAGTTTGGCAACCCTGGTGTAGAAGACTATATTTTTCCATGATTCTATACATGAATCTAATCCTTTCTATCTATGTCTCTACTATTAAGCATGTTCTAAACACACACACACTCAACTAAAACCGAAAATGCTTTACACTTGTCCCTATAGCTGTTATGGGCTCATATTACCAAAGGGCTAATTTTGTAAATATCCTATTATGCTCAGCCATCAAAATGCTGGCTGAGCATGATGTGAAGAGTAGTTACATCAATTGATGTTCGAAAAGTTAGTCATCAGTGAACACATTGGCCGCCACACAGACATAATGAAAGCTCCTGCGCCCTGCTCTGTGTCATGGAGAAAGGAACTGCTTTGGCACAGCCAGCAGCACCCAGACATCCTGCATGACAATACTGTGCAAATATGTTTGTAGAAAATTAGACAATCGTTGGATTAAAACGTATTCAAGTATGAAATAATACCCTTTTTTGTCTTCAAGTTAAAAAAAAAACTGAAGCAATGTGAAGTTTACAAAAGTTTCCCTGTCGCCTTTGTCATGATTGCGCTTTGCCCTAGTCTCTTGGCGCATTACCCAGAGGCCTTTAAACACGATTGTTTCTTTCCCTTTAATGACATTTACCGGATCAAAACATGCTGTTAATTCGATCAGAAAGCTCTAGCTTCTCCAACAATAGCAGAATCATTTCTCCTGAAGTTTGTTAAATTGACCAAAATTAGGCAAATGAATGGCGAGGGCTGGGGGTGGCTATTTGCAGGTGACACTGAATAATAATACACGTTTAAGAGCAGCTGCATTCAGCTTCATTTCTTTTCTTTATATAAAAATTAGGCCGATAGAACTATTCAAACTTTCTCAATGGGATATTTTCTTATAGGATAATAGGATACAAATTGAGCCTCTCCAAAGAGGGGAGTGCGTCATGGAGCACTCTTGTGCCAAAAGGACCCCGGGAGCTGCCTGGATGGGAAAGGCCTGGTGTGCCAGCCCAGGCCTACACCTGCCTATGTGTCCGGGCAAATAATGGAGTGTAAACAAAAAGCTTGCCATCTCTCATAAAGATAGACGTGTCAGCAAGTCGTGTGAGAAATCCCCAGAACAAACGTCTCCCAAAGATCTGCATGGAACGCGGCGGAACAGCCTATTAAAGGCTTACTTAATTGCTTTAACGACTCTGGACAGGCTTTCTAAGGGGCTCGGACTGGACTTGGGGTGGCTCGTTGGGAAATTTACAAACAGGGGACCGTGGGAGAGGAGGACAGAGTAAAGCAAATCCCCCAGTAAACTCTCAGGGGAGGGGGAGGCTCTGTGCGCCATGCGCCCTGTTGGAGCTACTCAGCATGGAATGCTCCTGGACACACGTCTAAGGTCCTGTCTGTGATTGGATCCTGGAGGAGGGCTGTATTACACCCTCATAATGACCCCATTATTAGTGTCGGAGTGTCACTTACTGGAGGGAATTTATTAACTGACTACTGCTTCGTTGATACTCGTAGAATTGCGCTCAGAGTCATCCTTAAAGGCACTTTGTCACCCTAAGTAGTCGCTATCCACTTTGGGAGCATTAAAGTGATGAAAACATATGATAGTTTGTTAGAAAATGTGTTTTGCCAGTTGAGCCCAAATATGACATAACAGTGTGGCACACTATGGCAATTGGTTGTGTTTTATTGCAATTCTATATGGTGCTATAATGTCATTTGTCTCTTAATATACATTTATTTAAAACGCTGGTGTAGTAATGTATACACCTATTTTGATAGTTTATATGCACACTTCTGCAAATACATTATTTGAAAGAGCCCTTTTAATATTTGACAGAAGAACCTTTTAATGCCAGTAGTACCAACCATTTGCATGCAGAAAAAAAAATTACAAATCTGCTAACCATTTTTATGTCCTCTCCAGGATACTAAATATTAAGTACAGTCAAATATGTATTTCACATATTCATCAAGTAAATACTTTAATTCAGTTTCTGTTGTTACATTCTAAGAGTTAGATATTCATGATATGGCTTAAAGTGGGTCATGATATAGTGTATATATATATATATATATATATATATATATATATATATCAATGGAATTGTAAACCGGCTGGATCAGGGATACAGACTTTTGGCGTTAGCCATGATGCTTCTCGTGGAATCAGCATGCCAGCCAACAAAAAACTGGCATGTGCCTCAAAAAGAACATGTCATTTTATCCTCATTCTAGGGCCAATGCACTTTTCATTTGTGCTTCTATATTTTAAGCACAAGTGGGAAAAAAGTTTAGTATTCTTTAATCTTCCTTAACACAATTCGATAATAGAACATCTTATAATAATCACAAAGGTTTAGGTGATATGGATTGAGCGGAATATCTTATCTGTGGTGACTCAGTTTCAAGTTAGAATTCTTTAAATTTCTTCAAAAGACCTGTGAGTGACACTTTTTCTATATGTGTTGGGGTCGTGTTTGCACCCCGGCATTATATATTTACCTTGGATCTACACTTTGCTATTTATTTATTTACGTATATATGTATATATACACACACTGATCAGACATAACATTATGGCCACCTGCCTAATATTGTGTAGGTCCACTTTTGCCAAAACAGCCCTGACCCTTGGAGGCATGGACTTCACTAGACCTCTGAAGGTGTGTTGTGGTATCTGGCACCAAGACATTAACAGCAGAATTTTTAAGTCCTTATGAATCGGACTTGTTTGTCCAGCACATCCCACAGATGCTCGATTGGATTGAAATATGGGGAATTTGGAGGCTTGAACTTGTTGTAGTGTTACTCAAACCATTCCTGACCCATTTTTGCTTTGTGGCAGGGTGTACTATCCTGCTGAAAGAGGCCAATGCTATCAGGGACACCGTTTCCATAAAAGGGTGTACATGGTCTGCAACAATGTTTAGATGTAGATACATCCACAAGAATGGCAGGACCTAAGGTTTCCCAGCAGAACATTGGCCAAAGTATCACACTGCTTACCACCTGTCAGTGGTCATACTGTTATGGTTGATCGGTTTATATATTTCCAGCTGAAGAAAATATAGTTTTAAAACATGCAATCATTGTGGATCGCCAGCACAGCAGCCACCATTACCCAGCTTTATTCTGTCACATTTTAATTATCAGTCATTATTGTTAGTCCTCATTATCTCATCTCTTTCAGCCCAGTGATAGATGTACAATCATCAGTGGCCCTAACACAAACATAATACGTGGGGCCACACTATGTGGGACGCACTTTACAATTGGATACTCAGCATATGTGAAACACACACATTTATATATGTATGTGCATATATAGATATTTGCATATAATATCTAAATGAAAAATACACTTTTTTTTAACCCTTGCTTAAGAGGTTAAGATGTCAATTTTCCTTTTCCCAAGTAAACACAACATGTATCTTTATAAATAAATGTGTTTTTACTATTGGCTCTACCTCAGAGCTGAGGCAGAGCCACTGGGCTTCCATGTAATGAAAATGTCAGTGCGGTTACAGTGGGGTATGTTCGGGGTCTGTCATGAGAGAGACACTCATTTTAAAGAGGATCAACAGAGGGGCACTGTTTAGCAGGAGGGGAAAAAAGGTTGGGGTCCACAGGCACTTTTGGTGCTATTATTGAATGTAGGTATTTTAGAGTAGAATGTACATCATGGATTCTTGACAGTGACATTGAATAGGATCTCCAGTTGAAAAAAAAAAAAACATATTTACCACAGGAAAAAATAATCCCACAAAAACAAATAGATTTTTTTTCTTTGACTCAGAGATCATTTGTTCCAAATTCCTAAGTATCAGAAGAAATGAAGAAGCACACATGTACTTATCAGTGCCAGACATTTTTAAAGTTGTCATGTACAGGATGTTTACTGCACTTCATGAGCTAAAATATACAGGTCTCTGACAGTCAGCAAAACACTAACAGGCAGAATTTTTAGGGCTTGGTTACTGTACATTGTGTGTATATTCAGACACTAACTCTTGCCCTCGGAGACCCCTTTCTTTATCAGTGCCCTCGGTGATTACCCCGCTCACAATCACATGTCGCTTCAAGGGCCACGTGGATTAACATAGATGTTGCACCCCTCGCTCGTTCCCATTGGTATTTGTGTTGTTTTATGGTAGTATGGGCTGCCGATTAGCCCTCCCTCCCCATTCACCCTGTGCCTAATCCTCACTGCAGGACCTGCATACAGATCGCTTTATAAGCAGAGCCTGAGCGTTGGATGAGATTCACTTTATACCTGAAAAGCCAGGAGGAAACAGCTCAGACTGCAGCATCATGGACATGGCAACGATGGCATCACCTTCCAGGATCACCTACAGGGGGGCAGCCAAAATCAAAGACAGAAGAGTGAGTGTCAGACCCCTTCATTGCCGGAGCTCAGTGCAAAAACGGAGATTTGATATCTCCCGGGCATGCTCTGCCTTTCCTTACATTTGTGTGTTACTACCCTGTGCCTTGGGCATCGATGGCAAATATTTGGCCTTCCAGCCATTGCGAACTACGTTTCCCATGATGCTCAGCTAGCCTTTGTATGATCCATGTAATTGCTACTTTCAGCTTAGTAGTAGTTTATCACAACTGTAATGACCAAGGTTAGTAATCACAGTTAATACTATGTTGCGATATGATATCGATGTGATAACAGACTGTTGGCTGCAGTTTTATTGGAAACTGATTATGACTCTTTAGGTTGAGGCTGTGTATAAACTCTATTCTGGAGGTAAAGTTATTTTGGAAACCAGTGAAATGTTCCTGCTGATTTCTCCACTATTGGAACTATACATAATGCCTATTGTGATCCTTATTGAATCATTTATGATTGCATTTTCTTCATTCATTGTTATTATTTGCAGAGAACACCTGTTTCCCACAAGGTGATTGAGAAAAGGAGACGGGACAGGATAAATCGCTGTCTGAGTGAACTGGGAAAGACGGTGCCTATGGCATTAGCCAAACAGGTCAGTACCATTTGGATAGTTTATGTTTGATAATGTGTCATTCGTGCTAATAAATGTTTATCTACAGAATGCTGTCTAGTTCAGAATGTGCTTAATTCCCTGTGGATTTATATGTTTTATGAAGTTTGTGTAAATTAACACATTTTAAGATTTCATATTAAATCACCATAATGAGCATTTATACTGATAGCAGTTTTTAATGCATTATGCTAGACGGATTATTACACAGGGGTATTTGACTATTGTTTAATCTAATCCTCTCCCAACCAAAGATGTGTTCACTTAACTCTGTTACAATTTTCAGAACTCAGGGAAGCTAGAAAAAGCTGAAATTTTGGAAATGACTGTGCAGTACTTGAGAGCTTTACATGCAGCTGATTTCCCCAGAGGGAGAGACAAAGGTAAAACATGTAAAGAGTGTATTACATAGTGAAACATGTTGGTTACATTGAGTAATAAACAGTATAAAACATATTTTAAATATCACTTTATTGTCTTTTATGGATTTATTAGGGTTAATGGGGTTATATGAATTGCTATGCTTTTTATTGTAAATGTTATTATAAGAGATGTTCCATATTTGAACATTCATAGTAAAAAAGTTTTGGTTTTCATAAATCTAGAATCACAATATGTGATCCTCACTCCCTATTGATAAAACTGTCTGATATATATATATATATATATATATATATATATATATATATATATATATATATATATATATATATATATATATATATATATATATATATATTATAGTGCTAGATATTTATTATGTATGAAGCTAACATATTACAGTCTAGAAAAAAGTGTACTTTCAACCAAATTGCTAATAAATGCACATTCTTCCAATGGAACCTAATTAAAGTTATTAGAATGTAGTACGGTTAAGACGTATAGTGACTTACTCAGGTTTTAATTCCTTTTTTGTTATTTTTCAATAGATCTCCTGTCTGAGTTTGCTAATTATTTCCACTACGGCTACCATGAATGCATGAAAAACCTGGTCCACTATCTCACCACAGTAGAGAGGATGGAAACTAAAGACACTAAGTATGCTCGAATTGTTGCCTTCCTGCAGTCTAAAGCCCACTTGACCACAGATCCCCTCTTCAGCTCTCTGCAGGAGGTGGATGTGTCCTGTCAGCTACACTCATCTCCACCTGACTACTCCAACCATTGCGACTCTACCTTTGCTTCGAGCTCAGGAGGCTCATTTTCATGCCATGGTGCTGCTAGGAGCCCCACACTGAATTATCTGACAGGCCCCACTGCCATGCCGCTCCAGTGCACCGGTCCACAGCAGCCACCACACAATAGCTTCTTGTCCCCAATGCAGAGCCTGGACAGGCACTACCTCAGCTTGATTGGACATTCCCATCCCAATAGCCTTAGCATGCACAGTGCACAGCACCCTGCAGTCCTGTGACCTTACATTTCTACCTTTGAAGATCCACCGGAAAATGCATAGGTAACACTTTGGAGTGTCCGCAATATTTATTGAATAGAGGCTGAGCAAGTCTATCAGGACAATTCAGAGAGGCTGTTTACACATCGGATTCAAACTTGAATACACAATTCGACTGTCAGATGTAATGTAACATTTTGCCTAAAAATCCATCATTTGCCATGTAATGTCTGGATCTGGGTATTGAGGATGAATAATCTGTAATGATATGAAGCTGTCAAAAATGAAATTGTTTTCTAAAATTGTTAACCCTTTGGGTTCCCATGGGGATTCCCCTGGCACTCAATAAGCTAAGGTGTAATGGCACTTAATAATCAGACACAATTCTGCATATCTCCTTACTATCTGACACTGGTCTGCCTCTCTTTGTATGAATCTCTGCTCTCCAGTACCAGAGCAACATGTAGCTAAAGGAAGATTGCCATGGTCTATGTAAATATTTAGTTTGTTTGTGATATGGACATTCATTTATTTATTTTTATGACTTTTCTAAAATTAGATATATTTATATACTGTATCATTTGTAATAAATATTAATACTCTT
Source organism: Pelodytes ibericus (assembly GCA_036172795.1). Classification (NCBI taxonomy): domain Eukaryota; kingdom Metazoa; phylum Chordata; class Amphibia; order Anura; family Pelodytidae; genus Pelodytes; species Pelodytes ibericus. The sequence continues at coordinate 110,957,935 of CM069863.1, read as the reverse complement.
ACATTTGTGATTGGGGTTTCTTACTGAGTTGTGTAGAGTTAGTAGTGACCAAACTGTTATTTATGGAAAAAGCACTAAATAATATTTCTTTGCCTAAGCTTGAAAACTATTATTCTTCCAAATAAATTTGAGCACAGGAAATATTGCCCATATCCCTTCCCAACAAGTGGCATGCGCTGTAAAGACACTTGAAACATAATCTAGCAGTTCAAGGAAAGTTTGATTTAGGGAATATTTTTAGGATCATAGTTTGGCAATTCATTACATATCGCACACATTGCCAGGGACTAGTTATATAGACGTGGCCCACATCATACACTATTTTTTTTACAGATATGTTTGTAAAAAAGTAATGAATTCACAGTTGCCCTACATGAATCATCTTTTAAATAACATCCATAGTTAAAGTCCTGTATCCTATTGCCCACAGAATGATGGTTCCACAGCACAAAACACTTCATGTATGACAATTTCACACTAAGCCTGGGATACTGGTACAGGGGTCATGCTCACAGCAGTCACATGCAGCCTGAGGAATGTGACTCTTGTGGTCACTTGTACTGATAATGGGATCTCACTGAGTGGTGAGCCCAGGATTAGGAGGAGGTTAGACATAGGCCAAATACATCATGTACAGAAGGAAACATGTATTTGTTGTGAAACATAATCTAATTAACACACCTAACATTTAAAATCCAAAACCTCTTCTAATATATTAATATCAAATTAGCAAGGCGTAATAAAAAAAAATAGTACTCCTACTTTAAAGGAATGTCACTGCCAAAGCTGTTTGGATATTGTCATTACTATTTCAGATATTGCATATGCACATTTACATTTACAGTACTTTCTGGGCCTCAATAAAACAAGTATCTGCTTTTCAGGAAGCATATACAATGCCCATTTAAGCCTTTTCACTGCACAGTGGACAAACCTTCCTCCTGCAAAAAGAACAGAGTTGGTTGAATTATTTTTTTAGAAGAGGTTTTCTAGTTTTTACTTTGTATTATCCATGGACAACTCAGCTGTTGTGGCAGGTAAAACTTACAAAGTTTGTCCCTGCACAACGTAATACATTAATATATTGAAGGCTTCCCTGTTGTTACTAAAATAAAGCAGGATCCACAGTCCATTTACTACCGGTACTTGTACAAACTCCAGGCCAGTCAGTCATTGATACAATTGTAGCACTTTTTAAGGAAGTCTGTTTGCAAGATGATTTTTGGTAAGACAAATGGAGGGATTGGTCAAGGAAACCATACTTTATCTTGGGCAGTGGGAACCCCTGATATAGCAACATATTCACATGCTCTATGTGTCTATAAGACTGAGATAACCTATGGCTTCTCATCTTAAGAATCTCATCTTAAGAAGGCTTGGAATCAGCATTAGTACCTGCAGGTCATGTAGGAATATTAAGGAAAAATAATTAGACCTTAAAATATTGTATTGTTAATGCACTTATATTTGGATCACTGCATTTAAAAAAAAATGTATTCAGGAAATGTAATTTCAGTACAGCTACTGGTGATTAGGATGCTGTCTGTCACCTATTGATAGTTTTACAGTTGTCTGGAAGGATGTCCAACATTTTAATGTGAAAAGCCACATAACATAAAGGCAGTTAAGTTAGGGAGCCAAACACTTACTTTCATGAGGTAATACAATATAACCTATGGCCTTTTTAGCTGGGATAGGGACTGGACAAAAAAACCTATGAAGGCCACACCGGGCCATGGGTTGCCAGTTTGACATCCTTGTGCCATGTGGTTTTCTCTTCCTGTCTTCATTAAAAATGCAATCTTGTACTGAAATCTCCTCACAGTTCTCAATCCTTGGGCAAATGTCAGGCTTATATGACAGTTTAGATCAATGGTCCCCAACCTTTTTGGCACCAGGGACCGTTTCCATTGAAGTAAAAATTTTCACGGCCCGTGGGGGGGGTGTTGAGTTCAACCATACATACATACATACAGAGACATACATATAGGCACACAGAGACAAACATATATACATAGTCACAATTCCCTGGGGTGCATGCTGTCCGGCTCTGTGGAGTCCTGTCTTGCTGCCCAGCCTCATCACAGGGCGCCAGCTGTGCTGTGTGGTATACAGGGACAGGGAGAAGGGATATGATGTCATTCATACCCCGCTCCCTCCACACAGCAGACACCAGGGTAGGAGGGTCCTGGACTGCGCTGAGAGGTAGGTGCTTGCGCTCGGCCACGCTTCTTAAAGTAACCGGCTAGAGGGGAGCGCAGAATGCTTCCTTCACAGCACACGACCAGGCTGAACAGAGGTCGTGGACCAGTGCTGGGGACCCCTGGTTTAAATGATCACCCAAAATGAATATATTAAAAACCATTACAATCTGGTCCTTTAATAACCATTGCAGCATACGATGTCCTACTAATTTTGTATTAATAGCTTTTTCTTATCTACAAATACTAAATAAATAGCATGTATCATGTCCATTAGAGTGTTTAAGGACTCAATTAAGGAGATAATGTTTAACATCATTGGCTGTTTAGGTATTACAAATATACTATAAGTGTAAATAGTAGGATCAAAACTATTCACAGCAATCTAAACATATGCAAAAAACCCACTGACCCAATGATTCATATTGATTTTGGTCCCTCAATGACCAAAATCAATATGTGAACAAAAAAATCAATAAGGGAATCAATATACAAATAATTTTATTAAAGAGATATAAATAAAAAAACACATTGAGTCACATGAATGAGATGTAAAAACACAAACAGTACAGTAACAGTATAAAAAGCAAAAAAAAGTATTAGCTTTTATCAAGAGGCTTTTGTGCCGAAACGTCGAGGGTTCCACTTTATACCTCTGTGGTCCGTCCTACTGTACTTTTTTTTCCTATTTATACTTATAATTCATATTGTATTCTTTTTCTTGCCTTTATACGTTTGACATGGGGTCACATAATGCCACTCACTGTTTGTGTTTTTACATCTCATTCATGTGATTTTTATTTATGTCTCTTTAATAAAATGATTTGTATATTGATTCCCTTACTGTTTATTTGTTCACATATTAAAAGTATCACCCACCTTGTTAATCATATTAACACAGTGAATGATTGCAGCAAGAAATACATGAATTCATATTTCTGTGAAGTAGGTTAAACAGGTCTATTTCTATTGCATGAAAAGGAAAACCAATATATTTGTGGTGGGGTTTTTCTTTTTTATGAGCTAATTTGTGGGGAAGGCTCTGAATAGGGCAATCCCTTGTTCCTTGGGCTTCGCCCTTGAGTAGGCAAGAATAAATATAATCATTTCCATGAAATCAAAGGTTCTACATTGGTCTGGTGGAACAAAGCTATTTGTCTCCCTTTGCGCAGACTAGAAGTCTTGAGTCTGGATAGGACTCCCCTCCTTTCCATTAATACAGAGCTCACTTGTGCTCCCAAGCGTTATTGAACAAACAGCTCACCACACAGCAGCCACACCACCACACACTCTATTCCAAAGCCACTGGGACTGTCAATAGAATAGGCTGTGCAGGTGCCTCCGTGGCAGCTGTCTGCAGTGCAAGGAAGATGCACTAATCTCATCTCTGACCTAAAGGGGGAGAACAAGCAAAAGAAAGGATGGTTAATGCATGTTTCTGTGTAAAGACAGCACTTGTTTCCAACTTGTATGTGATTTACGGATTTCAGACCAAGTTAAAATAACACAGGGATTGTTAACTGATGGCTTTATACAGCTTGTTTTAACTAGAGATACAAACAATTTCCACAAGTTCACCCACAATTGGCAGAACAATTCTTTTTTTTCCTCTTAGCATAGTAATTACAGCTAATGACATTGATTGCGTGGCATCGATTAGATGCGTACTGAAAAATAGCAATACAATAATGGCGCTCATACAGACATAGCAACAAAAAACAAACAAACTGGCCATTTATTGTTCCCATTTTCTTAGCTGTACATTGTAGTAAATTCCACAGTGTTAATCAGCTAATTATTATCATTTAAAGGACAACTTAAGAATCCCATTAGGGCTCACCATGACTTCATAGTGACCTACTTTTTCATCCATATTAAAATTATCCAATTATAAAATGTATGCATTTATTAATCTGTTGATATGTGATATCAAATATGTTTAATTTACTGAGAAATATCAGGCTCGAAACTTCTAGTGATTTTGCTGCTCAGCTCTCCCGTGTTTGGCTGGAGCCAGGGACTTAAAAATGAAAAATTTGAAAAGTGTAAAAAAAGCAACAATTCCAAATGATAACTGTACTGGCAAGGTGCGCATACACAGATTGCATAGAAGCCTATACAAAGCAACCTCTGCAGGTATTAGCAAACAAGTGTACCGCTAGGCTAAGTTTGACCATATTTGTCAGGATATATCATTTTTACATGACCCCTTGTACATTGTGGAATACATCAAGGGAAAACCAATTATATTAATCAATGAAAGGATTACATATGAACTACATTGTTTAATTCACTGATTAGCCTCTGCACACATAAAAATGATACATTCTGCAGGACAACAAATACATGGTAAATGTCTCCATCACAAAAAAATGGCCATGGATGCTAAGAATCCTTCAGATACAGACAACAAGTGGAGTTAAGGTAACAAGGAAGCTAGCAATTCCAGTTCACAGTTCACATATATATTCTTTTCCCATTAACATTAAAGACGGCCCTTACTCAGGGGCATCCAAATGTGACCCATATGACAGCAAGGTGCAGCACAATTGATTTATCTACTTATGTTCTATTTAGTCTTGTAAATGTGTTGTTTTGTTTGAATAAAATGTATTTAAACTCTTTTGGGCTGCTTTTGTATTAATACTATATAACCAAACATTTTCATTGGCTAATAAGCTATGATTCACTATTGCTAAAAATCTTGGATGCCCCTGCATTAATTGTAAATTAGAGCAGTAGAATATCAGTTCATATTTTATTCAAGAAAATGTGACTTATACTGTAACTGTTTAGATTTTCCACTATTTAGCATTTATATTAGAATATGCTAAAGTATTAAGATTATTATCTAATTAGCAATTTAATTATAAATGCATGCACGATCCATGTGTTATGAATTAGAAAGAAAAATTATAAGACAATTCTAATTTAAAATTTTGGAAAATTATTAAACAATGAATGAAATTTGGCTTAGAACTATTTGAAAATAATTAGCCAGTTTATCAAGCATAGCATATAATTTATTTCCCTGTTTCTCATTTTATTAAAAAAAAAAAAATACATAGCTGCTTGCCCGTCTTTCCATAATTTATATTTTTTTATACTCATTATTCCAGTTCATTCTGTATTTAATTTGTATTTGCAATAAAAAATGTAAAAGTGAAAAATGTAATTACAAAACAATAACGATGAAGCAATCTAAACAGTACCAACTGAACTGTTATAATTTCAGTTTCGCAATTTAGCTGTCAATCCAGACACAATGAAGTATGTGTCTTGGATCTTAAGACAAAATGATTAATGTATAATAAACCAGTTGCAAGAATTGATCCAAATGTGCATCATCACTGTAGTCCACTAGTGCTCTGTATATACCGCTTTCAGTTGCAAATTCAGAAGAACATTGCTATCCAACGGTGATTTGTTTTGATTTCAATGTGTATTGTCACTTTAATTAACTAATCAGAAGAGGGGGAGACAAGATCAAACATACCTTCAGGAATAAGGTACAGTATTAAACTGTCATTGAATTTACCCTAATATGTCCAATTAGGATCATTTTACAGTGCTACTTTTTAAAGCTATGATATCAGTACTCAGGTGACTGTACTGAGAATTTCTTTATTCTATTCCTCTGTAGGAGTAAGGAAATGATTCAGAGACTACCAAACAATGTATGTAACCAAGCAGAGTAAAAGGCTAAAAGTGAACTGAAAAATCAAATAATAATAGCCAAAGAAAACTTCCCCATCTTGCCTATCTTTCCAACTTAGCCTGATGTGTGTAAGGCCAAAGTAGCAGAGTTCAAAAAATTCTACCACTCAGCTTTACTGGAGAATTTTTCCAACTTTGATACTGTGGCCTAAAGTTTAAAATTCCCATCTTAGTTTCATGCAATCTCTCTGTATGGAGTAGATCCTATAGTGTTATTTCGAAAACTCAATTCAGGGGCAAAGTTCTAAGGTCGAGTAATCACCATGGAAACCAACGGAATGTTCCTGCTACTTAAACCACGTTTAGACTCCCATGTGGGAAAGGGGGGGCGTAATGGGCTATATTATATATAACACTAACCTGTAAATATGCATTTAAAGAGGAAATATTGTCACCATTTACAGAATTACAGGCACACAAATATAGAGATATATAAATAACAACAAAACCCTGCACTATATCCAACACAGAAAACTATCCCACTTATTTAACTCATTATACACACATTGTTTCACTTAATCTGTATTGTTACCAGTCAGACACATCACAACAAATCACTTTTGTTCACATTTATTACACATTCTTAGTATATCAAGACAATGAGGTGATGCGATCATTTTGAAAAGTGTTTATTTTTCGAAATCACGTTTTTTCACTTAAGAGTGAGCTATGGTAAACTGACAATGGAGATACAAAATTTTACAAGCTAGGCTAGAAAAGATCTCCAGACTGAGGATTTTTTCAACTCTTTTACTTTGGTGTAATTTGTGCAAAGTGAGCTGTCAATTCACTACAATCCACTATTCAGCGAGTAACTCCAATACATTGGATTAGAAAGCCTGCTGGAATTATTCACTAAAAGTGAAATGCGAGTGAGTTAAGGTGAAGTGAACATTTATTCAAAAGTTAAAGAATTAACAAGCCCCGTAATTGAACTCCTCTAGCAGGAGAAACCCACCAGATTTGTCCATGCACAATGCATAGCTATAGCTAAGTTACTGAGATGAATGTTCATCTCTGCACCTCACATTTATTGAATACGTCCCTAAACCTATTGGTTCTAGTAACAGGAATACACTTTTTAAAGAAAATAACGAAACAAAGTAGTACAAACGGTTCATTCTAAATTAACATTTAAATTGTCTCTTGCTGGTACATATTTTATGCAGAATTAAGTGACAAAATTACATTGATTTAATGGATAACATAGGGCCACATTTATAAAGGTAGAAATCAAGGAAATTTGACAGCACAGTAGGGACAAATATAGCACTTTACACGGCTCCAGTTTTATCCTAACAATATAAAGATTTAGAAATATTTCAGGGCTTGATAAAAATGGTAATCTAACATTTTAAAGAAATAATTGAAGACTTTAGGAGTCAAACAGACATTTTAAGGGCCAGTTTTTTGTTCTTTTTAGAAGCCAGGGAAATTGCACTTGCATAAAATTTGATGCAAAACAGTCAAAACAGTTAGGAGCCAGCAGTAGGGACTAAGAAGCCATGGCTCCCTGACTCTTGAGGTTTGACAAGTCCTGTACAGTTGTCACACTGGTAGACCTCAGCCACCCACTTGCTGGGCTTGTGGTTATAGAGGTTTATGGGGATTACAGGCCAATACGGAGCAGTGCTTATTTTTTAAAGGATAATAAAGTATTTTACATAGCCCCTTAATCATTGTGTTACATGGTGCTTGCCAATGGGGTATGTGATGCAGATTGTTTGTCATTTTTACATGTATGATCTAAAAAGGATTTGTAGTTGATGCGGCCATCCATGTTCTGATCATATTTTGACATGATGTGATACACTTCATCTTCATCAAGTACAAAGTTGCACAGCTTCAGTACCGATCTAAACTCGGGCAAAGACAAGTACCCACTGCTGTCCATATCCAGCTTCCTAAAGGCTCTGCGCAGTGTCTTCCACTCTCCCTGAAGCTGCATATTGGAAGAAATGAATGCAAGGTTTAATTTTACCAAGAATAACACATTGAGAGTTCTCTCATTCCAGTATGCCCTGGGGGTAATCACTTCAGTTTCTGAGTGATGTTTAATTATTGGACCCCACATGCTTCGGTTTTGTTTTAAGGACAACTGTAGCAAAAACATAAGTAATGTTTAATTGAAAGATCGCATTGAGTGTAAAAATTTTAAATAGAAATGTTTTAATAAAAGATTATAATAATATAACTTGTTGAGTCCTCTTTGCTCTAAAAGTGTGGCTCTAAAAGGGAGCAGACTTTTTTTTTTAGAATCTTAGGACAGTTAAAATAAATATTAGTTAATTTTTTGCTACAGTTGTCCTTTAAGCAAATGAAAATAATCAATGTTCTTTATAGCTAAACAGTGTGTACAGTACAATGGACAGCAGATTAGGAATAAGGGTTAGAAAGCTAGAGAGGCAACTGGGAGAGGGAATCTTCCTAATGTGGACGTCTTTATTAAAAAGTGTTAATGTGGGAAACATTGCAACATAATTAACATCTGTTTTATGTATAAAATTACCAGAAAAAAAATCATTTAAGGATTTTTTCTTTTGAAAAACAAATTGGACCATTTGTAATATCCCCATGTATAACAATTCTATGCTATCTGGTGTTATCTTTACTGCACAAAAATTGCAGCTGAAAAAATTATGCTTATAAACAGGCACATCACTGTTACCTATCTACATATAGCTCCCATCAGTCTAATCTTAAATTGCAGCTAGTTCATATCAGTTGGTTTAGACAATAATACAAACATCAGTTGAGACCAAAACATTTATGCTTTTTTGTTAGCAACATTTTGTTACTTTTTAACAAATCTTTTATTTTTGGTATGTAGAGTATCATTGTTGTTCAGTTGGCATTTCAATTTTAATAAAAAAAAATAAAAAAGACATCCTAAGGCTGTAGGAGGAACTTTAATAGAACAAAATATTGAGCACCATTATTTTGGGGAAATGATATTTTTCTAAATATGGGTAAAATTGAGGTGAGGGATCCCACTACTGAGAGCTTTGCCCATGGCCCACTACGTAGTTCTGTCTCCACCCATTAAAATCAACTTGTGAAGTTGTTGATTTTGCAATCACTGAGTAAAGTACATACTCTAGGCTTGCTAATCAAGTGCCACTTACTCCAGTTTTAAGATTTGTCTCTTTTTCCCCCCAGCTAGTAAAGTAGTGTGCCCATTTACATCTGCGAGACCTAAACAAACCCATAACCACAACGTGTAATGAGGCAGATGATTTTGAGATGAATTCATAGAGAATTTAAAAACAAACATCTACTAACTAAAATATAACACTAAATAACATCTAATTCTAATTATTGTGCATAACATATGCAACTGAAATATTCTTTGTTATTACATGCCCTTAATGAATAGCCATTCTGTACTGTGCGTGAAGAGGTTAAAAGGAGGGTGAGGCAAGTACAAACCTTTGAATGATGCATCAGAGCTCAGCTCCATGGAAGGTAATGTAGGCTATACTTTTCAGAGCACATTATTTGTTATTTCATGCATGGCTAACCATGCACATGACATAGGCGGACACCCAATGCAAATTGGCAGCCCCTCATATATTTCTCCCTGCGTGTCTTTTTTATTAATACAAAACCCACACTAATCTGGCAGTGTTAAAAAGCAAGGGTTTCAATCTGCAGCAGGTAGCTCGTCTTTGTTTTACTGTTTAATAGGGTGTCCATTTCAAGTAAGTTCGGCATGCATTAGTAAACATGCACATGTTTAAACTACTGTCTGAGCTGCTTTTTCCTGGAGCTAGATTATAGTTGTCTGGCCTAACAACAGGGGTGTGTGCAAAGCTTTTAAGGAGCTGCATCAGATATGAGCCTGGCATAAAATAAACCAGAAAAATACAACTACAGCTTTAAATAAAACGAAAACATAAATAGAGTGTAAGCTTATGAGCATTACTCATATTGAGGTGTGTTACTGTTTCTTTTAGAATGTAATGCCTCTTTATGCTCTGTTTTTATTGGTACTTAAATTGTTGGTGATATGCAAACAAATGTTAATGTAATTTTCACTTTTTTGATCACGTTTAATTTTGTTATTAACAAATGACTAATAATGTTAATTTAGACTAATCCTTAAAAATCAACTTGTTTCTTTATGTTTTGTAGGGAATTTACTGTGAAATATGCATCAACTAATCGAAAATAAAACTGGGATTTTGGGAAAGTCTGATTGAGAAGAGGGAATAGGAAAGGGGACTAATGGAGTAGGGAGCATTGATGGAAGAGTACTTCCACAGCACAAAGGAAAGCAGTAAATCTGTGTATTTGCTTGCATATGCAAAAACCCCCTCACTATTGGGAGATATCTGATTTCCTGATTATTGTAAAAACACACAGAAGAAAAATGCTTGCCATTTGTTGTAAAGGCATACAATTCTGCCAGATATGCTGCAGTGCCATCAACAACAAAAGGGGTGAAGCTAAGTACTATTTGGCACAGAGGAGAAACAAGACTGTTAAGGATCATTGTATAGAAACTATCTATGGGGTCTAGGACACTTGCTCGGGGCCATTGCAGCGCTGAGCTGTCAGTACCAAATACTAACCTAATAAAAGAACCCCCTCTTACCCTAAAAGTACCCCTTATCCCCTAACCCTAAATCTTAAACGAACCCTATTACTAACCCTGAACTCTGATCCCCAATACCAAACCTAATAATAACACTAATTATAATTCCTAACCTATTACTAACCCTAAAACTAACCCCTAATACTAACCCCTAATCATAATACCCTAATACTAACCCTTTATGAACCCTATAAACAACCTGCACCCCCTAATACAAACCTGCCTCAATGGAGAGCCTGTCAGTGATGACCTGTTAGGAGCTTGAACACCTGCAACGAAGTGGCCGCAAAGAACTGTCCCATTCTGCAATTTCTGGGCCCCCCACTATGTGGAACTGTGTTATTGGAGAGAGTATCTGGATACCCTTACTAAGATGGTCCTGGGTGCTTCACACCTGCAGCATCCTCTATTGTTCCAACTCCGATTTTACATATTTCACAGAAATGCCTGGAATGATTATCTTTGATTCATATTCATTTAAAAAACATTTCTGGGTTCACTGCTCCTTTAAAATTGCCCACACTTAAGCCTTTCTGTTTGTGAGCCCTGTAACAATAAAGTATATTGAATATATATACACTTATATATATTCAAGCATGCGTGGGATAGACACAAGGCTATCCTAGCTATAAGACCGGGAACGGGGGACTAATAAAAGTATTCAAAAAAATTGGGCAGACTAGATGGACCGAATGGTTCTTATCTGCCGACACATTCTATGTTTCTATGTTATATTTTCCCTGTGATGCACTGAATTCAAGTAAGAAGCATAGAGCAAATCATAACCTCTAAAAAAAGTTGGGGTGATTACATAAATAGAAGGACTAAGCAACTCTCTCCTCTCCCAAAATGCATCCAAATTAAATGCCAATACCAATTGGTGAACAGAAATATTTAGGAAACTTTGCAAATATTAAACAAAGTACTCAAATTACACATTATCATTGACGGTTGCTGTGTAGTTTCCACTAGTGATATTAGTTCTTCAGGTGTTATTGTATGCACTGTGACTTTGATATATATCATTATCCACTAAAAACAGCTTACTTGGCACCAATATGAAATGACTGAAAAAGAGCTTACTAACATATTTTGCAGTTACTTTCATGCATTATCCATGTATATCAATACTTCTATAAATAGATACATACAAATTATACACTGCTGGATACTAGCTAACGTTAAAGCAAACTCGAATATATTTATTGCAAGTATATAAAATAATGAAATTATTTTGTGTTTTACAAAAATATTCTACATCTAGAAATACGAAATAAAGCACAACCTTCTGGCAAAATAGATAGCATGAAGTATATACATTTTAAATAGAAATGCTTTAATGAAAGAATCCAAATAACATACCATATTGTGCCCTGTTTGCTTGTATAGTTCTATCACAGGGCAACATCTTGGGTCAGATGAGGGAAGATCAGACTTGCCTAACCCAGGATAGAACTATACAGAGCAAAGAGGGATCAAAAAAGTGATGTATTTGTATTCTTTCAACAAAGCATTTCAATTTAAAAAGCTTGCAATTGTTCAATTAAATAGAACCCCATTTTTGGCCGACAGTTTTCCTTTAAATGATAAACAACCATATTAACGATGCTTTTGTGATCCTTCTCCCAGTTTTACTATCATTGAACTAACAAAATACATCAATAAAGATATTCCATTTCTTTAGAACCATCAAAAACTACCCACTGCTTAGTATCATCATTGGCAATTGAGTTTATAGAAAAACAAATCCGTTATTATGTCTGCAATATTGATGCAAGTGATGTCCAATCTTTTTACACACTCAAGGAGCTATGCACTAAAACTGAACAATCAGGCATTGGTAGCTGAGTTCAAAACATTACCCAACTTTACTATCTTTCCAACTCAGCTGTTAGAAAGGTCTTAATAGTTTTAGTGACAAATTCCGTAAAACAGTGGCCCTAGACATTAGTCTTTAAAGGCACTCTGTCAGGCTAAACTGCTTGTATTGTGTTGTAGAGAACAACAAATGATGAAAAATAATCTGTACACTGTGTTTGCCAATTTGCAAGTCAATGCATAAAATAGGAAAATTACATGCTTTAAAAGTATCTGTTGTGTCTCCTGTTTATGACATCACCTGTGACTTGATATGCAAATGAACTTACACTCAATGGGAAATGGGTTATTTGAATAGCAAGCATCGAGGTGATGTTATAAGCAGCACAACACAGACATGTTGAAAACATATATTTGATCTAATTTTATGCAGATTCAGAATTAACTTTTAGCTTCTCAGCTGCCCAAGTAGTCCAAATTGTTAAAGATCATACCTTCTTACGCATCCTAGATGTCAAAATTCCAAGGCCTGAAGCGTTAGCTGCTGAATGCATACTCTCATCACGTGAACTCTGCATAACAGCACCCATGTTGGTCTTAGTTTTCCAAACTTGTCGCCGCGTTACAAAGGGTTTCAAAAATTCAACGTAAGACACCCTATTAATAAATCAGATTGAAGATTCAAAATAGCATTCTTTAAAATTCTTTGCAAAAAATATGGTTGCAATCATCAATTATGAATAAAGCTCATTGTAATTAATCAACTGGAAGAAAAGGATGTCCTAAACAGGGCTTTTATGGTACATCATCAGCACTGTCAATATATCTAAAATAATCTGAAGAGAGCTATTGCTGACAGTTTCTCTCTGCTAGTGCAGAGAGAGAGAGTCCTTCTTGCAACCAACAGAGGGGACTTTAACTTAACTAGGTCTCCTATATTGGTAGCATTAAAAAAACAGAGGTCTATCTACACTAGCAGAAAGAGACTTAGAGCACCGACAATCCCCGATCAACAGGCACAGGGTGAGTGGATTGGTGCTGAGAGTCACAGTTCAAAGTAAACTTGCATGTATCTGTAAAGATAAATGCAAAGTTTACTTGTTTAACCCCTGCTTCCTCCTACACAGGAAATGCGCACATATATACCATAGCCAAAACCATAATGTATTATAAGTAGTCACTGCCACTTGTCCAATTATTATTTGCATTATTTATTACTGCATAATTACAATGAGCTTCATTCAGGTAACTCTGATTTTCATATTTTGAATGAAATTCTGAAATTTGCCTTATTTTCGATTACTCTGGTGATCTGAACCTCCCTTTTAAATGAAGTCATTCAGGGATCACTGAAATGACCCTGGATCGGCCCGTAAATCGACTCATTCAGAGTTCAGCCAACCAAAATTGTAAAAAAATAAAATAATAAAAAAATATATATTTATATTAAATAATATACAACATAATATAACCAAAAACGTCTTAAAATCCTATACTATACACAATTAATCATAATATAAATGCAATGATATAAATAAATATTTTTTAATATATGTATATATCAATATATAAAATACTAATGACATAATTACAACAATATTTAGTAATACATAAATACACATATAAAATACAAGTATATATCATTTAACAAAGTATGTACATGAAAACCAACACATATATACTAAATGCCACTTAGTAACCTACAATAAAAGGTAGGGAATGGCCACATATATATATGTACATACATTAATACATATAATTTAACACACTGCCAAGACATCTCTTGTGTTACAACAATGCCAGCTACAGGTTGCCATCACATCACCAGTTATTGTTCACTATCAATAGTTAGGTTAGATGTGCTCTCCTGCCATCATGCCATGTAAATGAAAGAGTACATTTACATACCTGAGTGTGAATAGAAACCACCCTGCCACAGTGGTACCTCTGACTACGTAGCACATTAACACATCTACGCCCATTACAATACACCCTCACTGTCCACTTACTAGCTTTGTTCACACATTATTTGTAAGTGCAGTGGTTGCTGGAGTCACCACTGCGACTAAAATGGCCACACTAGGTGTCCCAGGCGACCTTTGCACTCACAAGTTATCTGTGGACAAATCTAGTACGTGGACTGATTGGTTTCCAGATCGGAGCTTTCTTAATAAAGCCAAATATTTTCTAAGAAAGAAAAAAAATGAGAACTGCAGTGGATTTTTTTAAAAGCTACTTTGAGAAACCCCCCAGCATTGTACTTACCGTCCATCACCAGAAGATTGAAATTTCTTTGCCAGCATTTCACGTTCATACTCATTTAACTGTATGCAAAGGTCAGTTAGTATATCTTTAAATTCTTCTTTGCTAACATAGCCTGTGTAGTAAGGATCCAGATCTTCAAATTCTCTTTGAAGATCATCCCACAGATACTCCACCTACAAGAATAAAAAAAAAAGTAAGACAGATTAAAAAAGGGAAAAAAAATTAGAATGTTTAACTGAGGAGTTAAAGTACATGTTCGGGTTGCCTCCTGGTCGGTGTTTTACCGGCAGGCTGGTAAAAAGTTGGCTTCTGTCCAATGTTAAGTCTATAGAATCAACAGCATGGTCGGTATTTTTCTGAAGAAAAGGTGGCAACCCTACGTGTTGTAGTTGTATCTTGAAAAAAATGCATTTCTTCTATGAATACACATTTATTTGAGTGCAGGAAACTATATTTTCATAGCAATTCAAAAGATGTAAATTTATTAAGTGAGAATGAAGTTGTTTTAGGCTTCTGTTTATTAAAGAAATATGGATATAGCATATAAGGAAACTACATTATGTGTTTCAGTACCTCTTGGTTCTCTGCATATCCCTAGACCATCCATTAACATCAATACATTTTTTTTTTTTTTTTTACAAATGCCATTATTACCTAGGTTTATTTAGTTAAATGACTGCTTGTACTTTTAGAGACTTGGGTGACAAAGTCTCTCCCACTCAAATTTAGGCAATCATTTTCCTTTTTTAGTAGGGAGGGTGTTGGGAGGTGTTATGCTTACAATTTGACTGCACACCGTAATTATATGAAAATTCAATAAACTGATAAGAAAAATGATAACTTAACTAGACTAGATGGTTTTAGTTAATCAGCAATAAACACGGGCTGACATTTGCAACATCACTGGGCAGATTTATTAAATGATCAGTAATGAGGGCTGAAATATGTTCTGTTTCGTAAGGCCATGGTTAATAATGAATAGATAATATCAGGCAAGCATGACCATAAAACTGATGGAGCAGCTGAATATATAGTCAATAACTATGCACTGCTGTCAAGGTGGAGGGGAACCACAGGCTTTTACTAATGCTGACACTTCTGTAGGTTTATTTTTTCCCCTTCAGCCCAACTGACCCAACTAGGACGACCCCAGCAGCAGCTGAAAGTAGTTCTAATGACAGCAAAAAATCAGAGTAGTGGTCAACTCAGAAACAGGAGAACATTCACTCTTACATTTGCGAGATTACAAATACATTGAGTATCCATTGGAGTTCAATTATTAGCTCATCCCATAGGAAAAATCTATAGTGATAAAAATTACTTTGACTGTCAACAAATGAGAAGAACATTTGTTATACTATTTTCACTCACCCAAGCTAATGGCAAGGCAAACTTTTTTACAGATGCACCTTTGCACAACAGAGGCAGTGGGACTAAAAGAGTTGGAGGATTGAGCAACACATGGCATGTTAATATGTCTGTGCTGGCTATAATAAGGACTCTTCAATTGATTTAGAATATCTAATATAGTTTCATTTATTTAGAATATCTAATATAGTTTCATTTATTTAGACAATTTAATATATTTTCATTGATTTGTAAAATGTTATATATTTTCATTTATTTACACATTTGTCTCTTTCCTGCTATCACGTTTTATGTTGCTGCAGAATATATCTCAAGCACTACTGTTTCATAACACAAAGGACTCCAATAACAACCAGATTTTCAATTACCTTGGCGCGGACATTGTCTATGAGTATGTCGGAGTCACAGTTCAGTTTTTTGGATCGTATCTTAAAATCCCCATCTCCTTTCTTTGGAGGGTTGATCTTTGCATTGGGGTAACAGGCAGATTTGGGTGAGTAGCCAAAATGTCTGACAAATTCCAAATAATCCAGAGTTTTGTCATTATTTGTGATGAACGTGTTATAAAGTCTTCGGATTTCTCCTCGGGTGACTGCAGGTTGAATGTCAAACCTATGTAAGCAAAACATAAAACTTGTCATCGTAACTGGGCATTTTTCTAGCACGTAAGATTGGAATATGATGTCTATTTACAGGTGATAATACCAAGTGTAATTTATCTGAGTGGAATCTCTAGGTCTTCCACTCATTAGCATAGCTCATTTTAAGTGCACATAAACAGGTTTGCAATTTTAAGTTACTAATTTGAATGATTATCTGCACATGAACAGGTTCATCGCTCACCATTCCAATTTCCAACCAATAAAAGAGTGTGCTGTCTCAGTCAGGTTTACGGGGAAACTACAGTGGGCAAAAGTTGGTTTCTTAATTTATATTTATGACTTTTTTTTTTTTTTTTTGAGGGAATAAGAGGTTTGTAATGACCAATGCAAAGCATTGTCAGTATTACAAAGAATACATAAAATGCCTACCATTCTGATAGACAAGGTATTAGGATTTATTAGTTTGGTTGAGTAGCTATTCCAAATAGATACTTAAAAAGAGAGAAACATATTCATTAAATTGACGGTAACAGGAACAGAAAAACACATCATCAAGGACCATCAAACAGAAGCATTTCTTAGTGTACCGCTTTAACAGGAAGTACATATTTTCCTGAGTGAGACGCCTTGAATTCATTTCATCCAGGTCTTCAAACTCCCTTTCCACGTCCGAAAAGTTGTTATGAATGAGATTTTTAATTATCTTAAAGAGCTTAAAGACATTAATGGAAAACATAATCAGCTATATCATCTAATATGGCAGCAACATTTGTTATCAGGGAATTCTGTATTATGATACACCAACACTCCGAAAACAGCTATGATCAATGAGATTTATAGTATAACAATAGTCACTGTTATGTCTAAATGTCTCCTAAATATTATGGGGAAATACAAAGAAACATCACATTATAAATAGATAAATAGCTGCTCTAGTTTGCCTGTCTTGAAACCTAAGACTGATTTTACTTTTTGTACTTCAAGGAAAAAGAATCTGGGTTTTGTAAGGATTAATCAGTCACCACTACATATAGCCTAGTGGACGTTCATTAATGAATGAATCAATCAATCAATAAATTGGTTAAGCTATTTAACTTTTATTAGGAGAGTAATAATATGGTGTACGTTTTCACAAAGGACACCAAAATCACCAGCTTTGCTCTTAGTGAATATAATGGTAGTATTAACCAGCACTAGTAGACAGTTACAACCCATGTAATATTGAATAATAATATGTACTTGCTCAGCTGTTCTCCCAGATGCCTGTTTCTTATCTTCCGGTTGGTCAAATGATGAGGATCCAACAGATTTTTCATCAAACAGACTTGGTACCCCTCTCCTGAAAGTAAGAACATTCCACATTAAGTCAATATGTTACAGGTGGCCAGCATAAAAGGCAATCAAACTCTAGACACAAATAATAATATAATAGTACAATAGTGCTTAATTTTTATTTTGAGGGTACATATCTGATTACTTTTGTCACCTGTAATCTCAAACCTCACTTAACGCCCCTCCCCCAATTATTGTAAACCAATGTTTATGAATGGTTCTCCTCCTATAACTTGGCACTATTTTTTTAGCTCAACGTTTTCGGATGTGATCACCTAATGCCATATTAGATGATAACTGCAATATATAGATGAGTAACTATGGATATGAACAGGTGCAAAACCTACTGTGTCCACTGTAGTATAAACAAAGATGATAATTAATCAACGTGTACCTGTCAATATTGTTACATTTAGGAAAATCTGGCTGAGAATGATGAGGCTGGTAGTCTGAAGCAGCTGGAGATCCACAGGTTATTCAGTGCTACACTGTGATAAGTAATCATGCTACCTAATTAGATTTATTTGTGCTTCAGTGAGCAAAATGGTAGTCGCCTTGAGAAGGCCAAACGCTGTAACCTTCCAGGCTTTTGTCCGGAGAAATGGCAGGCACTTTGCATCTCTTTTAAAAGCAAGGAGGCCTTTCCAAGTCTTGATGAGTGATGTGGATTTTAAGAGCGACCTCAGGTCATACAGAACTAATCAAGCGAAAACAATACCCAAAATTTGGCTGAAAGACACCAAGTATCCGAGGACTTTATCAAAAAGAATTAGGAATAGACAAACACACAGGCAATGCCAAAGGATCAAATCTTTAAGGTGAAATTGTGTAGCTGGATTAAATTATTTATTCATTGTTAATTTATTTATTTATGGATGTGCAAATGTCCTGCAGGTGCTGGAAAGACTATGAAAGGAGGAGGTTTTAGAGCCAAAGCTAAAAGGTTAGTCTATTTAACTCATTCTTTTCCTTAAGGCGATCAAAACACAGCAATTTATCCAACATGTGGAGGTGGAGAAAAAACATATGTGCGGAAAATAAATGTCCAAGAACCAAAGCCTTATGCAGGACGGTTGGCTGGTAAAGGCAATTAAGGTTTTCACTGTTGAGCGTCCCCCAAATTAGCAAATGAATGATTAAGTCAACACGGCAATAATCCCTATTTGTTTTAACATAAACAATACTAACCCAGTTCTGAGTGTTTTGGGGTTCCTTTATAAAAAAGGGTCACAATAACTAATAACTTTTTATTTTAACAGACTGTAAAAAATAAAAAGTGAGCAAATTATTAATTGGGAAACAAATAGCGATTTCTGAAAGTCCCATAGCAGCTGGGATAAAGGAAGATCTAGTAATGTTTTAATAAGTCCTAAACAGGTTTCTTTGTTAATTATGACACATTTCTATAAAGTAAGGGAATTGTTATAGCTCACACACTCTGCTGGGTAAAGTAAGAATTGGGTCCTATAGATCCTGACCAAGTTTATCATTTGAAAAGGCTAATTGATCATTAGAACATCCTTTTGCTTTTATGTTAGCACAGATGAAAACTGTTGTGCTTATGAAATAACCAATAAAACTGGCCTTCTTTAGACTAGTTGAGTATCTGGAGAATCAGCATTTGTGGGTTTGATTACAGGCTCAGAATGGCCAGAAACAAAGAACTTTTTTCTGAAACTCATCAGTCTTTTCTTGATTTGAGACATGATGGGTATTCCATGTGAGAAATTGCTAAGAAACTGAAGATCTCGTGCAACGCTATCTACTACTACCTTCACAGAAAAGTGCAAACTGACTCTAACCATAATTGAGAGAGGACTCCCAGTGCACAGCTGAGCAAGAGGACAAGTACATTAGAGTGTTTAGTTTGAGAAACAGATGCCTCACAGGTTCTCAACTGACAGCTTTGTTAAACAGACCCACCAAAAACTGATCTCAACGCCAACAGTGAAGAGGTGACTCCCGGGTGCCGACCTGCTAGGCAGAGTTGCAAAGAAAAGGCATATCCCAAACTGGCCAAAACAACACAGACACTGAACAGAGGAAGAAAATTGTTATGGACAGACAAATCTTAGTTTGAGGTGTTTGGATCACAAATAAGAATATGTGTGAGATGCAGACCAAATGAAAAGGTGCTAGAGGAGTGTTTGACGCCATCTATAAGACATGGTGGTGGTAAAGACGGAGATTTATACAGGGTAAAAACGATCATGAAGAAGGAAAGCTATCACTCTATTTTGCAACACCACAACATACCTTCTGGACAGAGGTTGATAGGAGCCAATTTCCTCCTACAACAGGGCAATGACCCAAAGCCCAGCTCCAAACTATGCAAAAACTACTTAGAGAAGAAACAGTCAGCTGGTATCCTCTCTATAATGGAGTGGACAGCACAGTCACCGGATCTCAAACCGATTGAGTTTTTTTGAGAGCAGCTTGACTGATCGTATAGTAGGTAAGAAGTGCTCATCAAGCCAATCCAACTTGTGGTAGGTGCTTCATTTAGCACGGGTTAAAATCTCTTCATGTAACCTCACCAAATTGACAACTAGAAGGCCAAAGGTCTGCAAGGCAGCAATAGCTGCAAATGGAGGATTCTTCAACAAAAGCAAAGTTTTAAGCACACAATTATTATTCAAATTAAAAATCATTATTTCTAATCTTGTCAATGTCTTGACTGCATTTCCTCATAAATTTTGAAACTAATTTGATGTATGTTTTCATGAAAAACAAGGACATTTTTAAGTGACCCCAGAGTTTTGAACGATAGTATTTGTGGTGCTTAGAACAGCTCCACTATATACAGAAATAATGAATTAGTTAAGCTATTTAACATTTATCGGGACAATAATATGTGATGCATAATGAGCTCTCTGAAGGTGAGGACACTCTCACATCCCAAGCTATGCCCCCATATATGCATGGTCACATCTTCACGTCACCTTTTTTTCAAACTGGGACTTATGCAAGTCTACATCTGGATAAAAATGTATCCAGGGTTGCTTTCTTCTATGGTGAGCCTGACAGACCAGCTGGCGCCCACAACTGCACATAAATAATGTTGAACAAGATGGCTATAGGCATGCTGACATCAACACATTTTGCCACTAGGCAACTGTCTGACTGACTTTTAGATATTTATAGAAAACATGAACGCCACATGGACATTGTTCTGTATAATTTATTTGCAGTTTTGGAGCCAGCTGGTCTGTCAGACACACAATTAAATAAATATATTTTTTTATCCACATACAGACTTGCATATGTCCCAACTTTGGGAGGTGAATTACAGTGACGTGAAAGTGTGACCATATAAATATAGGGCAATGGCTTAGGATGTGGGAGTGAGTGGCGTGCACACACCAGAACAGAAATCTGGATATCCTGCACTATTACATGTTTCTTGTGTTGTAGTTCTCTCAAGTTCAATTGAAGATATGAGTTTCTTTATTTGGAGAATCGTACTTGAATATAATTTTTTGTGCACCACTTTTTTGTATGTTTTTTAAAGTATGAGTATGTGGCAGCATTGTTCCTATTGTTGTTGCTAAATACACTGTAAGCGTCTATTATTCACAATTTGGGCATATTTATATATGTGGATAAGCCTCTGATGAGCAGTTTGTTCTTTTTTCATTCAATATTTTGAATATTTTTGGTGTCTTTCTTTAACCATTTTTTTTTTTTTTTATGTTACCAATTTTAATACAGGACTACAGTACTACAGCTATTGTCTACATATAGACACTTTTGAACATGTTACTAACAGAAAATTAATAAGTGAAAGATTACTGATGATAATATAATCAAATCTTATTTAAAAAAATATAGAAAATAGCAAAATAAAAGAAGAATTCATATTGCAAATGCATCATCTACCTTTAAAAATAATATTTTTTTTCTCCCACCACCTCAATTTCCTTATGGCATGGAGTTATGGCCCCTCATGGGGCCGCACATGGGATGAGTAGAATGTTTTTGACCTGAGACAGAGATCCTCAGTGGGGATTCCATGTAGAATGCGACCCTGAGGGACAATGAACAAGCAAACTCAACATGGGACAGGAAAACCTGAGTCTGATCTGATGATTTCCTCACTAAGCTGTCACAGGGGCTTCTTCTGTTCCCAACACTGAAAAAAAGATCAGCCTCTTAGGAAAAAAAAGGTCTTAGTAGTCTAACCTGAGACTGATTCACTTCAAAAATTACTACATTAACATTACATTACTAATGATCTCTTGTTGAAGCAGGCACACGAAATGGAAATGTAACACGCAAATGAGTTAGGGAAAAAATTACATAATTTCATTGATCATTGATTGATTGAGCAGACACAATTGCAGCATTGGATAAAATTCTAGTTAAAGTGAGACAGTGACAACTAAATTTTGACGATCTTACTTTTCCCTGTATGGCTTTGAAAGATAAGTAAGCATTACAATATGGCCACCATGACAAGAATTGTAATACATATCCCCCAATGTGTATGTTGTACTGTCTCGTGTCACAAGTTTAGGCATGTGAATAATGTGCTTGGGTGGGGCCGTTAGGACCCATCTACTTTACAGAGTTTGTCTGACCCTACTCCAGGGCCAGAAGGTATATCAGGGCCAGAAGGTCTGACAGATGGAGACTGGGGCCTCTTAGTTCTCCTTAGCCGATGGTGATGTGAATATGGTGCAGCATTCTGGTCATACTGGTGCAGCTGCAGTTGAAGACAGCGGGCTGCGTGATACCACATGAGACCTTGGCTGGGGTGCCGGAGACTGTTACAATCTAAGCAGCCCTGCACCACCTTTCCAAAGTGCTTTCACCAGCTAGTGGGCAGACTTTCTCTTCCCATTTCTTGGGAACCCGGCATTTAGGACTATATGAACTTCATCAATCCCTCTAGTTCTATGGATGTAGTTAGAAATGAAGAAATAATGTTTTTTTTATTTTTTTTATTTTTTATTAGGTTACAGTCAATTAAAGTTCCAATATTTTTCATTTTGTAACTCAGTAGAAAGAAAATGCAAAGAACATATCATATTACAATCAGACAGTATTAGATGGGGAGCTTCTGATTACGAAAGATTGTAAAGGTCTTATAGTCAAACCAGGAGGGATTAACTACATGTTTACTTCGATCTGGTGTGGGGAATACAATTGGAAAGGATTATCATCTAAGATTGTAAAACCGATTAGTACCTTATTAAAGGTTTTAATTGAAACTAAGTGTATCCTACATAATGAAAGTAATATGTAAAGATTGTATGCCCTTATGTACATCGTTGAGCAAGATATCGAGCTTTGCTTTTTCAAACTCTCAAGTATTTAAAAAAATAAACATCACAGTTAGTCAATCCTGTCTCCTGTTTTGTTTTGCGGTTCGACTGGTAACAACATGTAGTCGGGACATATGTGTGTTTTTAGTAAACCGATTATAGTACAGTAAGTCACAATTACGCAATATAAAATGTATCTACGTTCAAGGATTTCCTAAGACTAAGGGAACAACAATATATAAACAATGTCTCTCAAGCCCAGTTGAACAAGGACCAGTTTTGAGGGTAGGTTAGACGTTGGGTAGTGTCTAGAATCCGAACCAATTGTAGTGACCACGCTTGGAATCTCTTAGGCGTAAGCTTTATCAAATTGTGATGTTAATTGGGTATTTGCCCTTGAGTAATTGGGCCACATACCATGTGGAATTTTGGAAAATGCCTTTTATTTGGGTCCTAGTTTCAATAGGTAAAGAGGCAATATAAGGAGTCCAATCCAGGAAAAACTTTTTTTGTGTAATGCGATTGGTTTTGTTGTGCTGTGAGCCAGGACATACAGAATAAAAGAAAACTGTCTTTCCTGGAATACTGTTAAGGATGGCTTGTTTTTTTGTATCCAGAGTTGTAACACACTTTTATTGGCTACTGCGATTAATATTCTGGCCAAGCGTATGTGTGGGAATGGTGTAGGGGAGAAGCCAAAGATTGCAAACTCTATTGTCATTGGTATGCGGGTTGCAAGTATGGTCTTTGCATTATTTTGTACTTGTGTACGAAATTTACAGACATATCTACTGTTCCATAAACAGTGGTTTAAGCCAGCTTGGGGTAAATGGCATTTGGGGAAGGCGTCCTGAGTCCTGGGGTTCATATAGGCACCCCTTTTTGGTGAGATGTATGCCCTATGAAGCATTTTTATGAATATATCACGGTACGCCATAGTGTTTATCGTGGTGATAAGGGTATTGTGGGCCTTAAAAAGGTCCACAATATCCATATTAGGAAGGGTTGGTAACCAGTTGGCCTGTCCGGAGGTCAGTGAATCATATTTCATGAGCCGTCAGAAGATGCGGTATATGGTAGTAGTTCAGGACCGTCATGTACAGGCTCGGTCTATAAGATGGTCGAGTGGATTGTCCCAGTCTACGTCTGAGAATTTAGAAACGTTGGATGCGATAAATCTATGCGCCTGTGCATAGGAAAAGGGGGAGATATGTAGGGCTGGGAATTTCTCCCGGAGAGTATCAAAAGATAGTATGGAATGGAAAGAAAACCTGGGACAGAACTTCTCAATTATGCAATGGCAAAAAGCTTTTGAGAATGTTAGGAAATATACCTATTGCATAAACATTCAGGAGAACTTTTTAAAAATTCTCCAAAGATGGTACATGGTTCCAGTGAAACTATGCAAATTCCAGGTGACTATGTCTAACCAATGTTGGAGATGTTAAAATAACATAGGGTCGTTAATTCATATTCGGTGGGAGTGTCCGGTCATGAAACCTCTCAAAGAATCTCTTGCGAAGTTATTCAAGGACTTAAAGATTAAGATAGAGAATATAACCCCAGCCAACTTTTTGTTCCACCTGGATTTGCCAAAAATCTCCAAGCCACAGTTGGTTTTGGTGGTATTTATGGCAGCGAAACTATGTATATCAAGACACTGGAAAAGGGACCTACCACCAACCCTTAGGGAATTGAAAACCCTAATAGACTATCAGGGAAACATGGAAAGAGCATTCTTCCTTAAAGCTTTTAATCTCTAAGGTTATGGGGAAATATGGGATATTTGGTTTGCAAAATCCTTGACGATTGTTAATTAAAAATAAAATAAGAGAAACATATGTTTTAAAAGACACTTTTTTTTTTTTACTTTTGCTTCCTCAGAGGAAGCAGGGATAAAAAAATAGTGTCTGCCTTCCTAAACTAAACCTGATGTGTATATTTGCAGAGCTCAGCTGGATGCTGGTGCACTTTTCCCATTGAAAAGTCGTTTTTTTTGCATATCAAGCCACAAGTGATGTCATAAGCAGGAGCCACCACAGACATGTTTAAATTGCCACTAAACTTTGGTTTCCACTTACAAGTGAAAATGTGGCACCAGCATGAGGATAAACTGGCATGTACTTTTTAATGTACATGCATGTTTATCCTCTGACTGGCAGCCATGATGTAACCAATGTGTCTCTCTCTTCCAATACTGACATGTCTGTGTCTCTCTCTACATACTCTCATGTTTGTCTAGCTGTCTCTCTCTTCCCCATTTATCTGTCTCCCACAAGTATCTCTCTCAATTAGGTGAACACCAGCGCTACTATAAATCAAGGTGCTGGCTCTGGAAGCCAGCAAGATAGCTCCCTAACAAACATCTGCCTAAATGCTGCCTTGCCACCCCCCTGAGCCGGAACTTCCCCTTATACTAGCACCGGTGTTCACTGGCTATGCAGCTCGACGCTCCTCTTCTGCCTCAGCTCTCTCGTGTCTGGGCACGGTATACCAGGTGCATCCGCCCTGGATTGGCCTTGGTAGTGCATCATTTTATTGTATATACACGAATGGGAGGGCATCACCACTTACCCTAGTACTGATTTGGAGAATTTCTCTACTTGGCTAATTTGGCTTAATGTTTGAAATCTCCCTTCTCTCTTCCCTGCAGTTCACTTTTCCATGAATAAAGCCCTTAATGTTACCCTCTTACCTAGGGCTGCCACCTTTTTACCAGCCAGCTTGGTTCTGTGGGATGCTCTACTTGATTAGGTTATTAATTTCCTTCTGGTCACATATGACTTCTACATACTGCAAAGCAAGCTGCAAAAGTTATATGCGGCTCATAAAAAATGTCCAAGGTGGCAACCCTACTCTCACCTAACATTTGGGTTTTATTCATGAAAGAGGAATTTGCAGGGAATTGAGAAGGGATTTGCAAACATCAGGTCTGAGTAACCAAGTTCAAAGCCCTAAATTCTTCAAAGCCCTAAATGTTAACAAATAATTAATGATAAGAAAACCCTGAATGACACATAAATATATGGCATTACTGACATGGTGTTCAGTTTATGACATTTAGAAATTGCAGCATTAATCATTTAACATTAAAGAGGGACATTATTTTAGGATACCAAAAATTCTATTGGGAAATACCAAATGTAAAAGTATTTCACTATGCCAGATAATGAAATAATGGCCACGAAAAAGCTCAAAAACATGTTTTGGTACTGCCTGAAAAATCTATCTTTATAAATATTGCTTTAGATTGAACATCCAATATGTTAAAAAAAATAAAAAAAAATCATACAATACAAGGATGATTGAAGGAATGCTGCACTTTTAGGTCACTAAACGTTTTTGCAATGCAGCTTAATTCTTGGGATTTATAAATTCAGAGGATACATGAACTGCTTGACTTCTGGTACTCTTCAAAGCACAGGAGTATAGGTGTAGAGAGCCTGTCTAATTAGTAGTACGTAGTACAAAGGAGTGTGGAGATATTTGTTTATTTTACCTACTACATATTTTACTTACAAACTAGAGCCCTTGTTGTCAGAACATCTACTATTTATTTTAGAGTAGACCATAATCTACATATTAAAAATATGCGATTTCAGCTAGAGAGCAGCTGTGTGCATTTAATAAAATTAAATGACACAGAGTTGAAAGGCAAACAGATTGATTAATAAACCACCCAAAGAGTCAAGTGCATGATGTACTATGTTCAAATACAAGAGGCTGGGGAAAGCCTGTGCAAGTTTTGATAAAAGGTGAAAAAGGGCAGGTTCCACACAAATTTGTATTTTCTGTGCTGCCCAAAGCCACCCACTGCAAAAAAAAAATATTCACAGTTTTAATTCATCAACCTGTTTTTTTTCTTTTCTTTCTGTCCATGCCACCATAGTTTCAAAATTACTTAAAAGAATAACTGAAGTAATAAAAATACTTATGTTTAATTGAAAGATGGAATCATGTGAAATGTTTTAATGAAATAATATAAATAACATACCATATTGACATTTTGAGTCCTCTTTGCTCTCTATATCTCTTTAAGGGGGAGGACATGTTGTTCGGAATTTTGGATCTCTTCCTTCATCTTAGGTCGGATGCAAGTAAATCTGACCCAACATCATATCAGCCCTCCTGATGGAGCATAGAGGGCTCAATAAGGTACTTTATTTGTATTATTTTTATTAAAGCATGTCTATTTAAAATGTTTACCCTTGAAGCAATTTTTCAGTTAAACATAGGTTAACTTTTTTGCCAGCAGTTGTCCTTTAAGTAAATGTAAGATGAAGAAGGTAATATACAGATAGTTACATTGTTGTCATCGCTTTATAGAAAAGGCTTAATTGTATGCATTTCTGCAACATATATCATCAATATGGCAAGGATTGTCTGTGCACCTGTTATATGCTTATACGGGTTCCTGCAGGGAGCCATAGTTAAATATGGACAATATGAGTGAAAGGTGAGAATCTGTGCTTCTCCTCAGTGTTAACCAGGAACATCTTGTTAGGATACCCAAAGTATCTTAAGAGATAGAAGTTTCAGCTTTAGCATTGACAGACACATTAGGATAATTGTGCTTTTCTTCTTATTCACGATTAAGAAAAAAAATAATTTGATGCAAACTTTACATTTAAAATGTTATTGTTTTCACTCTTAATCTGGCCACCATCCGAGTGGTGATCTGGATATTATAAAAGAGAAGAATGGAGGACATTGGCAGGGATTGAAGGTGGGGGATGAATGTGGAAATGTAGAATGGATGTTTCTTTTTCTCTGTCTTTCAGCTGACTGTTGTTTCTGTCTGTTTTTAGAACTGATCCAAAAGGACAGGGAAAGTCAATGTGGGGAGCTCTGAGGAAGAGCCCTCTCTACAGCTGCAGCTCAGAGGATTAAGGAGCTTCATCCACAACGCAACATTACACAAGTAGCCTTTGAACAAAAGTCATGGATACTATTAATGATATGGTAATCCTTAATCGAGCTACCTCCCAGTAGTGATTATACTGACATGGGAAGAATATCTAAGTCGTGGATGCAACCCGCAAACAAAACTGTTCTATTGTTTACGCCAAGCTTGAGTAGGACTAACTTTTAGCAGTATCTATAACGTCACCTTTCTCCACTGTGTATAGAATGGACAGAATCTGAACCTAAGTCTGGATTTGCGCCTTGCAAGTTCCCACACACATTTAGTGTCATTTAAAAAAATCACATCCTTGACGACTTTAAGGATTCATGCCTATCTGAGAGCTGGACCACACAAAGGTTACTTCTGTAGGTCGCGTCGGAGATGTTTTAATTGGTTGACAAAGCATGCGCCTGCCAATTTGACTTGCAAATGCTTTTTAATACAAAATTAAGTAATCTGGAAGCAAGTTACATATTCCAGATGCAAGGGAATATGGACTATATTTATCTTAAATTTAGTAATTTGGTAATTATCTAAATGAAACACTTTCAATAATCTGTCTTCCACCAGTCACTAGAGAGCCTTATGTCAACATTGTGCTTCTATTCTCTTGAATAATGAGCAAACATGCATACAAAGGATGTTTGTATCTTAAATAACACAGTGGGCTGGGATGTGAAACCCATATACACTTACCAATACTTTTCACTGATAAAATAAATACATAAATTGATGACATTAAATCATCCAAGCTCTTATTTCATGATAATTATCTGAACTTGAAATAGTTTAGTATAAACCTTTGAGTATTTGTATAATATAATGCAGTTAACATTTTTTTTTTAAATAAACATTTTCTTACATGACTCATGCTACCAGATAAGTATCACTGATTTAAAAAAACAAACATAAAAACATGTACATAGCTGCCAAATTTGTGGCTAAATGCTTTTGGGAAAATATGGGGGAAACCTAAAGTGGCATGGTTATGCAATGCCAGGTAACGTCACACAAAGTGATAGACATTTTTCCTTCCGTGATCCTGCAAGATTGAGCTTCTGCTTACTTGGTTCAAATACCAAGTTTCTGGAGATATTTTCTTTATGTTTAGAATGGGTATGCCTACTGGAGGTTAAAAAAACAATAATGAATCACACAGTACTCAATCAAGTGGGGGTTTTATTGTCACCAAAGTAGCAACGTTTCAACCTATCTGATACTTGGCTTGACAAACACTCCATTTGCTTGAGGGATGTGTGATTCATGTTTTTTTGTGGAGTTATTATATGGGACCTGATGGAGTCCTACACCTGGCACCATTTGAAGAGTAAATGCTGATTATTTGTTTTATCTATTAGACTTTCAAAGGTGAAACACAATGTGGTCTATCCACTAAAATTCAAGCATAGCCCCATGAGGTCAACTTTCACTTTAAAAGTCGACCTCCTCACACTATTCACTAACCAAAACCCGACTTCCCTTGCCCCCCATCTCGCCAAAGTCCATCTTGATCTCTCTTCTCGAACTCCTTTCAGTGAAAAGCAAAATAAATTTATATTCACTAAAATCCAAAGGGGGTTCAAATTGGGAGGTGAGTTGGACTTTAAGTTGCATAAAAGTTTTAATTCTTCGGGACAGACCTGAATATGATAGGATAGGACCCAAGAACATGGGAGTGTTGGCAACTAATCCATGTACATGTTATTGATTAATCAGGGATATTGATTGACATAGCCAATAGGAAGGTTGGGACAGGGAGGCTTTTGATTGGCTAATCATATGCCTCTTTTTGACATTTCAAATTCTAGCCCTCCTGAGATTTAATTCTACATCAGTGAGGACAGATGCTTTTAGAGCAGTTGTTTCTTTTTTGTGTTTTTTATTTTTTTTTTTTAAGGATTTTTTACTAAATGTTTTTTTAACACTGCTTAACTTGTGCTTTACTGCATATTAGTTCATAGTGGTCCATTTGCATTGAATTGCACTTTAGTCCTTTAGGACCTTAATGTGTCTGTGGTGTCTCTTGTTTATGATCTCATCCATGGCTTTATGCAAATAACATATTACCCATTGAAAATACTTAATTTCAGGGCCTATTTAAGGAAAATTTGTCACTGCACATTAAATCGAGATTATGCCAGCCCCATAGCACCATTACTTCATTCTTTAGAATAGGGAAATGGCATTTTTAAAGCAAAATGTAAAAAATGCACTGCTTACAGATAGAAACAATACACAAGGACATAAAGCTTTATATTTACTCCTTATTCATAGTCCCAATTGAAACACAGTTTGTCAGTCACAGATAATAAAAATGCTTGTGAAAATATACATTTCCTTTTTTTTTTTTAAATCTTCCTCTGCCCATGGAGCCTGGTGCCCCTCTAACAACTTTACCATGCAGGGGGGACGATTCACCTGGAAAAAAAACCACCCTTTAGGTGCCAAGAGGGTGAGCAGTGAACATCACCCTACTGCCACCAAGGGGTTCCCTGCGAATAAAAAATTACCTGTTCCTGAAGTCCAGTGACAATTGCAACACCCTCAAGGCCTCATCCCCAGGGAAAGGGACCACTCAAAACAAAAAAAAGAATCTACCTGTTGAGGACGGATGCAGAATGAAGTCCCTTCAATTTCAGCTTTACCATTAGCTGGGTTTTTGAAAAGTGAATATTTTATTTGCAAGGCCCTGTTGAGTGCCAGGGAGTGGGCAGTGATTTTTTACTGCCCCCCCCCCCCCCCTTTGCATACAAAGGGTAGTTTTTTTAGGGTGAACTGTCCCCCATACCAGGGCAAGGTTAAAGCATTGGAAGGTTTTTTGGCAGCCACTGAACCCCAAGGGGGTCAATTATTTAATTATTTCGGGGCAAGGGCAAGTTGTGCCTCTGATGTTTTCCATAATGGCTGGGAGCCATTTGGGTGGCTCCCAGCTCTGTTCATCTTTGGTGGGGGCAGAGCTAGTAGCCCTGGACACCAATATATTTTATAGGAGGATGGGAGCATTTGCCCAGCTCCCAGCCCCATTACTTGTAGTGGGTCAGAACTACCTGACCTCCCATATGTATAATGAGGAACTGGAAACTATTTGGCTAGCTCTCAGCCCTGCTTTTAATAGAGTGTCACTGCTACTTTCCAGGCCTTCAATGTATATTATAGGGGGTGGGAACCATTTGCCGGTTCCCAGGCCCATTTATTATTAGGGTTAAAGGTTTTTTTTTTAATGGGGCCTGCGGCAGTCTTCTGGTCAACAAATAGATAGCTTTTTTAACGTATTAATTCTCCAGATTAAATCTGGAGATTTGAAATGCCCGTAATGTGGCTATTTTAGCATAAAATCTATAATTTTCATGGTGATTATGTCCCACTATGAACACCTCTGATGCTTTGGTTTACAAATGACCAGAACAGCCGATTTGACCTGAGTACTCTATAGGGATCTTGAGTAACTGTATTTTGGAATTTGTTCGATTTGGCTATTATGTACAATCTGACTCCAATTCGTGATGGATCGGTGCATATTGAGTAGACCCTATTACATTTATCCCATTTTTTCATCAAATGTCATAAGATGTTTAGCAACATATTACAATTTTTCGTTCTATTCTATATATTTTTAACAAGTAGTCAATTATTTACGTCAAAATATATTGATTAAAGGACCTCTCCAACTTGAAAATGACATTTTTAAAATCAAAATGAAAGTAAATATAAAAATGTATGCATTTATTCAAATTTGAATATCTGTTTCATATATAGAATTAGAATATATAAACACTTCTAGACAGTGTATGAAAATGTATTTTGTTACCCTTAAGAGCAAAATGTTACATATTAATTTATTCATAAACACATATGCATACAAATATTATTTTTTCTTTGCTATTGTTTTGTTCTCCTTGTACCAGGTTATGTCTCTGTTTTTCGGCCTTGGAAACAAGTTAATTTAGAGTGACATAAAATTCAGCTTTGTGAACTTTGTGACACATGTCGTTATAATTTTTGAGACTTTCCCTTAACACATTAAGTATAATGTAGTTTTGGTGATTGATCCACATGCACTTTGGGTAGTGACTGACTTCTTTGGAATTATGTTAGTTGAATCATGTTGCCTTAAAAAGTAACAAATCAAAACACTAATTGCCACAAATTTACTCCTAACCGGCATCCTCTGTATTTACACTTGCAAATGTAGTACTATTCATAGATTCCTTTTAATAGCTAGAGTGTGCATTAGTAACAGCCTGAATGCATCTAATTTTACCAGGGAATCGGCCGAAATGTCTTCTCATAAAGGTCAGAATTTAAAATAACGGAAACCAGATTAAAATCCCATAGCTTTAGGTGACCATATAATTTTCATTCATAAAATGTAACTATTTACTTTTTATCAACTTATATAAATACAAATAATATAATGAAATCTAAAGTGTTTATAGACAAGTTAATATCATTTCTAGTCTACATTGCTCATTATGTTGCCACTCAGCCGACAGGCCTGTAAAAATTGGCTTGAGGCCAATGTCAAGTCTATAGATGAATGGCCAGTGTTATGCTGAAGAAAAGTTTTATTATATAAACAATACATCGAAGCTGGGTTCCAGTTGCGGAAAATGGTGTGTATATAAACAGGTGCTCAGGGCATCCTCCCGATCTTGGGGGGAAATTCCAAGTATGTTGAGAAATAAATAGACATAAAAGTGTATGCTGCTTCCCACTAATTCTGTTGCATGAAATTATTATTAGAATAAATGCATAGTGTTTTTTCTTTAATCTTTACTGGAGTGCTGAGGAGTTATTTTCTTTCTCAAAACCTTATCATATACTTAAATTTTAATGGTGCTGTATGTATGTATTATAGTTGGAGATATAATTAGAAATTAGAACATGAGGAGATGAGGTTGCTGCCTCATTGATCAATCACTCTAATGTTTATAAAATGCACGAAGAACTAATCTACTGAAACACCCCTCAATTTGGGGGGAAGATGAGAAAGCCATGGCAGTAGTATAAGGATGTAAACACAAACAGATATAGGTATCAATTACCGTGAATCAAACATGGCCATGAAATGGGGATATCTGACATTTCCATCTTCATCAAGGGGAATCCTGTCAAGTAGCTGTTCAAAGTCTTCATCAGTAATCTCCACACCAAACCTGGAACACAAGTTAGATTCAGTCAGTCAAAGAGTCTGTTGGGGTCACAGTCACCCACAATAGCCCAAGCATATGGCTGCCATTAACTCTTTGTCACTGTGTCACTCCTTGCAATCAAGATTACGCATGTGAATATCAGAGGTTAATCAGGTTTTTCAGTGGGAGAATTCCTAGTCCAGGAACTTCGCACAGGCCTTGTCCAGCAGTGGGGAATACCGGCATAGCGAACCATATCAGATTGTCCTCTCTAAAACCTGTATTCATTAGACTAAAACATTAGTATTGCTTAAACAAGCTAATTCTTCAAAAGCCTATTCAGTTGTTCTGTTTAGCTTGAAAGGAAGTTTACAAAAAAAAGGCTTTTCATGAAATCAACAAAAAAATAAAATAAAAGCGAATCTGTACTTCGGCTAAGCATTTCATAAGAGCTTTGAAAAGGTATTTTGCATACGAGTCTTTAAAGGTGGCTGAATTTCATCCCTCTGGCACAATTTAAGCATAATCCTTACAATACGGGCATACATCAGAACGAAGAAATAAAGATGAACAAGGCATTCATTCATTCATTATCTTGAGATTTTGATAATGAACAGCTGACTTTGGAGGAGAAGAAGGTTGTAAAAAGCAGTGGGAATGATAGTGGGGTGCATTACTTGTGTAGTAAAGATTACTATTCCATAAATACCATTCAGCTCATTCTGCAGTGTTCATCACATTGACAGATTTATGTTAATAATAAAGACCTTTTCATAATACAGAATCAGAATCCCTTTCATTGCCTCAGACATAAATTGTGTTCTCAGGACATAAATTGCATGC
Organism: Pelodytes ibericus; assembly: GCA_036172795.1. Taxonomy (NCBI): domain Eukaryota; kingdom Metazoa; phylum Chordata; class Amphibia; order Anura; family Pelodytidae; genus Pelodytes; species Pelodytes ibericus. The sequence goes on along the minus strand of CM069863.1, from coordinate 110,923,887 downwards.
TTACTACAGTTCCTGTGTATATGACACTGATATAAGCTCATTAGCATATAAAAGGCAATTCTTTTCATTCCTATATGGTACACATAGACATGCACAATAAAATATGTAAATGTAGTTAATGCAGTTATGGGTGCATATACAATGCTTTAACAATTTTATTGTCTGAGGAGGATAGGACCCCCCCCCCCTTCTTGTATTGAAAGGGTTAAAGGTTAAATACATCACAAGTTCTCACAAACAGTAAATGCTTTCTGGATCTTACCATATGAGCACAGATAGTTTCTTACTTTAGAACAAGTGTAAGAAAAAACAGCAACAATAACAATGGTACAAACTATGGAAATGGTGCAAAGATTACAACCTTGTTGTTAATATCATGAAGATCAAACACATACTATTCAGTGCAATGCATTCTGGGTGAATAGTAGCATTAAATATCACTGCATGCCTTTCAGATGATTGAGTGCTTTTAGTTGCCTTTAATATAGTGACTTATCTTTCGGGGAGACATGAAAAGGCGCTTAACGAGGCAGTGCTTATTTTTATACATTTTCCACAAAGGGGTATCTACAGAAGCCCAGAGAGGCAATGGTATATTTTATATTTTTTTTATATAATTTTCTGACTTGTTTTCTTGTTTTTATCTCAAGAAAACAAGTCAGAAAAATATTAAAAATGCATGGTCTATCTGGGCTTTGGGCATCTGTTGAATCACTAAATTAAATAATATGATTTCAGGCATTTTGTGTTATGTCATTAACATATCACAGAAACTGACATCGGGAAAACAACTTTTTTTAAGAAAACATATATGATCTATGAGAGAAATTGATATTTGTTAGAAATCATTAAAGAGCTATACTAGATCTATTTTTGCATGCTAAAATAAGCTAGATTTTGCACATTAAACCATGCATAAAAAACAACCCTTAGCCAAATATGGTTAACTCTGAGTATATAGCTAAATGCTCAAAATTGCATGTGCCCCATTAAAAATAATTTTATGGAGGTGACTCTCCATGCAGATGCATGGGGACATTCAATGCACACATATCTGCTGTGATGTACAGTGGGATTCCCAATGCTTCTCTATAGGAAGAGACCACAGATTGCCTCTCAAGAGATGTCTGTGGATGGTCCTTTGCCTGCAGGATGGAAGATAATTATAAATAAATATTTTTTATGATGGATTAATTAGATCATTTATTTCAGGCTGGGTGGTCCTTTAAAAATGTAAAAATGATTAACACCTTGCTTATGATCTATATAGTAGTATACTATACGTCTCTTTACGTCAAATATTGGGATGCAGAATATTAGAATAACAACTGGTTGTTTAAAAGGATTTAAATATTGCTTTGATTAGTGCAGCAATCCAAATAAAAAACAGCGTCACATGAGATTATATGCGTGCACCACGCACTGTGCCAATATTTCTGATGCCCACTCCACTTCTCAAAATCTTTTTAATGCTATTTGGTTTCTGTACAGTTGCATGATTGGTATGCCCCATTGTCTCACTGAGCTGAAACCTATGCCCCATTATCTATGGGAAGCCAAGGTGTCTCTATCTTTTGGCTGCTGGCCTGCTGCATCTGAACTAGGAAATGTGTCAGACTTTTTTTCTCTCTTCATACAACAGGCTTTACTCTGAATGACCAAGACACCCCCTGAAGGAAAAGAACCTCTGATTTTCCTGTCATAGTTTAACAATGGCTGTTACCGATGAGATCTGAAAGGGAGACAGTGATGGAACATTCAGACAATGATAGGATTAAGAAACAATAGTGGGAATCAAAGTGCCCGAGTCCTGGACACACTAGAGATGTAGGCTGGTGGCAGCAGCAGAGAAAAATTATATATGGGTAGATATGTATTTATGCATACATTTCTGTGGTATCAACCAGGTATGCATGTTACTAACACTATGCTATTGAGTATATGTGTATTTTAACTATCAGCTGAGTCACATTCTAAAAACATATATAAAGATTTTTGATTAATGTTTGCTCTGATTCTGTTTTATTATTTGCAGATAATCATACTCCGTATTATAAATGGGAATGATAAGAGGGAATAACAGGAAGCATGAAACCACTGGTTAAACAAATATGAGGGAATGGGTTTAGTGGAATGTGATGGTTTATAATATTTTATAATGGGATTTGCAAAAAAAAAAAATTGAAGTGAGGTATAAAACCTAAAGAACAAAAATACCAAAAATGTAAAAGAAAACAATAAGGTCATAGGGCTGCAAGAAGCAGCAGATGACAAATGGGTATGGTTACATAAGCAGGATGCAAATGGATAAGAAGTAATAGTATTGATGCCAATTACTCACTGTTCTCTCAGTGATAAATATTTTAACATGAAATTGATAGAACACATGCCAAGTGAAAGCAGCTTGCATGCTGATTGGATGGACAGATATGTTGTTACTAAACGACCATTGGTATCTGTCTGAGTCTAATTTGATGGACCAAGTTTTTTTCTCAAGCTAAATTACTATATGACTGTGAAATCAATTTTTAAATAACGCCTCATGTAAAAATCAGCGATTATACCTATAGTTCTGTCTCCTCTGAGATCACGAAGACAGAGTAACTCTGCTATAAATGGTAACAGGTTACATTAATATTTTGCACTCCATAGATTGAGTGGTTTAGTTATTTCTTCTAATTGTTGTCATCTTGAAAGATGCAAAATCTCATATATCAACAAGGACCAAATTTTTCATAGTTACTAGTCACTTTGTACTATAAATAAAGACTGAAATATTTTTTTTTAATTGTCGGATTAATAAATAAAAATTAGGCTTTAAAGTCTGATACTGAGAAGTAATTGATTTTTTTCTCTAGACAACTGAGAATTTTGTCAAGACAATAAGACCACTAATATTGTTTGGTCTGGGGTCGCCAGCTTATTTCCATTTTATGTCCCCAGAGGCTCATGACTTCTATAAAAATCTGGTACTGACTTAATGAGAAAAGAGAATTGAGAGAAATAAGGATAGAGATGTACGCTATTGTTTTGTACACAAGCAGTTGCTTAGCGCCTAAGGAAAACTTGAATTGGTTACATGGTTTTGTTGCGACAAATACACAATGACATGACTATTCCATAGAAAAAGCATTGAGTATATGCTACTGCATTACTTTCATATTGTTATATAACTGCTGCCTTTGCTGAATATCTTGGACTACTCTTATTGAAAAATGATGTATGGTGACAACGTAAATATATCTATATAGCCTAAACTAATATATATGCAGCATGTATAAGTAGTATATTATGCGACATAGATGGTTCAGATAAATGAAAAAATACTGAAGACTCAGTTTACCATGTATTTAGAAATGCTAGACTGATGCAGATTTCCCTGAAAGTAAACTTGGCACTTGCGTAGAGCACTGCTCAAGGAAAAGTGGGCACTATCATATGTAAACAGATTCCTTAGAGTCTCAAGTCATCCATGTAGATTCCATTAGATGATGGAGGTCAGAGAGCTATGCAAATGTGACACAGGCTTATGATTTGGTTGTATAACTGTTGGGTAAGGTGAGTTGTAGTAGTATGTAGATGTGTGTCATTTCCTGCCATGAAATATTGTGTTCCTTAAATAATAGATGATAAAGTCTACATTTCAGGAACGTTGGCTTGGCGTTAAGTCTTTTGGAATTGCTATCACTCGCCCTCTGTCATCACTTGATTATTAAACACATGAATATTTATCAAGCAAGCGGTGTGCTGATTTCATCATTGTGGATAACACACTTTGTACAAGTCTGGTGGTTTGCTCAGAGCCGAGGAAATCACAGCACCTGCACAAATCAAACTAACGGAGGTTTCCCGGTGAGTCCCTTCAATTTATAATTGTTCCCCAACATAAGATCTGGAGCCCAGTGAAACATATATGTGCAATTTCATTCAAATAGAAATGCTAGACATTTCTAGTCTTTTTTACATTTGCAAGTTCATAGAACGGAGTCCATAATTCAAGTTATAAAGAGCAGAACCATAGAACAATTTTTGCATAGCAATTCTGCCCTGTAGAGGTGTCAGACATGTTGTATTCATCATACCAGGCCGCTCAAGAGAGAATAAAAAAACATAAAACATTATTATATAAAAATACCTACCTGCTTTCAATAGCTGCTCGGAATTCTTGTTGACTGATGACATTTCTATTGAATTTATCTATTTTTCTAAAGGAAAGAAAACAAACAAAGTGTTTACACTAAAACAGTATATGCAAATGAACTAAAAACACAAATTAGCTCATTAGATTTCATGAAACTGAAAACATAGGAAACAGAGGCAAAGAGGACAAGAATATCTTCTCACTAATTAATAAAAATGGGAAACTAACAAGTGAACTGTACATTGTCACAAATTAATAGCTGACATGTACTATCTATAATATCTGAATTTTGCAATTCACTGTTTATTGAATAAGCCTTAAAGGACAACAGAGGGAGAGCCCTGGAGATTAAACTGCAGCACTTTAACCAAGTGATTCCCGAATCACATGTGTATACTAAAAATACATAGACAAACAAAGACAACTTGATTTGAGTGCTATGGTGACGTCCACTGATACATAAATATAAAAAATATTTAGCCTTTAAGTAGAGAAAATGCTCCTGAAGCATTCCTAATAGTCTTAATTCTCACAAAAAGAGAGGAGATAAACATAGCCTAATAATGGAAATGTAACAGGAATTAGGAATGTGGCTCTATATTGCACTCACAAGTACATACTCTTGACATAGACTCATAAATGAATAAAAAAAACAGATATCAGCATATGAGTGTAGCTATTTAATAAAAAAAAGTAATGCAAATCTTAAATATAAGTTAGCAGCTTTTCATCCACAAGTACTCCCAGGTGTAAGCTGATATTGAACCTAACGTTTGAGTAGATAACTATGCTTTTATCTCTGGTAGAATATTCAAATTACAATATTGGAACATACTCAAATGTTGCCAGCAATGCCAAAAAATCAGCTTGAAAGAGGTTTGTCAGTTTGGCTTCTACTGCAGTTAGTGTAGACAATGGACTAATCGCACCATCCCGATGAAACCTGCGAGCAGAGGAAACATTGAAAGTGTACAAGTCTGTCAATGTAGGCAGTACTAAGGTCAGATAGAGCATTATACAAAGCATTTGAAAGATCACTAGCTATAAACAGGATTGTCAAAAAGAGACAGGTCTGTCTTTCACCTTATGGGCCAGCTTCCCTTAGATCCCACCTTTCATCCCACTCTCTTCCATTCACTTTGACTTCCTTTACTTTGGATTAGCTGGCTTCCATTTGTTCCATCCATTTTATTAATGTTTTATTTCCCTCTGTGGGAGCTTTACTCCCACCTCTGCTTCCTATTTTTTTTTTTTACCCTTTCAGTGCCAGAGGTTGCATTGAACACCTTTCTGCTATTAGAAACAATCAAAATATGGAGAACATACTTGCTAGCTTTCTGCAATTCACACAGTGGCATGTTGCATGGAGATTGAGCTCCAGCCTTCCCGATATATATACTGGGTGCGTGGAGCTCAATTCTCCTAGTTTAGAATGTATATGACTGTAGTATATAAACCATTTAAATGCAATGCTGCCTGTGCACATTAAAATGGATGGGACACACCCGAATTTTTTAGGACAGGACCCAAACAAACTGCACTGTCCTGGCACATTTGGAAACTATTGGAGTATAGGTGGTGTTTGATTAGCATTAGTGTGAAATGTGGTGCAGTGGGTTCCCCTGTCTGAGGGTGTGATGACTCACTGGAGTGAGGATTTCATTTGCAGTGCACTTTGACATGGAGCGCTTTCTTCTGCATATTTGGTTACGAGCTTTAAGGTGCAGGAGTACATTTTAAAAGGTGGCCTGGGTGACACTAGAGCCCACTGAGCTCAGTGTGTAGCTGGGGCTTGAGGAAAAAGATTTGCCTGGTAGGTTGGTGCATTACATTGCAGTAGGTCTGATTCTAATACATCATGGTGAGGTCCAGTGTTTACATAGAACATTGAATTAGGGAGAATCCTTTGGTGTAACATGGCATGGGGCACAGAGTAATGTTTGTTTGTGTGACACAACTGGGTACATTTCAATGGAACCATGATGTAGGAAGTGACTATTGTTGGCACATTTTGTCTGTAAGAGACTAAGGTTTGAACTGGGACTGGGTTTTGTGTGGCATTTTTCAAGGTATGGGTAGCACTTAAGCCTTAGTAAGCATTACAGATTATACTGTTGGTAGTGTCAATGCAATGTTATCATGTTACATGTCAAACTAGCCAGTGAGTTGGAGTCTAAAACAATCTAACATGTGCATTGCACGGTGAAGGTGGTAGAATGAAGGCCGACATCTAGAGGGTAACATGGCACTAAAAGGTATTAGAACAGAGGCCCATAAATTCCATGAACAAAATAATTCAATTAATTAAACAAAACAAAGAAATTCATAGGAATACCACAAACCAGAGAGGAGTCCGTAATTGTTACAATTTCATGAACTAACACTATGTCTTAAATCATAACAAATCCTGACAATCAATAAATAATCCATTTACAGGTCAATGACCATGTATTTGTAAAGGTTGGTAATCCATCAAAATGGCTTAAAATTAAGGAATGCATACTTTGGGACAGCATGCGTTTCATGCACAGGGGTAGAGATCCATGGACTGTTTTTTCTTGCCATCTATCAGCCACAGATTCCCTTAACAATTAAGTCTATAATAATTATTTAAGTGCCAAGAAGGGGAGATTTAAAGTGACAGGTGAGGATTATCCTAATTCAATTAGCACCTTTATTCATCTCTTAAGTGGCTCCATTTTAGTGAACATATGATTTCATATGTCAGCAAGCTCAATGTATATTACAAAATTGGAAAGGGAACAGTGATGTAAAATACTGGCTGGGGGGCAACCCTTGATACAGCCCCAAAAGTTTTCGCAGAGCTTGGTACAGTGTAAACAGAAGTTACAGATTAGGTTAGACAACGAGAGACAGACCAATTCATGAGGAAGAGAGAGACCTGCTCATAAGGTTGCAATTAATAAAACATAACTAAATATTACAAAATCATTTACAATTTGACAGCACATATTTGTGAGCATCTACAGACTTTGGTGCCATCTAGTGGGTCTGAAAGGTAACATAATCTGCTTCTAACTCTATGTTTGTAATATTGACTTGAACATGCCTTTCAAGAAATGTGTGAAAATAAAAGAAACCTCAATATATGCTTCATAAAATAAAATAAATTATTGTTGCCTTTGTGACCCCCCCCCCCCCCCCAAAATAATTTCTGAGTTTAACATAATAAGCACTTTGTGGCAATCACATTACTATTTTAGAAAACCAGTGATATCATCTCCTTAGCCCCCATGTAGCAAAATGACAGAAGAACTCTGCACATAGTTTGTTGCATTTCTATTGTGATTGGCTCTTGAGATCATAAAGTTTACTAATCGCACGTTTCCAATGGAGTTTAGAATGGAGTGTGAAATAAATCTATGGGGCTATTTGTATAGAGTATTATACTTGGTTACTCATTTGTATTCTTACCTGTGGTTAGGGTTGGAAAGTATCTTGTGTGTGATCCCTTTGTCACTGCGATCTTGAAAGTTTCTTAGCAAGTCCATGTAACTAATACCTGACAGACTATTCTCTAGACCACATCTTGCCAGGAAAAGGTTCAAATGATCATTTTTAAGCTTAAGGCCAAAGGTCTCCAAAACTGCAATAAACACATACCTTTCAACCTATAAAAGGATGGAAATAGTCATTTAAATAATTATCTAAGGTAATTAAATATGTTTATAAATAATTACATTTTTCAATAAAATACATAAACAATATATAGCAGCACACATTATTTAGGGATCCACAGTATAATAAATCTGCTTTATCAAACAACATAACGTGCATTATTGAATATGTATTTTAAACTGTTATTATATGATATAATAACAGTATACAATACGATTTATTAGTATACATACATTCCGCAGGTAGGGCCCCAGTTTGTCTCCAGAACAGCACAACACTGATGTGGCATGGTTTCAATATTCCTTAAGGAATTTGGAGCCATGATAGTTAATGCAGATTCATGCTGCCAATCTTCCATTCCACCTCATACCAGTGGTGCTGTATTGGACTGAGATATGGCAGGAGTGTCAAACTGTGGCTCTCCAGCTGCTGTTGACCTACAGAACGCACATATTCACTTGCCAGCCGCTTATCTGATATAGTATTAAAGAGGGACTAAAACCCTATGTGAACTGTTAATCACAAAGAAGGCCGCTTCACCAAGAACCATTCAGAATTGATTCACTAATCTCTTGGAAATGCCGTGAAGAATTTCAGGTTGCCATCTTGTGGAATTGCTTCTGGAATGACAAACACACCTCCAGCAGGGAAGGAGATTATTATTTCCTCCCCTGTATATTATAATAAACAAATTCATACCTTGCCAGTTCTGTGGGGATCATGTTCCTCAAATTTTTCCCTCATGTTTCGAAAACCTTCTCTGAATTTATCTTTCAGCCATTTCTCAATGCTGAGCGAGGCTTTCCTTTGCAATTCGGCCTTTGACATTTCTCTAGATTGTCCTGAATAAAGAAATTACACTTTATTGCAACACAAACATGAAGAAACACGCTCTGCAGAAAAAAACACCATTCCATTTGCTTTTCTAGAAATGAGTAAATCCCAAAATTGAGAGCATACAGCAATGTATTGCTTTATCTTACTATTAGATATAATTTCTAAAACGTCTGACATAAATATAGTGACTTGTTACATATTTGCACTTACCTTTCATTCCCATGTTGTTTGAATATTGGTTCTGTATCTCATTACCTAGCTTTTTTAGGAGCAAATCTCCTCTGACAGCCCCTGTACCCTCCACATCATATCTGCAGTGGAATAAAAGGGACATTTGGAATCATTCAAAATGGCTTCTTCGGTGACTGAAGCAGCTCCAAGTGCTGCAGGATTTATAACAAGTAATAATTTGCTTTGCTTGAAAGCATAGTTCTTTAACAGCTAAAATATTACATCTGCACACTACGTTTTAAGCCATTTAAATATGAAATACCATAATAACACTGTGACATATCATATTCATCGCACATGAAATAAAGTAAAGTCTTGCGTCTTTCTTTAAGCGGGTATAACTAGAATCCAAGTAAATGCAATTATACTTATTTATAAACAACCATGATATTGCATTGCTGCTTATAGCAAAACCTACCTTTTCCAAAGCTTTTCAAATTCTTCATCCTCCATATAGAATCCAGTCTGCTCCAACATTAATTTGAGTTCAGGAGGTAATATCATTGCAGACCCATCAGCCTTTGTGTGTGAGATCAGGTCAGCAAAATCTAAGAACCTAGATTTTATGAAGGACAATGTATTTTGATGGACTGTCAACAAGACATATTAACAAGTGTTCAAAATGTTTACATTTCTTTTCTATTGCAAGGAAATTATTCTATTTATTCTCTGTTAGGCAAAAGAGTGGGTTCAACTTGAAAAATTAAACAACCAGAAGTAGTGCTAAACCACCTGTTACAACAGAAAATCCTGTGAAAGTCATCAATATAACACTTATAGAGACCTGAGCAACATTATTATTTCCCATTAAACAGAATCTATTTTAAGATAGATTTGTTGACATTTTAAGCCCTATAGAACCAGTGCCCCTGCTATCTGAATGAGCTAATATTACCCTACATCACTTCAGTCAGCACATATATCACTGCTAGTAGTGCCCAAAAATGTAGGTTCTCAGGATCTCTGCAGCGTTCACTAAGAGGCCCCATCTTTAGAGACTTAAAGAAAGAACTAAAATTCACATTTTCTCTTATGTATTCAATTAATTTAAACAATTTCCCCCCACAAACTTTCTAATCTCATACTATACATACACATGTGAAGAGCTTTGAGTTACACTGGGGAAAAAATCACAATAAAAATTACTTTTAGTATTATTAATATTACTATGAACGGGAATCAAAGTATGTTTGTAGAAAAGAAGTCCTATGTGATAGTAAATACACTTACACTTACAGGCATGATATAATAATTAAACTTGGAACAGGATAGGAATATATTGTGAGGCCTATGACACTTTTTGCAGGCATTTCAGCACTGACAGTTCAGTGTGGCTCCATAATCCTAACCCCTAACTCTACCGGACAGCAAGCTGTGGTGAAAAGGCCATGCTGAGCTGTCGGCACTGAAATGGCTGCGCTGAAAGTGCCACTCTGAAATGGTGGTGTAGAATCGTCCCATTCCATATATTGCGTGTCGACCTTTTCTAGGAACTTGCATTAAATTAAATAGATCCAAATGAATTTGCATATATCATAATGGTAGGTGTTGATTATAAAGAATTCCTTCATCTACCTCTTTTTTTTCTTTAGCTGTGCTTGCACCTGTGATGAGGTCATCAGACTTTTTTCCTCTGTTCTCCTGTTAATGGGGTCCAGCCAGGTGGGTCGTCCTGGTGATATAGGATCCCTTATGGCAGAGTAAAGCTCTTCAAACTTTATTATTGTTTTTTCGTTGAGCTTCAGCCTATGATGAAACACATTGAGGCACATTGCAACACACAGCATTCGTATTCACAGCAAGTTACAATATATGCACCCAGAATACCCATTCTAATCAATTCACCAAATAATTACATCTGTTACATGAAAACCAGCTTCTTTCAATTTATTTGTTTTGTTAACAACAAAAAAATACATTTCCTTTAACATATGGAAAAAACTTTAGAGGAATAAAGGGAATCAACACAGTAAAGGAGGAGAGGACATAGTCTTAAATTAGAGGGGCAAAGATATAATATCAGGAAGTATTACTTTACTGAGAGGGTAGTGGATGTATGGAATAGCTTTCCAGTGGCAGAGTTAAACAGAGTGAAAGAGTTTAAGCATGCGTGGGATAGACACAAGGCTATCCTAAATATAAGATAGGGAATAAAAGTATTTTAAAAAATTGGCCAGTCTAGATTGGCCAAATGGTTCTTATCTGCCGACACATTCTATGTTTCTTTGTTTAGATGTATAGAAAAAAAGCAGACATGCACACTGATAGATTATATGTAAATATATTTTATTAGTAATGTAACGATTGTCCAACCATATATAACCACACTAGTTTTCTTTTGACACATATACTTTTTGTGCCTTTTTGCTCGCTTTTCCTGTACATACTTTTCTTCTAAATTTTTTTCTATATTTTTCAACTTTTTTTTATTTTTGACCTCTATTTTTTCATATATATATTTTTTCTGTCTCACAGCACTGCACAGCACAGCACAGCAACAGAGGGTTGTAGTCAATGGTGTATATTCGATGCAAGGTCTTGTTACTAGTGGGGTACATCAGGGATCTGTTCTTGGACCCATTCTCTTTAATATTTTTATTAGCGATATTGCAGAAGGTCTTGTTGGCAAAGTATGTCTTTTTGCTGATGATACAAAGATTTGCAGCAGGGTTGATATTCATGGAGGGATAAGCCAAATGGCAAATGATTTGGATAAACTAGAAAAATGGTCAGAGCAGTGGCAACTGGCATTTAATGTGGACAAGTGCAAGATTATGCACCTTGGGCGTAAAAACCCAAAAGCAGAATATAGACTATTTGGTACAGTCCTAACCTCAACATCTGAGGAAAGGGATTTAGGAGTAATAATTTCAGAGGACTTGAAGGTAGGTAGGCAATGCAATAGAGCAGCAGAAAATGCTAGCAGAATGCTTGGTTGCATAGGGAGAGGTATTAGCAGTAGGAAGAGGGAAGTGCTCATGCCATTGTACAGAGCACTGGTGAGACCTCACTTGGAGTATTGTACGCAGTACTGGAGACCGTATCTCCAGAAGGATATTGATACTTTGGAGAGAGTTCAGAGAAGGGCTACTAAACTGGTTCATGGGTTGAAGGATAAAACTTACCAGGAAAGGTTAAAGCATCTTAACATGTATAGCTTGGAGGAAAGACGTAACAGGGGGGATATGATAGAAACATTTAAATACATAAAGGGAATCAACACAGTAAAGGAAGAGAGTATATTTAAAAGAAGAAAAACTACCACAACTAGAGGACATAGTCTTAAATTAGAGGGGCAACGATTTAAAAGTAATATCAGAAAGTATTACTTTACTGAAAGGGTAGTGGATGTATGGAATAGCCTGCCAGCAGAAGTGGTAGAGGTAAACACAGTCAAGGATTTTAACCCCTTAGTGACAAGACATTTTCACCTTGACTTTCCCTTGGTGACAATGGCTGTTTTGACATTTCTAGGGTGTTAGTGTTTAGTTGTAATTTTTTTCTTTCTCACATACAGTACCCACACAAATTATATGTTGTTTTTATCGTCATAAGAAGGGCTTTCATTAGATACCATTATGTTCATCATATCTTATAATTTACTACAAAAAAAATCATAAAATATGATGAAAAATGTAAAAAAAAACACTTTTTCTAACTTTGACCTAAAATATAATTTACACAAATAAAATCATTAAAAAAGACCCCGTCAAAATAGTTTCTAAATGTTGTCCCGAGTTCAAAAATATGCATGTTTCCATATTTTTCGGTATTTTTTTGCGAGTTATGGGGCAAAAACCAAAAATAGTGTTTTTTGTTTTTTTCCTATATTGATCTTTTGACCCCAACCCGAACCCAAAATTTAACCCTAACACTAAATTTAACCCCAACTCTAATCCTTATTATATCCCTTAACATTTTTAAACTTTAATTTAATTTTAACCCTATCCCTTATGCTAAAAAATATTTAATTTTAACCCTATAGGCTAATATAGCTAAATAACCTGTTTTTATTTAATTAAATATGTATTTTAATTATTTTCCATTGCAATGCTACTAAACTACCACTAGGGGCAGTCAAGTAGCATATTCAGAGCGACGGAAGTGAAGTTACTTTCACTTCCGAAGCTCAGACCGGCAGAGGACTTAGCCATATTGACGGAGCAGCATGCTCCGTCAATATGGCTCCCCACGAACGCTCCGTGGGGCGATCGTGGGGGTCCCAAAATAGAAATATCAGTGCTGGCTATTGCCTCGATGTCGAGGCAATAGACCAGCACTGTTAAAGCGGTTTTCGCGATCGTTGATCGCGAAAACCGCTTCATTCACTGCAGGACGTGCCAGGCACGTCCTTTGTCATTAAGGGAGATTCTCCCAGGACGTGCCTGGCACGTCCTTTGTCGGCAAGGGGTTAAGCATGCGTGGGATAGACACAAGGCTATCCTAGCTATAAGACCGGGAACGGGGGACTAATAAAAGTACTCAAAAAAAAAAAATTGGGCAGACTAGATGGACCGAATGGTTCTTATCTGCCGACACATTCTATGTTTCTATGTTTCTATGTTTTTGCTTGCCCTTTACTTGAATGTTTGAGTGCTCTCTTTAGCCCTCTATCTACATTTTTCGATATATTTTCCAGTTTTCTACTTTTGTTCTTCTTTTTTGATATAATTTAGACCGTCGTTGCATTAGTAATAAAATATATTTACATATAATCTATCAGTGTGCATGTCTTTTTTCTATACATTTTTGTTTTTTCATTCATATGCCCTTTAGGAGAGAGCATATAAGCAGTCCATTGTTTTTGCACCTGTACCTTCCTTTTAGATCTCACTTTAGCCAGCAGTTCTCATCCCCCATTTTTTCTGTGTTTAGATACTTTCTGTTGCGTACATATGTGACATTAAATAATAATGATGGTGCTTTGTTAATGATACTATTATACAAATATTAATGTATAAATAAAAAATCAGAATTACCTACTTAACATAACAATATCTTATATTCATGTTGTAAGTGAATTGGTAGTGTAAGTGTAATAAATTAGAGTGGTTGACTGACAATGAAATTCTTCTAAAGTGTGTAATATATCTTACTTTTGTACACAGTGAAAAATAAGAAATTGTGAGGGTTTCTCCATAAGATAACACAATAACTCAAAAGAACTTGCCTAACTTTAGCAAAACCCCACAAACATCTAAGAGGAGTCAAAGCACTTTTTATCTACTCTCCTTGCACTTATTAAGGATCAGAGAAATTAAAATGACTTTCGTACAAAAGAAACTCGTTGACTTACTTGGAACCAGCTAACTATGGAGTGACATCTTGTTATTTTCAGCCAATACAGGTAGAATTTAAATAATGGTCAGTGACCAAAAAATAAACTGATAGCTTTTTATTTTATTACATAAGATCAACTTAGGTCTGAAATTAAAATTTCTTTCAGTAAGGATTATGAATAACTTAATATGTTTATTCCTGTGAATAACTAATGCTGATTAAAATACCATATCTTGGATATCTTGATAACAAAAACTATAAAAAGGCAGGGACTGGGCACTTTGTAAATAATGATCCAATGCATTATAATTTAGAGTCATTTTTCCCACTGTTGTTTAAGACACATACCTCAGAAGAAGCTGCTGAAACTGCCTGGGATTTATAAGCCTTCCCAGGAATTTCATTAACATCATGAGTAGCACATCCCTGGAAGACACAAGAGACTACCTTAAATAATCTGAACACCAATCAGATAGAAACAACTTAGAATGGGGAACACCAGCATGTGGACCAGTGCTGTTAATTGCAACAAGCGATCACAAATCTGAAATGTAAATCACAGTAATGTTCAAATCTGCACTATGGACATTTTACAGCTATACAAATATTTATAGAGTAATCCCATCTGGTTTTAACAACAAAAAAATACCTCTATAGAAAGTCTGTTCCCCTTGTATAAACCATCCAGCCTTGTCATTCTACAGGTCATGCTGCCATATATGTATATTGTGGTATAGCCAGTCATTGTGTAAGACTATAGGCATTTCTCACATCCCAAGCACCCTGAGGCAGCAGGACACCAGCCACCACCCCCATCCTACTAAATGTTAGGCTTAATGTGAGCAGAATTGAGTGGAGGTTGGGTTAAAGTGGGTAGAGTTTGTATAGAGTGGTTGATTTTGTATCTAATGTTCCTCTCATGAAAGAATCCCACTGATCAAGTGGTCTCCTCGACTTATTTTCAGGAAGAAAGGCCTGGGTGAAATCACTGGCATAGCTTTGAGGTAGTGGCGTCCTGAGGGGGGTGAGGCTTATTAATGGCAAAATAATACTGTCACACTATTGGACAAATTAACTGTGGCTTATTAATGGTAAACTTCTGGTATATTATTGGGCAATTTGGCTGTGGCATATTAATGGCAATATAATACTGGCATATTAATGGGAAAACTGTGGTTTATATTACCGTATTTGCTCGATTATAAGACGAGGTTTTTTTCAGAGCAAATGCTCTTATAATCGAGGTCTTCTTATAATCTGACCTCAAATTGAGGTCAGATTATAAAACATGGATCCAGGTCCCCAGCAGAGCTGCAGGGGACCTGGATCCCCCTCTCTGACAGCAGGGGAAGTCTGCGCGATGAGCGCAGACTCCCCTGCTTCCGCCCGGCACGACCGCCGGGGCTTCTGTGAAGAAGCCGGGTACTTCCGCTTTCGTCACAGAAGTCCCGGCGAGCATGCCGGGCGGCAGCAGGGGAGGTCTGCGCTCATTGCGCAGACTTCCTCTGCTGCCCCGCTAGCCACCAGGGTAAATCGGGCAGCTGGGGGATGTCTGCACGATACGTGCAGAGATCCTCCATGCTGCCCGACACGGCATACTATTATGACGGACCAGCTGTCCGTCATAATAGACTGCCGTGTCGGGCAGCATGGAGGATGTCTGCACGTATCGTGCAGACATCCCCCGGCTGCCCCCACTAGCCACCAGGGATCAAGGTAAGGGGAAGGGAGGGAGGGGGGCAGAGAGACAGGGGGGACAGAGCAGGAAGGGGGGGGGGGGAGAGACAGAGGAAGGGGGGACAGAGCAACAAAGGGAGGGAGGGGGGCAGAGAGAAACATGTGGGGGGGGGGGAGAGACAGGCGAGGGGGGAGTGGGGAGTGAGACAAAGCTGGGGGCAAGGGAAAGAGAGAGGCAGCATTGGCACATAAAAGGAAATAAACACAAGAAATGCATTTTTTTAATATAATATTTTATTAAAAAAGCAATTTACATGTGAATATATACAAGTTTAACTTTTTTCCTATAGGGTAGTCTTATATTCAGGCTTTTAGTTCTTTTCCTAAAGGAATATCCAAAGTTTGGGGGGTCGTCTTATAATCAGGGTCGTCTCATAATCGAGCAAATACGGTAATTGTAAAAGTGATGATGTGGCATGGTAAGTGGGGGAAAGTGACAGTGTGGTATGACAATGTGGCATGCCAAATAATGTAGGTGCAATATGAGTGCAAGCCAATTGCTGTGGGTGCAATGAAGGTGCATGGCAAATGCTGTGGATACAGTATGGTGCTGTGTTAAGTCATTTAGGTGCAATGTGGGTGCAGAGGAAGGGATAAATGCAACTAGTTAGAGAGAGAGAGAGAGAGAGAGAGAGAGAGAGATATTTATGTATGTATAGATTGTTTTACAATTGTACAATTGTCACCTCGTGGGGCTCACGTGTGTCGCATAATTAATGGCTGTGGCATAATTATTGGGCCCCCATGTGTGGCATAATTAAGATATTCTTTTGTGTGGCATAATTATGGGGCATTTGTGTTTGGCATAGCTATGGGGTGCTAGTGTGTGGCATAACTATGGGGTGCTTGTGTGTGGCATAGCTATGGCGTGCTCATGTGTGTGTGGCATAATTAATTGGGCTCCAAGGTGGGGCATAAGTTATGGGGTTCTTGTGTGTGGCATAGTTATGGGGCTCCTGTGTGTGTCATAGTTATGGAGCTCCTGTGTGTGGCATACTTTGTGGGGCTACTGTATGTGGCATATGTTGTGGGGCTCCTGTATGGCATTACTAATGAATTTGTTTGGCATGGTATTAAAGGAAATCCAGGGGGGGTGACACCATGAGTTACCACACCAGCTGACACCCACCCTGACTCACTCATTCACATACCTGTTAACTTGCCCTCTGCCTTCGGGATCATTGTTTTTGAAGAGCTGTCTGAGGCTGTAATATCCGCCTAACCTTACTTTTTCACGAAAAACATGTTCCAGCTGCAATATAGAGGTTTACTATGCTATCAATCAATAAAAGAAATTCATACAAAATTACAGCGGCACATACTGAACTAGTGTACAACTGTAAGTTTTATACACAGACTCCACATTACAACAACATTAGGCTCTCCTGTAAGCCACACTATCTAAATACTATATAAATAAATAACAAGCACATTTACCTAATTCAGTGTCCACCTGGCAAGTTCAATTGGACAAAAATAGATAGAGAGATAGATAGATAGATCTATAGAGCAGACGCCACTCATAGGACTAACCCCAGCCACCAGAATTTACACCAGCACCCTGGAGTTGCCCCAGCACCCAAATTGCATTCACATAACTTGTCCGAGCACCCAAAGTTACACTCACGACTTACCCCAGTGGCCAGATTTTCACTCATGATTTACCACAGCTTTTCATTCCATGCATATGTATGTATTGAGACAAAAACGAAGATGTGGGATCCCTCTCAGCGAGAACGGGCAAAAGTTGAAATAGCCAGCCCTATAGGATGTAACCTACTCGAGAGAGGAATCACTGTTTTTGCTCGCTTGCACTATTACAGAGGAAACCTCTCCATTAGAATATCAGACTGGTCTCACCCATAAGGGCAGTCCAGATGCAAATAGCCTGGCAGGTCTCCTCTGCACGAAGAAAGAAAATCCAAATACAGCACTGAGCCTTCTCTGCTTGCATAGTGTTATCATTGAGCAAATATCTTGGGTCAGATCTTCCTTCACCTGACCAAAATTCTAAGCAACAAGTCTGCACTCTTATAGATCTATAAATCTATGAATACAGAGAGGACTCAATAACATGCCTCCCAACTGTCCCCCATTGTGCAGGACAGTCCTGATTTGGGGAGACTGTCCTGCTGAGCTCTACCTGTGTCCTGCTTTTCAGGACAGAGGTTGAGCTCAGAGGTTTCATGGAATTCAGGATCGCAATCCTGCAGTCCTGATTTTATCCTCTGGTGTCTGAGGCACCGGATAATGCATACTGCACACACGCAGCCGCACTGACAGTTTGAGTGACAGCACTACCACGGATTCACCAAGGGCAGACGTTGGAGGCATGCAATAAGATGCTTTATTTTATATTTTTCATAAAAACATTTCTATTTAAAATGCCTACATCTTTTAGTTAACAAGGGATCCTTTTTGCTGACCGTTGTCCTTTCCTATATTCTTCTGTGCATGCAATATATTTACACATTGCACGTATAGTTATCATTTAGGAGTCTTTGCTTTTTTCACATTTGAAACACATTAAAATGTTGCTTTTTTTCCTCCCAGCACAAAGGCTGACAGCTGAGTAGGAGGGTCAGTAGGAGATGCAAACCTGATATTTAGAAGTAAATGAAACATAAGTAGACAATATATATATTCAAATTTTAATGAATAAATATAATTTTAAAATAATTTAACTTTAATATGGATAAAAGAAAAAGTTAACTGAAGTTAGTTGGAGTGGTTCTTAGTCATGAAAATATTACTTCCGGTTAAAAATGGATAACATTCTCCAAGGCTATTTAACCTGTGATAAAAAATTTTAAAAAGTCGGTAGTGTGACACAAAATGACTCCAAAGTCAATATCTACATCCAGCTTTTTAAAGGTGCAATGATTTTACATTTTTGAAAGAAATAATCATATTAACATGTAAGTGGGTTCATATCCGAAGTAACTAGAGTTTTTGAATTGCCTTACTGGTCATGCAATAAACTAATTAAAGGGGGAACAATGCAAACTTTTTAAAACTATTACTAAATTGTCCCTGCTTTCTCACTTTTTACATTTTTATTTCTATCATGTTTTATTTAAAATATATAACTGATATGGTGGGTTAGAAATCAAGCTCTCTCATATATTTTTCTTCATTGTCTGCTTGGGAGTGGACTGTCAGACTGACACTACTGCAGACCAATGGAGGCAATTGCAAATGCTTATCTGACCAATAATTGGAAAAATAGGCATGCTGTTGATCTCTGACTAGTGCAGTTCACCTGTCAGTTCAGTTTTATTGCATAGTCCCTTAATGTAAGAGTTTGGTATATCCTTACCTCATCCACCTCAATTCTGAGCTGGGTTCCTGGCCGGGATACAGAGCTGGATCTGCTGCAGGCTGTACTCACCCTGCTCTCCACCCGACTTCCAATGTCTGCTCTCTGACCTTTTACAGATAACAAAAAAACAAGGGGTCAATCAGTATAGTGACAAGATATGAATATGGTGCTAGCGCTTAGAGGAGAAACAGGACTATATACCAGAGTACAAAAATAAAAAATAAAGCAGTTTAATAACACACATAAAAAAATACAAATATATACAATATATAAAATCATGCGGTAATTTAAAATGATGCTTAACACCAATATGCAGCTTCTGACTGAAGAACACCTGACGCATTTCACCAAAGTCTTCTGCAGAGGTGTGTGTAGAAAATAAGCATCACAAAAAATAGGTAAAAGAGATTTTTGAAAAAAAGAAGGGGATAATTTACCTAAAGAGGCACATTAAAAAAGGTACTGCTGGAATAACAAAAAATATTTGCAATACAAAGGACTACTTTACAAATTTTTCATAAAACTATCATAGATCACTACTAGGTCAAAGAAGTATTTCAATTTAAACTTGAAATTGTTCCCTTTTGCAGCCCTTCTACAGGGGATTGGACCATGAAATATTAAGCTCTGTGTATCTAATGGACATAACAAGCACACCTGTGCTGCCGGCATCCCCCTTGCAGCTCATCGCATTGCTGAACCTTTTGGATGCGGCTGCTGAACAACAACAAAAAAGTAATATAAAAAACTCATTGCACAGGATTGCACAGGATTCCACAGGATGTGACAGTGTGTCATATCCGGTGGCTGTAATTCCCTCCTTTGTGCAGGAGGGAAGGCTGCACGGAGGAGACAGCGGGGGAATCGGAGCAGCCAGAAGGTGAGTACTGGGGAAGGGGGATGAGGGTGGCATATTAATGGGCAAATTAACTGTGGCATATTAATGGCAAAAGTAATACTGGCATACTACTGGCAAAATAATAATGGCATACTAATGGAAAATTAATACTGGCATATTAATGGCAAAAGAAATACTGACATATCAATGGTAAAATAATACTGGCATATTAATGGCAAAATAATAATGACATATCAATGGTAAAATAATACTGGCATATTAATGGCAAAATAATACTGGCATATTAATCTCCATGCTGCCTGTATCACGCTCCCCGTCGCTTTCAAAGAGGCAGGTCATGTGACCTTCTGCGATGAGACTAGTGAGGAGCGCAGGAGACAGCTGGAGACAGAGCAGCAGGAAGGTGAGTACTGGGGAGGGGGGAACAGTTGTTTATGGGTAAACTAATAGTGGCATATTATTGGCTATACTAATAGTGGTATATTATTTGGCATACTAATAGTTGCATTCTAGTGGGCAAACCAATTGTGGCATATTAATGAGCATACTACTTGTGGCATATTATTGGGCATTCTAATTGTGGCATGTTAAAAGGCATAATAATACTAATAGTGGTATATTATTTGGCATACTAATAGTTGCATTTTAGTGGGCAAACCAATTGTGGCATATTAATGAGCATACTACTTGTGGTGTATTATTGGGCATACCAATTGTGGCATATTATTGGCATACTAATAGTGGTATATTATTGGGCATACTAATTGTGGCATATCAGTGTGAATACTAACAGTGGCATATTATTGGGCATACCAATAGTGGCATATTATTGGGCATACTAATTGTGGCATATTAGTGGGCATAGTAATAGTGGCATATTATTGGGCATACCAATTGTGGCAAATTAGTGGGCATACTAATAGTGGCATATTATTTGGCATACTAATTGTAGCATATTAATGGGCATACCAATTGTGGCATACTAGTGGGCATACTAACTGTGGCATTTTAATGGGCATTCTAATTGTGGCATATTATTGGGCATACCAATTGTGGCATATTATTGGGCATACTAATTGTGGCATATTAATGGGCATACACTAGTTGACATATTAATGGGCATAGTAACAGTGGCATATTATTTGGACATACTAACAGTGGCATATTTATGGGCAAATTGGCTGTGGTATATTATTGAGCAAATTGGCTGTGGCATATTAATGGGCATACTAATTGTGGCATATTAATGAGAATACTAACTGTGGCATTTAAATGGGCATTCTAATTGTGGCATATTATTATGCATACCAATTGTGGCATATTAGTGGGCATTCTAATAGTGGCATATTATTGGGCATACTAATTGTGGCATATTAATGGGCATACTAATTGTGGCACATTAATAGGAATACTAACTGTGGCATTTTAACAGGCATTCTAATTGTGGAATTTTATCATGCATACCAATTGTGGCATATTGTTGGGCATACTAAAAGTGGTATATTATTGGGCCTACTAATTGTGGCATATTAATGTGCATACCAATTGTGGCATATTAGTGGGCATACTAATAGTGGCATATTATTGGGCATACTAATTGTGGCATATTAATTGGCATACTAGTGGGCATACTAACTGTGGCATTTTATTGGGCATTCTAATTGTGGCATATTATTGGGCATACCAATTATGGCATATTATTGGGCATACTAATTGTGGCATATTAATGGGCATATCAATTGTGGCATATAAGGGGGCATACTAATAGTGGCATATTAATGGGCATACTGATTGTGGCATATTAGTGACATATTAATGGGCATACTATAGTTGACATATTAATAGGCATACTAACAGTGGTATATTTATGGCCATACTAACAGTGGCATATTTATGGACATACTAACAGTGCCATATTTATTGACATACTAACAGTGGCATATTTATGTGCAAATTGGCTGTGGTATATTATTGGGCATATTGGCTGTGGCATATTAATGGGCAGACTAACAGTGGCATACTAATGGACAAATTGGCTGTGGCATATTAATGCGCAAACTAACAGTGGCATATTAATGGGCATATTTGCTGTGGAATATTAATGGGAAAACAGTGGCATATTAATGGGCATATTGTCTGTGGCATATTAATGGGCAAATAGCGGCATATTAATGGCCAACCTGGCTGTGGGAATAAAATTGGCAAGACAGGTTGTAGAATGTAAAGCCTGGGGGTGCATTAACATGTCTGAGGTGCAGATTGACAGGTCAGAGGGGCAGTCTGTAGGTCAGATTGGTAAATATGTGGGCAGAATGGCAAGTCTGGGGGGCAGATTGGCAAAAGGAAATCAAAACAATAAAATGCATTTTCTCAATCATAGGTTTTATTAAATATGGAAAAAACTGTTTACATTTGAATTATTAATTACTAGTAAAACTTTTATCATGTAAGGTCATCTTACATTTACTGGGGGCCTCACAATACCTGTAGCCCAGGGGCCTACAGTGTCTTAATCTGGCACTGTCCTTAGTCAGTAATTAAATTATTTTGCTTGCGAATTTGGCCTTATGGGATCACAAGACAAAGAAGTCCCGTTGGTGCAGAGCTGGATTACTACTGATATATCAACCTCACTCAATGATTTAAGTAAAGTACTTTAGACTCAAATTAAAAGGCAGAAGAATGTCAGATGCAGAAATTAAAACGATCAGCTTCAAAACCCTTAATTATGTGCTGAGAGCAGCTTCCGAAATTCAAAGCCAATCCCTCAGTGAGTTGGAGTGTAATGCACACCCTGTAATATGTGCCCACTAACATATTATTAGTAGTTGTAATACACAATACAAACCTTGCGATTATATGACTAGCTACTTTTTGTGCGTTAGTTCAATTAGAGTAGCTGAGGAGTACTATTGGGTTGCGGCAGTGCATTAGAGGAGTATTATGATCATTTATCTGTTTATTTTAAACCGTTGTTTCATGTGGGTTTGCTCTTTTTAGTCTTGTGAGCACATCACAATATAAAGAAGATAAATATAAGCTGAAATTTAAACTTTTGGTATTTTGCACAATCTCTTGTTTATTGACACAAATGTGAAATTAATGAAACCCAACAATGCTCTAAGGCAGTGTTGCCCAACATTTTAACTTGGAGAGCCACATACCATGCAGAAACTTATGTTGGGCAGCCAGACATGATAATTTCATGAAGTAACATAATAGAATCTGTGGGCTTTTTAGTCAGAATAACCCTGAGCACCACATCTGGCCTGTGAACCACCAGCTGGATTTCAGTGCTCTAAGGTGGATATAGTATGGCCTCTGTACTAACTAAAAAGCTTGTAGGTTCTATTATGTTGTATTTTATTACCTCATGAACTTAATATGAAGATGGTCAGTGGATCCCGGGGCCGCGTTCACCAATGGGTAAAGTGGGCACTTGCCCAGGGTCCACTGATTAAAGGGGGCCCAAAAAAGCTACCCCGTGGGCCCCCGCTGTCCCACGGTGGAAGAGCTTCCCATGTGACTCTCTCGCATGAAGAGAGTCATGCAAGGCAGAAACTGACAGTCCGCATCCATCGGTCCGGCTTACTGCCACTTCCGCCCGATATGACTAATTGTATGTCCCTCTTGTATGCGTTGAGGGAAGACTGCGGAGGAGAAAGGCAAATTGCCTTTGGCATATTAATGGGCAAAAAAACCCACTGGCAAATTAATGACAAACTAACACTGGCATATTAATGGGCAAATTGGCTGTGGCATATTAATGGTCAGGCTAATAGTGGCATATTAATAGGCAAATGTAATGCACGGGGTCCAGGATGGTAAAGGGACCCTGAGCGCCCGAGATCAGGAGCTAAGGTGCAGGGTGGAGACACAGGACCTGGTGCTGGGTAACTGCAATCACTTGGAGGTTTGGGACCCCAAGTCTTTGCAGCCACAACCAGGCCCTGTGAAGCAGCTGCTGTATACAGGTCCCAGGGCTTAAGAGGAAAATGAACTAAATGACAGCCAAGCAGAGCAAAACAGAAAAGTAACTGAGGGAGAGCAGAACTGAAATACAAGAAACAAGAGAGAAACACACTGCGCCCAATTGTGGTGGAAACAGCTGCAGCAAATTCTACCAGTGTCTCACTCCTGGCAATAAACAAATCAAAACAACACACAAGTGAAAACGTGCGCTGTGACCCAACACTTCAAAACACACAACTCAGGAAAAATAAATAATAAATTGTTACCCTTAAAGTAAATCAGCCTTAAAGTAAATCAGCTCAATATTCAATCCGAAGGGAAAAAAATAAAAATAAAACAAAACAGAACAGAAATAATATAGTGTAGTATATCACATAAAAGTGCTGATAACAAATAATAAGTGAGAACACACTCACATCTTCCTGAGCAGAGATCTGCTCAGTCTATACAGCATCCAGGGAGCCCACCAAGGGGTTAAAGATCCAACAGGTTCACAGAGGAATCCTAGGCAGCTTATTCAGGGTAGCAGACCCAGAAGGTACTCCCAGCAGTAGTATAAGAGAGGGTAAGGAGGAGACCATTTAGCTTCAACGATTTTAATACCAATAAAAACATATAAAAAATCTTACATTCAAAGATCCACTTGAACAGTACATATATAGAGTCCCAGTAGCAGTCTCCTCTTGTCCACAACGCGTTTCACCCCCAAAGTAGGGCTTTTTCAAGTTTTTCACTTTTTTGAAGTGTTGGGTCAGAACTGAAATACAGCGTGCAGGGCTACAGGACAGACAGGCCCGCCATCAGGGGGTGACGGGCGATACTGGCGTCCCGGACGCGGCGGGCCCGGGTCACGGCAGGAAAAAAAAAAATCCCCTTCTCTTAGGCCGGTTACTCTGGTCGTATTTTTTTTATAACAAACTTTAATGAAGCCGCGTGGCTGGAGGGGAGCACACAACGTTTCCCTCAAAGCCATGGACATGCACCGGAAACAGCAGCAAGGAGGTAAGTACTGGGGAAGGGGGAGGAGGGTGGCAAACGAGCATACTCAGGGGCAAACTCCTGGCATATTAATTGGCATAATCCTGGCATATTAATTGACATTATCCTGGCATATAAAATGGCATTATCCTGGCATATTAATTGACATTATCCTGGCATATAAAATGGCATTATCCTGGCATATAAAAAGGCATAATCCTGGCATATTAATTGACATTATCCTGGTATATAAAATGGCATAATCCTGGCATATTAATTGACATTATCCTGGCATATAAAATGGCATTATCCTGGCATATTAAATGGCATAATCCTGGCATATTAAAGATTTTGATTATTCACTTATAAGTGCCTATCCATTTAATGTTTTTTATTGCTAAAATATCAAAATTACATAAATGTAATAATTATACGGTTTAAAGTGTAATAGACATTACAGTGCACATTCACTTCCATCTAAAGTGCAATAAACATTTCACTACATATATCACTTCTACCAAATAGTGCAATAAACACAAAACAGTAAATTTTATTTATCATAAATTCATTAATTCATTCTAACGCATTCATTCACCCCTGGTTCTAGTAACTCTTTCCATTTTTCTTTAAAACTTTATCTCGTTCTATTTATCCACGGTGACAAGATTCTACTATAACAGGGGTGTCCAATTTTGTTTTGCAGTGGGACATTTCACAGCAAATGTATTTGTGCATGGGACGCATTCATGTTTCATCAAACAAAAAAATAATAATATATGTGTGTGTGTGTATGCATACATACATACATGCATACATACATACATATACACACACATATATATATATATATAAAACTCACAGTAACGTGTGAGTGTATCACAGATTCTCCAGCAATAAAACTCATTAAAAAACACACCTCACATTAAATGCACACACAGGCACACACATTCACACATGTATACCAGTGTCGAATGCTCCATATTGCGAGTGCTCGGGCCGGCAGCATGCCTGTCACTCAGGGGCACGATCCGCCCCTGATGTATACACATGCATACACACAGTCACACTTACACAAACACACTCACACACTCTCACATACAGGCAGAGTTGCACTACACAAACACAGTCACACTTGCATACACACTCTCCCACACACACATAGAGAATCACACTTACACACACACACACTCTAACATGCACACAGAGAGTTACACTTAAACACACACACTCTCATATACACATATAGCAAGTCACATTTACACACTCACATTCTCACATACACACATAGTCACATTTATATACACACACACACTCTCACACACACAGAGAGTCACACTTACACCCTTTCACATACACACATATTCACACTTACACATACACACTTGCACACGCACATAGTCACACTACCACACACACACATACACACAGATTGCTTAATAAAAAAATAAGCTATTTTATTTGTCCCACCCCTGCTAGTTTACCTTTTATCTGCAGGGAGGTGGATTGTCCTACTGCTGCTGCTCCCGCGTCCCTGCTTACATTGGCCACAGGTTGAGCCAACCACTTGTAAAGTGTGAGGGGAGGAAGCTCTGCCCCCTCGCACTCTGACCTTGTCATCCCGGTGCTCCAAAAAGGTCAGAGTGTGAGGGGGTGGAGCTTCCTCCCCTCGTGCTTCACATGTGGTTGGCTCAGCCTGCGGCCAATGTAAGCGGGTCTCAGGTGGGGCTACCCCTGCCAATCTCAATCGGGCTGTACCGCTGCAGGCCGCATTTGGCCCGTGGGCCGCATGTTGGGCACCCAGGTACTATAAGAATCCATTTTTCTTCATTATTAATATAATATCCCTTTTCCATTTCGCACTGATAATCCAGTTGATCATACATTACCTCAAAACTCACTTGTCCTGGTGTTTTCCATGACCTTGCTATTACTAATTTAGCTGCCAAAAGTGCTTGTATAACAAGTGTATTGTGTCTTTTTTAACTTTGTTCGATCCAAAATGAAACAGTACCATCTCGGGGGTTGCATGCTATTTCGCAACCCAAAAGACCTGTTAGTAAGGCTTAGACATGGTTCCAGAAGTCCCTAACTAGTTTGTATTCCCATCATAAATGAATTAAATTCCCTTTACTTTTCAAACATCTTCAGGGTACCTTTTTTTGTCATATTTATGGCTTCTATCCAGTCTATTTCCTTGGTGGATAGTTTAAGCTCAATTTCCCATTTTTTTTATTAAGGATAGTTCGTTGAATTTTTCTACATGATTTATTGCCTTAAACGATTTTTCCCCCATTTTTCCATAAAGCTTTAAAAGAACTCATCCATCTCCAAGTTCTCTTTATGCGGGCATGACATTATTTGCCTTTCCGTTCAAGAGACAGATTGAGCGATGACGTTTTCCACAAAATCTTTTAGTCTTAAATAGGAATAAAGCTCTCCTGTATGCAGATCATATTTAGCTCTTTTGTCCGAAAAAGGAAGCACTCTATCCTCCAACATGATCTGATTGGTTGAGACAATATCTGCCTCTCCCCACGCCTTAAATGTTATATTTTGGATGTGACTCTCTGCTAATTCCAAAAGAAGATGTCTTTCTATCGTGTAGAGCGGCAGATACCTTCTCCTTATACAACCACATATACACCAGATCATTCACTTTTGGGTTATCCATCCTTCCATGGTTTCGAACTTCCTTGAAGAGGTTCTGGGTTTTGCCAAATAGGATAACATTACTGCATCATGGATCTTAACCCCTTCGCGACAATGGATGTGTCAGGCACGTCCTGCCGGGAACTCCGTTCCAGACAATGGACGTGCCTGGCACGTCCTGCGGTGAATCAATCCGTTTTCGCGATCAATGATCGCGAAAACCCCTTTAACGGTGCTGGTCTATTGAGGCAATAGCCAGCACCAAAATTTATTTTCTGGGGCACCCACGATCGCCCCACGGAGCGATTGTGGGAGCCATATTGACGAAGCAGCATGCTCCGTCAATATGGCTATGCCCTCTGGTGGTCTGAGCTTCGGAGTGAAATTAAATTCACTTCCGTCACTCTGAATATGCTGCTTGACTGCCCCTAGAGGTAGCCAAGCAGCATAGCAATGTAAAAAAAATTAAACAAAAATATTTAATTAGCCAAAACTGGTTATATAGTTAGATTAGCCTATAGGGTTACAATTAAATCAATTTTAGCATAAGGGATAGGGTTAAAATTAAATTAAAATTAAAATATATTAAGGGATAGCATAACGGTCAGAGTTGGGGTTAAATTTAGTGTTAGGGTTAAAATTTGGGTTCAGGTTGGGGTAAAAAGTTCAAAACACTATGTTTGTTTTTTGCCCCATAACTCGCAAAAAAATACTGAAAAATATGGAAACATGCATATTTCTGAACTCGGGACAACATTTAGGAACTATTTAGATGGGGTCTTTTTTAATGATTGTATTTGTGTAAATTATATTTTAGGTCAAAGTTAGAAAAAGTGTTTTTTAAAACTTTTTCATCATATTTTATGATTTTATTTTGTAGTAAATTATAAGATATGATGAACATAATGGTATCTAATGAAAGCCCTTTTTATGACGATAAAAACAACATATAATTTGTGTGGGTACAGTATGTGAGAAAGAAGAAAATTGCAGCTAAACACCCCGGAAATGTAAAAACAGCCATTGTCACCAAAGGAAAGTCCAGGTAATGTCTGGGGCTCTAAGTCCTCCCTGGTCCTGCGATCTTGATATTACCCTGAATGCCACACTTGATCTCCAGATAAATTTGTTGATTCTGTTCAGGAACTGTTCTAACATGCTCTGATCTACTTTCACCGGGATTGATCTTAATAAAAAGTACAAACAAGTGAGTATGTACTACTTTAAAGCACTTATTCGACACAACCAATATTGTTTTCCACTCATTTAATTTATTAGTTGCACCCTTCAATAATGGTTGATAGTTTAAACTGATGATTTTTTGAGGTCGTCTGACATTTTTATTCTTAAGTAATCTATACATTCTAGACTCTATGTGAACCTTTATTTCTTTTTTATTTCTTCCTGCTCTTTTTCATCTATCCCACAACCTAATGCTTGGCATTTCTCAATATTTAGTTGGTAATAAGAGACACTTGAGAACCACTCAATGTCTCCTATCAGGGCTTCTATAGATAAAAGAGGGCTTCTTAGGGTAAGGATGATGTTGTCCGCAAAGAGTGAGATCTTAAACTCTTTTGATTGGATATTTATGTCTTGATCCTCTTTGTTGTTCCTAATACCCCACTGGCCATTGGCACATCACAAGTGACATCACATAGAGCAACTGTGCCAAGGGGCAACCTTGCCGTGTACCGTTAAATATGTCAAAACATTATGATGCTTTTAATGGTTCCTCAATCCAGCTTACCCTGTCAAAGGCCTTCTCGGCATCCAGTGACAGGGTCAACATGGGTCCACCCCGAGCTCTAACCGAGAGTAGGACATCCACGTTTCTCCTAACATTGTCTGTTGCGGATCTTGATGGTATAAAACCAGATTGATCTTGATGTATTAAAGGTGATATTTTTTTAATCCTGCCCGCCAGGGCTGCAGAGTAAATTTTTACATCAGTATTGATCAAAGATATTGGCCTATAGTTTTTAATTTCGGTTTTAGCCTTTCCCTCTTTTAAAATAGGGCTGATATTAGTTTTGAGCATCTCTTTAGGCATCTCTTTTTCCATTTTATCTATTCGTGAGTACGAATTATGTGGCATTGAGTAATGAGTATAATCTTTCATTGCTGGATTTAAAACCCTCGACACGTCAATCAATCAGTGACATATTAATGGGCAAATTGGCTGTGGCATATTAATGGGCAAACTAACAGTGGCATATTAATGGAGCTCCTGTGTGAGGCATAATTAATGGGGCTCTTGTGTGTGGCATTGTTATGGGGCTCTTGTGTGTGGCATTGTTATGGGGCTCCTTGTGTGGCATTATAAATGAAGCTCCTGTATGTGGCATAGTTAATAGGCTCCTATATGTGGCATAGTTAATGGGCTCCTATATTTGGCATAATTTGTGGAGCTACTGTATGTGGCATATGTTGTGGGGCTCCTGTATGGCATATTTAATGGGCCATCTGACTGGCATTACTAAGGAATCTGTTTGGCATGGTATTGGAGGAATCCCTGGAGTGACACTCTGAGTTACCGCACTAGGTGACACCAACCCTAGTGATGCCTTTACTCCAGAGAGCCAATTAACGGATTACCATAGAGATACCAAATGCACATGTATAAAATGTCTGTAATGTCACTGATGACATCACAGAAGAGTCACCCTGACTACAATTGCTGCTGTTGCTTTATTAATGAGTTACTGTATTATAATATATTTTATTAAAAGTATATTTAAGTAAATAGCTCAGTACTTAAAAATGAACTCATCTTGTGAAGCTTTTTACAGTTAAGTTTCATTATTACAACGGGTCTCCCTTAAAATGGGGCCCAGTTCCTAAACAATCTGTTTTCCAGCAAAACGTAAAAAAAATATTTACCAAACATAAAGATAGCGATAACATAACTATTTTACCCATAAACCCATTTTGTTTTACCCATTTTTATAGCTTGTAGTATTAGGTGGTTGACCTGCCACCAAGGAAAGGGAAATTTATATTTTATGCCATGCACAGCCATTGTGTAATGATCTTCTAAATGAGCCATGAGGACAATGTAATTTACATATTCACATGTAAAGCACAGCAAGATTACCATTCATTTATTAACAAGATCACAAAATTAAAATAAAGCAAAAAATAAATAAACTAACAGTGGCATATTAATGGGCAGCCTGACTGTGGCATATGTTAATAGCAACATGACTGTGGCATGTTAATTTGTACCTGACTGTGGCTCATTTTAATTGGCAAAGTGATGCTGTGGCATATTCTGTGGGGCAAAATAACATGTACTATGGGGCAAAGTGGCACTGTGGTATGTTCTGCAGGGCTAGTTCTCTGGGGCAAAGTGACACTGTGGCATGTTCTGTGGGGCAAATTGACACTGTGGCATGTCAAATCATGTGGGTGCATTATGAGTGCAAGCCAAGTGCAGTGGGTGCAATATATGTACATGGAAAGTGCTGTAGGTACTGTATGGTGCTGTGTTAAGTTTTTAGGTGCAATCTGAGTGCAGAAGAATGGAATAAAAACAAGGTATTTTTCAATAACATTTTTATTACATATAAAAATAGTTGAATATATTATGAAAATAGTGGCATATAATATTAAAAAGTTTACTTTTAAATACAGTTTTACATTGCTACTTTAGAAAGTGTTTGTCTCTGATCTTGGGGTTTTAGCACAGTATGTTCTTTTAAAAACAACACCAGGTGATTTGACGTTAAAGAGACTGCAGACATATTTCAGTAATATCCAGTGAAAAAAATAAAAATAAAACAATTACAATGAAACAATGTTCAACATGATCACGCTTTAGTCTGCTTTATAAGATTATTTATCAGTTGTACTAGAGGTGCTGCTGAGTTTGTGTTAGTAATTACCCTAGTTAACAAATATCAACTTGAAAGCAACCTACCAGAAACTTCACTTACGTGAATGGAACCTGTGATGTTTTTGGCTACTGAATTCTTTACTGACTGCGAGGTTAGAACCTTTGACATTTTCAGTCTGCTAAAAAAAAACTATTATATTCTTACAAATGCCATGAATACCACAATGTCTATCAAAGATCTATGTAGTAACATATCAACAGAGACAAACTTTTGACCTCTATAAACAGGTTCTGCAGTATTTGGAGATCACATAAAGGTCGACTCTGGTAGCTCCAATTTTCTTCGAGAAAATCGCAGCTCTGAGTTTCAGACCATTTCAGATCACTTCTGTGATTTGAATAGCACGTGAATTTGGAAAACTCAAGCACCGATATTTGGCCGAAAATGCAAACCCCCCCCGCCCCCCCCAAAAAAAATACCATGTATCCTAATAAAATTATGGGAGACCAGGGCAAGTTGTCCCACCAACTGGCTCCCAGACCTCCATTGTACACATGCAGGGTCAGGGGAGATAGCCCTAACCCCCTATAATAAATGGGTCTGGGATTATTAATTAATAATATTATTTGATTTTCATAAAGTGGTAGATGCAACATTGTATACATGTTTACTGGGCTCACATGGCATTCCATTGGTTCATTGCTGTAGTAGTGATTTTATATTGCAGTTTCCTTTTTGTCCTGTGTTGTGTTTATACATATTTATCTTTATATTTGATTTTGGAAGGTGTAGTTGGGAATCACAAAATGGGAAATTTTGGTACCTACCGAAGATGGGTAGTCTTGTCTTTTTGGAGTCAGAAGTGAATGTCACCTGCACACCTTGTGGTATCGTATGCTTTGGAGAACTGACATGGTGACTCCTCCCGCTATACGTAGAGGATGCTGTGTAAAGAGCCTCTCTATATTGTGGTTTGTCCTCCTCTTCAGGCTGTAGCCCACCTGTCCTAGAAAACCCTCTGAGGGACAAGGTGTCGGGGTCACCTAGGCGGGACAATGGGTGCTCAATTATAGGGAGCCGGGGGAGTAAAGATCCAGGGGGCACATGTAGTCGACTGGACATTCTTTTTCTCTATTGTAACCAGTGAGACCTAAAACACAGACAGTGACAACATATTACAAAGTTCTTATGTATAAGTATGATGGTGTAATTGCAGCCAGCAGTTCTTTACCCGTGTTTTATTTTCCTTTATTTTAAATAATTAGGGTATATTTTTTTATAGAATTTAATGATTTTTAAAACTAAAATTGAATGATAAGGGATAGTTAAAGGCACTCTGCCTTTAATAGGGTTTGCAGTGGGAACATAAAGCATAACAATAGGTATACATTGTGAGAATTGGAGGTAAATGCATACAATGACAATGGAGACAATGGAGGTTATTTAGAAACAATGCACACACGCAAATAGCACCAAATACTGCCACTGTGAGTTGGACTATTTAAAAAGCAGGCTCCTGACACAGTGCACCAGCGCAGACTATGTATAAAAAATAAAGCACTGAAATGTGTCTGATTACTGTGAGAGATGCTCCACCAGACAGAGTTCCTCCTGCACTGTGAAGTCTCGGGATTCAGGTGACCACATTTTATTTCTGACATTCAGTGACACAGTATGGAGCGGATGAGATTAGACAGGGGTTTACTTTATATTTATATATATATATATATCTATATATATATTTACTTATATATATCACATACATACCTTTACATACACATAAAATACATTTTATATTATATAATTTACTATGAAGCCTTGGGAAACATGTAGATTTCAGATTTAACAATATATTTATATTATAAATAGTTTTGGAGAAGTAACATCTCTATTACCAGACATTAATAGTTTCAGAGAATACGTACAGTTATTTCCCGACATGAGCTGTTTCAGAGAAGTAACCTCTCTTTTACCTGTCATAAACAGTTTCAGAGAAGTAACCTCTCTTTTAACAGACATGAGCAGCTTTATTGATTGAACCCCTCAATTAACAGACATGAGCAGTTTCAGACAATTAACAGCTCTATTACAAGACATGAGCAGTTTCTGAAAATTAACCCCTCTATTACCATCCAATACAGTCACATCCACACACTCAGATACACATAGTTACATACACACATGGTATTTGATGCTGCTGCAGCTCACACTGAGCTTTGTGTGAAGTAGGGCCAATCAGTAGAGGATTCTGAATTCTCAACCAATCAGGAGAATTAAGAAATATGTCTTGATTGGCTAAAACCTCCTTTACTCAAGGAATTGTTCTGGATTGAGGCTGACCTAAAGTCCCATTGCAGGACTGTCCCAGACAATCTGGGACATTTGGTCACTGGTCACCCTAGTCATGAAAAATAAAACGTGTCATTTTTTCCACTTTCCAACACTTTGCAGTATGGGAATACATTTACATAACTCCCATTGTATTTTTAGCAGTGCTCTGTCCAATGTATGACATTACCATGTGGAACTAAAAAACTAAACTAAAAAATAGTTAATTCGCATATTGAACAAAAAGCTGATGTCATTTTAAGCAAATGGTTTTCTTGTACAGATAGTTATTGGTAAGCTACATTCCACAATAAATACAATAAAAACGTGACAGAATCCCACGTTTTCATTGTTTATGGCCATGCCATCCATGACATAAATGTACTTCAAAAGTAGTAAAAACTCCATTTGTTTCTATACATTTTTATTATCTAATAAATATGAAATAATTAGTAAATTAAATTATTTATTTAATATTTTAATAGCAGTAATACCTCTATTATTTAACTTCTCTTTCAAAGCAACCATCACAATCAATAAGCACATGTGACTATAGTCAATCAGTATGCCTACTGATATATAATAGTCTGTTTTAAAATTCACGATTCTTTGATTGTTAATAAGATAGTAAAAAAACCCCCACTATATATATATATATATATATGCAAGCAAAACATTTTCACACATAGTTTAGTTACACCTACCTAACCATAATGCCCACCATATTTACCAAACTGAAATCAGCAGTCTAGTTCCCCACTCAGATAAATTCCATTCTAGTTATTCTGCCTGTAACATGCATCTCTGAACCAGGATTAATTTTCCTGAGTACAGGAAGACAGGAACTGTGTTGCAAAAGTCAGCAAAGTTTAAAAGAACAAAAATTTGATTATATCTTACTTTGAGTGTGGAGTTGCAGATTTCCACTATAATCCCTTATTATCTGCGGTTGGTCGCTTGCAAGTCCTTAGAGTGTTTGGTGTAGTGTTGTTTGCCTTTATTGAACTAGGACAGGTTGCTACAGGCAACAGAGAGAGTTCTACAATTTCCTGCCAATGCATTGTGATGAGAAGGCTGCAGCCAGGACTGGGAGGCTTACTTGTCACTCAGACCCTCCTTTCAGAGTTAGTGCAGCCAGTTTAGTAAAGTGTCACTTTCCAACATATCACAGGTGTTCTGACAATACATTGTCTTTTCTATCACTGGAATTATAATATTTGTTTCAGAAACACACAGGATAACAGATACAAACCATTTAATCCATCTAGTATGCCCATAATGTCATCTCAGTCTCAGATGTATTTGTTCTTCATGGTGGCATTATTCACACACACCATAGGCATGCTTGGATACTCTTGAAGTGTTAGATTTTTACAAAGGTATTTACAATTCTTTCTGTAAAATCTCTTGTTCTCACTTTTCACCACCCTTTATCTTCAGAAGGAACTTTTGCCGTCATTCGGAATCCAAAAATCCGGTTTATATCACAATATGATTCTTTGAACCTGAGCATTACATAAAATGTTTCGCCTATCCAAATACAAAACCAGCAACGATCCTAATGATTGAGTCAGATAGATACTTCTTTATTGAGTATACT
Organism: Pelodytes ibericus; assembly: GCA_036172795.1. Taxonomy (NCBI): domain Eukaryota; kingdom Metazoa; phylum Chordata; class Amphibia; order Anura; family Pelodytidae; genus Pelodytes; species Pelodytes ibericus. The sequence continues at coordinate 110,888,475 of CM069863.1, read as the reverse complement.
GGGATAGATTTTATGTCGGTAAGAAAAATTGTTTTACTATTATATGCAGTGTTGCATGATCCTTCCTCTTCGATCATGGAAAGTCTTACTCGTTTTGCATCATACCGCTGCTTATTCGTAGCGTTACTCTGATTAGTGGGCTTTTAGAATACATTTCCATGTCATTCAAGTAGTCTGTACTACAGCTAGTCTCCATGGTACATAGAGAGAGGTATAACACACAGTTATATGTACAAGTCTTCTTATATTTCCCAGCTTTTAACTAATGCAAATAATCCATTCCCATTGTAAACATTATGTACTAATGTAATCCAATGCTTCATTTTTGTGAGAAATGCATGAAGGTGCTAAATCTTTCAACAGAACTTTAAAGTCACTTGTACACATAATAAATGTACCTGCTGATTTCAGTCACAGGGCCTCTTTGCTATTCAGTGATCACATAATTATCCCATGTTTGATTGATATTTCATTACTATTATTCTGCTGCAAAATAAATTCTTCAGGAACAAACAAAGCATAGACTGACATAATAAAGTAGGAGATAGCAGGTCTGCCAAGACTTCTTCCATACAAAAAATTCAGGTGTGTGTGTATTGTTTGTTAAATGGAAAACAATCTGTAAGCAAACAAAATTGAGTGTAATAATGAACATTTATTTGCTTTTCAGTAGTGTGTTTTTGTTACTTCATATATATATATATATATATATATATATATATATATATATATATAATTTCAAATACATGTATACATATTTATCTGGTCTTTATAAATCATATTGTTTTGTACAACAGTCAGTCATTGGAGACTTTGCATTATACTACATTATCAGTGTTATATCAAACTGTGCATTTAGTACATGAATGCCTTGTGGCCACACTGGCACCTTTCCTCACCTCATGTGTAACAATATGCTGCAATATAATAACATAAAAAACAATACCTTAACTAATGTTACATACATATCCACATCTATATGAACATCCTGGAAGCCCAGGAACCCTGAACATTACGCCAGAGAAAAAAAAGTAAGGAAAAATAACCAAAAACATACAGTTTAAAATCGTACTCATTTTGCTAATGAAATAATAACAACACAGGTGTGTAGCACAGAAAACACAGGTATGTATTGGAGATTAAATGTGATTAATACATGTTACACAATAAGTACAACCACAATTCTAGGTTTGCTTAACTACTTAGGGGATAGGGTTTTCCATGTGAATATCCAAAATGACTCTCACTATAAAAAGTCTTACACTATATTTTAAAGTCAGTGTCAACAATGTAGTTAGGAGAAGTTATCCAACACATTTTATTGGATTGTGAGTCTCGGTTTCAGGTGCATTTTTTTCCTGATGAAGCCAAGACCCACGATCCGGTGAAACGTTTAGAGATGCTGGCACCTTCTCTTTCATTCAGTCTTCACTGTGCATTATCAGCCATCTGCCATGTTGGTCCAGATGTGAGTTCCTAGACCCACCCATGATTTAAGGGACAAATGTTGTTATTTGCATTTTAGTTTTTTCTTCTTGTCCTTGAGGTCATGTCTATGTGTGCCTCTTATTTTATCTTGCAGATATATTGAAGTCTTACTACTGAGAATATGAGCTATATCTGAGATGATTTTTATTCACATATCGTTGTGATTGCATCCGGTATAATTTTTTGTTATCCTTCTGGGTATTAGCAATATTGCACTATTGTGTGTTTTTATATATTTTTATGGTTCAAATTCTGCACCCTTCTGTTATTTTTGTCTGATTATTGTAAGCATATTTGGAGAGTGCTACAGAGGGCTGCATTTCAGTGTGGTACAGCAAGTATTCTGTTATTGATTATTACTATTTGCACTTTGTGTTTTATGCACATCTGTCCCCCTCGTACCCTAATACTAACCCCCTAAATCCTAATACTAACCCCCGAACCCTAATACTAAAATTAACCCCCTAAACCCTAATACTAAAATTAACCCCAAACCATAAATACTAATTCTAACCCCCTAAACCCTAATTCTAACCCCCTAAACCCCAATACTAAAAATCTAATTCTAACACTTTAACTCTAACACATTAAAACTCACCTTTAGCGATGTAATGTCCCGCAATGAAATATCCCGCAACAAGCTCTCGCGTGGTGAAGAGACGGCGGTGAAGCGGCTGCGCGGATGCAGCCGCAATGAAGTGTCCCATCCCCCATCTGTCACTTTTTTTCTGATTTCCATAATAGCGAAATAAGCCAAAAATGTCTACCAAAATGTTGGCACAAAATTGGTCAACATTTCATTCCAATTCCAATCCCAAATTTGAGGGCTACATGCATCACCAAAGTGACTTCACAAGAAAATAGGAGCTACCTGAGTCAGCCCTATGATAATTAGAAAAGGACTTGTCTAGGTAGGTGGCAAAAATGTATAATTTTAGTCTGTAATTGACTATGCTTTCCATAATTAGAATGCAAATACTATATTGTGTTTGAGTTAGCAAGGTTTTCTACACACCAATACACCATCACTAAAATGGAAAACGAATACATGTCATCCGAAGATCCAAAATCCGAAATGACCCAAAAACTGATTATTTTTTCTTCGGATGTGGGTCAGTTCGGATAAGGGATACTCAACCTGGATACATTCATGCCAGTTACACATTTATAGTCTGGTCATTGACTTAGGAGTAAATAGCATACAACTGTGTACTCTGTTCATTGAATTGCATTAGAAAATGTTTAGTTTATGGTTATTGTTACTGGACAGACTTACTTGGCCCTCGTTTGTATCTATCCAGCAGGTGTGTTCATGCTGCTATGGTTTCCTTGTGAAGGTAACAATTAAACATTGTTCCGCCCAAGTGACATTGAATATGTAAAGCCTTCTGCAATTAGTAAAGGCCTTTATTAGCCTCAAAGTGAATTAACATGATCCCTCTTCACACAAAAGTGATTTAGTGTCACTTGGCAGATATGCTGGAACATATTCTATAAACATTGTTACACATTACAGAAACAATGGGGCAAGTGAGCCATTGTGAAAAATACAATGACTCCATTACTTGTGAAGGCAGCCCTGTTCTAGACAAGTGATTAAAGAAACTGTATCGCCTAAACATTGTTTACCAATAAATAATAAAACAAATTGAAAATGATCTATACAATGTGTTGGAAAAACCGCAAGCAAATGCCTAAATTAGGAAAAAAAAATTTTTATTTTAAAATGTGTGGAGTCTCCTGTGGGCCACAGGTGATGTCATAAACAGGAGACTCCACAGACACATTTAAAAATAAGTTTTTCTCCTAATTTAGACATTAAATTTAGACAAACACAATGAATAGATCATTTTCAAACATATTTATTCTCTACTTGCACAGTAAAAATAATATCTAAGTGTTAACAGTCCCTTCAAATTCAGTGGGCGGTATTCCCTACAATGTAAATTGAAATCAGACATTGATAGCTGAGCTGAAACAAATCTCCAACTAATTGTCCAACTCCGCTAATAATTCCTGAATTTTTTCAGTTCACTTGTCAGTTCACCACTGTTCACTTTTTAGCAAATAGCCCCAGGATGTTTATTTAAGGGATTTGTTTATCCAGTCTATATTTTATATGGATTATTTTAGACTAAGAATTATTAACATATTGTTTCGCGACTTGGGCCAAATGTTATAAATAAAATTTATATTGTAAATTTTGCAAAAAAGAAAATCCCATTATTTAAAAAGAGGACTCATCTGTAATAAAAATCTAGATCACCAACTACTCTTGCAATGTTTCCCTGGACAGCGTGATGGGTTCAGGCTTAGCATTATAGCACAGAGTTGAACAAAACTAATGGACATGGAGGGATTCCATCTTGTGCTATAGTCACGTACACATGAATCCAACTCATGATATAGTTAAGGTTTAATGTAGAATCACAAATTCCCAGAACAGTCAGTTACAACAATTTGATGCACTGAATTATCTTGCTCTGTTTACTTCAATTTGATGCCACAGCAATCGGGATAATCCATACTTGTTGCCCATTTTATTGAGTTATCTCTGTTTGATGGACCACAATTGTGATGGACGGACAGTAGAGCCAGATAAGTTAAATATGTTGACTGATAACAAGCATGACTCTCATGTTATTGGTAAGCCTTCTTTCACTTATACTGGTGAACTCTCATCAGCCATAAAACTATATAAGACCATGCACCTTTCATGTTAAAAAAGGGTAAGCTACATTCTGTACAAAACAACTTATTGAACATTGAGAACACTGAAAAAATGTCTTAATGGAAACATTTTTGACTATAATGGGACTGCAAAATTGTGTAGGTCAAAATAGCATTACAATCTTTTGGCAACTGTGACACAAATTGCTTACCACTTTTGTAACTACAAAGAAAAACACCAGCCTTTGAGGATAAATGCAATGATCCGTAGTTTCATTTAAGAAGATCCATAAATAAGTACAAAATGTTTAGGGCAAAGGCAGACACTGTGTGTTTCCCGTCTCCTGACAGTTAATCATAATTGCCTTTTGGAATGCCCTCTATATTAAAATAGTTCCATAAAGAAGCAATCCTCCTACCACTCTCTTGCAGCATTGATTTATTTATTTGGTGTATAATTTACTTAGCCATAAAAACAGGTGTGCCACTGTAACCTGGAAACGCTCCAACTCTGAAGAAATTAGAGATCAATCTATAGCTACACAAGTATCCCCATGGTTTTTTTTATAAACAATGAGCTGGGGATCATGATGTGGCCCTGAAAACCAAAAAAATCTAAAGTAGATTGGGAAGTGCAGGGGGCGCTTGCCAGGAATCCTGACAGCTCTGTAAGACATGGCAGCCTATGAAAGCGGCCCAGTTTATCAGTAGCGGAGACCATGCTGTGCTGCTGAAAAGCCAAGTGACACAGAAGCCTGGGGAAACACACACAACCACATTAACCACCAAGTATCTGTGTATTTACTGTTTTTTGGCAAGAGTGAGATAGGAGAACTCAAAGAAGGGGCAGTCTGTGTGCCAAAAACGTTAACTATACCAATGCACCTTTTTATATTATTAATATGGTATGGGTTTGATAAGTATACTTCATTCGGTTAACCCAAACTTATGTTTTATAGAGTTTATTGTCTTTAGATAAGCATTGCTTTCACTGATTTATTTAAAGTAATATAATAGCTGATATCTGTCCCCTGAATTTAATCTGGTTTTTTTTACATGGAAAATAATGACACTGATTTTACTACATGGCCAGTTCATCGCGTGAGAGGTCATCGCAGAACAAGTCATCACTGGACAGTATTATTAGTATTAGGGATTAGGATTAGGGTTTAGGATTAGTATTATGTTTGAGGATTAGTATTAATGGTTAGTATTAGGGTTTAGGATAAGTATTAAGGGTTAGTATTAGGGTTTAGGATTAGGGGTTAGTAGAAGGGTTTAGGATTAGGGGTTAGTATTAGGGTTTAGGATTAGGGGTTAGTATTAGGGTTTAGGATTAGAGGTCAGTATTAGGGTTTAGGATTAGTATTAGTATTAGGGGTTAGTATTAGGGTTTAGGATTAGTAGTAGTTTTAGGGGTATGTATTAGGGGTTAGTATTGGGGTTTAGGATTAGGGGTTAGTATTAGGGTTTAGGATTAGGGGTTAGTATTAGGGTTTAGGATTAGAGGTCAGTATTAGGGTTTAGGATTAGTATTAGTATTAGGGGTTAGTATTAGGGTTTAGGATTAGTAGTAGTTTTAGGGGTATGTATTAGGGGTTAGTATTGGGGTTTAGGATTAGGGGTTAGTATTAGGGTTTAGGATTAGGGGTTAGTATTAGGGTTTAGGATTAGGGGTCAGTATTAGGGTTTAGGATTAGTATTAGTATTAGGGGTTAGTATTAGGGTTTAGGATTAGTAGTAGTTTTAGGGGTATGTATTAGGGGTTAGTATTGGGGTTTAGGATTAGTATTAGTGTTAGGGGTTAGTATTAGGGTTTAGGATTAGTATTAGGGGTTAGTTTTAGGGTTTAGGATTAGTATTAGGGGTTAGTATTAGGGTTTAGGATTAGTATTAGTGGTTAGTATTATGGTTTAGGATTAGTATTAGTGGTTAGTATTAGGGTTTAGGATTAGTATCAGTGGTTAGTATTAGGGTTTAGGATTAGTATTAGTGGTTAGTATTAGGGTTTAGGATTAGTATCAGTGGTTAGTATTAGGGTTTAGGATTCGTAGTAGTTTTAGGGGTATGTTTTAGGGGTTAGTATTGGGGTTTAGGATTAGTATTAGTGTTAGGGGTTAGTATTAGGGTTTAGGATTAGTATTAGTGGTTAGTATTATGGTTTAGGATTAGTATTAGTGGTTAGTATTAGGGTTTAGGATTAGTATCAGTGGTTAGTATTAGGGTTTAGGATTAGTATTAGTGGTTAGTATTAGGGTTTAGGATTAGTATCAGTGGTTAGTATTAGGGTTTAGGATTCGTAGTAGTTTTAGGGGTATGTTTTAGGGGTTAGTATTGGGGTTTAGGATTAGTATTAGTGTTAGGGGTTAGTATTAGGGTTTAGGATTAGTATTAGGGGTTAGTTTTAGGGTTTAGGATTAGTATCAGTGGTTAGTATTCGGGTTTAGGATTAGTATTAGTGGTTAGTATTAGGGTTTAGGATTAGTATTAGTGGTTAGTATTAGGGTTTAGGATTAGTATTAGTGGTTAGTATTAGGGTTTAGGATTAGTATCAGTGGTTAGTATTCGGGTTTAGGATTAGTATTAGTGGTTAGTATTAGGGTTTAGGATTAGTATTAGTGGTTAGTATTAGGGTTTAGGATTAGTATCAGTGGTTAGTATTAGGGTTTAGGATTAGTAGTAGTTTTAGGGGTATGTTTTAGGGGTTAGTATTGGGGTTTAGGATTAGTATTAGTGTTAGGGGTTAGTATTAGGGTTTAGGATTAGTATTAGGGGTTAGTTTTAGGGTTTAGGATTAGTATCAGTGGTTAGTATTAGGGTTTAGGATTAGTATTAGTGGTTAGAATTAGGGTTTAGGATTAGTATTAGTGGTTAGTATTAGGGTTTAGGATTAGTATCAGTGGTTAGTATTAGGGTTTAGGATTAGTATTAGTGGTTAGTATTAGGGTTTAGGATTAGTATCAGTGGTTAGTATTCGGGTTTAGGATTAGTATTAGTGGTTAGTATTAGGGTTTAGGATTAGTGTTTAGGATTAGTATCAGTGGTTAGTATTCAGGTTTAGGATTAGTATTAGTGGTTAGTATTAGGGTTTAGGATTAGTATTAGTGGTTAGTATTAGGGTTTAGGATTAGTATTAGTGGTTAGAATAAGGGTTTAGGATTAGTATTAGTGGTTAGTATTAGGGTTTAGGATTAGTATCAGTAGTTAGTATTAGGGTTTAGGATTAGTATTAGTGGTTAGTATTAGGGTTTAGGATTAGTATCAGTGGTTAGTATTCAGGTTTAGGATTAGTATTAGTGGTTAGTATTAGGGTTTAGGATTAGTGTTTAGGATTAGTATCAGTGGTTAGTATTCAGGTTTAGGATTAGTATTAGTGGTTAGTATTAGGGTTTAGGATTAGTATTAGTGGTTAGTATTAGGGTTTAGGATTAGTATTAGTGGTTAGTATTAGGGTTTAGGATTAGTATCAGTGGTTAGTATTCGGGTTTAGGATTAGTATCAGTGGTTAGTATTCGGGTTTAGGATTAGTGTTTAGGATTAGTATCAGTGGTTAGTATTCAGGTTTAGGATTAGTATTAGTGGTTAGTATTAGGGTTTAGGATTAGTATCAGTGGTTAGTATTCAGGTTTAGGATTAGTATTAGTGGTTAGTATTAGGGTTTAGGATTAGTGTTTAGGATTAGTATCAGTGGTTAGTATTCAGGTTTAGGATTAGTATCAGTGGTTAGTATTAGGGTTTAGGATTAGTATTAGTGGTTAGTATTAGGGTTTAGGATTAGTATCAGTGGTTAGTATTAGGGTTTAGGATTAGTATTAGTGGTTAGTATTAGGGTTTAGGATTAGTATCAGTGGTTAGTATTAGGGTTTAGGGTTAGTATTAGTGGTTAGTATTAGGGTTTAGGATTAGTATTAGTGGTTAGTATTAGGGTTTAGGATTAGTATCAGTGGTTAGTATTCGGGTTTAGGATTAGTATTAGTGGTTAGTATTAGGGTTTAGGATTAGTATTAGTGGTTAGTATTAGGGTTTAGGATTAGTATTAGTGGTTAGTATTAGGGTTTAGGATTAGTATTAGTGGTTAGTATTAGGGTTTAGGATTAGTGTTATTGTTTAGGTGCTGAACTGACAGAGCTTACACTTCCGCGGTGGAACGGCAGAGTTGCCATTCACGACTGACAGTTCAACACTCAAACTGCCATGCTGAACTGTCAGTGGGGAAATGAACATGATCGACTGTCCTAGACGCCACTAGGGATACATTTAAGTTATATTATTGTAGCCCTTACATTGGTTAGTGTAGGAATAGGGCTCTCTATTTACATATTGTCATAGGCAGCTATAATTATAAGTGTCCACCAGGGCTGGAGCCACCTATGGCCTAGGGTGCATTTTTACAAGGGGCGCCCGCATGCTCCTATCTTTGTGCCATCTTTTGAGGGAGTCAGACTTCAGACATGGGAGGGGGGAGACAGGCCACAGACATGGGAGGGATGGGGAAACAGACCACAGACTCCAGGACAATGCAGAGTGAAGTGAAGGCGTGAAGGATGTGTCAAAAGTTCAGAAGTCTCCCCTGATTGGCTGTGTCCCCTCTTCACACGGAGCTCAGTGTAAGCTGCAGAAGCACCAGGTATGAAAGCCATACTGCATGTTTGTGTCTGACTGTTGACTGTGTATGGGGCAGTATGTTGTGTGACTGTGTATGTGTTTTCTCTTGTGACCCTGGTCTTTTTTTCTACATATGTTGCAACCTTGGTTTATATATTTTATTGTTATGTACTTAATTATTGTATTATGTTTTTTTTACTGATTTTTATTTTATTACATGTCGAGCTATTTCGGGAGGACTTTGGCTATTTCTATACAGTACCAGTCCTATATAGTGATAGCTTGACCAGGGCCATAAATTGCCATCATACAGGGTGCAGGAAGATCGACAATGACAACAAATGCACTACTGCAGGTTGCACAGGCAAATTAAGAACCAAAAATCTTGAGTTTATATGCACAGCACAGGACTTGCTTAAATATATGGATAGCCAAATACAGATATGGTACAGCATAGCTCCCATCAGTATGTAATTAGACAGACAGTGTATGGTTAAGTGCCCTTCAGTATGTAATTAGCCAGATACAGATATGGTATAGTTACAGTCACCCCATTTTTTGTTAAGAGACAGATTTCAGTTGTGAACTGTAGTTCTCAGTATGCTTACTGAGTATTATGGAAAATGTGATCCACAGCAACCCAGACAGAACTGTTAAAATAAATAAAACACCAGTGGCCACTGCTCCCACTTTTGTAAACTCAGGGGTATGTGCTCTTATACCTCATTCGTATCTAAAGCCTCACATCGCACATATTTCAAACCATCCAAGACATCTAGTCTAGCCATATTTAACCCATGGTAGCGATATATCTTTATTTAACCCTCACACCACTACCCCATCTGTATTTAACCCATTTTACATCGTATATCAGAAGAGGGACAAGAAAGCACGTGACCGCACGTTGTCATCCATGCAGCACCCTGAGCTGGAGGAGTTATTTTATTTCAGCGCACGCAGATATCCCTCCTTACAGAGACACAAATTTTCCAAATAGATCCAGCCATCAAATAAATCAGCAGCCAAACCAGCCACAGCTGAGGATGGCCTACCAGGAAATAGCCCAGTTGGTCAGTCCAGCACTTCCAAAGGCCCCTATCTATAAGAACCCAAGGTAAGGGGGATGAGGTCCATCAATGAGTCAGAAAAAAACACTCTTTAAGTACCAGGGGTGTGGGCAGTTTTTGGGTGCTACAGGAGTGGACAATAGAAAATTATGTTCTTTACCTGAATACACACCACGCATCCACAACACTTTCTGTAAAAAGATATTACAAGTGACAAGTAAACTCAGTAAAATCAGCTATTACTAGCTAACTTTACCACATGGTTAAGATTAGGAATTTTTCCGACTCCGTTATTATTGCCTGATTTATGCAGTTCACTTTATTTTTTTTAGTGAGCAGACCCCACAGAGATCCAAAACAGAGTAGATAAATGTCTTTTTACAGAAAATGTGGTAGTTGCACGGATTGACCCAACAGTATAAATGGTAGAATGCAAAAATTCTGTGTTTTTACATAAACTTGATGTAATAATCTGCTTTTATTTTACATGTTACCAGCCTCTCATTCAGAGGGGACATTTAATTCAGGTCTTCATAACTGGCACGGTCCAACATCATGTTCTTTAATTCATGCCATCTGAGTTTAAATATCAACGTGTGCTCTTCAGACATTTGAGGTTTATCACATGACAGTTTCTATATTTTGACTGACTGAGGATTGCATTCACGGTAGAGCCTGCAACGTCAGGCGGAAGTGGATGTGAAGGTGACATCCAGCAAAGTAACGTGTCATGGGCACTTTACGTGGCTCAGTTATCCAATTGGATAAGTGCCATATTTAACTAATAGCGACAAATCTGTACATCGGTCCATTTCTACAGTCTATGGGCTGTTTTTATGACAGTTTTTTTTATCTCCAACCATAGACTATAAGATAAAATCCTTTCTCAGTTAATACGCTAATTGTATTATATTTTTGTTGTGGGTGCAGATCTTGAAAACAAGACCCTATTGTTACATGTTGCAAAAATCTTATAGTTCAGTGACTGGAAATATTGGTACATATTCAAGGACACTAAGTTAATTTATAGTATAATACCCATCCAGAGGGAGGGCTTATACTGCTCTCCATAATAATATGTATATGTCTTAGAAAACATATCACTCTAAACATATACTATAGTTAATGTGACAATATGATGGTGAAACATTTTGGTGCAATAAATTCAGGATTTTTTTTGGACAGGAACTACCAAGCTACTAATCTTATGGGAAATGTACCATTTTCCTCACAACAATATTTTTTTTATATAACCTGCAATGTGTATTTACTTGTGACTAGCTCAAGATGTACATCATCATTATCTCCTGCCTTAACCCAGATATTAAATTGTTTATAACTTTTATTACAGCAGTATTTAATCTGCAGTTTGTGTAGAGTACCTATTCATCCATATACCTATGTGTTCTGTTCTGTTTTAAAGGATACACAATATTTCTTTTACTTAACTATTGTGTTTGGTATTGTGCCAGTTTTCCTTGGTACTCCTGCCTGCATTAGCAGTCCTTGACTTTCTATTAATATGTTGGGCACATGCTGTGACACAGTGTTCTTCGATGTGGACCAGATAACTTTATAATGCCCTTTAAATGTCCCTATCAACGTTAGCCACATGGGGGTCTCCATGAAGCAACATGGCTGCCATGCCCCCAATGCCCTTTGATCAGGGTAATCAAGCCAATCCCAATGTAGCTCCTTGCTCCCCTCCCCGCAGGAGATCCAATGTCTTTATAAAGAGGAGCAGTTATATCCCTTGTCCTATTTTGGCTGGCAGTGCAGACAGGGAGCTGTCTGTTAGTAGGAGCCTGAAAGACCTTTGCAAGAGTTAGGAAGCAGGTGCTTCATCTTATCCACTTCCAAGATGAGTGACCAAGCTATGAGTTTCCTCAAGGACTTTCTGGCTGGTGGCATTGCTGCTGCAATTTCCAAAACGGCTGTGGCACCCATTGAAAGAGTAAAACTGCTACTACAGGTAAGCTATTTCATAACCTAAAGCTGTATACTCAATATACTATCTATAAGGCTTATATATTAAATTTACTTTTGGGACCAACCGGTAAAAGGGCAGCAATTAGAAACCAATGGAATGTATTGCTGAATGGGACTCTTAGAACTTAACCCCACAATTGCTTCCTATACATAAACTGTATTTTCTTAAATATAAAAAATAGTGTGTTATGTTTCCAGTGTTATGCATAAATCAGTAAACCTGATCCAATCTAGCTCCCCATGAGGTGTGTGTTTACATAAGGTGCGTGATTTGGAAAGCAATTAGCAGTTAGTGGCCTATAGCAGGTCCCTGTCTAACTTGTAGCAAATGTACAATGCTTAAATTCAGGAACATTAGACATTAACACTTGATGTCATAACTGCCCTGTTGCTGCCACGGATTGGTACTCCAGCTGACATGTACTAAAGCTTCCACTACTTTCAGTACCTTTTCGGTATATAATTCTCGTCTGACTAAGTATAATAGGAATTGTTATCAACAAGTGCCATAAAATATCATTCACTTCACCAAAGGAGTTAAATATTCAGGCACTTGAGCCAAAATAGGCAGGGACAGTAATCTGAGTGCCTGTACGCAGGGAGGATCCTTTATCAAGCAGCTTTGAGTGACTAAATATGGAAGGCATCTTCTGCTCACACATGGGCAGGATCTGGATGGCTTTCCATTTACTGTTTTTAGAACAGAGGCATCACAAGGCCTGAGTGGAATGACCAAGTGAATGCTACTGACAGGGCCTTAGTAACCTAGAGTAACACTAACAGCAAAGTACAATAAAAAAAACCGTCAAAGAACAACTCTCTATCGATCTGTATTCTGCAATAATAACACATAACATTGTGTTTAAGATTAAATGAATAGTGATGCTTCAGTTTAAAGTCAGTTTACATAAAACATCATATTTAGATATGACATAACAAAAGGCAAAACTTTTGGCTGTATCTACCTTTATTGTTTCAGGATGTCACAGCTCCTGTGTATTTTGTGTCAATGTAATTACCTGGTGGTGTGTTATTTTATATACAAGCTATTTATATTAAAGGGACTGTATCACCTAAACATAGCTTAAAGTGAATGCCTAAATTTGGATAAAAATGTGTCTGTGGAGTCTCCAATTTATAGTATCACCTGTAGCTTAATATGCAAATTACACATTTCCAATAGAAAATAAGTTTATTTACATATCGAGACACAGGTGATGTCGTGAACACAAGAGACAACAGACACCTTTAAAACACATTTTTCTCCTAATTTAGGTATTTGCTTGCAATTTTTAAAATCATTTTCAGTTATTTTTTTATCTACATTCACAGTCAAACTATGTTTAGGTGATACAGTCCCTTTAAGTCAATGCCACATGTCTCCATTGCTTAAATATTAATGGTCATGTGACCCAAATGACATAACCAAACTGAATCTTTCACATAATGGGTGATATTTGGAGGGATGGGTGTCAGGTCTTGATTATATTGTTGCTAATATTAAATACCAGTATATATAGGAATTTATAAGCATACCATTCCCTATAAAGCAGGAAATTAAACATGGAAATTAAAATTAAGTGTGCTATGACAGTTTTCCCAATTTTCTGTTTATTCATTGAACCACCATCACTTTGGTTTGTGTAATTCAAATTGAGGTACAGGCTTCAATTAATGGGTTACAGAACTTTTCAAGCATGATAAAGGTGACATTTTAAGCACAAGTTTGCCATTTTGGGGGGTCTTAAATAATTACCTTAAAGCTTTATAGTGCTCCTCCTCTGTACAGACAGGTCTACTCACTGGCACAAACCACACACCTGCCTTCACCACTCCTATCACATGTTCAGACCTCTTTCCCTCCAGTTTCATGGCTTTAAGTAACTAATATCTTCACATATTTGTACTGACCCCTAGTGGTTGATACTGTGAATACAGTCTTTAAGAGAATTAATCATCATTTATATTATGTCAAATTCCAAAGATAATACTAATTCGTGTATTTGGGGGGCAAATAGTACCTAGCTGTGTAATTTAATTAATGTATTTATGGAGTGTAGCTTGATGAATTTCCCTCTTATAATCAATAAAACTCGTAGGTTTCTATATTGATTTTTATGTATGTTGAAGTGATATCACTGATTAGTCAAATAATTTAACAAATACATATTTCTCCTTGCTTTTCTTTTTATGTTATGCAAATGACAAAACATGCTTATAGTGTATATAAACAAAGCCCATTATAGTAACAATACAACTGGAAAAGCATCGTCTAAGACAGACATCAAGAAGTTTAACGTTCACATAGTGATATTCATCATTAAGTGATTATAATATTTTTCCGTCTATAAGACGCCCCCATGTATAATATGCCCTCTACTTTTTTGAAACTAACATAAAAAAATCTATTTAAAAAAATATATTTTTATTAAGTTATTCATGGATAAGTATATATGTCAAAACATTTTCTTTTTACATTGGAATAACTGATTTCAAACGTTTTGCAAAAAGGGGGGAGGAACTGAGAATGTGGGGAGAAGATTGTGAGGTATATAGTGGGTTATGACAGCAATTTAACGGCAATTCAGCATTTCGGCAGGAATTTGGTTAAAGGTACTCTCTTAAACGGTTACTTACATGTATAATTCGACCCCGAATATTTGCTCTAAATTTTTTAGAAAAAAAGGTTGTCTTATACATGGAAATATAATACATATTTTCATTGTGTCATTACATGAAATCTCCATTTACAATTTTCCCTTACAAGCTCAGAATTCAAATCAACATTGTCTTTGCATTTCATAGAGTCTGAGACAGACCCTGGGAATGAGTTGCATTGCTAGTGGAATTCATCTACAACACCAACCTGGGTCAATTAGGTCACTATTAATTTACTGATTTACTGCTCTCCCCCCCCCCCCCAAACTGTGTATTACACGTATAGAACTAGGCATTATGTCTCAGTCTCTCATTAATGCCGAAGAAATGGAAATTATGCAGATTATTCAGTGAAATCCCATCCTTAATATGTTACAAGTCACAATCAAGTTGCACTGTTCCACTGTCATAATCTGTAAAATATTGGATTTAGACGTTAATATACTTGTCATTAATGCTTTAATATGTTGCCTGCAGTTAAGTATCTGAATTAACCACTTTACTATGTTTACTTAATAGGTCCAGCATGTCAGCAAGCAGATAGCCGTTGATGCGCAATACAAGGGAATCATGGATTGCATAGCCCGAATTCCCAAGGAACAGGGCTTCATTTCCTTCTGGAGGGGCAACCTTGCCAATGTCATACGTTACTTCCCAACTCAGGCTCTCAACTTTGCCTTCAAGGACAAGTACAAGCAGATCTTTCTTGGGGGAGTAGACAGGCACACCCAGTTTTGGAGGTTTTTCCTTGGAAACCTGGCATCTGGTGGAGCTGCTGGTGCCACATCCCTTTGTTTTGTGTACCCCCTGGATTTTGCTAGAACCCGTCTGGCAGCTGACGTGGGTAAAGGCGCAGCTCAAAGAGAGTTTTCTGGCCTTGGAAATTGTTTAACCAAGATCTATAAGTCAGATGGCGCTAAAGGTCTATATCAGGGTTTCAACGTGTCAGTCCAGGGTATCATCATCTATAGAGCAGCCTACTTTGGTGTCTATGATACTGCTAAAGGTAAGCATCGCCGTAATGGAAGGCTGTAATCGTATGACAAAGTATGATTGACACAATAGTGACTATTCAGCTAACTGATTAAATGTTCAAATAATTAGATGTTGACAGAATGGACATCAGACAGTTGGAATATATATATATATATTTGCATTATCAGGGTATAGTATTAGTTATGTAACATTGTTTGTTACTCCTCAGTTTTAAAACTAGTACACCAAGTTTACTAAAACAAAAGGACAGCTTATTTTATTCATCATGCATATATTAATGACATGTAAAAAGTATGGAATAAGAAGAAGAAAAAAAAAACCAAATGAAATAAATAAAGGGAAATAAAATAACAGAAAAACACAGATGCTGTATAAAATACAAGTATCTAATATATGGTCTCAGTAAATATAGTCATAAGTGTTTAATTTGCATTTAAATATATATAGACTCAGGCATTACAATATATAGTAAAATCCACAACCCTTAATTAGCAGACCTGGACTAGCAAAGTTTTTCGCATATGTTGGTTTGTTAGTTAATAACATAGCGATTTCATATTTGGTGTAGTACACATGTCAACAAGTACTAGAATTGAAGGAATATAATTATCCTGACATGTGATGTTAACTTTTGAAAAGTATTGTAATCTTACTGAAAGGTGCAGGGAGAGAATCATGGGAAACGCTATACTTTGACTTAATTGTAAAAAGATGATTCCATCTGCCTCTAAATATACATGGAGTATTACAACATTTAACCTTTTAGGTCAAGCACGGACAAGAATAAAATAATATTTTATAGAACACATAATTAATAACATTAAAGCAGCGCATCCTTTAAAACAAGTACACTGGATTATTAATATATGAAATATAACACCGTATGCTCTTCATATGATATGAGATAATGTCAGTAATGTGTTATTCTAACTGTTGCTAGTTAAGAATGAAGGGACTTGTAGCTTTGCTGCAAAAAGACTTGTAATCTTGTTACAGCTCACCACCTCTTGTTCTGTCCCATTATAACATGTGTTTTCCATCACCCGTAGGTATGCTTCCAGATCCAAAGAATGTGCACATTTTTGTGAGCTGGATGATTGCTCAGAGTGTAACTGCTGTAGCCGGTCTTGTCTCCTATCCATTTGATACTGTAAGGCGTCGTATGATGATGCAGTCTGGCAGAAAAGGAGGTATGTTAACAAACATTGTTGTGAGCATACAGTGCCCCTTACAGTTAATTAATTAAAGGGAGACTCCCACCAAAAAATGAAAAGGGTTTATTTTGCATTGTTGATTTAAGGTATGTTTTTTGTTTTTGTTATGAGTTTATTTTATGAAATATTGTACTAAACAAGTGTGACTGGGTGCCACCCCCCAGTGACTTTCCAGCATCTCAATTTGGGGCTGGGGACACAGAAAGCAGTCTATAAGTCAGAATTCTGATCATAGACTTTTATTGAATGGGAGGGTAATGTAACTATTGCATCACAAGGGGCAGAGTTGTGATCCTGTTTGATCAGGTCAATTTCCTCTCTTTGTGTTGGAAGGTAAAAAAAAGATTTGTACACAACCAAGTAGTCCTGCCCACTAGTGATACACAGAAGCCAGTATGAGAGCAGAGGTGTATCTTATGACATCATCATGCAGGCTTTGGCCACAGTTGTAAAGCGAGACTTGCAGGGAGATTTTGGAGAATGTTGCATCATGGGTAAAATTCTCAAAATGAATGCTGGAGATAAACACAGGGCTGTGCCACCTGTGCGAGCGCAACACCCCAGGGGGCACCACAAAAAAGAAGAAGTTTGAAGGTTAAGGCACTGGATGGGGCGATCAAAAGATCCCCCCTCATCAGCCCTCTGCTCGGCAGCACTACTGCATCCTTGGAGGGGGCGGAGTTCACCGGCTGAGAGGTGAAGCTCCGCCCCCACCCTGAGTAGCAGAGTGGCGTCTGCTTCACGGGGAGCCACAGGCAGCATGAGTAGGTGATGCTCACGCTCCTCGTGCTTAGTGATGATGCAGGGTATCAGTGGGGGAGAGAGAACAGAGGAAGGGAGGGAAGAGAGAACAGAGGAAGGGGGAAGAGAGAGAACAGAGGAAGGGGGAGAGAGAGAACAGAGGAAGGGGGAGAGGGAGAACAGAGTAAGTGGGGAGAGAGAACAGAGGAAGGGGGAAAGAGAGAAGAGAACAGGAGGAAGGAGAGAAGAGAACAGGAGGAAGGAGAGAAGAGAACAGGAGGGAGGAGAGAAGAGAAGAGAGGAGGGGGAAAGAAGAGAACAGATATGGGGGAGAGAGAGAACAGAAGTGGGAGAGAGAGAGAACAGATATGGAGAGACAGAGAACAGATATGGGGAGATAAAGAACAGATATGGATAGGAGGGGGAGAGAGAACAGATATGGGGGAGAGAGAACAGATATGAGAGAGAGAGAGAGAGAGAGAGATGGGGAGGTAGAGAACATATATGGGGAGGAGGGGGAGAGAGAGAACAGATATGGGGAGGAGGGGGAGAGAGAGAACAGATATGGGGAGGAGGGGGAGAGAGAGAGAACAGATATGGGGGAGGAGGGGGAGAGAGAACAGATATGGGGGAGAAGGGGGAGAGAGAACAGATATGGGGAAGAGGGGGAGAAAGAACAGATATGGGGAGGAGGGGAAGAGAGATAACAGATATGGGGAGAAGGGGGGAGAGAGTGAACAGATATGGGGAGGAGGGGGAGAGAGGGAACAGATATGGGGGAGAAGGGGGAGAGAGGGAACAGATATGGGGGAGTAGGGGGAGAGAGAGAACAGATATGGGGAAGTTGGAGAGAGACAGACCTACCTGGCAAGGAAGAAGAAAGGGACAAACATGGGAAGGGAGAGACACATACATGGAGGGAGAGGAAAGAAAAAGGGATGAGGGGAGGCCCTCCCAGGATGCCGGAACACTTAAGGCCGGCCCTGAGTATAAGGAGATAAAATATACAGCTGACAGGCCTTTTTGAATGTCTCAAAAGCACCCGATATCGGTTTTTGGCACTGATCATAGATCATATATATAAATAGATAAGGGAGAAATGTGGCTATTATGAAAATGTGAGGGTTATATTTATTCAAGAACTGTCATTGTCCTAGCTTTCACTAGACTGTGATCATTGGATAGTGTAAATATCATTTGTTTCTTCCTTAAAGAGATTGTTTCACCTACACATTATTATTACAGTGAATGTAGAGAATAAAAAAAGAACAGATATGGGGAGAAGGGGGGAGAGAGTGAACAGATATGGGGAGGAGGGGGAGAGAGGGAACAGATATGGGGGAGAAGGGGGAGAGAGGGAACAGATATGGGGGAGTAGGGGGAGAGAGAGAACAGATATGGGGAAGTTGGAGAGAGACAGACATACCTGGCAAGGAAGAAGAAAGGGACAAACATGGGAAGGGAGAGACACATACATGGAGGGAGAGGAAAGAAAAAGGGATGAGGGGAGGCCCTCCCAGGATGCCGGAACACTTAAGGCCGGCCCTGAGTATAAGGAGATAAAATATACAGCTGACAGGCCTTTTTGAATGTGTCTCAAAAGCACCCGATATCGGTTTTTGGCACTGATCATAGATCATATATATAAATAGATAAGGGAGAAATGTGGCTATTATGAAAATGTGAGGGTTATATTTATTCAAGAACTGTCATTGTCATAGCTTTCACTAGACTGTGATCATTGGATAGTGTAAATATCATTTGTTTCTTCCTTAAAGAGATTGTTTCACCTACACATTATTATTACAGTGAATGTAGAGAATAAAAAATGATTAAAAATTATCTGTACGTTGCGTTAACAAAAGTGCGAGCACATACCTAAATTAGGAGAATAATGAGTCCGTGGTGTCTCCTATTTATGACATCACCTGTGGCCTGATACGCATATGAACTCCTTTTCAATGGGAAATTTGTAATTTGTATATCAAGCCACAGGTGATGTCATAAACCGGAGATTCCACAGACACCTAACTTAGCCATTTCCTTGCAATGTTGCTAACACAATGGATCATTTTCAGTCACTGTGTAGATTCATTAACAAACATGACTTGACAGCTGCAATATGCATGGAACATAATGTCACACAACTGACCACTTCTCTGTCTTCACATTCCAACAGCTGATATAATGTACACGGGAACAATTGACTGCTGGAAGAAGATTGTCAAAGATGAGGGACCTAAAGCCTTCTTCAAGGGTGCTTGGTCCAACGTTTTGAGAGGCATGGGTGGTGCATTTGTACTTGTCTTGTATGATGAAATCAAGAAATATGCATAAATGTATTGATTTCTTAACCTTAACCCTTTCAGTACACTTAACCTGTGGAGCACCTGGTTTCAGAGGTAGAGATATTTCCTAGGGAAATTAACAAGGCATTAAGGGTACACATGCAGCAGAAGTAGTATTGTAATATGAACAGACATGGTTGTATTTTGTATACAGATAACTGAATCCAGGTGTAACCTAGGCACCACCAATACAAATATTCATGTACTTTAATAATGAGCAACGTATGTAGCTCTTATATCCTAATACAAGCATAGCCCTTTCCTATTAATTGAGGATTTCCAAATAAACCTACAATATGATTTTCTTGATAGCAATTATTTTCATTTGAGATCTGTGTTTTTCACATATATGTGTATGGGGAAAATAAACTCAATTAAAAATAATTCATGACTAAATATGAGCAAAAGATGTTTTTTCTTCTTTTCACTAAGTACATTTGTAACTGCAGGTTACAGTTTTAGACATTTTACACACTATCTAATCCTTTTAACCATTTCTATTAACAGCCACAAAACCCAAATTGTTCTGTTGATTGCTCTACTTTTAGCTGTTTGCCCTAGCATTGGCATTCTTGGGAATTATTGGGGTTAATGGGCAGATTACCAGGGTTTCACAGCCTCGAGCGGGCTGCTTCAGTCTACGGGCACTTAAAGGACAACTGTTGGCAAAAAATTACGTTGTATTTAATTAAAATTTAGCATCAAGTGAAGGGATTTCGAATATAAATGCACGCGAACGAAAAGGCATGGGGACACACTATGCGCACAACAAACTTATTGCCCTTAAATGTGTAGAGGTATTAAATGACTTTGGTATTTAATGATAATTAAAGTGTGAAAAGAAAAAAAGAAGCGACAAACCAGTAGGACCTAAAGTGAAGGGGATGAACAGCGACATCTATGGAAATAGAGGACTCCCCGAATCCTCCAAAAGTTGCAGAAAACAAAATGATAAGGTGCTGTATTCTCACTTCAAATATATACCTCGTGAAATCAAGTGGAAAAGATAAAATACCTATATGATCCTTCATTATAGATGTCTCCTAATTGGCTCATAGAAGAGAAAACAAAAATAAATAATGCCATATAGTGTAGTAATTACAATAAAATAAAATATACAGTGAGATAAGAGAGAATGTTACACTCACTTGTTCCAGAGCATAAATCCAGTTCTGGTGTAGGTGACAATACTCTTTTAATTTATTCTGCTCTTCCTTGAAGGAAGCAAGTCCCTGACGTTTAAGTAAACCCGACGTGTATCTTAATAGATACACGCGGGATTACTATCTGCTGTGTCTCACATGCGAGACACAGCACTTCCTGGTTATCGTTGTCAGTGGGGGCTCGTCCCGCTCTGACTGCTGAATGCGATGCCTCTGGTTTTTGCATGGGATCACCAGGAGGGACCAGGTTAAGGCCCCCCTGCCGATCCCATGCAAAAACGAGGGTCTTTCTCTGCGCTAGTCTCTGCTGTCGGTCAGAGGATAAACTGGCATGTAGTATCAAAAATCCACGCCAGTTTATCCAGACAATAGGAACAACTAACATTTCACTTGTGCTTCTAGTGAAATATAAAGTTTAGTGATCCTTTAAGGAGTGAAAGGGCACCCTTAGCTGTTAATGTGAAGACACAAAAACAGCAGAAGAGACACTTCTCAAGTAGCAATGTATATAAGATTTATAAAAAAAAAACAAGTAGTATTTTACAATGATATATATATATATATAAGTCACTCCTGATGCAGACAACAGGCGTGTATTGCGCTGACCCACAGGAGATTCTCGAGCAGTAAATAAGTCCAAATCTGGATAGCAACAGATAAAATAAAATTCAATTCAACAAAGGTCCTCAGAACAAAGACGCAACATGTTTTGGCAAAAAAAGAGCACATGGTTTCATAATATGTCCATGAAATGTAGTCCTCTAGCTGTGTCAATATTAAGCATAATGGTGCTGTTTATAGTTTCACGTTGCTTCAACGTCCAGTTTGGAGACCGAATGTTTAGTGAAACTGTTTTCTACATTCCTCATATGATCGTCCAACTGTTTCTTAAGGGTTCTAATAGTTCTCCCTATGAACTGATGTCCACACGGGCACTCCAGTAATATATAACACTGGTGGAGGCACATGTGAGGAATTGTTTAATTGGATAATGTGAATTTGTGACATGACAATTAAAAATCCATTCACCAGTCTTCTGGACAATTTATTGCGCTGAAATCTCATAGTGTAAAAAAAGAGTACGTCTTGGATCCTTCCTTATGAATGCACCACACGTATAGGCCAAGTGATAACTAAGCATCCAACCCCATCCCACAACTGGAGACGTTCATGTCTTCCCAACACTGGACTGATTTTCCATCTGCTTAATTGTATACAAAGGATATTAGTGTCCTTCCATCCACTATTACATGACTAAGTAAAAAACACTTGTATGGCAATAAATTCCTACTTTGTTGGTACACTTTCCAGGTGCTTTGAACAAGTGGTAAGTGCACATGGTAAGATATGTCCAACTATAACTGGATTAATTCTAGGCCCCAGAAAACTAATCCTGCATGGAGCCCCCTGCACTTGGTTATTATTCCCAATTCAGGGCTCTGGGCAAGTTCCCCAATTTGTCTACATTGTGGGACAGTACTACATAAGCGTGACTATAACACATAATCCACACAAGGGGGATAAGGGTTACTAATCACAAATGAATGTGACAACTGTACAATGAGTAGAGCCTCTGTCTAATGACTGTGACCGATTTTATTTAAATTGTTTGGTAATTTAAATTAGATTTGTTCATTACATTTTGGAGAACAAAGGATCCACTGGAACCATGCATTAACTACAGCTGCAGTCATTGTTTAATGTAACAGAGCAGGAACCAACCATTCCAGCATGGCAATCCTACACAGCTATGGCTGTTTATTAACGTATTGTTTGTTTTATCTGCAAACCCTCCGAAAGATTACAAAAGAACATTTAGAGAAAGAAGCCTAGGGTTAGTAAAAGCCTAACTAGATTTAGTAATTTTCATCTACCTAGAGTTTAGTTTCATAAGAAATGTTTGTTATGGAACATTAACAAGTACAAAGAACTACAAGAGGAATAGAAGAAATAAAGGAATTCAGCTATGTAAAAGGGTCAATCCAAACTCTGGAAAATGGTTCCTAGGGGGTCAAGTTTATTAATATGCACACACATTGATGTCACTATAGGGTCCTTTTATGCCCATCTCAAGTGGTGAGATGGTTTAATCGTCCAACATACTGACTGTAGAACCAGTTCAGTGTTGTAGGTTTGACTTATGGTGTGGCTGGATCATCCCTTCTCCATTCTGAGGTAGATAAAATGAGTATCCATAACCCTTTCATGCTTGTAGGATGTTCCTTGCCATCCTAATTTACAGTGCCCAAAAGCATTTCAACTGGCAGGATCCCCTCTGTCAGATGAGGCCACTGTGACTTGTTTCAGTCTGACATTGTGAATGTCAAAATTGAGCTCCGGCTACATTTTAGCCAAACTCCCAGGTTCAGGCACACCTCCTCGATGTCACATGTGACGTTGCAATGTCTTGCCCTATTTTAGCAGGGACTCCCAGAAGTCCCTGACCAGAAGAAAAAAAGCACATGTTTGGCGCTTTGGTCTTTAGGAAAAAATGACAATGATGTACTTGAAAACAAGCGAATATCTCAATGTATTTCCTCCCTTGTTAAATAATTTGCCATTAAGAGCAAATTAGAGATATTTAGCAGGAGATTCTTTATGAGAAAATCCTCTATGCCCCACATTTAAAGTAAACTAATTGCTAATGTTATCTTTGTTTACTTTGAAGACCTGATGTTGGCAAAACATTGTACTTATGTAGCCTTTGTTAAATACAGAGCCTGCTGATGCTAAATAATCCATGCTTGCTTAGTCTTTAAAAGTGGCGCTAAACGTTTTTTCCTCTAATTTTGCTTCTTTAACAGGAGCAAAAGTTTAAAAAAAAAAAACAGTGTCACTTCTATGTAAACCCTGCATATGGTTTTACAGATACACATCGTGTTTACGCTGAGCTCCAGTTATTATGGCTACTGACGATCAGCCATCCAAATGGTTATCTGACGTCACCTCTTTCAGTATCTGAGGAGTCAACTGTTTACATATAACCAATAAAAGGGACTACACAAGTACCAGGTGAGAGTTGAAAATGGGTTCAGCCTTGTGCTTCACAGATCTGGGAGGCCGGGGGGCGGTTGTTGACCTTTAACACAAAATATCATTGGTCCCTATAGCACTAAAAGCATACTTATTTTCCTACCAATTATCATACAATTATCTCGGGTGTTATATGGAGCATGGAAGTAACAGGCTCTGGAGTGAGATCATCACCTTTTTCAAGAAAACAGTTTTAAAGAAAATATTCTCCAGAACTAACATAACCCCTTTGTGACGCTAGGACGTTCTATGCCGTCCCAATTTCAGTGTATAGAACGTCCTGCATTTAACAGCTCAGCCCTGCGATGAGCTGTGCTCAGCTCAACCACTTTGAGTGCCCTCAGTCTGACAGGGAAAATGTAGCCTACATTTTACTTAATCGCGCTGTGCCTGAACTTCCGGTACGTGACGTCTGGAGGTATCGCGATAGTTTGGCAGGGACCCACAGCGTCTATTAAGACCCTGATAGGGTCTCTGCCATAATGTTCCTGGCTAACGATCACTTTGTTCCAACTTAAGTGGCAAACGGACCTAAAGGAAATTCATGGTGATGTGACTACCCTGAAAAGACTAGTCAATGACCTGGAATACTCAGCTGACACTGCCCTTCAGCAGCATAAAACCATCACTGATTGCACTGCAAATTTGATTCAGCAGATGGAAATCCTGCAAAAACAGGTGGCTATACTGGACGCGAAAACCAGGAACACAAATGTACGAATCAGGGGAATAGCTGAGGCGGTAGGGCCCGCCGCCCTCCAACCCTATTTACCCAAACTACTAAATCACCTGATGCCAACCACTGACATTGGAGACAACCTGCTGGCAGACGTTTATTGTGTCCATAGAGCTCAAAGAGCCCCTCAATATGCCCCACGAAACGTGGTAATCAAACTCCACTCTTTGTCAAATAAACTGTCTGGCACTCCTGTCATGCAGTCGTAACCAACCTCAGATCTCTATGGACTGCGACAAGTTGAAGATTTTTGATGACTTGCCACCTCACGTGCTGACTTGGAGAAGGTCTATGGCACCATTAACAGTACACCTCCGTGAACGGAATATTAAATATAGATCGGGGTTACCCCATTCTATTACAGTCACACATGACAACAAATCCCTTGCTATTGAGGACCCAGCAGCATTCCCTGCTGCAGGACCCGAATATACCTCCGATAACTCCTATCACTACAGTGGTTCAGAATTGGAGCAGCTTCCAGTAGATAAGCAGTGACCAGGGACTCCTGAAATGTCTGTTTTAACTGGAACCCTACTTCCATGCCTGTTCAGTTTTTATTGTGAGAAGTCACAGGCTAAGAGGCTTTTTCACAGTTGTTTTCTTAATATCCCCCTTGATTATCTGATCCCACCTCCACAAAGACATGTCGGCATCATTATTCTGTTGCGAATCACATTCATGGACTGACAGTTTCTAAACAAGTGTACTCGTTAACCGTTTCTAGTCCCTGGTTATTGTATATATTTCTCCTGTTTTTATTGCTCACATGTTTCCCCCGGTCTCTTGATGCCACATTTGCTTATGTGAGACCTCTTCTTGCTTAACCGTATGACCTGTACCATTTCTTACCCCCCCCCCAAAGGGGAAGTTAGTGCCCCCACACTGGAGTAGCATGATACTTGGCCACTTTTTTAGAGCAATATCTCTTGGGATTCCCTTTCTCCACCTCTTTTCATATCTCTTCGCTCTTTAACCCTTCTTCGTTTGATTCCTTTTACTAAACTTATTTATTTTTTCTCCTCCCTCCTTATTATGCTGGGAAATGTCTTATTCTCACATGTTACAAAAGGCACAGGTTTTCAGAGCCAGCAGTGATCTTTTTATTGGACTAATATTCCCCCCTCCTCTATTACCTTATTTTCTCATCTTTCTGCTCTTTTCTGTCTTGTCTTCCACTGTTTCTTTATACTCCTTTTCCTCATTATGCGTTTCTCCTCTGTAAGCTGTATCTTTCAATGGCAGTTAATGTTTTGTTAGGCCAGTTGATGGCACTGTTGTAATACGAATTGTTGCATTCGTGTAACCTGAAGCTTTTTAACTGTCTCTTTCAAAGTTAATTAATTTATCTGACATTTTATCTACAACTTTTATGTTCTGTGTACTTTGTTGATATTGACTGTTTAATTTTTTTTATTTTTTTTTTAAATCCCTTTGTTTTGCCCTCATTGAAATCATAGCTCTTCCAATCTCAGGGGATGACCTGTTTTGTTCATTTCTGTTAATGACCTACCATCCTACCATTGGATGCACAGAACTGCAACAATTTAGTGAGTGTAAAATTACCACAGTAATATAATTTTGGTTTTCTAACAAGTATCATGAGACCAGAATTGTAATATCTTTAAAACTTGTGTATTGCTTGCATCCATATCTATGCAACACTTTCAAATAATATTTATCATTACATTACATAACCGAATGTGACTTAGTAGTACCAATCGTATGAGAGATGCAGGGGAAATTCTCACCTCTTACAAATTGCTGCCATAAAGAAATACATGGGCATTGGAGAAAGGTCAATCTTTCTTTTATTGAGATTTTATCATAACATGAACTCAACCATAGCTGCATTACATTAACTCTTTTAACAACTTGCGCTCTTTAAAACTCAAAGCAATAGCCTGATCACAACCTTAAACATAGCTGTTGCACCCCCCTTTTTTAATGGGTGGTTGACCCATACTTTACACCAGTGCCAGTCCCCCACAGAAACCCAAAGCATCCTCCATCAAGGCATGGAAGCCCATTTTAAAAATGTTGCACCCATTTTCAGAAAGATGCACCCAGAGTGGGGTGGAGTCTGCGCCAGAGAGGGGTGGAGAGAAAAAGAGTGGGTAAAAGTTAAGAGCGGGATACAGAGCTGCTCTGAAGTTCAATGAGGCAATAAAAAAATGGTCTGTATTATATTGATTTACAAAATGACTTGAAATTACTAAAAGCTGAGGGACATTAGGGTTGGTGGGCAATATTTGGTCACATTTGGGTCATCACATCCAAGCTGCTCGAGCGTTACTTGATTTAATAGGCCTCTGTAATGTGGCACTGGAACCAGTCCTTTCACTTCTTGCGTTTGACATCCTTGAAAACGCACCTTGTAAAGAAGAGACATATATAATTAATTCTCCCTGATGAAAATTCAACCTCTACGTGATTTATATAAATCCACACATGTTAATAAACCATATCACAATACTGGTTATGTGTCAGAGCCTGCTGATCGCTATTCCCCAGTATCTTCCAGGGGATCTATCAAACTACTGCCAATTGCATTGCATTTAACACTGGTGTGGTTCAGCCACCATATTGGCAGATTACACAACCATGCTAGGAGATGAAAGAAACATTCAAGTAAATATATATTTTCATTCACTTTAAAGTTTAGGACATATTTTCCTTTACCATTAAGAGCACTACAAGAACATTAGGCCACGATTTGAAGGTGAAAGAATCAAGGACATTTGTTGATAGTTTTACTTTATTTTCTGATCACTAAAAGTTTTCTTTAATATTTATATGGGGTGAAAAATAGTAACTCTCCCACAGAAATAAATGCAATCTTTTGGTGACACCAGTACATGTAAAAACAAACACACTATAAGAATAATAAAATTAGATTTAAGAAAATGGTTTGATACGGCTCACAGAGGACGTCCCAGGCCTGGGAGATGTTGCTGTTGAGCTTGGCACTGGTAATCCATTAGCTGCTCAGATCGGGTTATGCCAACCTGTCGGTTTAACAGATTCCAATCTTTTCAGCAAAGCCTGGAATTACAATATCAGCATGAGTGAATAGATACAAACACAATGAAACATGCAGAGCAATGGGAAAGTCAAATTCCATACATGGGGGATATTCACCAAAAATGCACTACTAAAATCAGCCATTAATAGTAGACTTGATAAAAATTCTCTAACATGTCCATCTTTCTAACTCAGCTATAAAGATCTGATTTTTGCAGTTCACTTGTTAGTTTTATTAAATAGCCCCTATTCAGTTTAGTCCACCTTAGGCATTGAGAAACATTAACAAAGATCCATGATTCTCTCATTACATCGCTTGGGTAGTAGCCCGATTTGAGAAAAATAAAAATAACATAAAAACGAATTTACCTAAAGAGTGTCCAGGGGCAAACCTGGTGAGTTTGCTTAACGATGGAAAGACACCAGGTTTGGCCCTGCACAAGGTACATCTCACCTCAACTCACCTTTTAGTGATTAGCCCTCTTGAGGTTTCCTTTATAGAGCTACCAATCACCAAATGACCATGCCGGATGAGATGTCTTGCCTCAATACAGACTATATAATCCTAATCAAGATGTCACAAAGCAGAGTTTCAGATTACTCATCCTCTTCTTGTATTACAGGGTTTAGGAAGCATTTCCTAAATACAATAGGTCAGCTAGTACATGAATTGTGAAACACTTAATTTACCTGCAGGAAGCTGTGGTGTCAAATGTTCTCCTGTAGCTTAATGAGCTCATTACTCTGGATACATTAATCCTTAACCTTTCCAGAACATCCTTCTCTGCACCACAAGAGAGAGGGAAATATAGTGCGTCACTGTGACTATGTCTCTCACATAAATGTCAACAGACTCTGTAAAGTGTCCAAATCCCTCTGTGGGTTTTGTCTCCAGTATCCAAGCATCTTCTTCAAGTGGAAGAAGTTCTTCAATGTAACACACAGTCAGTGTGGTATTTACCTCAAGGCATCCTAGGCAAATTTCTAGGGGCGGCAGCACTGACCAGCAGTAAAAATAACACGTTTTTTTGTTAGGGGTGATGACAGGTCAAGTGACCAGGTGCTCTGACGTCAGACACGCCTGGGTCACATGACCTATCTACACTCATCGCGGGGAGCTGAACAGGCAGCATGGTAGGAAACCATGCTGCCTTCCACTAGCCACCAGGGATCATGGTAAGTCCTGGGATGAGGGGGCATGTAATGGGGGGTAATAGAGGCATATAATGGGGGTGATGGGGCATGTATTGGGGTGATGAAGGCATGTAATGGGGGTGATGGAGGCATGTAAGCGTGTAATTGGGGTGATGGAGGCGTGTAATGGGGGTGATGTGGGTTATGGGGCATGTCATGCGTGTGCAGCGTGGGTAGGGGGGTACCCGAATCTTGTCTGCCTAGGGCAGCATAAAACCAAGATACACCACTGCACACAGTTCAGCAAATACAGCCTCCATAAAACATAACTTGGCTTGCTGAATGGTGCGTTATACTGAAGTACTGTGGCTGCAATACACTAAGGAAATATAGTTATTATTGTTATATATCAGACTGAATTTTTTTTGGCCATGTGGTGATGACACTTTCTGATTGAAACCTTATAACCTCTGCAATAGATATCTGCTCTTCAAGCGCCACATCATCTGTGTAATGCCAGTTTATTTATAAGGCAGTTACAAGAGCACCATTCACAGAAAGTTCTTATGAAGAACGTAATGTCACAACATTCATTTGAATATAAGCATAACCAAATAATGTGGGAAATTCAGTGGAAAGAATAAAAAGTTGATTGATAATTTATTATTACAAGGAGTTCCCAAGTAGGTTTTGGCTAGGGGATCAAAGTTAAAACTTTGACAAATATGTGTAGGCTTTAGGCAAAGCCGGCCATAGGTAACCAAGAGAAGGAGACGGGGGTATACCTAAAATTTTTGAAAACCAGGATGGATCCTATTCTTGAAACCACACTCAACTCCCCAACTTACTTTATACAACCAAAAACCCTTCATTTTTTCTATCCCGCTGAGGAGGACCTACTGTGCCCATTTAAAGAAAATAAATCCAACCACTTACGTTAAAGACTGGATTAGAAAGTCTCCATGGAGGTCTGTTCTGCAAAATTCAGATGTTTGTTGTGAACTACTGTTCTCATGATGCTGTCTGAGCATCATGGGAAGTGTAGTCCACAAACAGGATTTTCATATTAAAAATAATTTGAGCACCCCTATCTAGTCCCTACCTTTTTTGAAGCTCAGCATGTTCATGGGGGATTCTTCTCCCGGGTAGTCAGTGGTGGTGGAAGCTACTGGTCCTACCTTTCCCTGGCACATATATGACTGTGCACAAGGCTAGTGTGGGGTGTGTATGGGCGCACACAGGATGATGGACAGCACTACCTGCTGTTCCGGAAAGAGAGGGTGAAGCAATGGAGTTTGTGAGTCCCTCTTATATTGAGGTAAACGTTCTATGTTCTGATGCTGGTCATCTAAATATTTTTTTTTTAATTCCCTGTATTACCGATGTCACCCCCTGGGGCATGTCCCCAGATCTCCCAAGGTAAGTCACTGCCTGGTGTCTGCTGGTTGCACAGGTCACACAACCCAAAGGCTTGCCAGATACACCAATGCAGGAGCCAGGGAACAGATACTCCAACAGTGTTCAATGGAAAATAATCAGAAATGTTAAATTCTGGGATTTGTAAAGCCTCAAGGCTTTACAAAGTAGATTTTTACATACATGTACACTGGGGAGGATTTCTAACGGAGGTGCACAACTGTCTAAAAAAAAAAGTGTGTGGTGGGGCCATTCCATCACTTTTTGGCCTGAAAATTCGGCACAGTTTTAGGTGCACTTCTGCGCAAAGAGACAGAGCAAAATGGAGGAAGGGAAGCAACATTGCTTTTAGTGAATGTAAAGCATGCTATGAAGCAGACAATATGATGCAGGGTGAGAAAGGCTATAAATGGAGGACATGGTGTAAGTAAGAATTTCATATATCATCATATTAAAGTCTACATCTAAAAAAAATATTCTGCATTGAAAGTGTTTATTATTCCACACAATGAAATTCAAAATTGGGGAAATATTGTTTAGCATCATTTGAAAATACTGTTCGAGTCTAAACATATTTTTGGTTTTCATTGGTCTTCTCAGCGTGAAAAAAATTTATGTTTTTTTCCTGGTATGAATGGAACTAGAGTTATATGTCGGAGACATTTATTGTATATTTTGGTACATCTCCTCATGCCACCTCTTGGCTCAAGATTGTGACATAATGAGATCATCCTGAAGCCCTATTACTGATACATTTAGGATCATTGTCACCCGAGATCACTTTGTACAATAATCTCTTTCCACTCAGCACCACAGAACATAGTACTTTCCAAGTTGCTTAAACATGCAGTTGGCTGAACACGCAGCTGTTATGGTCAAGCACACATTTGATTTACTGCCCAAGCCAAATCAAACAGGTGAAACCTCCTGCTTCAGTTTTGGAGGCTTTCTAAAAGCAGCTTTTGACAATGGTTCAACACGCATTGGGGCTGTGCAAAAATGAAAAGTTACACACTTGAAGCTCACTAGCTGGATGGTCAAAAAGTTTCATCTATAATACCAGACAAAACATAAATGACACACTGTGCAGTCACAGACAGAAGACTGGACATTCACAGATGACAAATGTAACATGAGCTTGGATTAGTGCCAGGCGATATACACAGTCAAATGGAAAGACTTGGCTAAGCAGAAAACGTCTAAGGAAGAAGGAAAGCTAGAAATAGCCCATGTTTAAATTCCAGAGCATACGCTTCATGTCTAACTTGTCATCCAGACCTTTCTAAACATGCTTCTAAGTTTAATGCTAAATTGGTAACTATAGTGCAGCATAAAACAGTGTATGGCTTTAGGACTATAAACCTGGGACATGTTAGATTTTGGACATTAACCTGTGTCCTCTCATGTTCCTCAGACGTCAAGGATCTAGGCTCATTTTTCTGGAGGCTAATCACGTCATGGAACATTTGTAACAAGAGAACAGATTTACAGAGTAGAAATAAAATGTAATTATTGCATATAAAAGAGGACATCTAAAAGAAATAAATGCTGTAAACATTTTTTTTTTAATATTTGACATAATTACTATTTAAAGAGATCCTGTCAGGATGATGCCAATGCACACGGGCAGGAAGTCAGCATTAGGTGCATGCAGAGTTTGTGTTTATCAGTGATTCCTCCATTATTTCCAGTTGCGGAATTGCTGGGCAAGCACAGGTCTGAGCCTATATCTATATGTCCAGAATGGGAAGAAGGGTCCAGCGGGTAGAGCATGGCCTTTTTGAATGCATGCTCAGTTATGTAAAACCTGGTTATAATGCAAAAAAATATCATGCTTAAAAGGGACTAGTGCACATAATGCATCTTCCAAATATTAATGCATATTAAGGTGCTTTCAAAGTAATTTAAAATGCATGTCTTTGCATTGCTTAAAATATAAAATACTTACAGCTAGAAGAAATTGTGAAATTACAGCAGTTTGCAAGAAACAAGGACTGCCCACACTAGATGAGTAAAAATAATTTCCTTTTTTTTTTTGCTGCAGTATCCAATGAGAATAATGCCATTCAAATGAATTAAATATCCTGTCTCTCTAGTGATATAATCAGACAATGTGTTGCACTGTTAAGAGATCCTACTGTGTACAAGAGCAAGGCTTCTCATAGGCCACTCAATACTCAATTTGAGGAGGACAGGAAGTGGTTAAATGGAACAAAACTTTATATCCTCAGTGTCTATACAATCAGTGCTGCCGCACCTGCAGTAAATATGCAGTAATTACTGGGGAGAGCTTGAGTGAAATATTAAAAATGTGATTTATACAGAATGCCTGCATCAAATCACACGGGGATAAAAGCCTGTGCACTATACAAGCAGTAATCTTCATCTTGCACCAAAGTGAGTTTGGGGACTAGACTGCCCCTTTAATACAGCATGTTCCTCCAAACCAAGCAAAACTTTTTGGGGGGAGTGGACCTTTAATCTACAACCCCAAATCCTCCTTTCCAACACCAACACCAAATAATGTGCCTGCCGACACCAAAACAAAACGAGGGTCATAAAATAGACAAAAAATGATTGTAGTTCTTGGAGCGCTAAACTACAGCAGTGCGTAGCTACCAAAGTGCAGGAAATAACGCTGGACGTGTACCATACTTAGTGGGCTTAATTATTAGCAGGGTCAAATAATGACTAACCATGCCTAGTGCAAAACACATCCTTGGTCTCTCAGCACCGTTGTAATTTATCGGTCTAAGGATGACAATAAACTTACATCTATTTTATGGACTTTGATCCTGATTTGGTTCTGGTATCGACTGGTGCATTTATTGGTCAAGAGACATAACGTATATC
Organism: Pelodytes ibericus; assembly: GCA_036172795.1. Taxonomy (NCBI): domain Eukaryota; kingdom Metazoa; phylum Chordata; class Amphibia; order Anura; family Pelodytidae; genus Pelodytes; species Pelodytes ibericus. Next base: position 110,855,340 of record CM069863.1, on the reverse strand, counting down.
CTAATAATTAATTTAGGTTCATAACTTGACTAATAGAGTCCCATCTCAAAACAGTGTTATCTCCTTAATTGTATAACAAATACAAAGAAGGATCCTGTCTATACACATATTAAGTGGAAATTGAAACTCTTCTATGATGAGTGCAAATGTCCTGTTAATGAACATTAGATAGATTATAATCCCTTCCTATGATTAATGAACTGCAGTTAGATACAACAAGACCTGTACTGAGTACATTGTATAATGATGGGGAACATGGCTATTTTAGTGAAAAGAGATTTCATCCAGTATGCTCCATCAAATGCACAAAAAAACATAAAACAAATTCTACTGGAATGTTTTGTTTAATATTGTAAAGTGTAACCGAGGCCCACCCCTGTATGCTGCTGCTGCTCCGTGTATATATTTTAAAAAGGTATAATTTCCTTTTCCCCCATTATGCTTTGTAATAGTTCACAATATTAACATCAAGTAACTTTTCTACAACATACTGATCTATGGACAGTGCACATGTTTATTAGCTTTCCTTAGAACTGTTCAGACAGCTGACTGTCCCACCGTAACACCTGTTTACTTTTATTTATACGACTCTGTACCTTCTTTAATGTCACTTTCACAGAACCGTGCGGACTTAAGGCACATTTGCTTCACTGCTTAGCAAAGAGCAACCTTGTCCTCAGTCCAAGGCTTCCTTCCCAAAAATACATCAGCAACATCATTTAAATCAAACTTTTTTTTTTCTCCTGTGATGCAGTCACCACAATGGGCAATATTGGAGGCTAGGAGAACATCTCCCCCTAATTTGTCAGTGGTGTAAAATTCAGGCCCCCCCCGCCCCCCACGTTGCATACCTACGACATGCCCCATCGCCCATGTTGCACACCCATGACATGTCCCATCACCCCATTACATGCCCCATCACCCACATTGCACACACACTAAATGCCCCATCACCCTCATTCCACCATCACCCTCATTACATACTCCAACCACATCCATTACATGCCCCCATCACCCTGATTAATTGGAAGGAGTTAAAGCTTGCTGAACAGTGGGGGAGGGAGCGTAAATGTTTGATGCACCAGAAGTTTAACACCTTCTGGCAAAGTGCCGCCTTAGGCGAGTGCCTTGTTTGCCTTGTGGAAGATACACTACAGAGAGTACTGGAATCTTTATTCCCCTAAATAAATCACTGGCATAGACTATACTTTTAGTTAGAATTTGTTTTATGGGTCTATTGTTTTAAGTGGTGAAACCTCATGTCCATTTCATTCATGTGGTTTGATGAGCAGGTATTTGTGTTTTTAATTGTTCTGATATTGTCTGTGTATAATAAAACGACATTACAGATTTGAGAAACATGTAAAAATAAACAAACAATCTCGAATACGTTTAGTATGGACTAGAGTTAGGTCACATAACAATGCTACATTACTACCATCTACTGGTAATACTCAATATAACATCCAGATTATCCAAATGTATTTCAAATACAGAATGTCCTATTACCATCTTTAACTTTATCAGCCTTAAAAAAAACGTTTTTATTTTTTATTTAGACATATTCAACTGTGCTCAGGTTTATAGTTGGTCTAAAGATTGTAAGATAGTAGAATCAAAGCACTCAAACCATTCTCTAGCAATAGATATGAGAATGTGTGTTTAGTGAATGAGTGTTTAGTGTCATGTACTCACTGTAGCTACCTGTACTACTAGCAGTGTGCAACATTCTGGCACCTTACACATAAAGTACAATCATTGAGGCTGTACTAATACTTCTGGGTTGGAGTGAAGTTGGAGGTTGTTAAAGGATGCCTTTCACTACACAGAGACAGAGTCTCCATTCATTTTATGAATGGAGACTCTGTCTCTGTGTAGTGAAAGCCAATAGTACTATTACATGTAATCCATAAGCCGAAAGTCTATAAACCGAACGTTCGGTTTATAGACTTTCGGCTTATGGAATACATATAATCCTATTGCTATTCTATAAACCGAACGTTCGGTTTATAGAATAGCAATAGGATTACATGTATTCCATAAGCCGAAAGTCTATAAACCGAACGTTCGGTTTATAGACTTTCAGCTTATGGATTACATGTAATACTATGGGCTTTCTATAAACCGAACTAGAGTTCCCATTCATAAAAATGTATGAATGGGGACTCTGTTTCGGTTTATAGAAAGCTAAGAAGTTGAACGAATGAACGAATGGTTTAATATAAACGAAAATCATTTGTCCATTCGTGCTATAGTATTGGCATTACTATAAACCGAAATAGAGTCGGTTTATAGAATGCCAATAGACTTACATGCATTCCATAAACCGAAAGTCGTTCATTATGTCGGTTTATGGAATGTAGTGTACTATGCTATTGTATTCTATAAACCGACTCTATTAACTATTATTAATAGTACTACGAATGGACGAATGAACGAATGATTTTCGTTTATTAACCATTCGTTCATTCGGCTTTCGTTAGCTTAGCATTTTCGTTATTCGTTTTTCAAACGAATGAACGAAAATGCTATTTTCGGACGAAAATGCATTCGTCCGAAAACGAATGCACATGTCTAGAGCAAACAAACACAGCAAAACAGAGGTGGGGAACTAAAATTCAGCTAGCGATGGGCTTCTCAATAGGATTTAATAATAATAGACATATAACATAAAATACATTCACAGGGCCTTGCAACTAAAACACATGCACCACAAATACATCAATGCACTGTTACCTTTCAAAAGGTTGTTTAAGTCCATTGCGTCTAGTAAAAACTTAGAGTTAGACTTCTGGTCCAATTCAGGATCTGATACAAGACGAGAGTGGAGATTGGTGAAATGTCAGTAATAAATTGATTACCTGATTTGGTGCATTTCAGTCAGTCTAGCATTTTGAGTTGATTTCTCCTGCAATGTGCCTTTTGTGGGAACATGAATGCTAGGACAGTCAAAAAGGAAATCTGAATACAAACAACTTTTATTACAATTAATGTAATATATAAAAAGACAAGCTTTCGAGAGTTTTCCCCTCTTCGTCAGGTCTGAAGCGATACTAATCAATCTGATAGAGTTTGACAGTTAAAATAACTGATTTTTTTTCAAACGGAGAATAAAGAACAGGGCAGAGCATACAAATACACAGGTGCACACATTCACATAGACACAAATCAATCAAATAGAGGTGAAGCGCAAGCACTGAAAAAGAACTATACAAGACACCAAGATGTGTGTCAATACAAAGCCTTGGTAGTGTGTAAGAAAACCAGAGTCTACATTGGGCCCTTAACTTCTGGTGTTGAAATGTGTTATCATTTTCATCTCAAATGTCTTTCATTCATCAGCGTCTTTAAAATTCCATTTAATAACTTTAATCCTGAGGTTTTGGATGAAGTGATCCGTCTGGGTGAAGTGATGACCAACAGGGGTACAATATTCATTCTCCTTGTGGTTCTTGATTGAGTGTCTGTGTAGGTTCATTCTGAGATGTAACTTAAGGCCAGTTTCTCCAATGTAGCAACTTTTGTGCAGATGTGCACGAATATGATCCCATAATGTTATATGTTTTGTTATTGTGTCTGGCTGTGTTATTGCCACATATATGTTGACACAGTTTGCAGTGATTTGTTGCATCGTACAGTGCCATTCTGTGTGAGCTCCTGTTTTGTGGTCATTTTGCTGCGGACCAATCTCTGTCTCTGCTTAGGTGGTTGTTTGTACGCTAGTATGAGGGGCTCAGGAAATATTTCTTTGAGTGTGGGGTCATCTGAAATTAACAGTTGTAGCTCTTTAATCATTTTAAACACTCCTTCTAGGATTGGGTTGTATGTAACTACCAGAGGGTAGTTTTGTTATCCTTTTCTTTGCATCGTAGGAGCCTTTCCTGTAGTGTTTTAGGGCAGATTACATTTTTTGACATATTGTCCTTTCCTTATAGCCCTTTCGTCTAAATGACTCTGACAGTGTACTCAGGTGTCGATCTCTGTCTTATGTCAGAGCAAATGTGGTGAAATCTGATGTCCTGGCTGTAGATGATACCTTGTTTGGTATGATTGGGATGGAAGCTGGAATTGTGATTTTTTTTCTGTTGTGGTAATATGGGATGCCATTATACTAGGAATACTCTCTATATATATTATATAGGGATACTCTCAGGCAAAAAATTTCGATATAGCTATCCAATTTGAAGTTACGTCCTGCTGTCGGTGTAAAATCTTTGTTATTTTTTTCTCCCGTTATTATCCTGGTTGAGAGTAGTGGGGGATTTTTGTCATAGAAGAATTCCTTAAGCCTCATTCTTTTGAAAAATTCTTCCAAGTCTGAATACAACTGGATGTGATCCAGTTTTGTGCTTGGACAGAATGTTAGTCCCTTGGATCAGACTACTTTCTCAGGTACTGCCAGGTGATAATTGGAGAGGTTAACAGTCTCAGTATTGTCCATGTAGTGTTAGCATGGTAGTTAGCAGGCTCAGTTTGGTTTGGATTATTGGTAGTTCTGGTGTAAGTTAGTTGGTATTCAATGGTGCAATCAAACGGGGCAGTACCTGAGTGTCGATGTGGAGGCATTAGGCAGCACTGAAATTTGTCTTCTGGGGCACCCACGATCGCTCCACGGAGTGGTTCGCAGGCGTCATATTGGAATGAAATCAGCGCAGCTGCTCTGGTACACGATCAACATAGGGTTAATATATGTGTGTACTGGCTGTGAGATTTGGTTGCTGGACCAGCTGCGCTTCATTATATTCATTATACCTGTTTTGCCTCTGTGTTTTTATGCTGCAATCACAATGTTTTTAATCATTTTATATGCACTATATTTTGGTATTTTTGACTACATTGTATTCACATATATTTGCATCACTTTTGTATTTGCATTTGTATTTTTATGTTTGCAAGTTTTATACACCTGTATGATTCACATATGGGCTGTCCTTGTGGACTCCGCCCCTTGAACTCGTTAGTCACTTTACCCAATTACTACATATTGATGATTTTTCACACATCTCACCAGACTTGAAAAAAGCTCAGTGCTGGGCTGAAACGTTGTTATTTTTTGGTGGATTAAACTCCCTTAAACGGTGTGCTGAGTCTCCTATCTTTTCTTTTTGCTTTATGGGCGTGAATGACGCTCCCTCGTGGCACCCGATACTTGTAAGTGTGCAGACCCATTCATACTTTTCACGATTCTTTCATACTATCACGTTATTAAATCACTTTTTTCACCGTTGCCGTCAGAGTGCCAGCTTGCTTTCGTTCTTTCTTTATATTATTGGGCAAATTGGCTGGGGCATATTAAATGGCAAAATAGTACTGGCATATAATTGGGCAAATTGGCTGTGGCATATTAAATGGCAAAATAATACTAGCATATTATTAAGCAAATTGTCTGGCTTATTAACGGCAAAATAATACTGGCATTTTATTAGGCAAATTGGTTGTGCCATATTTATGGGCAAACACTGGCATATTATTGGGAAAACTGGTTTATTTTAATTGGCAAAGTGATGCTGTGGCATGGCCTGTGGGGCAAAATAACATGTACTATGAGGAAAGTAACACTGGCTAGTTCTGTGGGGCAAAGTGACACTGTGGCATGCCAAATCATGTAGGTGCAATATGAGTGCAAGCCAAGTGCTGTGGGTGCAATATAGGTTCATGGCAAGTTCTGTGGGTACTGTATGGTGCTGTGTTAAGTCCTTTAGGTGCAATGTGGGTGCAGAGGAAGGGAATAAAAACAAGGAATGCAATTGTTCAATAACTTTTTTTATTACATATGAAAATAGTTGAATATAATATTAAAAAAATCAAATAAGTATAAATGCAACTAGTTATAGAGAGAGATAGAGAGACAATTGTCACCTCGTGGGGCTCCTGTGTATCATATAATTAATGGTGGTCCCATGTGTGGCATATTTATTGGGCCCTATGTGTGGCATAATTAAGGCTCTCTTTTGTGTGGCATAATTATGGGGCGCTTGTGTGTGGCATAATTAAGGGGCACCTGTGTGTGTGGCATAATTAATTGGGCTCCAAGGTGAGGCATAAATGATGGGGCTCTTGTGTGTGTCATAGTTATGGGGCTCCTGTGTGTGGCATAGTTAATGGGCTCCTGTGTGTGACATAATTTGTGGGGCTCCTGTATGTGCCATATTTAATGGGCCATCTGACTGGCATTACTAAGGAATCTGTTTGGCATGGTATTGGAAGAAATCCAGGGGGGTGACCCCATGAGTTACCGCACCGGGTGACACCAACCCTAGTGACGCCTTTGAGTACATACATTGTGAAATACTTAATTTCCCTGCAGGAAGCTGTGGTGTCAAATGTTCTCATGCAGCTTAACGAGCTCATTATTCTCGATACATTAATCCTTTACCTTTCCAGAGCATCCTCCTCTGCACCACAAGAGAGAGAGAAAAATAATTTATTACATTATCAACTTTGTAGAAAATAGGTGAATAATTAAATGAATGAATCCCATTTGAACCACATACATGCATTTTTTTAAAAACCTTTTGCACAATTTGTAGTTTAGTAGGTTACAGTCAATCGGAGGTATAATCTCAAAACTTTGAATTATTAATTTAGTTTCAAGACATCACACAAATGAATCTGCAAGGGTTGTGCGCACTTACCATATTGTCCCTTTTAATGCGTTGCTGCTCCTTCTGCCTGTTCAGTGCAGTATGATAGTCAGGTAGGAATGACACTTGGTACCTTAGGTGTAGGGCTCTGGGTACAGGGTTTCGGCGCTTGTCTTAACAGTTCATGCAGCAATCTCTGGTTTTCCCGGTCAATACGCCTCAGTAGACTTTCTGATTTTTATAGTTAGAGGGTCCAAAGTCAGTACAAAAATTAGGGGGGATAAAGGACATCCCTGACAGGTTCCATTGGTTATCTGAAATGGGTCTGATAGAAATCCCATATTCAGCACTTTTGCCGATGGGGCAGAATATAAGGCCCTTATAACCTGTATAAAGGGGCTGGGGAGACCAAACATGTCAAGGACTTTGTACATAAATTGCCAGTGGAGTCTGTCACAAGCTTTTTCTGCGTTTAGGGAGAGTAATATAGATCGTTGCTTAGTGCTTTTTAGTATATGGGTCAAGTTAATAAATTTCCTTGTACTGTCTGACGTCTCTCTTCCAGAAACAAATCCCACCTAGTCACCCCCTAAACGCATTGGTAATACAACTTTTAGTCTGGCGGCCAGCAGCTTAGCGTATCGTTTAGTAAAGAGATAAGTCTAAAAATGTTTGCACATTTGGGGTTTCCCTCGGTTTTGGAAGCGTGAACATGAGTCTCCAGCAGTTCTTTTGGGATGCTGCCTGTGTTTTTGATGTTATTGAACACCCTTGCCAAAATTGGAGTTAGTATATGGGTATAAATTCTGTAATAGTGATTTGTAAAGCCATCTTGGATCAGGGGCGGACTGACCATAAGGGCACTCGGGCAGTGCCCAAGGGCCCGGGCCAGGGCTGACAAAGGTGCATATCTAATGGGGTCGCAGTGACAACCAGGCCCGGAGTTGCAGAGGGCCCGAAATGTCCTTGGTATGTAATGTGGGCGATGAGGTATTCACTGGGTGTGCAATGTGGGTGACAGGGCATGTCCTGTCATTCAAATAAAAAGGGTAAATAAATAGAATAATTTATTGGGGGGGTTACACATGGGCAGCACTTGAGCAGGGCTTCTATATATGTAGGGCGGGCAAAAGCAGGCCCCATGACCCTCTATTGCCTGGGGGACCTATGAGTTGTCAGTCCACCCCTGCCTTGGATGGCTTCAAAGATTTAATGGCCCGTAATACTTCCATTTCAGTAAATGGTGCTGTTAAATTCTCAACTTGTTGGTCACTTAAACGCATGGTTTACAGTTTCTTAAAAGGAATGTATGCCTGTAGCAGTCAGTTGTCTTGTAAGAGCGTCATCTTTCAGATTATATAATTTGCCATAGAAAGTTGCTAATTCATTAGTAATATCTGCGGGATAACACAGTTTAGTGCCCCTTTTCGAATATTTTTGTGTGGGATTCCATACTTTTTCATTTATTGGCTCGATTCTGCCTGCTTTGTTGCCGTCCATATAGAATTTCTTGCCTATATTGTGACGCATTTTGTAAGTGAAAATTGTTGAGATCAGTTTTAGTATTCGTTATAACTTTTTTGTTTTTGGGAAAATGTGGTTGGTTAACTGTGATTCTGTGTGCCGCCTGACCCATTTAACTTTCACACGTTGCTGAATGAATAAACCTTGCACAACTGCTTCATGATCTAGCCATAAGGTGGTGTCTCTGCAGTCCTCATTGTCATTGAGTGTGAAACAGTGGTAAATCTGCTGTTCTAGATGCGTTTTAAAACCTGGGTTTTTAAGTACTGCGTCATTCAGGCGCCAAGCCCCTCTACCTCTATTCGGGTAGTCCTTGGAGAAACTCGTGATTAGTGGGGCGTGGTCTGACCATGTAATCATACCAATATCTGATTGAAGTGTGCTTTGTAGGCCTATGGTACTCGTTAGTACATAGTCACTATGTGAAAAAGTTTTATGTACTGGGGAGTAATACGTATAGTCCCTTTTGTTTATGTTAAGACATCTCTGTACATCAAATAGTGAGTTGTGGGCTAGGACTTCCTGAAGATGTCTGTTTTGCTGTATTGATAATTTGGAGGGGTAAGAGTTGACCTGGAGTCAAAAGTGTGTAGTCATGCGTACAGTTTAGATCCCCTGCTACTATAGGTAATCCTACTCCTACATATTTTGGACTCTGAGAAGGCTTTTCCTCAAAAATGGTATCTGATGTTGGTTAAGGCTGTAGATATTTACTAGTGTCAACGTGCAGTTGTTCAAAGTGCAGACCAGTATTAACAAACGCCCTGAGGGATCCACATGTTTTTTCTGCAACTGAAAAAAAAAGTCTTTGTTTATTAGGATGGACACTCCACATTGTTTGTTGTCAGTCATGGCATGGCAGGCCATAGGGTAATCTTTTGAATATATAAGCGGAGCCTTTGACAGTTTAAAATGAGTTTCATGGAATAACAGTACGTGAGCCTGAATCTTTTTTGGCTTCTTCCATGGCTAATTTACACGTGTGTGGGGAGTTAAGGCCCTTTGTGTTTAGGCTAAGTAATCTAAAGTTGTTAGTAATGGGTTCATGAGGTATGTGGGGTTTGATAGTACAGTGGAATACGGTCTAAAAACAGAGTCGTCATAAATGGCTATATTTTGTAGCGATGCCGGGGCGGGCCATGGGGGGTGGGAAACAATGAAGGTTGGAGACGGTGTCCAAACAGTGGCAACCTCTCCCAAACACCAAAAATAACTATATACACAATCACAAGTTATTAGAAAAGATTGCATAAAGAGCATCATCATTTCAATCATCACAACAGTATCTGCCTTCCAATACATAAATCCTGTGTGGGCCCTGGTGGACCCTTTAATTAGATGTGTCCAGAGACACGTCCGACCTGTAGAGTGAATGTCTAAGGGGGGTGAATGGTTTGAACACTTGGTGAATGTTTGTAGGCTCAAAGTTACTTGATCTCTCCATCTCTGCTAGTTTAGTAAGCTGAGAGGGAAGATCCGCAAAGAGGGGCTGAGTAAATTATCTCCAGCCCCAAGAAAATTTCCCAAGGTTAACCGTTTTCTATGCCTCCTCCCCATAACACCTATGTGGCTTCGGGGTCTATAGAAAGCACTCCGTAAAAGTGTATTTCCAACATTACTGTGGGTACTGTTTCAGGGGCGTCACTAGGGTTGGTGTCACCCAGTGCGGAAACTCATGGTGTCACCCCCCTGGATTTCCTCCAATACAATGCCAAACAGATTCCTTAGTAATGCCAGTTAGATGGCCTATTAACTATGCCACACACAGGAGCCCCACTATTTATGCCTCACCTCTGCCCAATTAATTATGCCACACACACAGGTGCCCAATAATTATGCCACACAAATGAGTCCCCATAATTATGCCACTCACACACAGGTGCCCCATAATTATGCCACACAAAAGAGTCCCTTAATTATGCCACACATGGGACCGCCATTAATTATACAACTCGCAGGAGCCCCAAGAGATGACAATTGTACAAATCTAAAACAATACATATATATACACATACAGACATCTCTCTCTCTCTCTCTCTCTCTAACAGCCAATTTGCCCAATTATATGCCAGTATCAATTTGTCATTAATAAGCCACAGCCAATTTTCCCATTAATATGCCAGTATTATTGTGCCAGATGCCAATCCTATTGTGCCATTAAGATGCCAGTATTATTGTGCCATTCATATGCCAGTAATATTGTGCGATTCAGTTACCAGTAATATTGTGCCAGTCAGATACCAGGAATTTTGTGCCAGTCAGAGCCCAGGAATATTGTGCCAGTCAGATACCAGTAACATTGTGCCAGTCAGATACCAGTAACATTGTGCCAGTCAGAGCCCAGGAATATTGTGCCATTCAGAGCCCAGGAATATTGTGCCAGTCAGATACCAGTAATATTGTGCCATGCAGAGCCCAGTAATATTGTGCCAGTCAGATACCAGGAATATTGTGCCATTCAGATACCTGTAATATTGTGCCTGTCAGAGCCCAGTAATATTGTGCCAGTCAGATACCAGGAATAGTGCCAGTCAGATACCAGGAATAGTGCCAGTCAGATACCAGGAATAGTGCCAGTCAGATACCAGGAATAGTGCCAGTCAGAGCCCAGGAATATTGTGCCAGTCAGATACCAGGAATTTTGTGCCAGTCAGAGCCCAGGAATATTGTGCCAGTCAGATACCAGTAACATTGTGCCAGTCAGATACCAGTAACATTGTGCCAGTCAGAGCCCAGGAATATTGTGTCATTCAGAGCCCAGGAATATTGTGCCAGTCAGATACCAGTAATATTGTGCCATGCAGAGCCCAGTAATATTGTGCCAGTCAGATACCAGGAATATTGTGCCATTCAGATACCTGTAATATTGTGCCTGTCAGAGCCCAGTAATATTGTGCCAGTCAGATACCAGGAATAGTGCCAGTCAGATACCAGGAATAGTGCCAGTCAGATACCAGGAATAGTGCCAGTCAGATACCAGGAATAGTGCCAGTCAGATACCAGGAATAGTGCCAGTCAGAGCCCAGGAATATTGTGCCAGTCAGATACCAGGAATATTGTGCCATGCAGAGCCCATTTTTAATGTGCCAGTCAGAGCCCAGGAATATTGTGCCAGTCAGATAACAGGAATAATATGCCATTCAGAGCCCAGGAATATTGTGCCAGTCAGATACCAGGAATATTGTGCCAGTCAGATACCAGAAAAGGTGCGCACAGTAATCCCCACCAAAACAAATAGCAATAAGGAATGCTAATATTTGCCTGAAGTGATGATCACTCTTGCATGAGAAAGAACACAAAGCATAGCGTAGTACAATTTTAACTTTCAGGGGAAAGTGGTAAACATTAGCTGTTGCACTCACAAAGCTTTCATAAAAAATAGAGCACATCAACTGCAGGCTAGGTTCATCAGCTGTAGGCACTCTTTTACTCTTCCTCAAATAATTTTAAATAATATTGTGCCAGTCAGAGACCAGTAATATTGTGCCAGTCAGAGCCCAGTAATATTGTGCCATTACCCTGCTCGTTATTTCTCCCCCCCTTCCCCATCACTTACCTCCTGCTCCGTGTCCCCCGCCGGACGTCTTCGTGTAGTGTTCTCTCCTGCACGGAGTAGGGAAACACAGTAACCGGATGTGACGTAACGTCACGTCCGGTTGCGGTGATTTTTTTTTCTGGCGGCCGAATCCAGCGGATGCGGCTGCCAGGAAAAAAAAAAAAGTTAGGCAGTGCGGTACAGGTTGCTGCCAAAAAGGAATTAAGACACAGGCATTGGAGAAAGGCCAATCTTTCTTTTATTTAGATTTTATCATAACATGAACTCAACCATAACTTCATTAAATTAACTCTTTGATAACAACTTGCATTTTTTAAAACTCAAAGCAATAGCCTTATCACAACCTTAAATCTAGCTGTTGCACCCCCCTTTTTTTAATGGGTGGCTGACCCATACCTTACACCAGTGCCAGCCCCCCACAGAAACCCAAAGCTTCCTCCATCAAGCCATGCAAGCCCATATTAAAAATGTCGCACCCAATTTCAGAAAGATGCACCCCGTCTTTACAGAATAATCCATCGCAGTTACCGTCCAATGTAAACCCATCCATCACAATCATGATTTAACTTCCTCCACACCCTCTGCATCCAAAGCCACAAAAGGTACAGCACCATCGCAAAGCAGGCAACAACTGCAGTTGGGAACATGTTTCTAACTAACAAGAACTCATTCTTCATTTGTTAAAACAGATATACAGATTTCACATTTCCAGTGTCATTCTCCCCAAAGTGTAAAATTATTGTATCAGGTAACAGAAAAACAAAACCCCAATACCCAAAAACCTGTGCAACTTCCCCGCATTTCATCCCCCTAACCACGTACCAATACACCTTACCCTTCCTCCCATCAAGAGCCAAATTAGACTCATAAACCCTTTCTGCTACTTCTTCATACCCAGATCAGGGAGTGTCCTACAATCCAAATAATCTTCGGCTTTAAACCTGAGGAAGAGTAGAATTGGATGAATCAACCTTTCTCTAAGCAATCTGAATTCCCTATTACTTATGTCTATGGTGAGACCCAAAACATTGTTGGATTGTTTTCTCATTAGCCAGAGTTACTGCCAACAGGGCTGCCAACTCATGGAACTTACCAAATAATATTTGGCCATCTTGCAAAACTTCCTTCCCATTGAAAATAAAGTTGTCTAATATACCACTGATTCCACCAGTGCTTTATTTCGCAGCAACCACTATATAAAAGTCAAGAATGTCTGAAAATAATAGCGCGATATGGAGCCCGACGTCTCATGTGAAAGTGGTGGACTCTGCCTTCTCCCTAAATCACTCCATTATTTCCACCATAATAGGCAGCTTTACATGAAGAGCACTCTAATCCTTATTCAGGAAATTAGTGATGATGACTGAGAATAGATACATCAGTCAGCCATAACATTATGACCACCTACGCAATACTGTTTAGCTCCAAAACAGCCCTGAGGCATGGACTCCACTAGACCTCTGAAAGTGTGCTGTGGTATCTGGCAACAAAATGTTAGTAGCAGATTCTTTAAGTCTGAATGCATAACTGTTAATGAAGTGTCCGTTCTGATATGTAGTTATTTGTTTAGTCTGGTGTGGTTCTTTAAAGGAACAGTGCCACCTACAGTGAATGAGGGAGGTGGGGGAAATTAAGTGAATTAAAGTTAAATGAGGGGACAAGGAGCATTTTGAGTGAGGGACAGTGTAACGGGTGGTGAAAGGAGTGCAGAATATAGTTATTGGGAAGGGGGATAAAAAAATAGCCCCACACCAAGCGATTATTACCGCTCCTATTGACGAAAGTTAGTACTACAACCAAAGACATCCTGCCAGTTCTATTGGGACTCCTCATCAGTACCGGTACCATTATATCATACCTTTTCTGGGTACTCATACCAACACTACATTCCTGAGGACCTGCAGCAATTTGGTCCTACCGGGTATACAGTGTATTTTAAGAGTGTTACTCCTGCAACTGGGCTCCAATGCCAAAAGCCAGCCCAGACAACACTTTCTAAAAGTGCAGCATAAAAAGTGCAGTAGAAGTCATACCGGTCTTCTGTACTCTCTCTCTCAGATGTTATTTCAATGTAAAACTACAGGAAGTGTATAATTTGTTTAAAGGTAAACAAAATAAGTGTATTACAAATATGTACAACATACAGTATGAAATTCCCATATTAATTCCCTGCAATACCCTTTGAGTAGACCTTCATGTGTTTTTGTTAGTTAATCAATACTCATTTTATCTGTATGTGCCCCGTCCTACAGAAACAAGTACATATATATATATATATATATGTTTTTAAACTGGCGTAACATTTTGCACGGTTATATTATCTCACACAGATATATATCTATAGCTACATATTTACACAGAAAATAAAGTAATTGAAGAAACAAAGCAAACCCATTATGAATTACTTTATTAGGGCAAGAGAACATGTAAAACAGAAAAATACTGATGCAGGGAACACGACAAGACCATCATTACGGTTTCTTTTTCTTTTTATATGAGTGATAAAGCGCAGGTCTCAATTCAAAAAAATTGTTGTTGAAGTGTTCTGAATTTTGTGCAAAACCTCCTTAATCCATTTAATCAAATGTATTTGTAAAGCCAGTGACTGTAATTTATAGCCAAATCAACTACTTGGTTGAATTAAAAGGCTGCCAGGGTGGATCCAAATTGCTTGTGCGACATACGTGAAAATGCAGATTTAACGACCAAAAATGAAAATGTTAAAGTGCTTTATTGTATAATTACCAGTGGTCTGAGTATCAGGAGAGTCTTGTATGAGAATAAAGAGCTGTTTAAACCATGTTAACCTGCTAGGCAATGATATGAGCTCTGCATGCTTGTATCTCCAAAACAATGAATTGAAATGCAAGGAGAATAAACAACACACCATTCTACAGCAGTCTATGGGCTGCCATGGCTATAACTCTTTGATAAACATTTGCTGTTGGTTGTGAGTGTTGGTTTCAACAAATACACAAGGATCACAGATGGTCTAGCCCTGAAATATGATTCTTTGTGCAGTTATGAACTATACGCAAACACAAATTGGGGAATATTATAGTCTGTGTGATTTTATTCACTAAAAGGTGATGGTGGTGAATGGACACATGAACTGCATAAATCAGGCATTAGTAGAGGAGTTAGAGAGATAGGCAAGTTGGGCAATTTTATCAACTCTTCTATTAATATTGGATTTTTGCAGTTCACTTGACCGTTAACTTTTTAGAGCTCATTCTTCACTATTATATAGATAAGGATATTTATGTCAGCATAAACTGAAGAACTGCTTGGGAGCAAGAATATAATTTACTTTATACATATAGGAAAAAAAATACAAAATGTAAGTTTAAAAATAAATAACCCTCACATCACATACACAGCAGCAATTAATGTCTGTATTATATTGATTTACAAAATTACTAAAATCTGAGGGACATTAGGGTTGGTGGGCAATATTTGGTCACATTTGGGTCATCACATCCAAGCTGCTCGAGCGTTACTTGATTTAGTAGGCCTCAGTAATGCGGCACTGGAACCAGTCCTTTCACTTCCTGTGTTTGACATTCTTGAAAACCCACCTTGTAAAGAAGAGACATATTTAGTGAATTCTCTCTGAAGGAAATTCAACCTCTACGTGATTTATATAAATTCGCACATGTTAATAAACCATATCACAATACTGGTTATGTTTCAAAACCTTTACCTCAAAAATTCTCAACTAAATCCTCAGACTTTTAAAGTATTTCCTTACAAAAGGCCAATTAACACTTTACAGACAATTATAATTTTACATTGACTACATACAGAGTGTAAATGTGCATATTTAAATTTTACATTGCAACACATAAAAAAAAAAAAAAAAGATTAAATTCTTACATGTGTCATCAACCATAGACAAATTGAACTGAACAGTTCACAACAGCATACGTTTGGATTTCCACACTCTGTTTAATAATCTTACAGAAGACATTTAGTAGGTTAAATTTCAAAAGTAAATATAAAATATTTACTTGGGTTATACAGCTTGTGACCCGATTAAACTTACTGGTAAAAGCGACAAAAATACAGCAGAGGAAAAGGATGCAAGCGCATTTGCCTGTTCCCAAATGAGGACATCATAGCTTCGTCACCATATGAAGAGGGAAATAGGCCCATGCATTGGTGTGGTTCACCCACCCTATTGGCAGATTCTACAACCATGCTGGGAGGTGAAAAAACCCTTCGGGTAAATATATATATTTTTTTATTCACTTTAAAGTTTAGGACATATTTTCCTTTACCATTAAGAGGACTACAAGAACATTAGGCCACGATTTGAAGGTGAAAGAATCAAGGAAATTTGCTGATAGTTTTACTTTATATTCTGATCACTAAAAGTTGTCTTTAATATTTATATGGGGTGAACAATAGTAACTCTCCCACAGAAATACATGCAATCTTTTGGTGACACCAGTACATGTAAAAACAAACAAACAAACTATAAGAATAATAAAATTAAAAATGCAAAATCTCGGCCTTACCTGAGGATGGTTTGATACGGCTCACAGAGGACTTCCCAGGCCTGGGAGACGTTGCTGTTGAGCTGAGGTATCCGGCTTGGCGCTGGTAATCCATTAGCTGCTCAGATCGGGTTATGCCTACTGTCGGTTTAACAGATTCCAATCTTTTCAGCAAAGCCTGGAATTACAATATTAGCTTGAGGGAATACATACAAACACAATGAAACATGCAGAGCAATGGGAAAGTCAAATTCCATACATGGGGGATATTCACTAAAAATGCACTACTAAAATCAGCCATTAATAGTAGACTTGGAAAAATTCTCTAACCTGCGCATCTTTCTAATTCGGATATTAAGATTTTGGCAGTTCACTTGTTAGTTTTTATTAAATACCCTCTATGCAGTTTAGCCCACCTTAGGCATTGAGAAACATTAACAAAGATCCTGGATTCTCTCATTACACTGCTTGGGTAGTAGCCCGATTTGAGAAAAATAAAAATAACATAAAAACACCTGCCCAGTACCACATTTTAAACCACTTGTTTACTCATTGTCCATTCAAGCAATATATTGTATGTTTAAAGGATACTTCATTATTTTAGAAGATAAAACATGGTCGTCTAAGAAGCTTGCACTCAAATTCACCGCACTTAACCATAAAAACATCACCTTGACTCTATGGGGGCTGTTCACGAAAAAGTGAATCTCACCAATTTAGCTAAAAATTGTCCAGGGGCAAACCTGGTGAGTTTGCTTAACGATGGAAAGACACCAGGTTTGGCCCTGCACAAGGTACATCTCAACTCACCTTTTAGTGCTTAGCTCTCTTGAGGTTTCCTTTATAGAGCTACCAATCACCAAATGACCATGCCGGATGAGATGTCTTGCCTCAATACAGACTATATAATCCTAATCAAGATGTCACAAAGCAAGAGTTTCAGATTGCTCATCCTCTTCATATATTACAGGGTTTAGGAAACATTTCCTAAATACAATAGGTCAGCTAGTACATGAATTGTGAAACGTGGCTACCAGCTCATAATACGGTACTTAATTTCCCTGCAGGAAGCTGTGGTGTCAAATATTCTTATGTAGCTTAATGAGAGAGAGAGAGAGAGGGGAAGAGAGGGGAAGAGAGGGGAAGAGAGGGGAAGAGAGGGGAAGAGAGGGGAAGAGAGAGGAAGAGAGAGGAAGAGAGAGGAAGAGAGAGAAAGAGAGAGAGAGAGAGCGAGAGAGAGAGCGAGAGAGAGAGAGAGCGAGAGAAGAGAGAAGAGAGAAGAGAGAAGAGAGAAGAGAGAGGAGAGAGGAGAGAGGAGAGAGGAGAGAGGAGAGAGGAGAGAGGAGAGAGAGAGAGATCATCTGTGTAATGCCAGTTTATTTATAAGGCAGTTACAAGAGCACCATTCACAGAAAGTTCTTATGAAGAACTTAATGTCACAACATTCATTTGAATATAAGCATAACCAAATGTGGGAAATTCAGTGGAAAGAATAAAAAGTTGATTTTTGATACAAAGTGGATTTTCACATAGATCTACACAGGGGAGGATTTTTAACAGAGGTGCACAAGTGTCAAAAAAAAAAAAAATGGGAGGCAATTAGTGCGATAGTATTTTAACAGTGATTCCACCCATTTCGTCCATTCCAACACTTTTTGGCCTGTAATGTTGGCACAGTTTTAGGTGCACTTCTGCGCAAAGAGACAGAGCAAAATGGAGGTTAGGGACTGTCGCAGATAGTGCACAATCCTAATTAAAGTTATACGTTGGTTAATAATGTGCAGAGGAAGGCAAACGACATTGCTTTTTTTGAATGTGGAACACATTCACAAAGTACATTCATTACATTGTGTAATGAGAGGGAACATGGATATTTAGTGACAGTGTAAATATGAAGCACAAAAAAAAATTGATTTCATTCAGCATGTTCCATCAAATGCACAAAAAACATAAAACAAATTCTACTGGAATGGTTTGTTTAATAATGTAAAGTGTACTAGTAAACAAAGCCCACCCCTGTATGCTGCTCCGTATATATATACACATTAAAAAAAGGTATAATTTCCTTTTTCCCCCCCCATTATGCTTTGTAATAGTTCACAATATTAACATCAAGTAACTTTTCTACAACATACTGATATATGGACAGTGCACATGTTTATTAGCTTTCCTTAGAACTGTTCAGACAGCTGACTGTCCCTCCGTAACACCTGTTTACTTTTAGTTATACGACTCTGTCCCTTCTTAAATGTCACTTTCACAGAACCGTATGGACTTTGGGCACATTTGCTTCACTGCTTAGCAAAGAGCAACCTTGTCCTCAGTCCAGGCTTCCTTCCCAACAATACATCAGCAGTCAACACAATGTGCAATATTGGAGGCTAGGACAACCTCTCCCCCTAATGTACTGGAATCTTTATTCCCCTAAATAAAACACGGACATAAACTATACTTGTAGTTAGAATTAGTTTTATCGGTCTCTTGTTTTAAGTGGTGAGACCTCATGTCTAGATCATTCATGTGGTTTGATGAGCAGGTATTTGTGCTTTTAATGGTCCCATCATGTATTCCAGCAGTTAGTTTCTGCAGCTAGCAACATGTACAAAATCCATAACGAAGCTATGGGCACAGATTGCTACCTCCTCTGCAAACTCTGGTGAGGGGGCGGCAATGCCTAATTGTTAGCATTCTCTTACAATACTTATACATTTTACTCCCACTTTCTCTTTGCTTTTGTGGAATATTGTTCTGATATTGTCTGTGTATAATGAAACAACTTCACAGATTTAAAAAACATATGAAACAAACAATCTCGAAAACGTTTAGTATGGACTAGAGTTAGGTCACATAACTGTGCTACATTACTACCATCTACTGGTAATACTCATTATAACATCCAGATTATTCAAATGTATTTCAAATACAGAATGTCCTATTACCATCTTTAACTTTATCAGCCATTAAAAAGCTAATTTTCTTTTATTTAGAAAAATTCAACTGTGCTCAGTTTTATAGTTGGTCTTAGATTGTAAGATAGTAGAATCAAAGCACTCAAACCATTCTCTAGCAATAGATATGAGAATACTTGTGTTTAGTGTCATGTACTCACTGTAACTACCTGTACTACTAGCAGTGTGCAACATGCTGGCACCTTACACATAAAGTATCATTGAGGCTGTACTAATACTTCTGGATTGGAGTTAAGTCGGAGGTTGTTAAAGGAAGATTGCATAATGTAGCCATGAAATGCTTTATGACTGCGGTCTAGGCAGAGATATTGTATATACCAGTGATGGTGAACCTATGGCACGGCCCTCGGAAGCCTCTTAGGTGAAACTCAGCCTCTGATTGGCTGTGTGCGTAGCGACAACCAGGAACTGCTGTGTCTCGCATGTGAGACACAGCAGATAGTAAACCCGCATGCGTCTATTAAGATACATGTCGGGTTTACCTAAAAGTCCTGGGACATGTTTTGTTTCCTTCAAGGAAGCAAGGGTTAAACAAAGTTTAATGTTCCTTTAAGTTCGCATCCTGCAAAAACAATGGTCACTCAGGCTTGAAACAGTGTGCCATAACTGCTATATACTATGTGTGTGTTTCAGATAGAACAGATTGTTTACTTATTCAGTAAAGCCTGTACTGATGGCATAACACATTTAAACACACTACAGAGCACCAGAAAGTTTTTGGTTCATAGGTGACACTATCAAAGTGAGCACCAATGAAACACATCATGCAACATAGAAATCCCCAACTCTGTCACATGACCACCTAAACTGTAAAAAATAAAAAAATAAATACATTTAAAAATCCATAACAATAAGCTACTGCTGTATGTAAAGCAGTTGTTTCCAAACTAGACCTTACAACGCCCCTAACAGTACAGTTGTGCTGGAAAAAGTGACAGCAGGCTTTGGGAGGGAAGGGGGAAAAGGTGACAGCAGGCTTTGGGAGGGAAGGGGGAAAAGGTGACAGCAGGCTTTGGGAGGGAAGGGGGAAAAGGTGACAGCAGGCATTGGGAGGGGGGGAGGGGTGACAGCAGGCATTAGGAGGGAGGGGGGGGGGTGACAGCAGGCATTGGGAGGGAGGGGGGGGTGACAGCAGGCATTGGGAGGGAGGGGGGGGGGGGTGACAGCAGGCATTGGGAGGGAGGGGGGGTGACAGCAGGCATTGGGAGGGAGGGGGGGTGACAGCAGGCATTGGGAGGGGGGGTAGTGACAGCAGGCATTGGGAGGGGGGGGAGTGACAGGAAGCATTTGGAGGGGGGAGTGACAGCAGGCATTTGGAGGGGGGGAGTGACAGCAGGCATTTGGAGGGGGGGAGTGACAGCAGGCATTTGGAGGGGGGGAGTGACAGCAGGCATTTGGAGGGGGGGAGTGACAGCAGGCATTTGGAGGGGGGGAGTGACAGGAAGCATTTGGAGGTGGGAGTGACAGCAGGCATTTGGAGGGGGGGAGTGACAGCAGGCATTTGGAGGGGGGGAGTGACAGAAGGCATTTGGAGGGGGGGAGTGACAGAAGGCATTTGGAGGGGGGGAGTGACAGCAGGCATTTGGAGGGGGGGAGTGACAGCAGGCATTTGGAGGGGGGGAGTGACAGCAGGCATTTGGAGGGGGGGAGTGACAGCAGGCATTTGGAGGGGGGGAGTGACAGCAGGCATTTGGAGGGGGGAGTGACAGCAAGCATTTGGAGGGGGGAGTGACAGCAAGCATTGGGAGGGAGCGGGGAAAAAAAGTGACAGCAGACATTGGGAGAGGGGGGTGACAGCAGGCATTGGGAGGGAGGGGGTGACAGCAGGCATTGGGAGGGAGGGGGGGTGACAGCAGGCATTGGGAGGGGGGGGGGTGACAGCAGGCATTGGGAGGAAGGGGGGGGGGTGACAGCAGGCATTGGGAGGGGGGGAGTGACAGCAGGCATTTGGAGGGGGGGAGTGACAGAAGGCATTTGGAGGGGGGGAGTGACAGCAGGCATTTGGAGAGGGGAGTGACAGCAGGCATTTGGAGGGGGGGAGTGACAGCAGGCATTTGGAGGGGGGGAGTGACAGCAGGCATTTGGAGGGGGGGAGTGACAGCAGGCATTTGGAGGGGGGGGAGTGACAGCAGGCATTTGGAGGGGGGAGTGACAGCAGGCATTTGGAGGGG
The DNA here is from genome assembly GCA_036172795.1 of Pelodytes ibericus. Classification (NCBI taxonomy): domain Eukaryota; kingdom Metazoa; phylum Chordata; class Amphibia; order Anura; family Pelodytidae; genus Pelodytes; species Pelodytes ibericus. Next base: position 110,834,037 of record CM069863.1, on the reverse strand, counting down.
GGAGTGACAGCAGGCATTTGGAGGGGGGAGTGACAGCAAGCATTTGGAGGGGGGAGTGACAGCAAGCATTGGGAGGGAGCGGGGAAAAAAAGTGACAGCAGACATTGGGAGAGGGGGGTGACAGCAGGCATTGGGAGGGAGGGGGGGGGTGACAGCAGGCATTGGGAGGGAGGGTGACAGCAGGCATTGGGAGGGAGGGGGTGACAGCAGGCATTGGGAGGGAGGGGGGGGGGTGACAGCAGGCATTGGGAGGGAGGGGGGTGACAGCAGGCATTGGGAGGGAGGGGGGTGACAGCAGACATTGGGAGGGAGGGGAGTGACAGCAGGCATTTGGAGGGGGGGAGTGACAGGAAGCATTTGGAGGGGGGAGTGACAGCAGGCATTTGGAGGGGGGAGTGACAGCAGGCATTTGGAGGGGGGGAGTGACAGCAGGCATTTGGAGGGGGGGAGTGACAGAAGGCATTTGGAGGGGGGGAGTGACAGAAGGCATTTGGAGGGGGGGAGTGACAGCAGGCATTTGGAGGGGGGGAGTGACAGCAGGCATTTGGAGGGGGGGAGTGACAGCAGGCATTTGGAGGGGGGGGAGTGACAGCAGGCATTTGGAGGGGGGAGTGACAGCAGGCATTTGGAGGGGGGAGTGACAGCAAGCATTTGGAGGGGGGAGTGACAGCAAGCATTGGGAGGGAGCGGGGAAAAAAAGTGACAGCAGACATTGGGAGAGGGGGGTGACAGCAGGCATTGGGAGGGAGGGGGGGGTGACAGCAGGCATTGGGAGGGAGGGGGGGTGACAGCAGGCATTGGGAGGGAGGGGGGGGGTGACAGCAGGCATTGGGAGGGGGGGGGGTGACAGCAGGCATTTGGAGGGGGGGAGTGACAGAAGGCATTTGGAGGGGGGGAGTGACAGCAGGCATTTGGAGGGGGGAGTGACAGCAGGCATTTGGAGGGGGGGAGTGACAGCAGGCATTTGGAGGGGGGGGAGTGACAGCAGGCATTTGGAGGGGGGGAGTGACAGCAGGCATTTGGAGGGGGGGAGTGACAGCAGGCATTTGGAGGGGGGGAGTGACAGCAGGCATTTGGAGGGGGGAGTGACAGCAGGCATTTGGAGGGGGGAGTGACAGCAGGCATTTGGAGGGGGGAGTGACAGCAGGCATTTGGAGGGGGGAGTGACAGCAAGCATTTGGAGGGGGGAGTGACAGCAAGCATTGGGAGGGAGCGGGGAAAAAAAGTGACAGCAGACATTGGGAGAGGGGGGTGACAGCAGGCATTGGGAGGGAGGGGGGGGTGACAGCAGGCATTGGGAGGGAGGGTGACAGCAGGCATTGGGAGGGAGGGGGTGACAGCAGGCATTGGGAGGGAGGGGGGGGTGACAGCAGGCATTGGGAGGGAGGGGGGTGACAGCAGGCATTGGGAGGGAGGGGGGTGACAGCAGACATTGGGAGGGAGGGGAGTGACAGCAGGCATTTGGAGGGGGGGAGTGACAGGAAGCATTTGGAGGGGGGAGTGACAGCAGGCATTTGGAGGGGGGGAGTGACAGCAGGCATTTGGAGGGGGGGAGTGACAGCAGGCATTTGGAGGGGGGGAGTGACAGCAAGCATTTGGAGGGGGGAGTGACAGCAAGCATTTGGAGGGGGGAGTGACAGCAAGCATTGGGAGGGAGCGGGGAAAAAAAGTGACAGCAGACATTGGGAGAGGGGGGAGTGACAGTAGGCATTGGGAAGGAGGGGGAGTGACAGCAGGTATTGGGAGGGAGGGGGAGAAGTGACAGCAGGTATTGGGAGGGGGAGAGTGACAGCAAGCATTGGGAGGGGGGGGAGTGACAGCAGGCATTGGGAGAGAGGGAAGGGAGTGACAGCAGGCATTGTGAGGGATGGGGGGGAAGTGACAGCAGGCATTTGGAGGGAGGCAGATGACACCAGGCATGGGGAGGGGAAAATAAAAGTGATTCCAGGCATTGGGAGGGGGGGACTGACACCAGGCATTGGAAGGGGGAAGGAGTGACAGCAGGCATTGGGAGCGAGGGGGGGGGGGAGTGGCAGCAGGCATTGGGAGGGAGGGGGCAGGGAAGTGACAGTAGGCATTGTGAGGGAGGGGTGGGGGAGTGACAGCAGGCATTTGGAGGGAGGCAGATGACACCAGGCATGGGGAGGGGAAAAGAAAAGTGATCCCAGGCATTGGGAGGGGGGGACTGACACCAGGCATTGGGAGAGGGGAGGAGTGACAGCATTTGTATGTGTTATTGTGTATGTAAATGCCCGAGGATAGGATCCGCAAGGGGCAGCAAAATATTTGTCCGCCTAGGGTGTAAAAATGTCTTGCACTAGCTCTACGTAACAGTATGCGGGTGAACTCATTGAGGTAAATTAGTACAATAACTGCATTTTATTTCGATTGTGCCGCTTTGGGTTTGTGCCAACTATTTGTTTTCATGCCGCATGCATAGCTCTGTCCCGTGTAATGGCATGCTATCTCACTTGTATTTGTACATACTATACTATTCTTGACTAAACTTTATTTCATAAAGTTAAACACTCTTTATTGTTTACTATTATTTCTATTTCAATTTTATTTTTCTAAAATGACTGGTTGGCATTATATCAAGGCACTGTCTTTTTTTGCATATTCATTTTATTTACAAGTTTATTTTCTTTACTTGGACCTGCACATACTTTGACTGCTCAGTGTTATAACCATTTGAAAATGTTAGTTTCTTTGTTGTTTTTCTGTATCATTGTGTGTCTTTTGTACAATGCACTCATTTAATATTTGACACTTTGTCAATGTAACAATATTGTACATATACCGTATTTTCCGGTGTATAAGACGACTTTTTAACCCCTGAAAATCTTCTCAAAAGTTGGGGGGTCGTCTTATACGCCGGGTACTGGGATTTACTCACCTATTTTCTGCTCTGTCTCCGCTCGCGCTGTTAAGCCGGTCCGTGGTTGTGAGGGAAGCGTTGTGAGCTCCCCTCAGGCCACGCGGCTTCAATAAAGTCTGTTGAAACTTTTTTTTAAACAAAACTTTATTGTCCGCGCGGCCTGAGGGGAGCTCACAACGCTTCCCTCACAGCCACGGACCGGTTTAACAGCGGGAGACAGAGCAGAAAATAGGTAAGTATTGGGGATTGGGGGAGGAGGGTGGAAAACTCTATATTTTAACCTAAAAGGTTAAAATATAGATGCGATTTTTCCGGCTTATAAGATGACTTAGTTGGGGGGTCGTCTTATACGCCCAGTCGTCTTATACGACCGGAAAATACGGTACTTATGTATCCCCTTTTGCAGTAATTTTGAGTTGTGTGGGTCTATGCACTCGTCAAATCAAGTGGCTTTTGAGAAAGCAAAGTTTTGCAAAACGCGTCAAGCATTCACTGCTTAATTTACCGTTTACGATGGATTATCACTGTGATTTTGTTGTGCCTTGATTTTATTTGCCTGGATTAATATTCTGAATTCAATTAAATGATTCCCTATGAATGCATTTTTTTAACCTTCTGCACAATTTGTAGTTTAGTAGGTTACAGTCAATCGGAGGGATAATCTCAAAACTTTGAATTATTAATTTAGTTTAAAGACATCACATAAATTAATCTGCAAGGGTTGTGCGCACTTACCATATTGTCCCTTTCAATGCGTTGCTGCTCCTTCTGCCTGTTCAGTGCAGTATGATAGAGTCGGGAAGGAGTGGCACTTGGTATCCTCGGTGTAAAGCTCTTGGTACAGGGTTTTGGCGCTTGTCTTGACAGTTCACGCAGCAATCTCTGGTTTTCCCGGTCAATACGCCTCACTTCCTCATTAGAAAAAGAGTAATTCTTTTTGTGTTTCATCGATGGATGTTCTGCTAGCAGGTTTTGTTTGTCTTTTTTATCTAGATGCATAAATGCTTAAAAAGAAAAAGAAAAGTCATAGGTCATAAGATACAAGTGGTTTTACTGGTAGCCTCTAAAGTCTGATTAACATTTGCACGTACAGTATCTCACAAAAGTGAGTACACCCCTCAACAAAAAAAAATATTTTATTACATCTTTTCATGTGACAACACAGAAGAAATTACACTGCTACAATGTAAAGTAGTAAGTGTACAGCCTGTATAACAGTGTAAATTTGCGGTGGGCAATACCATACAGCGGTTTCAATGGACAGGTTCCACTCAGAACAGGCCTCGCCATGGTCGACCAACGAGTGCTGCCAACATTGCTGCAGAGGTTGAAGGGGTCATCCTGTCAGTGCTCAGACCATACGCCGCACACTGCATCAAATTGGTTTGCATGGCTATCATCCCAGAAGGAAGCCTCTTCTAAAGATCATGCACAAGAAAGCCTGCAAACAGTTTGTTGAAGACAAGCAGACTAAACACATGGGTTACTAGAACCATGTCTCGTGGTCCGATGAGACCAAGATAAACTTATTTTGTTCAGATAGTGTCAAGCGTATGTGGCAGCAACCAGGTGAAGAGTACAAAGACAAGTGTGTCTTGCTTACAGTCAAGCATGGTGGTGGGGGTGTCATGGTCTGGGCCTGCATGAGTACTGCCGGCACTGGGGAGCTACAGTTCATTGAGGGAACAATGAATGCCAACATGTACTGTGACATACTGATAGAGCATAATCCCCTCCCTTCGGAGACTGGGCCGCAGGGCAGTTTTCTGACATGATAATGACCCCAAACACACCTCCAAGACGACCACTGCCTTGCTAAAGAAGCTGAAGGTAAAGGTGATGGACTGGCCAAGCATGTCTCCAGGGGGATGGGACTCTTCATCGAGGCTGTTTCCGCGCAGCCGCTTCACCGCCGACTCTGCAGCACAAGACAGATCGTCGCTGGAGATTTCATCGCGGGACACTTCTTCGCTAAGGGAAAGTATTTTATCTATTTTCGTTTAAGGGTGGTTAGAATTAGGGTTTAGGGGTTTAGAATTAGGGTATAGGGGGTTAATTTTAGTATTAGGGTTCGGGGTTAATTTTAGTATTAGGGTTTAAGGGGTTAATTTTAGTATTAGGGTTTAGGGGGTTAGTATTAGGGGTCGGGGTTAGTATTAGGGTTTAGGGGGTTAGTATTAGGGTTTAGGGGGTTAGTATTAGGGTTTAGGGGGTTAGTATTAGGGTTTAGGGGGTTAGTATTAGAGGGTTAATTTTAGTATTAGGGTTTAGGGGGTTAGTATTAGGGGTCAGGGGTTAGTATTAGGGTTTAGGGGGTTAGTATTAGGGTTCGGGGGTTAATTTTAGTATTGGGGTTAATATTAGTATTGGGGTTATTTTTAGTATTGGGATTTGGGAATCATTTATTAGGGGGGGTTATTTTCGTTTTACTTTTACATTTGTAAGAGCTGACAGTTCAGCGCTGAACTGTCAGCTCTTACATAGCCGCGTCCACGATGAAACGGCCGCGTTATTCTTCATTGCTGACAGTTCAGCGTTCTAACTGCCACGCTGAACTGTCAGCGATGAAGATGCGGCGAACAAGTGTCCTAAACCCCGTCTCCAGACCTAAACCCTGTTTAGCATCTGTGGGGCATCCTCAAACGAAAGGTGGGGGAGCGCAAGGTCTCTAACACCCACCAGCTCTGTGATGTCGTTATGGAGGAGTGGAAGAGGACCTTAGTGGCAACCTGTGAAGCTCTGGTGAACTCCATTTTTGATTTTTGCATCTTTTTATTTAAAGTGTCAAATTAATTATCTCAGAATGGAAGATAAGGAAATACAGGTCTTTAGAATTTGAGCACCAGTAATCAGTTCTGTATTCAGAAACATATAGCTATTGTGGATGCTGCCATCAGTCTGCAAATAGGAATAGATTACCATGGTAATGCAGAAATCACGAGGTAGAGAAATTAAAACCTGACACACGTGTGATTCATGCTTCTTGAAAACTAAAATCCCATGCTCAATGCAGCATTACATACCTAAATGAGAATGAGTAAATAGACTTTAAAAAAAACTATATAGAAAGCTAATTAGTACACAGGATAGCTTACATAGATGTGCAAGACAATAGAACACACCATCCAAATAAACAACCATTAAAATAAGAGGTTACATGTTAAGAGCAAACGTCAGCCAAGACTTATATGGTAAATGCAAATGTGAAATGGTTGAGGAAAATGATTCATGGGTTAAGGCATGGATCTTACATTATAGTCACTGAAAATGAATGACCATTGTGAAAACTAGAGTGTATGTGCGACCAGGGGAGGACTGGCAACGTTTACACCAAGTGGCAAAAAAAAAAAAAAGGATGGTGGCCATTATCAGATATAGATAGACAGGAAAGACAAATATGCAGACAGATCTCTACAAGATATGAAGACAAACGGACAGATTTATCAAGGCAAAAAGGTGCCATTTCAAAAAATGAAGCAAACTGCTATAGTATTCCATTGGTTTCCATGGTTATTACTACTATTTTAGCAATATAACCTGACAGTTTTGTCTTGATAAATAAGGCCTTAAGTTAAAAAAAAAAAAAAACGTAAAAAGCACTGAAGTTGAAATGAAATGCTTTGAATAGGGATTTGAGATTCAGGAATGTCAGAAGAAATAGTGTGAAAAAAGCCTTTTTAACCTTAGGTTATACAAAACATAACAGACTTGGAACATTTACAAAGAGCCACTAATTATTATATATTTAGTCGTATAACCTATATATTTCATGGCATTTTATCATCTAACTTGTAGCATCCATGCTTTCTGGTGATCCCACAGCCATAACTACTGGCACAGTGAGAGACCCTGATTTTACCGTATATATAAACTGGGATGATAAAGGGTTACTCCCTAGGAATTTTCTACAGTGCAGGTAACACTGCCTTTAATATATCACCAATGTATTCCAAGAGGTATAAATAAATAGAACCATAAATGGCACTCCTTTTCCAGATAAATGTTAATTTACTCATAGAGGAAACAAACACAGCAAAACAGAGGTGGGGAGCTGAAATTCAGCTAGCGATGGGCTCCAGGCACTTACTTCTCAATAGGATTTAATAGTAATATTCATATAACATAAAATACATTCACAGGGCCTTGCAAACAAAACACATGCACCAAAAATACATAATTTATTGTTACCTTTCAAAAGGTTGTTTAAGTCCATTGCGTCTTGTAAAAACTTAGAGTTAGACTTCTGGTCCAATTCAGGATCTGATACAAGACGAGAGTGGAGATTGGTGAAATGTCAGTAATAAATTGTTACCTGATTTGGTGCATTTCAGTCAGTCTAGCATTTTGAGTGCCTTTTGTGGGAACATGGACGCTAGGACAGTCAAAAAGGAAAATATGAATACTGGAACAAACAACACAACTATCTTTTAAGGTAAGTGTTCAAAATAGACATTAAGGACTACAACGGTGCCTGCAGCTTGAAATAATAAAAGTCATAAATATCCAAAGGTTTTTGCTATTAACTGATGTGTTCTTTCGTTCTCTACCATTTCCAAGCCCCAACAATAATATAGATAAAAGAGAAACAGTTGGGAGACCAGATAATTTCCAAAATATTCCAACAGTGTTTATCAAATAAGTATAAGAACGGCTGCAGACTACAGATACACAACCACCATAGCATTACGCGTTTCATGCACTTAAGCCCTTTTATCTACATTATCTTTTAAGGTACCCCATTTTTCAATCAATTTCAAATTGTGTTAACATTGGTAAAACAAAATAAGCTCTGTTCAAATCAAATGGTAATGAAACCTTTGCTTAAGCCATGGCTTGACAAATTTCTGTAGACTTGGAGTCAGACAGATCAATTTATGAACCAGCCTGTTTATTCTTAGGAGCCAGGGAAAAGGAACTTCTTTGGAGTTCTATGTAAAACAATCCAAAAATATATGGGATATACTTGGGATTTTAGGAGCAATGACTCCTGGGATTTATCAAGCTCTGGCTCAAGTCAAACTTTCATTATACAAAACATACTCAACGTCACAGCTAAAAGGCCTACAAATCAAATGAAACTTTAGGTTATAATTCAATGTGTAAATAAAGTCAATGATGTAAGCTTTGAAGAGTGAAATATTAAAATGCTAAGGTTTTCTATTTTCTAATAAGGTCAGCGATTTATAGACACACACAGCTCCAGGATAGTGCAATGGTTTGTGCACTTACAAACACAATAGATTGTGTGCTCGTGTTTTGGGATCATGGACAGTGTGTTGTAAATGATGAAAAGCATCTATTATACAAAGGATTGTACACACAAGTAATGATCCACACATCTTTTAGTCTATGCATTTCCTAGCCATTTAGTAAACCTCAGCCTAATGGAAATTTAACGTACCAAAAACTAGGAGGACCACAAATGTCCCTCCCAGGGCTAGATCAATATGGCTGCAGCGACCTCCTCATTTTTGTACACATTCAATATGATAAACAAAAAGCTCCAAAAGCAGACACCCAATTCTACAATAGGTCTGCACTCACCACATGGGAAGAATGGTAAAAAAAAACAAGATATCAGAATTGAATACACCACAATATGAAACCACGCTTGAAAACATAAACAAGTACTGTAAACTGTAATGTCATTAATTAAAAAAAGGTAAAATTTGTTTGAATTCAATTGCATTCAAATTAGTACACGGACCACTAAGAAAAAATTGGGTGTCCGGAAATGTTTATCACTTTGTAAACAGTTTAAAGTTTTGTTTTTGAATATATAGGATGCCTAAAAAAAGCACACATACATTAAAAACACACAGAAATGTTTTTCTATTCTATATAGAGTCATTGTTTTTAACATGTATTAAATGCAGGGCTTGGCAAATATTTGTATCCAAGCAAACAAGTTAAGGAGCTAGGTAGATGGGACGCTCATACAGTTTAATGTAAAACAAGCAAAAGGAGTTAGGAGACAGCAGTATGGACTTTAGAAGCTCTGACTTGCAAGTATTTGCCAAGCTCTAACTTAATGGTAGTAGAGAGGGATGGACTATTTAGTTACATTACCATATATGTCTTGACTGACGTTCTCTTGTCGCTTCACTTTACTTTTTAGGGCATCACTGGTAGCTGCCAGGTCGAAGGACTGAATAGGACTGATATCCGGTGTGGAGAGAGGAGTCACATCAGTGACTGTATCTTCAGATTCCTCTGCATAGTCCCGCAGGTCTCTGACTGATGTTCTAGAGCTCTTGCTGTCACGGTAGTGCTGAGGGAGGTATTTCTCTTTTGATGACTGACATGATGATTTAGAAGTGCGATCATCTGATCCAGCATCTGAGTATTCTGTATCTGAACTGGAGATGGAAGAAGAGGGCAAGTCCCTGCCATATTTCCCTAGATTTTTTTTACTGATATTGGTTTGTTTAGATGATTTGGGTCTTGAGTTGTGGCTTTCTTCCTCGCTACTATCGTCTTCATCTGGGTAGTAATTGTCCTCAAACTCCTTTCTAATTTGGGGCATCCCTGTTGGTATGGTTGTTTCTATTTTCAAGCCCTGCACAGAGCTTCTCCCGGACCTGACAGCACTGCTAGGCCTGTTGGCCACTAAAGAAGAAACAGAATCAGAGATCTTGTGGTCAGATGTAGGTGTTTTTGCTTTTTTATCAGTTTCTTCCATGCTTACACCTTGTTCACTCCTGTCTATATCTCCAATTTTTATTTCAGCCTTTGATTCAACTTTATTTTTTCCATGAACTTGCTGGCTTGGCTGTAAAGAACTGACAGCTTCTTTGTTTGCCGTCTCATCAACATCGCTGTCGAAAAAGGAATGATCCACATTACCATCATATAAAAGGTCGCCATACCTATCCATGACGTGATAAAATACTTTATATTCTGAAAGAAAGAAAGAAAACATTTGAGAATAAAAAGCAGCTGGCAGAGGCAAAATAAAGGATTCTTCTATTTAATGTAAACAAGTATTTTACATCAAGAAAGGATTAAACTAGAACCTTCATTATATTTTGGCTATGGATCTTCAGCAACTTGAATAATTTCAGTGTTCTGCCATTCACCATGTCACATCATGTCCCTTAACGTATGTCGGGTATGGAATAAACATTGCCTTCACACATTTGGGGTGCTGAGCATTTGTTATTATTTTGTTAAAGGGACTGTATCATCTAAATATTGTTTTTACTCTGCATTTAGAAATAAAATTATTTAAGATGAAATCACGTGGCCTAATTTGCAAATAAACTACTTTTCAATGGGAAATGTGACTCATTTAAAGGAATACAAAATGTTTTTTTAATCACTTGTGCAACTAATTTGGAAAATGTTGAAATTTTAGTTGTTCCCATTGTCGGGATAAACTGACGCGTACTTTTGATAGTACACACCAGTTTATCCTCTGACGGACAGCTGCCATGCAGCCGTTTGGTCGACGACTGGCTCTCTCTGTCCTCCTTTTTTGCATGGGATCAGCAGGGGGCCTTAACTAGGTCCCCCCTGTTGATCACATGCAAAATTGATCACATGCAAAGCCAAAGGAAGCAAGGCTTAAACAAAGTACCATGTTCCTTTAAAACACATTGCAAAACTGTTAAAACAACGTATAGATCCTTTTCAATTATATTTTATCCTTTACATGCATAGTAACATCAATGTTTAGGTGATACAGTTCCTTTAATGCATTTTAACTAATACGGTTATATCATTTTCTCATGCCTATTGCTATTCTTAGTGCAAAACGTGATTGGTGTAATCTTTCACTTTTGTGTTTCTGTTAACCTCTGCAATCAAAACAACATTTGTGCAGTGTTTGTTCTTCCTGCCCACTTATTTTGTTTATGCAAAGGAGCTGGTATTCTGTTGTATGTATGCACCAAAAATAAGGACTTCTCTGCAAAATTATAATAAAATATATTGAATTAAAATATATTAAATATTATAATAAAATATATTATTGGATATGACTCGGGAAGCCATATCGTTATGTTACATGCACTCTAGGGCAGCGGTGGCGAACCTATGGCACGCGTGCCACTACTGGCACGCCGAGCCCTCAGCTATGGCACACGGCCAGGTTCAGCTCTCACCGCTTATCTGCTCCGTTGCCCTGAAGGTGCAGGCATCAGCGTAATAGATTGGCGCCGCCGGTCATCTGCTTCTTCTCCAGATGATTGGCGCATGCGCGTTCTGTGAAGAAGCGTTCAAGTCGGAAAGCAATTAACTGTTTGCTTTCCGACTTGAACGCTTCTTCACATAACGCACATGCGCCAATCATCTGGAGAAGAAGCAGGTGACCGGCAGCGCCCGTCTATTACACTGATGTCTGCACCTCCAGGACAACGGAGCAGATTACCGGTGAGAGCTGAACCTGTATGTGTGTGTGTGTGTGTAAGTATAAGTGTGTGTGTGTGAGTATAAGTGTGTGTGTATGAGTATAAGTGTGTGTGTGTGAGTATAAGTGTGTGTGTGTGAGCATAAGTGTGTGTGTGTGAGCATAAGTGTGTGTGTGTGAGTATAAGTGTGTGTGTGTGAGTATAAGTGTGTGTGCGAGTGTGTTTGTGTGTGTATGAGTATAAGAGTGTGCGTGTGTATGAGTATGAGTGTGTGTGTGTGTGTATGAGTGTCTGTATGAGTATCTGTATGAGTATGTGTGAGTATGTGTGTGTGTGAGTATGAGTGTGTGTGAGTATGAGTGTGTGTGAGTATGAGTGTGTGTGAGTATGAGTGTGTGTGAGTATGAGTATAAGTGTGTGTGAGTATGTGTATAAGTGTGTGTGAGTATGTGTATAAGTGTGTGTGAGTATGTGTATAAGTGTGTGTGAGTATGTGTGTGTATAAGTGTGTATGAGTATGAGTGTCTGTATGAGTATAAGTGTGTGTGTGTGTTTGGGTATATGTGTGTGTATGAGTGTGTGTGAGTATAAGTGTGTGTGTATGAGTATAAGTGTGTATGTGTATGAACGTGTGTGTGTATGAGTATAAGCGTGTGTGAGTATGCGGTGTTGGCACTTGTGGTCTGCAAATTTGTGTCGGTCAAAAATTGACGATGTCTTTCAACTGTGTTAAAAAGTCATTGCCCCATTTCCAATGTAAAAGCACACACTGTCTAAATCCTGCATGTGCACTGCTCATCTGTGGTAAATGGGCTAGGCCAGGGCTTAACAAATTGAATTTTAGGAGCCAGCCAAAAAAAATTAGGAGCCAGACAATCACAAACATTCACACACACACCACACGCCTCACAAATAACACACACAGTTTTTTTTTCTTAATGTGTCCCTCCTCCTTGCTGCTTTACCTCATTGAAGGGGAGGGGACATTAATGCTGCAGCTGATCTTAGAAACATAGAATGTGTCGGCAGATAAGAACCATTCGGTCCAATCTTCATTCATCTTCCTGGCGAGTGCTAAGATGTCATGTGATACCCGGCACTCACACGTTGCGGAGCTTGCAGTCTGTGCAAGCTGCACAGACTTTCATCCCTCGCGCTGCAATAATATACCGAGTAGCAGCAACAAGGGGGGGGGGAATGTGGCTAACAGCACCCGGGTGCTAGGTCTAATTTCCTGGTCGCCCGGGGCTAGGCCTTGTTAGAAACAGCAATATTAGTTAAATAACACTTGCTTCTTCCTCTTGGATCTCTTAAGACTATATTTATTAAACCAGGTAGAAGGCCAATAGTGCCTGATAAGCAAGCACTTATTATTGCCTGGGCCAACTAGGTCTATGCCTTGAGAGGCATGTTCAGGGGGGCAGCAGTTGGCTGACATCCTGGAATGGTTTTATTGCTGCTGCACGGCTCTGGAGAGCTCTGTGAGCTGTCACCTGACAAATTGATTTTGGCTCATCTATTGGTTTGTTCTGGAAGCAATGTGTTCCTTTACTCCTTAGATTGCATAACATAAAACAGATGTGAACGTCTGCACAGTACACAAGTCTAATCACCAAAGGTACTGGAAATTAATAACACACACACACATATATATATATATATATATATATATATATATATATATATATATATAGCAATATGGAATGGGATGTATTTTTTTATACACCGTGGCAATGTGGAATGGGATTTTTGGGTACACTGTTGGGGTGTACTGTTGTAAGAAGTGCACTTTTGCATACATGATATACATGTTCAATGGCCAGCATAGAACCAGAATTCCTCCAGCCCACACATATACAAAATATAAACCAATCAAAATGATTATTAATCACTAAAACAGATTGATGTAAACATGAAAGCACACACTCTTGTTGACAAGATGTCTTTATTGGCTGGTAACATTACTGAAAAAAACAGGTACACAATATATTTCATTTGGACTAGTGAAATAATCAGAACTAAAAACAGTATAGTTACCTGCAATGTATTACTTCATACTCTGTTATAAAGTCACCGTCAGTAGCAACACTGTTGTTTACATGAATAGCAACAGTGACAGACTTTGTGTAGCTACTTCAATAGCACTACATATGTCCAGCTAAACGTCACCTTTGCAGCCTAGCATACTGGTCAAGCAACAATCAACTTTAGAAGCTAGCACATTAATCACATTTCAAACCCATGCAAGTGCTATATTACATCAGACAAGAGAAGAATTGGAAATAAGATTTTGAAATATATTTTCGTTTTGTCATCAAAAATGATAAAATCACATAATTATATAAACATAATACAAATATTCACAATGAAAAGAAACATACATATCAAAATGAAACAAATGGGAAGAGCAACAACACCTTCTTTCATATTTTTTGCCAGATTTAGGCCATAAAAATCATGTAATCAAGGATTAGGGGGTCTACTGATGAGGTGGAATGTGTTATGAAATGTTTCATTGGACACATTGTCAATTAGATGGATTTGTCCTTATAAGGTACTTTTTAGGAACAGTCCTAACTTTACACCTTTGGGTGCATGTATTTAAGCAAAGATGCACCTCAAAACAGAACTATATTCAGTCATTTTTCTTTTAAGGTAATTTCATAAAATTTATTGTGCCTAAATTTTATTTTAGAGATACTGTCACAATACTAATCGATGACTAATTTTTGGCTTGCCAGCTTTTGTGGAACCACATTATCCTTAAGCTGCCATGCCATCTACATGTTGATAAATGCAGTCCCACAATTGCGGGAGTGCCACATGCTTGCCATGATGCCATCTATTGCGCCAGGAGACATGTCACGATCGCATCAGGTAACCATGGAGATGGCGGGAGGGGCGTTTCTTCAGACTGGCAAGAGATGGCTACTGCCCTGATCAGTAGCATCGGGGAACAGATATTAAGAACCGCCGGGTCCCTGCGCTCCTTTTAGAAGCGGAGGAATTAATCACTTGGGTGAATAGTTGATAAATAACAGCGCAGTGAGCACATGTAGAGCCCTACACTGGGACTCTCCCCTTCGCGCGGATTTCCCGTTACCTGCGCAAATGGCGAAGTACCAGCTCGTTGCTTTATATTAATAGCAAGGGATGGCGGGTTGGAATGTTCGGGACCACCACCGTCACACGCAGCTTCCTCGAGCTTCTGCCACCAGTTTTTCCCACAACATAGCTACGCTATGGAGGCAGCACGCTCCACCCCCGTAACTATAACACATCACATCCGTCATTTCTGTGCTGTGAAGCTCCCGATGCCATAATTATTGTGGGCAACTGCTGAAGGGCAGTATCTTACCTAAATATAATTCAGAAGTTGTAGCATAAACTGGTTTATACATAGTGCTTATCAGGATTTCAAACAAAGGTACAACTTTAAAGTTGCCTGTGCTATGTTTTATTTATGAAATCATATGCTAGTTAATAATTTGTCCACCAAAGTATTAAGTTGTGATGTCATGAAAAAGAGACAGCTCACGCTAGTAGATGCTAAGTGCTGCCTGGTTTGGTGTAGAATTCAAGGGAGAGAGAGGCTTATGATTGGTTGAAAAAATGTTTTATTTCAGCATCATTTCAATATGGATGACATGTTACTTGGTCAATAACCTGGCAACACTGTTAATATTTCTGTGTTAAAGGAACACTAAACGTTATTTTTCACTTGTACTTCTAATATAGACTATAGAAGCAGGCAGTCGTCTGGTAGGTGACCGGAGACCCTCGTTTTTGCATGGAATCACCATGGGGGACCTTAACTCTGTACTCCCCCCTGCTGATCACATACAAAAGTGAGGGTCTCTCTCTGCGCTAGCAGTTAGAGGCCCTCGAATTCAGCATTCAGAGCAGGGCGAGCCCCTGCTCTGATTGGCCGTGCGCGTGATGGCAATTTCAAAGATAACCAGGAACTGCTGTGTCTCGAGTCCCACAGTAGAATGTAAAGACAAACAACTAAACAAGCGGCTTTTACAACCCTGTGTAATTTCCTACTACCTCAGTGTGAGGCTAGGGCTTTTTAATTCACAACTTTTTTTAACATACTTATTTGTCGTACACAGCAAAGCGAAACTGCGCCATTTGAATAAAATTGATTAAAGGTTAAATTTGAAACTTTAGCTAGACCCCACATCACCCAGCTTCTTAGAAACCAGGTTTTAGTTCTTTAATCAGGGAGTCTGCTATTAATACCAATGGCCCCCCAGAGGGCTTTCTCCTCTCTCTGAATTTCCCTGGTTTGGCTAATATTTAGGGGATAGCAATAAAATAGTAAAGTCGAAGAAGGAAGGGACGGGCATTTCAACAACAGCTGTCCGTACCCAAAAACCCCATCATCCACAGATACAAGTCGGTTATCCCCATGTTATTTATACTCTATGACAAGTCAGCCTGCATAACAGCTGTTAGATATAGGCTGTAGGGCTGGTCAATGTTTGATTCACTATCTAATAGTGCAGAATTGTTTTTCTGGCTGGCTGATGTAATCAGGCAAAGTAATATGGAAGTGTGTGATTGTTGCCCTGTTTTTTATCGTATGCCAAATATCATTGTTAAAGGTAGCAATGGGATTTTTGCTAAGTAGGTACTGTCTACAAATGTGATGACCTGTTTCCAGAATTCCCGATCAGTGTGCAAGGCCAAAACCTATGGAACAGGTCACCGGTTTCCTGGCTGCATTTAGGATGAGCGTCACAGGTGGGGCTTTACTGCAACATTTTCAGTGACTTTATGGGCAATAGGCAACTATTTATGTAATTTGATTAATCATTTAGAATTTATTAGTTATTTAGAATAAAAATAACATTGTATTTTATTTACACAAATTAATATAAAAACACATTTACTTCCGTTTACACAGTTTATTGTGAGTTGTATTTCCCTGGAGCCCTGTGATACAGTTATACAAACCAAAAGTTCCTAGGAAAGAGGGACAGGAAGATTTGGGTGCAAAATAGGGACACTTGGGATGCACATATAATACACTATGTGTCTCATGTCCCACACTCATTCTAGAATGTAAGCTTATGAGTAGAGCTCTCTGCCACATGTGTCAGCCTGATCTAACTTAGTATGTAGGCCCCCTCTATGCTCTATACTTAGCGCTATGTAAATTGATGGTGCTATATAAATAAATGAAATGTAAATTGAATTGGGGCGTATCAAAATTCCAAATTTGAAATGCACACATACCAGAATCTGAGAATTCATACCTGAAGTACACTGCGTGTGGGGAAAAATTGCCACCACAAACTGACAATGTCTGGTGGTAGAATTTATGCATGGAAAGTACCCCCATTTAAAATACCCTTAGTATACTTTTCAAAAAATATATGATTTGATGGGGGTAGATTAAATTGGCTAGCCTCAAGGTTGTCCCAAATAGAACATTGGCGCTTGTTGACCAGATGTCAGAATTCCAAGATGGAAAACTGAAATGCTAACTTCCTAAATGTGGACTACCTGATAAACCTATGTGTGGGTGGTATTGCTATACTCAGGGGATGTTGCTGAACACATATTGTGGTGCTTTTTGATGGTAACCCTTTAAATACTCTGTAAATGTATACCTGAATTGCAATCTCTGTGAAAAAAATGTTTTTACCTCTGCAAAGTTGGTGGTGAAATGGCTGCATGGAAAATGTCAAAATACCCCAAGTTCAATACCCTGGTTTGTCTCCTTATGAAAAAAAAGTGGAAAGTAGGTCAGGAATTCATGACTGATATCAATGTCACTAATTAAAAAAAATGTTTTTGCATTAAAAAAAAATGCAAAAACCACTTAAAACATGGGTTACTCCCAACGCATTTTCATTAGCTTGTCTATGACTAAATACTTTTTCAAGTAAAAGTTGGATTTTTTCTTTTTTTATATCTTATTAGTTTTTTAATAATAAATTATATGATATGATGAAAATAATGGTATCTTATAAAGCCCTTCTTAGAAAAGTTAAAGGGGAGATAAGAGGTGAAAAAGACATATATATAAAGGACTGATGTAACATTTAATAAAAGGTTACCTTTAACAATGATAATTTGCAGTGTGGATTAACCTGAAAACAAGACAGTCACAAATAGATATGTTTAAATTAATTTAAATAACTTATTCATTTAAATAACTTTGATTTTTAGTTAAATCAATTTTTGTTTAAGTATGTAATTCATTTAATTTTTACATTTTGTAAAATTTAGCAATAACTTTGTTTTGATGCTTTGATTGTGCTGACGGAGCAGCCTGTAATGAGTTAACCCCTTAACGACAGATGACGTGCCAGGCACGTCACGGCAAATCGTGGACTTGCCGACAGCTGACGTGCCTGGCACGTCATGCACTAAATGGAGTAAAGAAAGCGACCAGCGGTCGCTTTCTTTACTCTAACGGTGTTGCTACAATGCCTCTAGGTAGAGGCATTGTGCAACACCCCCCAAATGTGCAGGGGCACGCTACGATCACTCCACGGAGTGATCGTAGCAGCCATTTAAAAATGGCTGCGCCCGCTGCACACATGTGCTTAGAAAGCGAACGATCGTTCGCTTTCTAAGCATCTCCGGTGTTGTTAAAGTGCCTCGCCAGCGAGGCACTTAACAACACCATGCTGCTCCCCAGAGCTGATGGTGGTCGCTCTCCTGAGCGACCCCATCGGCTCAGTAGAAGGGAACGCTGCCTGTACAGGCAGCGCTTCCCTTCTAATGGCAAGAGCATCGGAAGTGAAAGTATTTCACTTCCGATGCTCTAGGGGGAGCCAATCGATGCCGGCACAGCAGATCTATGTGATCTGTGTGCAGGCATGTATGGTAAGTGCTCTGATGAGCACTTACCATACTGTCATTGGCAATATTACTAAATATTGCCTTTGACAAGTACTGATCTGCCTCCCTCACCTTACTACTTTTAGTAAGGGAGAGAGACAGATCAGATCAAGTAAAAAAATAAAATAAAATAATAAAAAAAATATTTAATAAAATTTTAAACACCAAGGGCTTTTATAAAAGCCATTTAACCCCTTCCCTGCCATTGATCGCTGTGTACGCAGTGATCATACACAGCAGCACATTTTTTGCTGTCTGTGCATTTTTTAGGGGTTATTTTGTTTTACTGTAATTCATTACAGTATAAAAAAAAACCCTTTTAAGAGAGATTAACCCCTTTCTTGCCGTAGATCACTGCCTAATCAGCGATCTGACGCAAATGCAGCAATCTTGCTGCAGAAGCATTTTTAATTTTTTTTAAAACTTTTTTATTACACCCGTCACGTGTTAATTATACCCGCTAGGGGACTACGTTTAGCGTAAAAAATTTTTTTAGCTGTCTGAGCGCATGTATAGCGATCAGTAACAGCTGATAAGTGACAATGGCGGGTTGGCGTTTGCTCAGATGAGCATCACCATTCGTCTGGTTAGATCAATATGTGTAAATATTTGATCTGACCCGTGTAGATCTGCCTCCCTCTCACTTGAGTTTTAGTGAGGGAGGGAGACAGTGCTGTATAATGTAAGTTTTTAATTATAATATATTTAATAGAATTGAGACCCAAAGGCTTTTATAAAAGCCGTTTCCAGTATTTAACCCCTTCCCTGCAATTGATCGCTGTGTACGCAGTGATCTTACACAGCAGCACATTTTTTGCTGTCTGTGCATTTTTTTAGGGGTTATTTTTTTTTACTTTGATTTATTACAGTATATCAAAGGCTCTTTTAAGAGCTATTAACCCCTTCCTTGCCGTATATCACTTCCTAAGCAGCACATATGGTCACTGCCTAAGCAGTGCATATGGTCACTGCCTAAGCAGCGCAAATGGAGCAATCTAGTCGCCGAAGGATTTTTTTTTGCTATCAGCATTTTTTTTGTCAGACTCACTAGGGGTTAATTATACCCACTAGGGGATTACGTGGATTCCTTTTGAAGCTGTCTGAACGCGTGTATAGCGATCAGTAACAGCCGATCAGTGGCAAAGGTGGTTTGGTGATTTCTCAGATGAGCATCACCATTCGTCTGGTTCGTAAATATTGTTCTGACCCATATGGATCTGCCTCCCTCTCCTCACTTGAGTTTTAGTGAGGGAAAGAGACAGATCTGTATAACATAATTTTTAAATTGTAATAAATTAAATAAAATGTTAATAAATTGTGAGTCCCAAGGGCTTTTATAAAAGCCATACCTTTTGTATAGTGTAGTGTATTAACCCCTTCAATGCCACTGATCACTGCACAGCAGAACATTTTTTCTTGTCTGTGCATTTTTAGGGGTTAATTTTTTTGTACAGTACTACAAAGGCTCTTATAAGAGCTATTAACCCCTTCCTTGCTCTACATGTTCAAATTCCAAGTTTGAAAATCAAAAAGCGCACCTCTCAAATGTAGCCTTTCAACCCCTAACAAAGCTGACAAAGCTATGCATGGGTGGTATCCCTGTGCTCGGGAGATGTTGCTGAACATATATTGTGGTATTGTTTGTCAGTGACACATACCGAAATATGTGAATTTGTGTCTAAAGTGCAATGTATGTGGGAAAAAATACACAATAAAATGACTACCACAAACTTTGACAAAGGCTGGTGGTAGAATTGGTGCATGTAAAGTGTTAAAATAACACCATTTAAAATAGCCTAGGGTGTCTACTTTTACAAAATATATACTTTTTGGGGTAAAATACACTGTCCTACTTAAAAAAAAGTCTCAAATGAAAGATGGGCTCATGCTGACTACAAGTCAATATTCCAAGTTGAAAATACGCACCTTCACAATGTGGCCCTTTAGCCCCCAAACAACCCAACAAACCTATGCATGGGTGGTATCCCTGTACTCAGGATATGTTGTTGAACACATATTGGGTTATTGTTTGGCAGTGACACATCCCAAAATCTGTGAATTTATGTCTAAAATACAATATTTGTGAAAAAAAAACCACACAAAAATTACTACCACAAACTTTGACAAAGGCTGGTGGTAGAATTAGTGCATGGAAAGTGTTAAAATACCACCATTTGAAATAGCGTAGGGTGTCTACTTTTAAAAAATATATGGGTTGATGGGGTAAAATACACTGGCTGGTTTTCAAATATGGGTGCAGGCGGTCTGCATGTCAAAATTTTAATTTGGAAATCAAAAAATGCACCTACCAAATTTGGCCTTTTACTCCCCAAACAACCCAACAAACCTATGCATGGGTGGTATCCCTGTACTCAAGAGATGTTGCTGAACACTTATTGGGGTGTTATTTGGCAGTGACACATACCAAAATCTGTGAATTCATGTCTGAAGTACAAGGTTTGTGAAAAAAAACCACTAAAAAATTACTACCACAAAGTTTGACAAAGTCTGGTGGTAGAATTAGTGCATGGAAAGTGTAAAAATACCACCATTTGAGATAGCCTAAGGTGTCTTCTTTTAAAAAATATATGGGTTGATGGGGTAAAATACACTGGCTGGTTTCAAATATGTCCCAAATGGGACATGGGTGCAGGTGGTCTGCATGTCAAAATTTTAATTTGGAAAACCAAAAACTGCACCTACCAAATTTGTCCTTTTACCCCCCAAACAACCCAACAAACCTATGCATGGGTGGTATCCCTGTACTCAAGAGATGTTGCTGAACACTTATTAGGGTGTTATTTGGCAGTGACACATACCAAAATCTGTGAATTCATGTCTGAAGTACAAGGTTTGTGAAAAAAAAACACAAAAAAATTACTACCACAAAGTTTGACAAAGGCTGGTGGTAGAATTAGTGCATGGAAAGTGTAAAAATACCACCATTTGAGATAGCCTAAGGTGTCTTCTTTTAAAAAATATATGGGTTGATGGGGTAAAATACACTAGCTGGCTTCAAATATGTCCCAAATGGGACATGGGTGCAGGCTGTCTGCATGTAAAAATTTCAAGTTGTAAAACAAAAAACTGCACCTCACAAATTTGGCATTTTAGCCCCCAAACAACCCAACAAACCTATGCATGGGTGGTATCCCTGTACTCAGGAGAAATAGTAGAATCTATTTAGCATGTTTTCTCGTTCGCTATTGTCGATGAGGAGAAGTTGTTTCAAATTAAAAAAAAGAAATTTGTGTATTTTTTTTTTTTTACCATATTTTTTTTTTTTTTTTTAATAATATGATAAGATATGATCAAAAAGATGGCATCCATAGAAAGCCCTTCTTGTCCCGATAAAAACAATATATAATATGTGTGGGTAGAGCAAATGACAAAGAAGAAAATTACTGCTAAACACAAACAGCACAGAAATGTTAAAATAGCCATTGTCCAGAAAGGACAAAAATGTTTCAAAGGCTCTGTCCTTAAGGGGTTAAAATATGAAACTTTATTGAACATTGAAGTTTTGTATCACAACAAATGAGTATATTTTACATCAGCCTGTTATAGTATCTATCACACAGCTGCTGAAGCAGATGTATAAAAGTCCCTTACATATGTGTTTTCACTTTCCTTCTTTTTCTTTCCTGATAGATTTGTACAGACCTTAGACCTTGCTTTATATCAATATATCCAAAATATTTTTGATTTCTAAGCCCCAAATTTGGGGTTTCTCTTATTGAAAGTGCTTATCCTAAAAAAAAAAATATATATATAGTTTGTGTGGGTACAGTAATTGAGAAGGAGGCAAATTACAGCTAAACAGAAACACCACAGAATTGTTATAACATTTATCCAGAATAATTTATTTTCAAAAAGTCAGAATGGGTTAAAAATATTTCACTCATAATAGGATGTAAAGCCATAAAAGACCTGGCTTGTATCTGGTTCTGAGGTATTCATATTTTTCCTCTACTTTTAAATCTTCCAATTTGATTTCACCCTTCACAGCAGGGCATAATTGTTATCGTTCAGGTCCTGTATATGTTTGGTGATGGCTGTCTCTGCTGCTTTTAAAATGTAGATATAAAAAGAAAATGATAAAATGTATTTGTTTTCCATTCCATAGGATGATAGAAGAATTAGAGAAACAACCCCTTTTCTCCTGTCCTCTCATGCAGTGGTGTCCCGAGGGGGATGCGTGCGTTATTCCTCCCACCTTCCCCATCACTTACCTCTGCTCCGTGTCCCCCGCCGGACATCTTCGTGTAGTGTTCCCTCCTGCACGGTCGTGGTGGTGTTTTTTTTTCCGGCGGCCGAATTCAGCGGATGCGGCTGCCAGGAAAAAAAAAAAGTTAGGCAGCGCGGTGCGGGGGGCTGCTGGCATCCCCCCGCACCATGCTGCCTAACTTTTTTTTCCTGGCAGCCACATCTGCTGGATTCGGCCGCCGGAAAAAAAAAATCACTGCGACCGGATGTGACGTTATGTGACGTAATACTGGCAAATGATGGGCAAAATAATACTGGCAAATGATGGGCAAAATAACACTGGCAAATGTTGGCAAAATAATACTGGCAAATGAATGTCAAAATAACACTGGCAAAATAACTGGCAAATGAATGGCAAAATAACACTGGCAAATGATGGGCAAAATAATACTGGCAAATGAATGGTAGAATAACACTGGCAAATAAATCACAGAGGAGACTGCCAGGTGAGTACTGGGGAAGGGGGGAGGAGGGTGGTGGTGTATTAATGGACAAATTGTCTGTGGCATATTAATGGGCAAATTGTCTGTGGCATATTAATAGGCAGGCTAATAGTGGCATATTGGGAAAATTGGCTGTGGCCAAAGTGATACTGTGGCATGTTCTGTGGGTCAAATAACATGTACTATGGGCAGTGCTGTATTCACCGCGGGGCATCCTAGGCGGATGCCTAGGGCAGCAAATTTTGGGGGGCGGCAGCGCCCCCCAGCACTGAAAAGAAAAAAAATGTAAAAAAAAAAAAAAAATGTAAAAAAAACGCGGCCCTTTCAAAAAAAAAAAAAAACCGCGCTTGCAGGCAGAGAGGGAGGTGAGAGGGGATCGGAAGATCCCCCCTCACCAACGCTCTGCCTGCCAGGCTGCACGGGGAGCCGAACAGGCAGCACAGAGAAACCTCCGTGCTGCCTGTTAGGCTCCCCGTGCAGTGTGCCGACACGGAAGTGCCGACAGTCACGTGACCGGACGCGCTGACGTCATACGCGCGCCCGGTCACGTGGCCTGTCGGCACAATCGCCGGGAAGCCGAACAGGCAGCATGGAGGGACCATGCTGCCTGCCACCAGGGAAAGGTAAGTGCTGATGGGAGAGTGTGTGTGTGTGTGTGAGAGACTGAGTGTGATGGGAGTCTGAGTGTGTGTGATGGGAGACAGTGTGTGTGGCTGAGTGTGATGGGAGTCAGAGTGTGTGTGATGGGAGACAGTGTATGTGGCTGAGTGTGATGGGAGTCAGAGTGTGTGTGATGGGAGACAGTGTGTGTGGCTGAGTGTGATGGGAGACAGTGTGTGTGTGATGGGAGACAGTGTGTGTGACTGAGTGTGATGGGAGTCAGAGTGTGTGTGATGGGAGACAGTGTGTGTGGCTGAGTGTGATGGGAGACAGTGTGTGTGTGATGGGAGACAGTGTGTGTGACTGAGTGTGATGGGAGTCAGAGTGTGTGTGATGGGAGACAGTGTGTGTGACTGAGTGTGATGGGAGTCAGAGTGTGTGTGAAGGGAGACAGTGTGGGTGACTGAGTGTGATGGGAGTAGGAGTGTGTGACTGAGTGTGATGGGAGTAGGAGTGTGTGATGGGAGACAGTGTGTGTGATGGGAGTCAGCGTGTGTGTGATGGGAGACAGTGTGTGTGACTGAGTGTGATGGGAGTCAGAGTGTGTGTGATGGGAGACAGTGTGTGTGATGGAGTGTGATGGGAGTAGGAGTGTGTGACTGAGTGTGATGGGAGTGTGTGTGTGATGGGAGTATGAGCTTGATGTGAGTCTGAATGATGGGGCATGTCTTAGGTGTGTAACGTGGGTGTACAGCTTGGGTAGGGGGGTGCCCGGATTTTGTCTGCCTAGGGCAGCACAAAATCAAGATACACCACTGACTATGGGGGAAAGTGACACCATGGCATGTTCTGCAGGGGCAGTTCAGTGGGACAAAGAAACACTGTGGTATGTTCTGGTGGGCAGATTTACACTGGCATGTCAAATCGTGTGAGTGCAAAAGGAGTACAAGCCAAGTGCTGTGGGTACTAGACATGTGCATTTGTTTTCAGACGAAAATAGCATTTAAAATTTTTAATACGCGGTTTTTGAAACATAATTTTCCTCTCTCTCATTTAACGTACCCATACAAGTTATATGTTGTTTTTTAAAGGACAGTTAGAGCTTTCTTTTGATACCCTACACATCAAAATGATTTACATTTTAGTATTAAAAAATACATATAAAACAGGAAATGTTTGAGGAAAAAAAAGTTTTTCCCCATTATATTCCCAATAATAAGCTACATAACTAGT
This sequence comes from Pelodytes ibericus, assembly GCA_036172795.1. Taxonomy (NCBI): domain Eukaryota; kingdom Metazoa; phylum Chordata; class Amphibia; order Anura; family Pelodytidae; genus Pelodytes; species Pelodytes ibericus. The sequence goes on along the minus strand of CM069863.1, from coordinate 110,809,405 downwards.
GCAACACTAACCCACTTATCCCCTCTAATTAACTAATAAAAAAGAAAAATATTGGTTCCCAAACCCCCTATAACAAAAAAGACAGAAAAAAACTCTGAAGAGTGCGATGTCAGATCAGTAAAAATCATGCAACAGGCATGCAGGGGTTACATTTTATTAAATAAATATATTAAAATTACCTTTATTTAATAAAAAAAACTTTATAAATTGTAAAAATAAAAAAATCTGTTAAAAAAAAACTAAATGAGGGCCATAAAGTGGAATGAAACTGATCACAGTTAAAAACTGTGATCAGCAATGAAAGGGTTAATTTTTTAAAAAAAAAATTTTTTTTAACCTCTGTGTATTTAATTAATTTATTTTTTACTTACAGGTCACTCTCTGTGCTTCACTATAAGAATGTGAAGCACAGAGAGTGAATTAGAGGCAAAGTCAGTGTGTGAACACACTGACTTTGCATCTAATTTGCATGCCCGGAAATGCACCGATCGGGTCCAGGAGCTTTGCCTCGGGTGCGAGGCTTAGTCCTGGACCCGTTGCAGACTAGCTGGCGGTGCCCACGGAGCACACTGCCGGCTAGACTGCATGACGAGTTAACTCGTCATAAGGTCGTGAAGGGGTTAAGGAGTTTAAGCATGCATGGGATAAGCATAATGCTATCCTTGATATAAGAGAAGGCCAGCGACTAATGAAAATATTACTTTACTGATAAGGTAGTGAATGCATGGGATAGCCTTTCAGCAGAAGAGGTATAGGTTAATACAGTGAAGGAGTATAAGCATAAGGCTATTCTATATATAAGATGAGGCCAGGGATTAATGGAAGTATTACTTTCTTAGAGGGTAGTGGATGCATGGAATAGCCTTCCAGCAGAAATGGTAGAGGTTAATACATTGGAGGTCAGAAACTTAGTATTATTTGAGAGGGTAGTGGATGCATGGAATAACCTTCCAGCAGAAGTGGTAGAGGTAAACACAGTGAAGGAGTTTAAGCATGCATGGGATAGACATAAAGCTATCCTAGATATAAGATTAGGTTAGGGACTAATGAAAGTATTACTTTACTGAGAGGGTAGTGGATGCATGGAAAAGCTTTCCAACAGAAGTGGTAGAGGTTAATACAGTAAATGAGTTTAAGCATGCATGGGATAAGCATAAGGCAATCCTAGATATAAGATAAGGTCAGGGACTAATGAAAGTATAACTTTACTGAGAGGGTAGTGGATACATGGAATAGTTTTCCAGCAGAAGTGGTAGAGTTTAATACAGTGAAGAAGCTTAAGAATGCATGGGATAAAGCCACCCTAGATATACCGTATTTGCTTGCATATAAGACAAGGTTTTTTTCAGAACAGCCGGTGGATGTCTGCGCGATGCGTTCTCAGCTGCCGTTCGGCACGTCCGTCGGGACTTCTATGATGAAGCCGGGTGCTTCTGGGGCTCTTGTGTGTGGCATAACTAATGGGGCTCCTGTGTGTGGCATTATTAATGGGGCTCCTTGTGTGGCATAGTTAATGGGATCCTGTATGTGGCATAATTTATGGGGCTCCTGTGTGGAATATTTAATGCGCCATCTGACTGGCATTACTAAGGAATCTGTTTGGCATGGTATTGGAGAAAATCCGGGGGGGTGACACCAGGATTTACCGCACCGGGTTACACCAACCCTAGTGACAGCTCTGCCAATGGTGGTAGCTTTCTTTGCGTGAATCTCCCGGGAACATCATAGTAACAGCTTAATAAACTAAACCTTATCTTAATGACACTTCCTCTCTCAATAACATTTATCCAATTAGGAATGATGGGTGTGTACCTAAGCAATCATTATGATGTCATTATTCAGGTCCCCCCCCCCCCCCCCAAAAAAAATGTTTTAGTTAGGGTTTCATAAGTACATAGATAGCGATTATACATACATTGTTAACATGCAGTAATTACAGATATTTTGGCATGAAGAGCATATGCATAAAAATAGTTAAGGAGATGATCACATCATAAAATTGCAGAACAAACTACGCTATCAGTGATCCCTTCGCCACATGAGGTGCAGCAGGAGAAACCCTGATAACGAGAACACAACCAGCCGGCCTAAGACATTGCCTGGGCCGAAAAACGAAATGCTGCCCCCCACCCCCCCCAAAAAAATAGGCTGTGCAATTCCCTAAAACATAATGTGACCAGTGACCTATAACTAAATCCACATAGATATAGTCAGTGTTAGAGGAGTTAACCCCTTGGGTGGCTAGATAGAGTCAGAGGAATAAACCCCTTGGGTGGCTAGACAGAGGCAGTGTCAGAGGAGTTAACCCCTTGGGTAGCTAGACAGAGGCAGTGTCAGAGGAGTTAACCCCTTGGGTAGCTAGACAGAGGCAGTGTCAGAGGAGTTAACTCCTTGGGTGGCTAGACTGAGGCAGTGTAAGAGGAGTTAGCCCCTTGGGTGGATAGACAGATATAGGCAGGGTCAGAGGAGTCAACCCCTTGGGTGGCTAGACATATAGAGGAAGTGTCAGAAGAGTTAAGCCCTTTATCCACACACTCACACACATACACAGACAGTCTGTCACTCACACATACATACACTCACACTGACATGCACACACTCATTCACACTGACATACACACACACACACTGTCTAACTGTTTAACTTACCTGGTCCAGGCATCTCTGTGCGCTTTGAGCTCCTCGTGTGAAGGAGGGACCGAGTCAATCACGGGAGGCTTCTGAACTCTCAGCCAATCAGGACAGTTGAGAGGTCTCACCTGATAGGCTGAGACCTCCTTCTATCAAGCTTCCCCGGACACAGAAAAAAAAAAAAGACTGCTGCATGGAGCAGCAAAGTGCCGCCTCTGCCAGGGTGCCGCCTGGGGTAATTTTTGGACACACTTATGCAACCACATTATTTTATTTTTATATTTTTTCTTCCCTCTATCTAAAAGATTTCAGTTTGTTTTTTAATTGAGTTGTACAGTTTATAGGTCACATTAAAGGTGGAAAAAGTTCTGAAATGATTTATCTTTGTCTCATTTTTATTACAGCACAGAAACCTGACATTTTAACAGGGGTGTGTAGAATTTTTATATCCACTGTAGGTGATTTGTACACATTAACAGTCTTATACATTGTTGTGTTCAATTATATTTTTTACATGTACATTGTGGAGCACCTCTGACCAGTCGGGCTGAGTATATATATACATTTTTTTTATAGCTCGTAAGCGCATCACCTTTCAAATCACTTGTTTATGTTGGTGTGGGGAAACACACTTGTGAGTGCAGCTGAACCTAATACACATAATTGTGTCACACTTTATTATAGTATTCACTAATTAACCCAAAGGCGCCTGTTTTCCCTTTTGTATTTTGCATTGGTGAATAAGTTAGCATACTTAGAATACTATTAGATACTTAGAATTTGAATGCATGCATTATTATAATTATTTAACCTAAATATGCATTTAAATAATCTGAAATCCCGGGTGTGGTATAAGTAGGCGGAACAAAGAGGGTGGGGCTAAGGGGCAGCAAAACAAGGTTTCGCCTAGGGTGCAAATTTACAATTCCACAAACAATGATTGAGGTCCGCTTGCAGACAGTTACACTTTGGACAGAGATCCTGGACATTGGGGAATATTAATTTACTCCGGCCCGGGGAGTCTATGGGTTTGTAAGTAAGTAAGTGCACAATGATGATTCAGAGGAAATACAATGCCCTGCATCATCACTACACGCAGGGAGCGCAACCCGCACTGTCTGAGCTCTGTGTGCATTTAACACACAGAGCTGAGACTGGCCGCAGCTCCGCACCGAATCACACGACGATGGAGGGGTGGGGGGGAGCGAGATACACACAGCGGATGCGAGAGAGTGATACAGTGGAAGGGGGATAGAGATACAGTGGGAGGAGGAGGCAGATACAGTGGAAGGGGGAGACAGATACAGTGGAGTGCGTGAGAGAGAGGGTGTAAGGGGGGAGAGAGAGAGACAGTGGAAGGGGGGAGAGAGAGAGAGACAGTGGAAGGGGGGAGAGAGAGAGAGAGAGACAGTGGAAGGGGGGAGAGAGAGAGAGAGAGAGACAGTGGAAGGGGGGAGAGAGCGAGAGAGACAGTGGAAGGGGGGAGAGAGAGAGAGAGACAGTGGAAGGGGGGAGAGAGCGAGAGAGACAGTGGAAGGGGGGAGAGAGCGAGAGAGACAGTGGAAGGGGGGAGAGAGCGAGAGAGACAGTGGAAGGGGGGAGAGAGAGCGAGAGAGACAGTGGAAGGGGGGAGAGAGAGCGAGAGAGACAGTGGAAGGGGGGAGAGAGACAGTGGAAGGGGGGAGAGAGACAGTGGAAGGGGGGAGAGAGACAGTGGAAGGGGGGAGAGAGACAGTGGAAGGGGAGAGAGAGACAGTGGAAGGGGGGAGAGAGTGAGAGAGAGACAGTGGAAGGGGGGAGAGAGTGAGAGAGAGACAGTGGAAGGGGGGAGAGAGTGAGAGAGAGACAGTGGAAGGGGGGAGAGAGTGAGAGAGAGACAGTGGAAGGGGGGAGAGAGTGAGAGAGAGACAGTGGAAGGGGGGAGAGAGTGAGAGAGACAGTGGAAGGGGGGAGAGAGTGAGAGAGAGACAGTGGAAGGGGGGAGAGAGCGAGAGAGATAGTGGAAGGGGGGAGAGAGCGAGAGAGACAGTGGAAGGGGGGAGAGAGCGAGAGAGACAGTGGAAGGGGGGAGAGAGCGAGAGAGACAGTGGAAGGGGGGAGAGAGCGAGAGAGACAGTGGAAGGGGGAGAGAGAGCGAGAGAGACAGTGGAAGGGGGAGAGAGAGAGACTGCGGATTGATTTAATGGTGTAGCTACAACTGCTCTGTACAATGCAGGCCTTGACAGATACATTGGTGAATAAGTTAGCAAACTTAGAATGCTATTAGATACTTGAATGCACGCATTATTATAATTATGTAACCTAAATATGGATTTAAACAAACCGATATCCCGGGTGTGGTGTAAGTAGGCGGAACAAGGGGACGGGGCTAAGGGGCAGCAAAACAAGGTTTCGCCTAGGGTGGAAAAAATCCTTGCACCAGCCCTGGCGCCAGCCTCCTAACCTTTGAGGCAGAGTCAAGATTAAACCGCTGTGACAGCAGATCCCTGGATCAGGAAGAGACTAATTACATGGATACTTATGTACAGCTTGACCATGTCTCTCCAAGAGCTCCCACGTTTTATTACATTTTTATTGTTGGCTACCGTTGGGTTTGGAGCTACAGAAAGAATTAGGGCTACATTATCAGTATAGGTAATTCTGAAAAAGCAATGTGATGCTTGTGCATATTGCCCCATTGCTCTATGCCATAAGTGTTGTTTTTTTCATCATATTTGTATTTTTTTATAATAAATTATATGGTATGATCAAAATAATGGTACCTAAAGGAAGCCCTTCTTATCTAAAAACAAAAAAAAAGTAAATGAGGAAAATAACAGTAAACCCCAAATACCGTAGAAGTGTTAAAACAGCCATTGTCACGAATGGTGAAACATGGTCCAAACAGTCCAGTCATCAAGTGGTAAAGCACTGCATGAAAAATTGGTTTGGGAGGAGAAGCAACACCAGAGCTTAAACAAGGGACCCAATCAAGTCTTTTTTTCTAACATTTGGACAGCTGCGGGTTTTGCCTTTCACTTTTCTGTGGAGCTTGTAGTTAGCTTGGCAGCCTCTAGAGGTAGCTGGTGAGGACAGTTTTTTCCAGCCAGACTTGTTAGGTCTGTTAATATATTGTGTGGGAAAGGACACCTGTTGTAATTGATTAGCATTGCTAACACCTACTTATTCCTCTCCCTGTAGACTACATATTACTTAGTCCTGCCCTTAATTTTTGTACTCTCATCTGGAAATGTCTGTATTTTATAATGTGCTCATGGCTGGATTATTTCCCAGGCACTTCATGTCAAAAAAATATAGTAATTTAGAAAACGCTGAAAATTAACAGAAATAATATAGCAACATTCCTGAACTGCAAGGAAAACATAAAAAAAAGATAAAAACGTACTGCTTTATTCATGAAGCAGGGCATTCACAAGGGAATTTCAGCTAAATAGGGAGATTTCTCCACCTTGGCTACTTTGGTCTTAAGTGTGAAATTACATTATCAATTCCCTGAAATTCTCTCATTCATCAATACACACTTCATTTTCAGGATTAAATGAATAACTGTAATATGCTGCCATTTAAGAGTTATAAGAAAATCGCTTTAATATAATTGGTGGTAATCTACCTGTGTGAGTAATGTCTGGAACATAGGTATCAATCAGACAAAGGTTCAGTTTGCATTTAGAGACTCCTATCAAAGGCAACACAGTGCATCGAAAGAAGGTCTTAGCACTTGTCTTCACTCGCCATCATCTGCCACTAATCAAACTTTATAGGAAAAAAATTAAAAAAACATTTTATTTTCTATTCATTAGTATTTTGATTAAACAGTTAAATATTTACACCAGGTATCCTAAGAAAGCACAACAGTATTTGTGTGGGTGCATTGCATAATAAAAGTGACAGTTTCACCTATCTTATTTTCTATATGCTGTTGTACATGTAACATACATGTAACCTTGCACTTTTTACTTTTGAAAAAAATACAGTGTAGTTTTACATTGACCATAATTTCACCTGGGACTGGAAATTCGGTGACATCCAATAAGGAGGGCTGGGGTGGTTGGGGGCTGAATAGGCAGAACTGTTGCCATAGCAACAACAATACATCTATTCATCTTCACAGTTTTAGTATAAAGGAAAACTGATGACATGTTGCAATGCTTATATAAAACAACAACATTAGGACACTGTGAATGGAAATGCCCCTTGAAAAAGAGATTTGAAAACACATTGAAAAAATTATGTTGTTCCTAACATTTCAAATTCACTTGGTCCTTGGGGGTTAAATAGTGTGTGTTAACTCCAACTGCACACTACCATGGGGGGGGGGGGGGGGGGCAGTGTATTGTAGCATTCCGGTGTATGGGTCTCCATTACTACACCGCGCAGAAAGAAGCATTGTACAATAATACTGTTGTTTACACATTGGAAAGGAAGAGTCGGCATGACAGTAACACCCAGCCCCTTTCTCCTCCTCATGACAGAGGCACAGGGCGGGGAGAAGGTGTAAGGCTGGGATTAGGGAAGCACAGGGCGGGGAGATGGGATTAGGGAGGAGATTGAGGGAGCAGCCGGGGTTCGTAGAGTAAGTGGCCGGCCCGGAGAGATGCTGAGCAGCCTGACAGCGGCTGGGGATGTCGGAGCAGCATGGAACTGCCTGTGAGCCATGCCGCTGGCGGGATGGGCCCCGGAGCTGACCCGTCGGGGTTGCTGAAGGACATGGACCCCGGGGGAGAGACTGTCTTGTGCCGAAAGAGTCCAGGGACACCGTGCAGCATCCACCCTCCATGTACGGATCTAATGCCAGGCAGCCATACCTCCGCAGATGGCGTTAGGAGCACACGGCAATCCTGCCAGCACAGCACCGACTCCTGCCCAGACCGCCAATGTAGCAGCCCTTCAAACCCGACTTCCACCCTTCCTCTCTCTCCTACCCCCCGCCTCATGCTGGCCGCGGCGACTGGGCTGCTGATCGTGTCTCTACTACACCTGGGTCAAGGATCTACACAGCCCGTGAGTCCCTCCGTCGGGGAGCTGTGCCTCACTGTGCTGCTCCTGCGCTGTTTCCTTTACCTCGGATGTGCCCTGTGTGCCCTGCTGCTTGGGTTATTGTGTGCCCTCCATGCCACCGGCCGACCCGCGGGTCCACCTGACTTCACCCGCTCAAGGACTGGTCAAGCCACCCGGGTAAGCATTATAATGGAGCAATGGTGGTAACGCTGTGACATTCCAGCTGTTGGGGGGGGGGGGTTAGATTTCCAATGAGCATCCTCGGAGAGGCTGTGGTCCACCACACCTGGAGTGTATTGTATAAATGTTTTAATTGCATTAGTCTTGGCACATTTCCCTGTACTGTGTTGCTGACTTGCAGGGAAAGAGATTGACCTAGAAATGGTGTGGAAAGTGTCAAAGTGACATTAATCCTACTGCTGTCAGGGGATGTCCATGACTACAGTCTACCCTGTGAGCACGTTGGCTATTTATGTAACTATAGAAATGATCAGTAGATGTAAAACATAGAAGTTCCTATATAGGGCAATGATAAGGATAAGAATGCCTTGTATGTTACATTAATAACATACTCCTACTTCTAATAGGCAAACTCATTGTATGACAGGGAAATATATATTTAAGTGTTTAGGGCTTACTCATTTTTATACAAATAAAGAAATGCATAAATATAAGAATTTTGGCACACTCAAGTATAACATTCAATATTATATTTATATACATATGACTGTTACTCCATTTTGCAAAAGCTTCATGTCAGTTCTTCTTTACCAAATAACCTAAAGGCAAATTGCCATGACGTTTTATTATTATTATTATACTAAAAGTGACTGTGAAATAGTTTTTGGAGTAATAGACGGTAGATGTCAAAATTCATAAAGCTGAACATCACAAATTGTTTTGATCTATTTATTTCTTGCACTTTGCCAAATCTATGAGTAAGGACCCTCCTGGTTCTGAAAGGTGATCTGTCCTCTTATATGTTTTCCTCTTTGAGTAAGTTTCATTAAACTGATTTTATTTTTGTTCACTGCTACTAATCATTTTTACTCATGCATCTTTGTTGCTGAATCTTGCTTAATTACATGCTGTAAGCAATAATCACATCACTAAGATATATATATATATATATATATATATATATATATATATATATATTTATTATAAGTAGGGTCTACCCAATATACACAGATTTGTCCCAAAATGTATTCTGGTTGGGCACTTTAGCAGAATTTCACAAATCTCTAAAATGCGGCTACTCAGTGTCCCTGAATTTGCATCCTAATACCCTCTCTGCACTGTTTGGAAACAAAAGCATCCATATAGGGTAAATTTCACTATAAAAAGCATACAAATGTGGCTACTCAACATGCACCGATGACCCCCGCATACACTCTGAATTCTCCGATTATCGGCGCTTATTGTGTCGTACCTGTAGTGAATGAGCGGACATTCCCCATTAAAATCTGACCATCTCCTCCCGGCCGACACCGCACACCAATCAGCACTGCTGTAACCATATCTGCAACATGCCAGCTTGGAAGGTAGCGTCTGACTTGCAAAAGAAGCATCATTCAGAAACCCTTTTAACAGCATAAAAGTTATCTTCTATAGAGGGCTTAGTCCCTCTTTAAAATCGTTGCCATCCTGTAGATGGCGAAAGCTCCAGCTCTATCCAATAAATGTTTCAAGATGTATTTAAAAAGGTGCTGTTCGTTGCTTTAATACATAAAATCCCTGTGATAGCACAGTCTGTGTTTTTATCAACCCTTTTCTCAGCACCAGGTTTTATGATGTTGGTCTGTTGAACCCAACCATTACTCCCTCCATTTTTCTCTTTTATACACTTTCTTTATACTTCTTAGTGTGGGTTGGGCCTTGTGTACGGCTAACCGTCTGGTCCATGCTATTTCCGTTCAGTATTTATTTGATCTCAAGCCCCTGTAGTTATAATGAACACAGGGATGATCCCTGGCATCAAATCACCCCTTGGTTATATCCATAATCCCTCATACTACGTATCTTGACATATTCTTGGATAGTAGCATCCTGTTACTAATGGCTGCTGCCAGAAGCTTGTAGATGCTCTAAATGATTTCACTCCATCTGTGATGTGTACAAAGATACAGTCATCCATAACTTACTAGTAGCTGTCTTACTTGCTCTGCATAAACAGTAAAGTATATTCATCATTTTAATTTATACAGCACAATCTGGATAATGCAATACAAATAACATTGATTTTCTTGCATTTGTGTTTCACCACTGAATTTACTATTATACTCTGAATACAACAGGCATACAATGTTACTACAGGTGTTGCATGCAGGGTTACCTATCTGAAACTGAGCGATACATTGGGCATGCATGAGGATGTTATACTTATGTATGCAAAGAGTATGCAACAGAATGCACATGCACAGTGCTTCCCTGTGACCCTCCATAGAAATACACATGTTCAATGACACCAATATCGCAAACATTGTGTTCAGCTTCTCTTTGGGACCCCCTCTGATTGTATGCTGGGGGTGCCCATTTCAGAACTAAGCTAGGTAGGAGGATTAATCCCTTGCAGAATGAAAAGAAGAAAAATGACTGCCTTATTACTTTTAATATTCATTACTTGGATTTGTTTTTTAGCCTGGTGTTTTTAGAATGTTTTTGGATAGTACAGTAACAAATTAGAATTTGCATTTTAAAATGTTCCCATCAGTGATCTTTCAGCCAATTAAATATATTGACAAAATATAATGATTATATTTAGCAACACATTTTTCTTTAAAATTTGATAGTTTATCAGGATATAGTGGAACAGTAATCCTTTCATGAATACAATTTCCAAACTTTACAAATCATTGGTGTTTGGTAGATGTAAATACCATTTCTGGAGAGTTGACAGAAGTGGTTTCACCTGTTTTAGAACCAGAAGTGGTAAAATCTTGTACAGTGGCTAAATGTTGTAAATCCTTTACTTTTTCAAACCTCAGGGCTGCAGGTTTCATTGCCTGCCGGATTATTTCAGTTTATTCATTATTTATGAGGTTGGTAAAGGTTGAATATCCCTTATTCAAAAGTATCCGTTAACCACGTGTTTTCCAATTTCACCACAAGTTGCAAATTCCACACCTGACAGAATTCAAGCACACACCAGTTTATTCAGCGTCCAGCCCATTAGCTGTGACATAGCTTTACCATGTATACCCAGATTCCCCCACACAAACACACCCACCAAGGGTAATGCAATGGCACGTGTGCAGGCCTGACGCGCTGACGGCAGGTTCCCAATGAAGGGAAAAAGGAAACCACTCTGCACAGTGTTTCTTCCTGTCTACTCCAAAGACATGACAAAAGTGCCATTTTAGCAGATGACAATAAGTACTGCAGGTCCCTCAAATATCATTTACTATAAAGATGAAAGATTACCATTTTGTTTATTAAAGGGTAACTAGGGTGAGTGACTTACCTACTTCAGTGTTGGCTACTTTAAAATCCGCTCACATCACTAGTTATTACTTTGTAGCACACAGCTCTAAATGTTGTGATTAGAATTACAAGGATTAAAAGCATGCATGAGACACCATAGATTTGCAGGGACACCATGTTCACAAGGAATCGGTGTGTGTGAGCTGCAGAATTCTGGGAGTACTTGTCCAGTGAACATGTAATCATTTATTTTCCTTAAAATCGTGGCTTTGTATTTCAATCTCTAATTAATGGCTTAGAGATTCAAAATGCAACGTGTTTTGTGCTATGTTAATCCTGGCCTCTTAACAATCTCATACAAATTTTATGATTACAGTTATTTTTCTCCTCCCTGCAGAAACCCACACAAAGCAGGGTTTTAAATGTAGCACTAGATTGATAAAGCAAGGTTTTTATTACACTTCTTATAATGGAATTCTATAAAAGCACATACACTTTCATCATATTTCCTGCTAAAAATTTAGCTTTTTAAAATCCTCCTGATAACTTGTCACAGGCTTTTAGTTAGATTTAAAGCTTTAGGTGTCATGTCCTTATTTATTCAGTGAGGGCTATTCTGTAAAAGCTGAGTTGCAGGTGAAATTGAACACAGATACAGAGTTAGGAATGTGAAAGACTTTCTTTTATCCTCAGGGACACAGAATAAGATTTGAACATACAGAAGGATGTCCAAAAACTGACGCAAAATGGAGGTTGTTTGCATCCTCTTGTTATCCTTAGCTTCTGCTTTATTCATATGTACCAGTCTCACGATTACTGTTCAATACCTCTGACAGAACCTGCAGTGTATATTCCCCCCCCCCCGACACTCTCCGAAACACATATATTTTAGGTTTCATTATTTTTCCCCTCCTTGTGTTTTTCTGATTATCCTTGTGTCCTTGTCAACTTATTAATATTATATAAAAAAGAAAAGAATAACATTCATTAGTTTCACTTCGTTTAAATTCCAAACGAAAAAAAAAACAAAAGTATAAATCACAATCAAGCAATACGCCTTGTGATTAACCAATAATTATCATATAAATGCCTACTACTGAATAAAAGGAATAGGGAGTATTAATAATGTTAGTATTAATAAATAGTCACACAAAGCAGGAATAAGAAGTCAAAATTACAGATAGAACATACAGCTAGTAACCGATACATCATTCTACAATCACTCACAAACATGCCACATTCTCTCGAGGGGGGCTATTAGGTCGAGCACAGCCCGACAAGTGTCCTCCCATGGGAGGAATTTAAGAGCTAAACTCAGATGCGAAAGATATCCATGTGGCCCAGATATTGGTATAAAGCTCATATCTATCCTTCGAGATCCATATCGAAATCCCATTTCCATGTTTCGCTGGAACTCCATTTGATTGAATATTTCTGCCCAACAAATGGTGTTATCCGATTCCATTTTCTGGCCATGCAGGTCTTAGTAGCCAAGAATAAATGAGATTTGTATTCTGGTTAATGCTGAGAGGCTTAAATTAAATAAGAACATATCAGAGGTGAGGACGTACTTGAAGTCAAACGCCAGAACTAGGAATGTGTTCAGAAGGACTTTCAGGAAAGAGTGTTTTGGGCAGTCCCACCATATATGGTACATGTGACCCTTATACATTTGACATCTTCAGCATAAATCTGAATTGGGTGTTGACATAGAAGGGACTAGATACCACTGTTAAGCTAGTTTATATTGTAATTTGGTCAGGGTTATAGAATGTGTGTTGTGTTTCAGGAGGAGTAGACCCTAAATCCACTCTTCCATAGTAAATGATTTACCCATATAAAATTCCCATCTTAACAGGGGAGCAGATTTTTCTATGTTTTCCTTCTCCTTCGACAGAGTTAATGCCCTGGAGCTATGTTTCTTTTTAAGTAAATTGGATAAGAGTTTATTCAAATATAAAACAAACAAACCCCAAAAAATGGTGGACTTTTTTCTCACCTCACCTGCAACTCACCTTTTAGTGAATAGACCCCACTGTCTACTGTTATACTTTTGGATTAAATAGAAAATATACAGATTCCCTAACACATGCTCCTATCTTTTTAGTTTCTTGTTTTTATGGTCTTCTGTCTATGGAAGTATAATTTCCCTGGCTACTGAACTGGTGTGTTTGAGTAGTTGGAAATATTACTGAGTCCTCCATACAATAATTATTTGCTTCGAACAAAGCATTTGTAGCAGCTTAATAATCCTTACTCTACCTAATTAGCATCCACTGGGTGGGTGTACTAATTGTATTGTTTGTATGCCAATAATACAGAACTTTATTGTTATTGTTATTATTATTACAACCTCTTTGGAATCGTGAATGTTTGTGGAACATTGGAGATTATTTATAAAAACTGGGTAATAGTACCTATTCCAAAATACCAACGCTTGCAACACTTCAGGCACTTTATTTGTATATTTTATATTTGATATTCTACATCTGCTGGAGGGAAGCAGTTTACATTGGTGGATGTGGTGATCATGCCAATATTTGGTGCTTTTTCTGTCTGCACCTATTTTATACAAACCCCCTATTATTTTATAATATGAAATTCAGGATAGAAGCTTTTTTACATTTTGAATAATTGCATTAAACTTGTTTGGTATGGGATTATTTTTGTAAGAAAGAGTGATCTAGAAAATAAATGTCACTAAGCACACAGCATGTTGTAGGCCGCCATAAGCCATGGTATAGATTAGATGTACAATGGTATTCTACTGTTCCATTGTGGCTTTGACAAAGTATTGTAAACTGATTTTATCACTGATCAACTAGACCTGTATCTTTGTTTACCTCACATTTGGAAAGCCACATTGCTCAACACTTTGATACTTGATGACGCATCTAGGGATTTGCAGTGCTTACTTCAGAAGCATATTTTGTAATGAATGTCCTCACTTGCAGACCAAGGATTTTCCAAAAGTTATTCAACATAGTCTTGAAATTGCATCAGTCTTAAATACGTTTTATAGCTCGGATTACTGAAGGGTGATGGAAACACAGCGCTGTAACTGTGAAGAGGTCGATGATATTTACCGAGACAAACAGTGCTTTCAAATGACTGAAGTCTTAGACACTATGGCCATACTGCACATTCCCATCATTCTCTTACCGAGTGGATGTTTGGTCACTCAAAATCACTATCTCTTCAGAAAGGCCGGCACCAGGCTGTACCTGAGGCTGGGTACAGCAATGTCTCCTTGTTGGTGGAGCATGGGGGCAGCAGTACAGATCACACAACGCACCAGCCGGAAAAGTGTCATCCTCCTACAAATTAGCAGTACCATAGACCACCAGAGGGTAGGTGTCGGGGTGGAGACCATTTGTTCTGCAAGGTGGCACAACATTTCTGATGGCAGCCCTGCCCCTTTGTACTTCAATCTGACATTAACCAAAATGATGACTCCACTGAGCAACATAGGAAGCATTCCGAATTCCAACTGTGACTGGGTCTGTTTGAGGGCCAACCATCCATAACTCTGTGAAAGGAGGCTGAGAAATGGAAAGTCTGCTGGGCACAGACCACTTTAACGGTGGACACTTGTGTCCCATACACAGAAACATGTGGCAGGCCATGTCAAATTGTGTGACAGAAACAGCAAGTAAAAGCAGCTTAAGTAATGTTGTCCAGGGTGAATTTTGCTGTATGAGTCAAAAATGAGTGTTCATCCTTAGAAGTTTCTCAATAGTTTTTTTTTTTTTTTTTGCTCTTTGACACTAGAATTGTGTGGACATTTTTGAATTTATTGTAGTACATGTTTTCAACCCAATTTCAGGAATTTCACCTACATCTAACTGCCAAGTTAAGTGACCTTTTCCTAAACCTCTTTGATCTATTTATTTTATTTGTATTTTCATAGTAGAGCTATAAAATTAAAGACTGTCACCCAGATTCCATTTGCAATTGCAGCGTATAGTAAGGTTCACCTGTTCACTTTAGTAGTGTGGTAATTGTGAAACACCAATGTGTACAGTGTGTGTTATATCGCGGTCACTGAGTGTGCTCTGTTTTTTATCTGCACACAACTAAAACAAATTCACAAAAAAATCTAAATCATAAACAGGTTCCCCTGTTCAATCTATACACATTCATTCTCTGTGAGTCTATGTAATTAGCAAGTATTTCAACCATAATTGTGTTGGCTAATGGTTGTTTTTGTTTATTCATGGCTATTGTTTTGCTAATGAACTAAAAGGCACATATTTCACAATGAGATTATACTCTTAACGAGTAAACTGCAATAAATGTAATTGTAACTTGCTGTCATTTCCCTTCATTAATATAACAAAATTTAACTTTTTTTGCATTTTACTTCCATATGGTTTTATTGGTGCCTTTTAGCAAAGAGGCACCAATAAATGGTGTAGTATAATAATGCCATACATGTCTGTTCCCTAATTTAGTATGTATTTCAATATTCTGATTTCCAGGACAAATTTACCTGCCATGCTTTCTTTTTCCCAATTTTGACTGTACTCTTATGCAAAAAAAATGATTTGAATCCGAACAAACACAATTGTCATATAATCCGTTTGGCACCAACATTGTTCATTGCGGACATCTGCCAGACTTTTGATGGACAGTTTAATAATGTTCTACGGACCTTGACAGAACATGCCACAGACACTGATGTGCTAGTAAGGACAATTTCCCTATTCCTACATGTAACCTAGGTTCTGCATCAGTCTGCAATCATTATTCAAATAACCTAGTTATTAATTTGGATAACTAAGAAAGCTAGTTGTATGGATAGACATTGGGCAGTAATGTCTAATGGTATTAGACTATAGCTCCTATAATGCACAGTCAGTCAGACAGCTGCATCTGTGTCATGGGAACCTTGGTTGTTCAACAGCAGTGCTTTCAGTTACCCACCACTGTGACTGTATTGTGAGCTGTTTCATTGTGTTATGGGTGTCCACATGCTGGCACGGTTATCCCTAAACTCGGGGGGAAATTCTGATTGTGGCTCATGGAATGTATTTGTGTCTCAAACACTGGGATTAACTTATGGCTATGTGAGCATGGTTTCATGTGTAGAAGAACTTGAGGCCCTCAAGGGCAGAGCCTGTAACTTGTGGCATTCTTCACTCCTAAAATGCTAATGCTGTCAACCTGAGCATGCCGATGATAGTAGTTTAGTGCCCATTATGTGTCTTAAACATAGAATGTGTCAGCAGATAAGAACCATTCGGCCCATCTAGTTGTTTCAATTTTCTAAATACTTTCATTAGCTGCTGGCCTTATCTTATATCTAGGATAGCCTTATGCCTATCATGAATGCTTTACCTCCTTCACTAACCGCTACAACCTCCGCTAAAAGGCTATACCATGCATCCACTACCCTCTCCGTAAAGTAATATTTCTTGATTTGTCTGCTTTGAATTGATCGAATATTTCCTGTTCCCCTGAAATCTAGCACTTTGTAAACCAGAGTTTCTCATGAGTAGGTTTGTCATGATTAGCAGACTTCGCTTTTGAGCACAGCTATCCTTGGTGATCATTCATCATTTTGTGTATTAGTATATGTTTCAAATTTTGGATGTTGGATAGACAACACATGATCCTGGGCATTTCTCAAGACAACTTTGGAATCAAACCCTCCAGTTGCTCCTACCTTGTAAGCACCAGGGCACAAGGTTAGTCCTCTGGGTGCAACTAGACCAGACATATCTGGAATCACACTCGCAAACTGAGGCTGCACGAGTAGAGCGTCACCCACACTCCCAATAATAGAAAAAAAAAGACAAGTGTCTGAGCACACCATCAGTGGGATTTATTCCAATGCAATGAACGTTTCTAAAAAAAATGTATTGAGTTGAATCGTCTTATGCGTTGGAATAAATTCCACTGAAGGTGTGCTGAGACTTTTGTCCTTTTTTCCCCCTCTGGGTGCAACAGCACGGTTCTTGGGTTGCAATGGCAAGGTCCTGATAATGCATGAGAAAAATCCAGTGGGTGCAATGGCAAGCCCAGTAGTTGCTGCAGAGTGGTGCAGATGCATGTCCTGTTGGGTGCAGTATTGTGTTGTGGGGGCTTTAATGTAAGGTGATCAGAAGAACTGGAATGAAGTGTGGGGGGGGGGGGCAGTGATCATCTTATTAATCATGGTTTCCTTATTTTCTGGCAAAAACAGTGAATTTATATATTATTTCATCATGTGATGCCAGTCAAGTGATCGGCACACTATCCCTTAAGGAGGGATGTGGGGGCAGCTGCAGTGCTAAAGACAGGAAGAGCGAACGGATGTGCTCATATTATCTGCTGTCTCATGAAGCACTGTGCACCAACCAGAAGAGAATTCTTCATATAAGTGTTGGCATCCTACAGAATAGCAGTACCCCTAGACCACCCCGGGGTAAGAGTCGGGTGTCGGCGGTACATGCATGAGGGACACCAGACCATTTATTTGGGGGGGCCAAAACTTGTGATGTTGGTGCTGATTGCAGAAATACAGCAATCTTCCCTGCTTAGTCCTTTCAATAATCGTAGGCCAAGAAATGGGTAAGACCTATAGAGGCCATTAACCCCTTTGTGACAATGGACGTGTTGGCCACGTCCAGTGGTGGAATGGGTGGTTTTCGCGATCAATGATTGCAAAAATCCATCTGACGGTGCTGCTCTATTGCCTTGAGGTCGTGTCGAGACATTGGGCAGCAACGAAATTATGGCTCTCGGACATCCTCAATCGCTCCTCCAATATGGCTGCTGCCCTCTTGTGGGTAGAGCGTCGGAAGTGGGGATAAAAAATCACTTCTGTCGCTCTGATGCTGTTGCTTGACTGCCCCTAGAGGCAGTCGGCAACATTCCATTAAAATAAAAAATAGAATTAGCTAAAATGTAGGGTTAGGGTTAGAATAGTTGTTAGGGTTATCATAAGGGATAGGGTTGCAATTAAATTAAAATTAGTATATATTAAGTGTTAGCATAAATGTTAGAGTTGGGGTTAAATTTAGGGTTTGGGTTGGGGTCAAACGGTCAATGTAGGAAAAAAACAAACGCAAGCCTAATTCTGAACTTGGGACAAAAATTAGAAACTATTTAGACGGGGTCTTTTTTATGATTGTATTTGTGTAAATTATTTTTTAGGTAAAAGTTAGAAAAAGTGTTTTTGTTTTTATTCATCATATTTTATGATATATTTTTGTAGTAAATTATAAGATATGATGAAGATAATGGGATCTAATGAATGGTATCTTTTGACGATAAAAACAACATATCATTTTTGTGGGTACAGTATGTGAGAGAGAAGAAAGTTACAGCTAAACACAAACACCCCAGAAATGTCAAAAAGACAAGGTCAAAAGGTCTTGGCACTGGGGGGTTAAATACAATATATGTTTTGGATGCAGTTGATGGACATGCACTCAAATGCAGAAAAAAAACAGTGACCTGGAGACTCTTATTCACTGTCCTCATTAATATTTGAAAGCAACACTTGTAAGATAAAATGTGATCATGTCTGCTTGTGTTTCCTGGCTTTGAGCCCTTGTAGACATTGCTTATAATGTGCATGTAGAGAATAAAAAATTATTCAATATTATCACTACAATGTGTTAGCAGAATTGCAGGCAAAGGCCTAAATTGGGAGAAAAGTGTGTTTTTAAATGTCCCCGTAGTCCCTTGTTTTCCTTATTTATGCTTTTGTCCTTGCAGTGAAGGAGTATGGGGCTGCAGGCTACCACTTTCAGTTTTCAGATACCCTGACAAGTGGTACAGTATATTTCCTATCAATATGCCAGATAAAGATGAGTGACACAGGATATCCCATGTTCACGGTGAAGAAGCTTTTAGCGAAATGCATAGTACTTTGTACTGAGCGTATTGAAGTCTCACTTGGGCGGGTTCACAGAAACTGCTGATTGCGACAGCGTGTCTCAGAGTAGACAGAGGAATCAACTTGCCATCACTAGTTGTGCTAAATTGTAGCTGCACGCATGAATACTGTATGATATTGAGTTGTTTGACAGGTGTCCTGCCTGATTATCACAGGAGCAGTGTTTTTGCTCCATGAATATGTCCAATCTATTCGTCTTTACTTTTTGTGGGGATTATTTCCATTGGAGTGCCTTTTATACTCCACTTTGAAAAGTTTCTATGTTCTGTTTCTGTTACTATTTTTTGCATGTTGAAAAGGAAGTGACACGGTGTCCAAAAACTACCTCCGAAAACGTTGATTTCAGGAGTCGGCACTGTCTCCAATGGAAAACTACGTCCTGGTTGTGCCGGTGTTCACTGTGCTTGCGCAGCCAATTTATAAACATTCAGGTGCGTTTAGTGTCGTATTTGTGCATATCTCTTTCCTTTAATCCCTCAGCAGCAAAAATGTAAAACAGTATGGAACATAGTAAAATAAAACAACCAAACAGAGTAGGCATATTAACCCCGTCCCCTCCCCCTTAGAAAATCCTTGAAATGCACCACCTCCTCCTCTTCCTTTGCGGCTCCCTTGGCAGATAAATACCTTTTCTCTGTTATGATTGTCTACTGTATGTTGTCACTTATCTTTGGTGGTTTTTAGTTATATCCCGGGGGCAGTTGTGTCCTCGGCTCCCCTAACGTCGCGGCTGTGCTCCTGCCCCCCTTTACGTTACGCTCATCTCCCCAGACGTCCCCGTGCCTTTGTCGACTGGGATGCCGAACCTCCGTCGACGTTCCCGGACGATTTCGCCACTCGCGCATGTGCATACATCACGGACCGGACTTTCCCCATTTCGTCTGTTTGATTTCGGATGTTTTCGGCTGCCATGCATGCGGTCCTGCAGTGCGACAGCCATATTAGTGTAGCCCCGCAGTGGTCTCTTATTGGCCGAAGCAGACACCATTTCTGGGTCTGTTTTGGCGCCTAGAGAGCCAGCGCCGCCCCCCCAAGCCTGTTTCTGTCGGACTTGTGTGGGTGACGGCCAGTCAGTGCACTGTTGCTCCCAAGCGTTTCCTCCCTTACATGCAGGCTATTCCTACAGTATATTTACCTCATTTCCCCTATATATCATTAGTACTCCGTATTAAACTGTACATACCTGTTGGTTCCCCCCTAGGGACCCTCTCACTATAGACTTTCTCATCGCACATTTATAATGCCCATTAATAAAGAGCCCACTAGATCGGGGGTTGAGGGTGCCCTACATGCCCCTCTTACTCAGAACGTCCCATCTCCTGTGGAGAAGGGCGATACAATGCCTAAGTTTTTTTTGTGTGTGTTTTTTATTTTATTTTTTTAGCTCAGATGACTTTCAGACTCTACTAGATTCCACCATGGCTAAATCCTTGTCTCACTCAGTTCAGTCAGCCATGGGCATGGTATCTGCGAATCTGGCGTCATCTATTACTTCGGCCCTTTGTGCCTCGCAGGCTCACGTTAATCAGGGTGAGGAACCACAAGGGTCGGCTACTGGCCGTAAGGCCACAGCCAAAACCAAACATGCCCCCATAATTATCGAACCCGACATTGTATGGCATGTCGCTGAGGGCGCACTACCACCACGCAAACGAGCCATGCACCTGGCAAAAACGGTGCAGCTAAAGCCTGGTCAGATTCGGACTTCGGGTCCACATGAGGTGGAATTTGAAAGGTCTGATTTCTCTGACCATATAGAACCGGCAGAATGCCTCAAGCCCATAGAGTCTGGAGAAGACGGTACCCCCGAGAGGGGACCGGTGATCCCCACTAAATGCGAGGGGCGAACCCCTTTACATGCAGGAGGATCTGCAACATCCGCACTCAGCTTATTGGGCTCCTGCGTCACACGTGGCAGATTATTTGGCAACAAGGGTTCCCAAAACCCTAGACAGAGCTACTCGGAATAACCTACGAGCCGAATGCCCGAGACCTACTGTTGCTAATTATCACTGAAGCTGCCGTGACTTTATATTGTTAGTTTACCTTTCCCTATCCACCTTGTACCTTTTTCATTGCCACCACCCTACCTGAGCATTGTCACCTTCCCCCGAACATAGCTTCAGTGGCTGAATACAATAAATATTAAGCCTGGCTGCTGAGCTACCTGCCTCGCTCTATTGGCTGTTAAGTTAATTTGTTTAAGTTCCTATTGTTCAATCTCAAGTTATAAATATGTTTTGCTTTATAAGTGACTGTGTGTTGGAGAAATAAAGTGTACTTGTTTTCATCCACTTCCAGTGACCCGTGTCTAAGTCATTGCTGTGGAATTACCTTGAGTGCTATTGGTGATCATGGTCCTGGGACATTATATTTCATCGGAGATCAGTGGGGTTGTCCTGGAACTCTAAAGGGGCAAGAAACATGATAGCTCTTGGTGTCCCGTTACACCGATTCCGTGTGTACCTCTCCTAATGTAGACCCCAAGATCGCCTAATTTCTAGGGAAAACGGGCTGGAAGGCCAGGAAAGGTCTAGATTTCTCATTGACATTGACAAAGTCTTAGACGTTTTAGGGCCCATAACTAAAATTTTCGATCTGGTAGAAGCCGCTATGGTGGAGGGTTCCTCCGTCGACTCCATTAGCTTTAGAGGTTGGGCGCAGATCGCTATCTGCCTGATAGGAAATGCGAATTCAGCATTAGCCACTGAATGCAGGAAGGCCATCCTGCTCAAGATAGAACCATATTTATCAGCTATCAGTGCATAGTCCCAAAACTTAAGTCTCCTCTTTGGGGACTAATTTGTAAAAGAATTGGGGATATTTGTCCAAACCTTCACAGCCTTGGACAAGGCTCAATCTAATAAGCATAGGGTGTTCAGTCACAAGGTTTTCACCGGGGCCGGCAGAACCAGAGGCCGTTTGACTGGCTGCTCATACAATTGTTAATCCTGTGGTCCCCAAGGCCTCTCCCAGCCCAGACAACCATTCCAGGATTTTAGGGCTCAGGCCCCAACATTCTTCCCACAAAGAGGAAGACCCTGGCTGACACGTGGAGTCAGAGGAGCACTGCAGCACAGACGCGGCTATGGTAAATCGCATATGTTTTCCCCATGCTTTCCCACTAAGGGTGGGGGAGGGGGTTGACTCTGTTTTTACCTTCACACATGGTCAATGATTACATCAGATGCATGGGTTCTACAGGCGGTACAGGGTTAAGCAAAGATTTTGTACTGCCGCAAATGTGGTTGCCCTGACCAATGACTTTTTCAGATCCAGACAGGCTGTGGTAACACAGGAGGTACACACCTTATGGAAGAAACGGCCCGTCACACCGGTCCAGGACAATTCGCAAGGTTTTGTCAGCAACCTGTTTCTGGTGGCCAAGAAGGGCGGCGGCATCAGGCCGGTCATCAATCTTCGTCCCATGAATACTTTTGTACGTTATCTCCACTTCAAGATGGAGGGCATTCATTGCCTGAGGGACCTGCTACTACTTGGGGACTGGATGGTCAAACTAGACCTACAAGACGCTTACCTTACGAAATCCATGGTGCCAGAACACCAGCGGTTCCTACAAATCCAATCATGTCTCAGGAAGTCCCGACCTTACGTCTACACCTATCTTGGACTTTGGATCTCCTCCAGAACCTAGGGTTTCTGATCACTTGGGACAAGTCACTACTAATCCCTTCTCAGACGATGGAGTTTTTAGACTTCATGATAGACTTGGTACACGGTTCCTTACACCTGCCTCCATCGAAAATCAAACTGATCAAGAGGGAGATCAGGAAAGACACATTCGAGGCTCACTACCCGCCAACAAGTGATAATAATAATTGAACTCTTATCCGCCTCAATTCAGGCGATTTTCCTGGGGCATCTGCACTATCAAGCATTGCAACACTTAAAAACACGTTCCCTCCACCGAGGACGGGCATGCGACCAGATCATTCCCCTGCATTGCGAAGTCTTGGAAGAAGATGTGTGGTGGCTTCATCACATGGAAGCATGGAACGGCAGGGCAATCTTCAGGTCTGCGCCGGACCTAATCGCATCAGACGCAAGACTGCACGGCTGGGGGGCCTTATGCGGTGGATCTTTCACCAGAGGAAGATGGTCTGCTCGAGAACAAGGACTCCACATCAACGGACTGGAGCTACTGGCAGGAGCGTTCACGGTCAAATGCTTCTTAGTATGAAGAGTTCGACCTCGGATAAGAAACAGACTTTGGTCTTCCCTATTTCAGTTACTGGTTCCCTGATTTGGAGCCGTCCACAAGTCGCATCAGTTGGAATTGCGTTTCATATTGTTGGACTTTTCGTTAAGCACCAAAGAAAAAGGAGGAGTTGGTGCAGTTCAAGGGTTTTATAAGGGGGAGGGGACGGGGTTAATATGCATACTGTGTTTTTTTTTTTTTTTTACTATGTTCCACACTGTTTTACATCTTTGCTGCTGAGGGATTAAAGGAAAGATATGCACAAATACTCGCCTCCGTGTCTTTATAAATCATGACGTTACATCATGACTTAGTAAAATCTTTCAATTTGCACACAAGTCTGATTATTTATTGTTCCTTACTTTGCAGTATTTAAGCACTGTTTAGTTTGAGAATTATGTAAGGTGTTATTCCTGCCACTGCCTACATGTGAGGCTACTTTCATTTTTAATGGGGCTTTGTCATTTTTCAATGCCTAACTTTGTGTCTCTTTGCTTGTTTATTCACATTCACAATGATTTATGTAACCTATTTCCTAATTCTCCTGAATGGTATAAGATGTTTAAATGTTCTTTTTTGACATTTTTTTTTTTTTTTTTTAGCTTTTTACAATGTTCAATTTGCAAACCAGAGGTCATTTCCTTTCTATTAGGTACTTTTAAAAAACCGCCTGTGACAGAAAGCAATTTGGCAATGTCTTATGTGTTCAGAGTATGTTCACCTGAAGAGATATCTGTTGTCTGGTAAACAGGACACATTTGTATCTGTCAGTGTTGTTTTCATTCATTCAAGCACAAGATCATTGTTTGTGTACACCTGACACTTCAATTTATCTTCTGATGTTTCTGCTACCAAGACCAGACCATCTACTCTTGCTTTCAAACAGTCTCTGACCAGGAATAGGGAAGCAGTTAGTTATATTCTGAAAATACACGAATAGAAATGTTCATATTTAGAGATTTAAAAAAAAAATAAAAAATGTTTTGGTTACCTCCCCTCCTTAAAATCATTGAAATGTTTGCAAAAATCTAAAATTGAAATATATAGTTATGTATTTATAGTGACAAATAAACACATTATTTAATCTCTAAATTAGAAACTAAATACATTTGTGTGTGTGCTACTGAACTGCTGTTTTACTGAATTTTCACATCTCTGTATTCATAATTTTGACATTCTTACCACTCTGTCATTGAACTCCATTAGCTGTGGATGTTTTCCTCTGGAAGTCTAAAAATAAATCTCCCATGTTCTATGTTTAGTGGTTTTCTGTGGGAACCAGAAACTGCATTATATCCTGTGGTGTTATGACTGGGATCCGTATACTTTGATTATTGTTTCTGTGACTGGCTCTTCCATAATCACATGGATAAAGTACAAAGCTGTACTTTTTGTGATATTTTTTTTTTTAGCACAGATAGGATTAAACTCTCACAACATATATTCAAGTACCCTATATAAACAGATTAAATGTTCAGTGTTTGCTGGCAGTTGTGTAGGTCTGTGTCATTCAAAATGTTTTTTTAAATAATAATGCTGTAAATTAATTTTTAGAAATTCAAATTTACAAAGCTCTTCTGTTGTGGATGCGATTGTCATATATCAAATATATTTTGGTTTACTAGAACCCTGCTCCATTCTAGAGTTTTAGAGCTGAAATAATTTTTCAAAAAAGCAATTATAAAAGGTTTTAGGGTTGTTTCTTTCACATCACTTACTTTGGCTTAGCAACATATACAAACTGTGTGCAGCTCAGTGCATGCCTATTTCAAATGCCCAGAATTATATCCTGATGGCCAGTCATAATATGTTTCAAAACTTCTCTTTGGTACGTGAGGGACTTTCAGTCTCTGCTAAACATCTATATACTGGCATCATTGGAATGCTTTTCATGCTTCCTACTTTCAGTTCAACTCCTTTTGAAAAGAAAAAAGAACAGTGATTGTTGGGTCAGTCTGAGTATTGGTGAAATAATTACGCTGTATATAGTATACCATAGTAGTTTCTCTTTATTAAAAAGTGTTTTTAATATACATAATGATTGTGTGACTGTTTTTTAGGCGTTTATATTAACAGGCAAGAAAAAAAAAAAAGGTATGAGTCACTGTTTAGTGATATATTTATTTGCTTTTGCACATGTGGGGCGCTACTGTGTTGGTGATGGCTTCCAAAACCTCCAGCATGCAACATTGTACAAAAATGTAGTGTTCCTTCATAATAAATGTATATAAACCGGTCAGCCATAGCATTGTGACCACCTGCCTAATATTGTGTTGGTCCCATTTTGACGCCAAAAACAGTCCTCGCCTGTCGAGGCATGGACTGTAAATTTGTGAGGTGAGCCTCCATGGATTACACTTGTTTGTCCAGCACACCCCACAGATGGTCGATTGGATTGGGATCTGGGGAATTTAAAGGCCAAGTCAACACCTTTGAACTCCTTGATGTGTTCCTAAAAACATTCCTGAACCATTTTTGCTTTGTGGCAGGGCACATTATCCTGCTTAAAGAGGCCAATGCCATTTACAATTTCCCTTTATTTTAATAAATGTAATCTTTTTTATTTTATTTAACCCTAATTCCAGGGTTAAAATGAGCTTTAGGGCTAGAAGGGGTTTTTTATTTAAAAAAAAAAAAATTGATTTTATTTAATTTATTTGTATTTTTGTATTCATTTATTGAACCCCTCGGGTTAGGGTTTAATAAAAAAAATAAAAATAAAAAAGGCTTAGGGTAAGAATGATATAGTTTTTATTTTATATATTTTTATTTTAAAAAATCTCTGGCGGGGGGAGAGCTTGGACAGATTATTGCTAATATCCTTAGTTTCTCCCTGCTCTTGCTGTGGAGCAAACAGAAACTATGGCTGTCAAAGCAGAAACTTTCTTTGACAGCTATTAACACCTGGTCGTTGTGATTGGCTGTCCCAGTGACTGGGTGTTTCTGGGGGGCTTCAGCAGACATGGCTAAAGTGGCTCAGTACCGAGGCACTTAGCCATATTAGTCTTATCGTGATTGTGGTATACCAGTGTGCATACCATGATTGGCAGTCGGGATGGGGGTAACCCTGCTGCAGGGCTAAAGGTTAAAAATAAAAAGAACTAACAGCCCGTCACCTGGAACTGGATACATATTTCAGCTATCCCATCAAAGGTCATCCTGAAGGCTTGTCAGTCTCTCCCAATGTTTTAGATGAGTTGACATAAAGGACTGATTTACCTTTTAACTTATGACTTCTATGGCAGGTAATAAGAAAAGCCAATGCTACTCCGTGTAATTAAAACATTTCTGTAATGATGCAATATGGTTCTTATCAGAGGACTACAGACCCTCTCTATCCGTATTGATTTTATGCCTTGTTTCAGTCACATGATCCTCTGATGTGTCATACGGTTGTGTATGATGCTGGTTTTATCTACCTGTGCAGATGGAACCTTTTCTTTGTTCAGTATATTGGTAAAGTTCTAATGTTTGCTGAGTTTTGAAGCATTCAATTAACCTGTTTTAATAAGTGGTGGTAATAATAAATCCCTTGGATCATAGTGTTTAATAATTGCTGCACTAAGGTTAACAGTGCAATTAAAGATAGATTTGTAGACCTAAAAATGAATCAGTCTATTAGCACAGTCCTGAAGCTCAGTAATAGTTTGTGACTCTAAAGAATAATCATGAATGCCTAATGATATGGATACAAAAATAGGTATTTTGATCTCAGTATATATAGAATTAATCATTTTGCATAATTTAGCTGGGAGCTTTATGTTGTGTATAACAGATATCCATGGTGACAAACTCCACATAAAAACTCTACATAAATACATTTTGTTGGCATGATTCATTTGTGAATCACAGATACCACAAAATCTGTGTTTTTGAATGTTGTCCTGCTTGAGTCTCCAATTCCAATTGATTTGAGGAGTCCATATATCAAAGCACATGGAACGGGCGACAACGTCTCTCCAGCAAGAGTGAAGTGGAGGACTGCTCAGATATGGAGATGTGGCCTTTAGCCATTTGACACTCTGGTAAATGTGGTTTCAGTAAAATGTAAGCGTCTAAAGGCAGATCGAAAAAGGTGGTCAGACAGGGAGAAAGGATAATGGGAGAAGTTAGAGATGGTACATGACTTTGTGAATACTAGGTCTAGTGAATGGCCTTTAGTGTGGGTTGCAGAGTTTGTCCATTGGAAAAGAACAAAGGAAGAGCTGAAAGAAACAAGTTTTAAAGTGGATGGAGAGTTGGTTAGGCCAGGGCTTGACAAACCCAGGTCTCCATGGCAACTAGAAAATGAAACCTGGCGCCCGGGAAGGGCCATCCCCACATGGCGCCCCTCGCCCTGGGGTAAGTTTAAAAAAAACTGTGCGCGAGGGAGCAGAGTGTGCGCATCTTGCTCCATCCCCTTGCGCTTTAGTCTCTGAGCGACGGGTGTCACATGACATCCTGCCGGACACCAGTAGTATCAAGACGGTCTGTGCTTGTGGGACAGGCATGGACCAGGCTGGAGCAGAATCCCCCTTCCCACGGGATAGAGGTACTCTCCCTCCCCTTAAAAAAAAACTACAAAAAAAAAAACTGGGATTGTGTGTGACTGTGTGTGTGTGTGTGTGTGTGTGTGTGTGTGTGTGTGTGGAGATGTGGCTTAGGGTAAACTGGTAAACAGCTGCAACATGGAAGGATAGATGGGAGAAAAGACAAATAAATATTGTGGACTTCAAATTATGAGAATGATGGGGTAGGGGAATAGGGTAAGAGTTGAAAATAACAGTTAGGGAAGAGGATGATGTCAATACCACCTACTGGTTTGCTTGGCTGTTAGTGTACAAAAAATTATCATGGCATCTGGGGTCTTTTTGTGGGGAGGGGGGGTTACCCTGATCCTCATAAACTGGCAGAACCAAAGAGGTTCTACCTACTTCAAGAGGATACCAAAACATTTTTTTACTTGACAACTACATGATTTATTCTATGTATACCAAATTACCGTATTTATCGGCGTATAACACGCGCCGGCGTATAACACGCACCTCATTTTAAGAAGGAAATTTTAGGAAAAAAAACTTAAATTTCAAATAAAGACCTTTGAAGCCCAATATGCCATTTTAATATGCCAGGATATTGCCCCCAATATGCCATTTAATATGCAGGATATTACCCCCAATATGCCATTTAATATGCAGGATATTGCCCCCAATATGCCATTTTAATATGCCAGATATTGCCCCCAATATGCCATTTTAATATGCCAGATATTACCCCCAATATGCCAGGATATTGCCTCTTAGCATGCTCGTTATGCCACCCTCCTCCCCCCCTTAAAAAAAAAACACACTTTATTGACCGCGCGGCTGGAGGGAAGCTCACAACGCTTCCCTCACAGCCACGCAGCTTCAGAGCACCGGGGGACAGAGCAGGAACGAGGTACGTTTTAGATTATTTTTTTTTTCGGCGTATAACACTATTTTATTTTATTTGTTCCTTCCCTGTGTTTTTAAAATTTTCTAGAAAATGTATTCCACTGATACATAACCCTTTTGAAACAAAGTCCTTCTTATCCTTAACATTTGTTTTATTGTGTGTACGTACAGTAAATAATAGGAAAGTTACAGCTAAACACAAATACCACAGAAATAATGTTAAAACAGCCATTGGCAAACAGTCCTGTAATAATATGTTGGAACAGGGGTGACCAACCAGTAATGCAGCATTCAAGAACAAGATGTTTGCCTTTCTGCCTTGTGGCCTATTTTATCTGTGGATTTGTATGAAAGCAGAGAGATTTCATGGATTCTACTCATTGGGTTGCTGCTGTAATAGTAGAATAGCACTTTGTGCTATGCACTGAACTACTTTTAAATCCAAGGTTTTGTTAGGTAAGCAAGTAGGTCACACAACCTTTTTGTCTTGCTGCTTTAAATTAGTATGAAATGTTTCCTACAAAATCAATAGAAATCTATATTTGTATCTAGAAGTATTAACTCTCCGCCTTCATGCTTTTGTTCCTGAAAGCTGTCTGTTTACTGAAGGTTTTTGTGGCATAATATGTGGTTTGGTTTATTTGAAAGTATTTGTTCCCAGGCCGAACAGTACACTACCTACACTTTGACAAAATACATTTCAGTTATTATGCCTGTGCTGTCCAACTACTCTCCCTGATGTGCTGAAATGCATGGCTCAAGTCTCAAGGATTTAGCCAATAGCAGCTACATGTGTTATTTTAATGTATAACAAATTATTATGTGATGCATAAAACTTCATAACAAGTTTAAAAAAACACCCATAAGTTCATGTTACAAAGAAGTTGAATGTTCCTGTGAGTATTTAATTATTAATGTGTTATTTATGTCTGTGATTAAAGTATCATCAAGCTGCTTGTCCTGGTTTGATAAATATTTGTAGATTTCAGAAGCCAAATGGACCACAATAGTCAGAGAAATGGTGCTCTGCACTCCCAGAGTTCCATGTAAATACCAGAATCTGCACCATTAGCAGTAGCCTTTTTTTAAAGCCACTCAGTGGTGCAATTAAAGAGAGGACATGCTTCCCAAGTGACCATATTTTGCCAAAATCCTAGTGCACTCGCTTGTGATCTCTCGTCTGGACTACTTTAATACCCTCCCGACTAGACTACCACTGGCTCATCTTTCTCCCCTGCAGGCTATTCGAAATTCAGTATCCAACGTGCGACCCCACTGACTTTGTCTACTAATGTTCTCATTAGCCCTATAAAATTGTAGTTTTATATGAATAATACTGATTTCAATATTGATTAGACTCCTTCTGGTATTGAAGATGCAGAAATCAAATGTTTTTGCTAACACTAACAAGCTAACTCTAACACTTTATATCTGCACAAAGCAATTAACATAACCAGTTTTTACATTTGCACTGACCCTTTTCATCATATGGTTGAAGTTTTTATTCCTGTTTATGCAGTTAATGGATAAATAAATCGAAGCAGCAAAGTAAACAGCCAGCCTCCAGTGACCAATAGCACACTTTAGTGGTGATATTTGGCATACTTTGTATTATAGCTATAAATGGAACCGGTCTAGAAACACTTTCAAAATGGCTAATATACCGTATTTGCTTTATTGTAGAATGACCACCTAAACTTCTGATTTTAATGAAAGAAAAACAGAAACGCCTGAATATAAGACCATTTCAACAATATTGGAAAAATGTAAAAAAAAAAACCTATATACACTTGCCACTCACGCACATTTATGCAAGTAATGGATGTGCTGATGTGGCGATAATAAAGGATGAAGACATACAAAGTTGTATTGCCTCTAGTATCTCCACTGGATTGTCCTTTGTTGGCTGTGATCACTGTGACTACAACAAAACTAACTAAAGAATAATGGTTGATCCTGGCCTTCTTAACTCCTTAAGTCATCCAGGACCAACCCATTCCATCCACCCCCATGTATTTGGGGGAGGATGGCAGTGATTATGACCTTGTTTTTTTAATTTTTTTATAAAACATCCTCTGTCATTGCTGAGACAGCTTGTCTCAGCATTTGCAGCCTAATACTGCCCCAATTTTAGAAAAAATATGTGCACAGCGCTAATAGATAAAAATAATTAGTGTCAAAAGGTGCATAAGGAGAGACCCTCACTCCAGAATATAATAAAAGTACAATACTAACCAATGGACTAGTGCAGGGCTCGACAAACCCCGGGCGCCAGGTCGCCATGGCGACCAGGAAATCAGACCTGGCGCCCGGTATTGTGAGCCCCGCGTGGTGCCCTCGGCAATAGGATCGCTTTTTCCCTTTTCTCCAGCAGCGGTGCACGAGGGAGCAGAGTGAGTGCACCGGGTGCACAGACTTCCTGCTCCGCCCCCTCGCGCACCGATATAGTGCTGATCGGAGAGCTCAGCAGGAAAGCTGCTCTCTGCCACCAGGCTGGAACGCCCCCTGCCCTCCCTTCATTGAGGCTTGAACGCCCCCCCCCCCCCCCCCATTCTGGTGTTATAGCAGGGAGGGGGGACATTGATAGGTGAACATTTTTTATTTATTTTTTTCCTTTAAAAAAAAAAACTTCTGCCGTGTGTGTGTGTATATATGTGTCTGACTGGATGTGTATGTGTGTGTGTGACTGGATGTGTATGTGTGTGTATATATGTGTCTGGATGTGTTTGTGTCTAGATGTGTTTGTGTGTGTGTGTGTGTGTGTATATATATATATATATATATATATATATATGTGTGTGTGTCTGACTGGATGTGTTTGTGTGTGTGTCTGACTGGATGTGTTTGTGTGTGTGTCTGACTGGATGTGTTTGTGTGTGTGTCTGACTGGATGTGTTTGTGTGTGTGTCTGACTGGATGTGTTTGTGTGTATATATGTGTCTGACTGGATGTGTTTGTGTGTATATATGTGACTGACTGGATGTGTGTGTGTGTGTGTGTGTGTATGGATGTGACTGACTGGATGTGTGTGTGTGTGTGTGTGTATGGATGTGACTGACTGGATGTGTGTGTGTGTGTGTGTATGGATGTGACTGACTGGATGTGTGTGTATGTATATGTAGGAAAACAAGGTGTAGAGGGTTTCGCTATGTGTGTCTGTCTGTGACTGTGTGTGTTTATGAGCTGTTGTCTGGCTCCTAGATATTTTAGCTGGCTCCTAAAACTTGGATACATTTGTCAAGCCCTGGACTAGTGCATATACCGTATTTGCTCGATTATAAGACGAGGTTTTTTTCATAAAAAAAAATCTGAAAACTACCACTCGTCTTATAATCGAGGTCTTCTTATAATCTGACCTCAAATTGAGGTCAGATTATAAGACATGGATCCAGGTCCCCAGCAGAGCTGCAGGGGACCTGGATCCCCCTCTCTAGCAGCAGGGGATGTCTGCGCAATGAGCGCAGACTCCCCTGCTTCCGCCCGGCACGACCGCCGGGGCTTCTGTGAAGAAGCCGGGTACGTCCGCTTTCGTCACAGAAGTCCCGGCGAGCGTGCCGGGCGGCAGCAGGGGAGGTCTGCGCTCATCGCGCAGACATCCTCTGCTGCCCCAATAGGCACCAGGGACAATCGGGCAGCTGGGGGATGTCTGCACTATACGTGCAGATATCCTCCATGCTGCCCGACACGGCAGACTATTATGACGGACAGCTGTCCGTCATAATAGACTGCCGTGTCGGGCAGCATGGAGGATGTCTGCAAGTATCGTGCAGACATCCCCCGGCTGCCCCCACTAGCCACCAGGGATCAAGGGAAGGGGAAGGGAGGGAGGGGGGGCAGAGAGACAGGGGGAGGGAGGGAGGGGGGC
This sequence comes from Pelodytes ibericus, assembly GCA_036172795.1. Classification (NCBI taxonomy): domain Eukaryota; kingdom Metazoa; phylum Chordata; class Amphibia; order Anura; family Pelodytidae; genus Pelodytes; species Pelodytes ibericus. Next base: position 110,776,967 of record CM069863.1, on the reverse strand, counting down.
AGAGAGACAGGGGGAGGGAGGGAGGGGGACAGAGAGACAGGGGGGGACAGAGAGACAGGGGGGAGGGAGGGGGGCAGAGACAGAGTCAAGGGGAGGGAGGGGGTTAAGAGACAGACAAGGGGAGGGAAGGGGTTAAGAGACAGACAAGGGGAGGGAAGGGGTTAAGAGACAGAGACAAGGGGAGTGAGGGGGTTAAGAGACAGAGACAAGGGGAGGGAAGGGGTTAAGAGACAGACAAGGGGAGGGAAGGGGTTAAGAGACAGACAAGGGGAGGGGGAGAGAGAGAAAAATGGGGGCAAGGGAAAGAGAAAGGCAGCATTGGCACATAAAAAGAAATAAAAACTAGAAATACATTTTTTGATATCATAATTTTTTATTAAAAAAGCAATTTACATATGAATATATACAAGTTGAACTTTTTTCCTATAGGGTAGTCTTATATTCAGGCTTTTAGTTTTTTTCCTAATGGAATATCCAAAGTTTGGGGGGTCGTCTTATAATTGAGCAAATACGGTACATACGCACTGTAGGCAGGAGGGGCACGGACTGACAGTATGAAGGGAAGTATCTCAGAACATGTAGAGTAACAAGTTCCTCTAAATGAATGAAGTGCAAGCAGCTAGTCTTATAAGATACAATGGAAGATACCACTGCAAAAAAAGGAAGTTGATTATAAAATGAGACGGCGCTGTATATAGAAAATATGCTCTTTTACTCTCTCTGCCTATAGCTCTCCATATTTTATGCAGAGAAACAGACAAATATATTAGTAAGTGATATATAAAAATAAAATACAAGTAATTATGAAAAAAAAGAAATAAAGCAGCTATGCAAAAGAAACCCAAAAGATACAAAAGAAAAAATATGTGCCCCATTTTTAGGCTTGTCATTTTTAATCGCCCATCGATGTGATTGGCTGTCACAGTGATTGGGGGGTTCAGGTGCCATTTTGTTTTTATTTTTACTCTTTTGGATAGCCCAGTGACTTTGATTGCAGCATTTTACTGCAATTATTGCTTTTTACCCACCTTACTGGTGACATTAGACATACCATGTATTATAGATAAAAATAGAATAGGTCTTCAATTAGAAGCACTTACTTCCAAAATGGCTAAACCCAGGGCTCGAGTCCTGCAGGAACGCGCGGGAACGGCGTTCCTGCACTTTTTTCATGGCAGGAACGCTGTTCCCTTTGCTCCTGCAAGACCAGGGCAGCTGCCTCATTTTTTTCCCCCCGTCAGCCGCATCCACTAGATGCGGTCCGAGAAAAAAAACAAAAAAACTTCCTGTCACCGGATTTGACAGCATGTCATATCCGGTGGCATTTTCCCTCCTCCATGCAAGAGGGAAGAAGACTTATACCCATCCCATGCATGCTTAAACTCCTTCACTGCATTAACCTCTACCAATTATACTGGAACACTATTCCATACATCCACTACACTCTCAGTAAAGTAATACTTCCTGATATTACATTATCTTTGCCCCTCTAATTTCAGACTATGTCCTCTAGTTGTGGTAGTTTTTCTTCCTTTAAATATACTCTCCTCTGTTACTGTGTTGATTCCCTTTATGTATATAAATCATGGGTCGGCATATAACACAACCTCAATTATAAGACAAGGTTGTTTTTCAGAAAAACCTGGTCTTATAATCGAGCAAATACGGTAATCAAGATCACTTGTGTTTTTTTTTTTTTTTTTAAATTCTTTATTTTTAGACATTTTCAGTTTTTAATGACAGTTAACATGTGAGTGAGCTGCAAGCTCATATTTCATATGTAAAACATACTTTACAATAAATTGAAATAACAATGTTAAACATAGGATCGAAGAGTAGTGCGAAACAAGAATATTGCGAATCAACTTTGTGATCCAATAAAGATGAATCTCGGGGTACAGTCTGCTGGTGTATGAATAAATAATGCAGTGACAAAAAGGCAGCTTGTGTATAAGATAGCTACAGTATACTGTACCGCTATATATTGAAATATATTGAAATATTTGTATATAGGCTATATACCAGGTGATATATATGATATGTAAGTATCAGGCGAAGACCTGAACAAAGACAAGCAACAATTAACAGATAGCGACATGGACGTGATGACAGTCCTTATGTAGCCAAAAACAAATACAACGAACGAACACAAAAAAAAAAAAAAAAAAAGAGAGGAAAAAGAAAGAAAAAGAAAAAAGAGAGAAAAAGAGAAGGAAAAAAAGAGAGAGGGGGAGGGGGTGGGAATGAGGTGGGGAGAAAAGCGGAAAAGAGGGAAAAAGGAGAAGGGAATGGTGTTTCTTGTAGTTAGTAGAGATCAGTGGGTAGGGAAGAATATCTCAGTTCTATTCCCGAGACCTTTGGGTGATCTCAGTGGGGGAAGGCAGCAATCCACGGGTCCCAAATTTTATGGAAGCTTTTAGAGGTATCATGTACGAAGGCAGTTAGCTGGTCCATGTTTCTAACTTCATGTAGTATGTTGAGTACAATGGAGAACTCTGGTATCGTTGGTTGGTTCCAGATGAAGCCATCATGTGGTTTAGAGAGTAGAAAGACCGTCGGTTCCAGTGAGATGGGTTTATGTAGCACTTCTGTAATAAGATCGGTGAAATGAGCATTAGACATAGCTTGTAGCCTCTGTATTTGTCGTTAAAAAATTTCTTTGAACATGTGTATACGGGTAAGTGAGAGGTGTCCCCAGGGGTAAAATGAAAGGCACATTATTTGGGAAGTTTCCCTTAACCATTAAGTAATAAACGTAACATATAGACTTTAAACTTGTCAGTAATTTCTCAAACTTGTGCAGTAGATCAATTGTACTCACGGCCCTTGGCCTGAAAGGCAACTATAATTCAAGTCTGTTGGGCGATGTTCTGTGACAGGAGGCCTTAAGGAATTTCAGGTAAGTCTTAATGTCCCAGGGGTGAGAAGAGGATAAGTAAGGAGGCAACGGTTAGAAGTTTAGGATCTTCAAGCCTAGGAGTATCGCGGTGATCCTCTAGGAGACACAGTCAGCTGTGGCAGAAGTTCCAGGTGATCTACAAATGCTTGAAGGTCTTCGTAAGTATGAAATATCTTCTGTTCACCCTCATATTTAAGGGAAAGACGAAAAGGAAAGCCCCAGGCATATTTTATTTCAGCTGACCTAAGTTTTTCAGTCAGGGGTTTCCACTGTCGTCGTTTATATAGTGTAGAAGGTTCTAGGTCCTGGAATAGTTGCAGCTTCGAGTTCTGGAACGTTGGTGCCGTTTTCCTGCTTTTTTGCATGATCGCTTCCTTGGTGGTGTGGTAGTGGAAGCGGATCACCACATCCCTTGGTCTTGAACCTGAAGGGCCAGGAGCCTGCAGTGCCCTATGGACCCTGTCCAATTGGAACTTTGCAGCAGGTAAGTCCGGGAGCATGGTTTGAAAGATTTCGGTTACCGTGGAGGCCAGAATCCCCGTCTCCACTGTTTCTGTGAGTCCCCTTAGCCGCACATTGTTCCTTCTTGAGCGGTTGCCGAGATCTTCAAGGGATAATTCCACTTGGGTACACTTGGGTAACACGGTGGTGCAATTCTAAGGTGTCGTCTGCGAGCTGGTTGTAATCGGTAGTGAGGGATGCCACTTGTTCTGCTTGAGTATGCATCTCTGTGCGCATGGTGCGTATCTCTTTGTTGAGAGTCGCCAGGTTTGTGGATAGTTCCTCCTTGATGAAGCCTCGGAGTTTCGTGTACATATCTTCCAGATCTTGTTTGGTGATTGCTTGTCCCGCTAAAGGAGTAGGAGTCGCCATGTCTGGGTCCTGTGAGGCCTCTGTTGCCGTTTTGGCGGGAGTTCTTGTCTTGAAGATAGGAGCCACGTCCGAGGATTGCTGCTTCTGTCGGCGACGTGTGGCTGACGGGGGGCCCATAAGAGCTTTCTCACGCTTAGTATAGGTGTAGTTTGGGGGGATCGGACTACTGTAGATAGCCAAAGTTCGCTAGCCTGCCGGGGAGCGGGAGTCTCACGCTGCCATCTTGGTTCAGGAAGCCACCATCACTTGTGTTTTTAACATATGAGTGGATAAGTCATCTTCTCAATCGTGTTGCCTATATTTCCCCAAATAAGTTAACATTCTTTTTATTTAGTTCATTGCCTTGTTCAGGATGTATGAGCACTTAACCCCTTCGTGACGTTGGGACGTTCTATGCCGTCCTGACTTTAAGTGCCTTAAAGTCGTTAGGACGGCATAGTACGTCCTGTACTAAACAGCTCATTGCGGCTCCCCGCGATGAGCTGTTTTCGGATCCCGCTGCAGGCACTTACACGAGACCTCCGGACGTCACGGAGGTGTGCCCGAACCTGGAAGTTCGGGCACAGCGCGATTTTGAGAAATGTAGCCGGTGCTCGCTTTGAGCACCGGCTACATTTTCCCTGTCAGACTAAGGCCACTCAAAGTGGCCTCATCTGACAGGGAAAATGTAGCCGGTGCTCAAAGCGAGCACCGGCTACATTTCTCTAAATCGCGCTGTGCCCGAACTTCCGGGTTCGGGCACGCCTCCGTGACGTCTTGAGGTCTCGTGTAAGTGCCTGCAGCGGGATCCGAAAACAGCTCATCAAGGTGATCGGTGGCCAGGAACAAATCGTGACGTTTTGGTGCTTGCGTCGTTTGGGACGCAAGTACCATGCGTCATGAAGGGGTTAAACGTATCTCGGGTTTCCATGGGGATCTATTTTCAAAACATTAGAAATGTGGAAAAAATTTTTGTTTCCTTTTCTTTCTTGAAGAATCTCTAAAAGTTGGAAAACTTACATGTAATTCTGTGACTGTGAAATATTAGTGTCTGAGATGAGCCTATTCTCATATGGCATTTCAATTGTGTGTTCCATTCACTGAGCACAAAATAGGATGTATTTGTAGAAACTGCTACTGTGTACAACTCTGACAATCAAGTTGACTGCTGCTTGAAACCTATTGATAAATGACATAGAAAAAATGTTTATCTACAAAGTATTCGAGCTGCATGTTCCTCTATAATTGAATAAAAATGCCTTCATAAAACAGGAGAGCCGTATCGTGAAATGAAGTACATTGAGTCTGAAGTACATTGTCTCTTCAAATTCAGTTATTTTTTTTATGCCTTTTTAAAAAAAAATGTAATAAATAAATAAACCCAGGGTCTACTCAAAGACCATGTCCAAAGGCCGGTGCAAGGATTTTCATCTACACAGGCAAAGGTGCATTTTGGTACCCCCCTCCTCTGACCTGCCACGCCTCCCACACCCTACTCGCATGCTCTAAATTTGTCACACATTGACACCCTAACACACGTTGAAACCCTTAAACACAGACACCCTTGCAATCACACAGACACACTTACCACTTACATACACACCCTTACACAGACACAGTGACACACTTACACACACACACACACACATTCCCTTACACAGACACAGTGACACACACACACACAATCCCTTACACATACACAGTGACACACTTACACACACACACACACACACTCCCTTACACAGACACAGTGACACACACACACACACACACTCCCTTACACAGACACAGTGACTTACTTACACAGACACAGTGACACACTTACACACACACACACACTCCCTTACACAGACATAGTGACACACTTACACACACACACACACCCTTACACAGACACAGTGACACACTTACACACACACACACACACCCTTACACAGACATTGACACACACACACACACACACACACACTCCCTTACACAGACACAGTGACACACTTACACACACACACACCCTTACACAGACACAGTGACACACTTACACACACACACACACACACTCCCTTACACAGACAGTGACACACACACACACACACTCCCTTACACAGACAGTGACACACACACTCCCTTACACAGACAGTGACACACTTACACACACACACACTCCCTTACACAGACAGTGACACACACACACACACACACACTCTCTTACACAGACACAGTGACACACTTACACACACCCTTACACAGTGACACATTCAGACACACACACACACACCCTTACACAGTGACACATTCAGACACACACACACACACACCCTTACACAGACACAGTGACATGCTTACACACACACACCCTTACACAGATACAGTGACACACTTACACACACACACACACACACACACCCTTACACAGATACAGTGACACACACACACTCTTACCACTTACACACACAGTGACACCAATACACACATAACCTGAGGCACATTATTTTGCCCCTCAATATGCCAGTATTTAGCCACTAAATATGCCATTATTCTGCTCCTCAATATGCCATTTTGTACCATTTAATATGCCACTATTTTGCCCCTCAATATGCCATTTAGTATGCCAGTATTTTGCTCCTCAAAATGCTATTCTTTTGCCATTTAATATGCCAGTATTTTCCCCTCAATATGCCATTTAATATGCCAGTATTTTCCCCTCAATATGCCATTTAATATGCCAATATTTTGCCCCTCAATATGCCATTTAATATGCCAATATTTTCCCCTTCAATATGCCTTTTAATATGCCAATATTTTGCCCCTTCAATATGCCTTTTAATATGCCAATATTTTGCCCCTCAATATGCCATTTAATATGCCAATATTTTGCCCCTCAATATGCCATTTAATATGCCAATATTTTGCCCCTCAATATGCCATTTAATATGCCAATATTTTGCCCCTCAATATGCCATTTAATATGCCAATATTTTGCCCCTCAATATGCCATTTAATATGCCAATATTTTGCCCCTCAATATGCCATTTAATATGCCAATATTTTGCCCCTCAATATGCCATTTAATATGCCAATATTTTGCCCCTCAATATACCATTTAATATGCCTATATTTTCCTCCTCAATATGCCATTTAATATGCCTATATTTTCCTCTCAAATTGCCGGTATTTTCCCCTAAATATGCCATTTAATATGCCAGGATCTTGCCCCTCAATGTGCCATTCTTTTGCCATTTAATATGCCAATATTTTGCCCCTCAATGTGCCATTTAATATGCCAGGATTTTGCCCCTCAATGGGCCATTTAATATGCCAGGATTTTGCCCCTCAAAATGCCAGGATTTGTTTTGGTTTTAGCTTGGAGTGATCATTTAACGCAATTGTTCTTGGTGAGAAGCATTGTGTGAATAGTTACCGTTCATTCACAAGCTTGTACATAGCTAGGGTTGCCACCCGGCCGGTATTTTACTGGCAAGCCGGTAAAAAAAATAGTTACATTGAGAAATATTGTTATGGGCACCAGCAGAAAGGACAGGTTCCATTTCCCACAGAAATTACAGGTTTAGTTCCCCCCTTCTTCCACTTTGTTACTTACAGTCGAAAAATGTGTTGCTTCAACTGTTGTTTTTCTGTTATCAAACTGGCATCACTCCCCTGATAGACCATAAGCAGGCCATGCTAAATTCTACGCAATCAAGACATTAAAGACTGAAATAGAGTACCAATAATTACAGTATTTGTATTCAGAAAAGGCAGTAGTAACTTAATTGTATGTATATATATATATATATATATATATATATATATATATATATATATATATACAATTATGTGTGCATTAATTTACATTTTAAAATGGACAATGTGTAAAATAATAGCTTTCTATAAAAAAGAGCACATTTTTCTTTTGACAAATCATGGGAGCTATAGAGCCACGACTTGTAAAATAACTGCTGCTGGCTCCAAACTGTTTCGATTATTTTGCATTGAACTCCATGGACGTTACATTTCCCTGGCTCCTAAAAATAACCAGACCGGCTCCTAAAGTCTACACAAATTTGCTAAGACCTGCATTAACAGAATTGATATGCACGTGAACTGCTTTTCAATGGGAAATGTGTAATGTAGAACTCAATACAAAAAGTTAAACTAGCAGAGTACTCAACATGAAAATCCAATAATGATTATTTATAGGGATGTGCCCAATCAGAATACATTACAACATCGCCGCCTAACATTGTTTTTATGGTACCAAATGTTTTGGCTCGGCACAGATTTTTCAAGAGGCCATAACTCAAGCGACAAACTGATGTCATGGGGTGATTCCACATGTTTTCCCTAACAAAGCCACATAGATGCTGTGAAATAAGCATTGGGATGAACTCCCAACCACAAACAGGCAATTGCCCACATGTACATTTTAACATTTTCTGAATGTTTAGCATTGGCAAAAAACTTGCCTCACCAGTAAACTGCTAGCCCAAACTGGTTTGGTTTAGAATGTGTGGGAAGGCCGCAAGGTTTAGCTAGAGTCGCTACATTGTAACGGACATTGGCTGGCTGTGCACCAATGTTATTGGTGGTAGTGAGGTGCAAAGGAGGACAGAGTAATGTTTGGTATTCATACAGGTAAAACTTGGTTGCTTGATATGATTGAGATGTAATATCTCTATTATATTGTCGGATGAGTCACTGCTCTCCTCTGATTTAGGCAGCTTATTTAACCAGCGGCTCTTTATAATAAAACCAATATTTGTTGAAACGGGGGGGATCGAGAGGGTGCAGTAACAAGATGAACCGTAAAAATATAAATACACAAATAGTGTAATACAATCTTTAACCATGTGATCTTGAGTGAAATATTGTCTAATCAAGGGCTTGACACATTTTACACATCTGTATGTAGGGGATAATATCATCCTTTTGTTTTGAAAGCCTGAGGGAGTTTGAGTCTTTTTCTTTTGCTGGATTAGATGATTCCACAGACACATTTAAAACATGTTTTTCTGTTAATTTATGCATTTGGAATTCTGCTAACACAATGAATAGATCATTTTCTCACCTTAGTAAAAGATTGTTGAGCTGTGGCCCGCCAGCTGTTGATCAACTACATCTCCCATACTCTTGTCGCGTGGAGAATCCCGGGGGGGGGGGGGGGGGGGGGATATGGTAGATACAGAGGGAGGGCATCAGTTTGGCTGTTTGTGCCCTATAGCTAAATTTGTTTATTTTTTAATTGCCCGATTAAGGCAATGATCTAATTAATGATAAAGCATGTAGCAGTCTCAGGATTAATGAAGATACTTTTGGCTACTGTTGCCCTGAGCTGATTTCCCTTGTTTCGATATTTTCCATGATCTAAGTATTGTGAGCAGGATATACATTCCCTGACATTTAATACCTGTAAGACAATAAGTGCAAACACCTATTGAGCAAATTATTTTATTGTATGTTTTTTATTATAAAATTGTATAACATGTTTTTAGATTGTCATTACAAAATATATAGAAAAATTGCATCTTTTGTCTTACAGCATTCTTATCTCTGGGACAATGGAAACATCTATCTAGTCTTTATAGCTGCCACCTTTTCTTTTTTGCCCCCTCCTTCCTTGTTCCCTCTAGTCTCTCTTCTTCTTGTGCAGACCTATATATGTGCTAGCATGTTTTGTTTAACCCTTGCTTGCTTCAAGGATGCAAGGGTTAAACAACCTTTAATGGTCCTTTAACACTAGGGGTGTGTGTGTGTGTGTGTGTGTGTGTGTGTGTGTGTGTGTGTGTGTGTGTGTGTGTATATATATATATATATATATATATATAAAGTATAAGGACCTGTATGATATACAGTATACTTTTCTCTTTTGGAATGTCTTGGATTTTCTAAGCTTCTTCTCAGCATGCTAGTAAATAATGATGTGGCGTAATGAAGCTGCTCTGTCAGCAATGTTCTTTAGTTTTCTGGTCTTATTGGCTTCCCTTATGGCTACAATTGGCATGTCAGACCATCTGTCATTGCTCGCGTGCAAAGGCAAAATAATTATAGTTCTAATCTCCACTGTATGCTTCGGGAGGATAGTTACAAAGGGTTACAAAGGGTTTGTGCATTTGCAACTAATAATGAGCAATTATTTTCTTAAAAGCTGTATCAATATAACTGATGTGCTGCTTATTACAGGAATGTTTTGCATTACGGAATATACTCCGGAACATAGATTATTAAATGTGTCCGCACTGTGCTTTGCACATGTGAACTGCTCATACCAGGGCTACATTGACTGGTTTTATTTAGCTTTGGAATGATCAACTATAATGCTGGTTTAATGCTAATATTTTTACATAATGAGTTTTTGTTTTGAACAAACATTGAGACAACAGGGACAAAAAGTGTAGGATTGATGATATCACAACTTTCTTCCATTTTTCTACATTTTGATTAATGGTAGCTGGATGTTGAACATAGCAGCCAGCTTGTATCTTTTATAGGAACCAAGATAGATAATCCATGGACATCAATTTAATCAGCTGTTTTTATTCTCTGGATAAATTGATGTATATCTCTCCGATAAACACAACCGTAGATGCCTGATTCTTGTAGTTAACTTGTCAGTTCAGAACTATACTATACAAACTATATTTGGCACTGCTCTTTTAATTTATATAATTTGGCTGTACCTACAGACTGGATTGGGATTAAATAATACCATAATAAATGAAAAAAGAACCCAACACAAATATATAAGTAATCACCTGATATTAGACGCTACAATGAATCCCATGTTTTAGAAATGTTTTACAATTTTTTTTTAAATGTAGATATGTAAAGACAGGGCTCGACAAACCCCGGGTGCTGTTTGTCACAGGGTATCCTTGGCGGCTGCCATCCGTTTTTCTTTTACTTTCAGCGCAGTGTGAGGTGGGAAAGTCTGTGCGGATCACACAGACTGTAAGCTCCGCCCCCTCTCGCAACACGCTGTAGTGTCACGTGACAACACGGCAATTGGCAGGAACCGAAAGAAAATTGGGCTCCAGCATAAATGTCCCCCTCCCCTGCAATGAGGTAAGCAGCAGGGAGGGAGGACACCGTAAGAAATACATTTTTGTTCTTTAAAAAAACAACAACACAAAAATGGTGTGTATGTAACTGGCTGTGTGTGTATGTATGTGTGTATGTAACTGGCTGTGTATGTATGTGTGTATGTATGTGGTCTGTGTGTATGTATGTGTGAATGTAACTTGCTGTGTATGTGGTGTGTGTGAATGTAACTGGCTGTGTATGTATGTGTGAATGTAACTGGCTGTGTATCTGGTGTGTGTGAATGTAACTGGCTGTGTATCTGGTGTGTGTGAATGTAACTGGCTGTGTATCTGGTGTGTGTGAATGTAACTGGCTGTGTATCTGGTGTGTGTGAATGTAACTGGCTGTGTATCTGGTGTGTGTGAATGTAACTGGCTGTGTATCTGGTGTGTGTGAATGTAACTGGCTGTGTATCTGGTGTGTGTGAATGTAACTGGCTGTGTATCTGGTGTGTGTGAATGTAACCGGCTGTGTATCTGGTGTGTGTGAATGTAACCGGCTGTGTATCTGGTGTGTGTGAATGTAACCGGCTGTGTATCTGGTGTGTGTGAATGTAACTGGCTGTGTATGTGGTGTGTGTGAATGTAACTGGCTGTGTATGTGGTGTGTGTGAATGTAACTGGCTGTGTATGTGGTGTGTGTGTGTGTGTGTGTGTGTGTGTATGTAACTGGCTGTGTATGTGGTGTGTGTGTGTGTGTGTGAATGTAACTGGCTGTGTATGTGGTGTGTGTGAATGTAACTGGCTGTGTATGTGGTGTGTGTGAATGTAACTGGCTGTGTATGTGGTGTGTGTGAATGTAACTGGCTGTGTATGTGGTGTGTGTGAATGTAACTGGCTGTGTATGTGGTGTGTGTGAATGTAACTGGCTGTGTATGTGGTGTGTGTGAATGTAACTGGCTGTGTATGTGGTGTGTGTGAATGTAACTGGCTGTGTATGTGGTGTGTGTGAATGTAACTGGCTGTGTGTGTGTGTGTGTATGTAACTGGCTGTGTATGTGGTGTGTTTGTGTGTGTATGTAACTGGCTGTGTATGTGGTGTGTGTGTGAATGTAACTGACTGTATGTGGTGTGTGTGTGTAACTGGCTGTGTATGTATGTGTGAATGTAACTAGCTGTGTATCTGGTGTGTGTGAATGTAACTGGCTTTGTATGTGGCGTGTGTCAATGTAACTGGCTGTGTATGTGGCGTGTGTGTACGTATGGGTGAATGTAATTGGCTGTGTATGTGAGGTGGGTGTATGCGACTGTCTCCGTGCGTTTATGATTTTGTGATGTGGCGTTGTCTGGCTCCTAAAACTTAATTAAATTTATCAAGCCCTGTGGTAAGAAAAGCCATTGGTTGACAGTTGAATAGGAATGCTTAATATAAACAAATATTACATTTCCTAATTATTGCAAAGTCTTTGTATTCTTTTTACTTACAGTATGATCCAAAAAAGTCCACTTTCATCAACTCTGGTTATTTGATCACTGTATAAAAAAAGTTGTAAAGTATTGTAGTCCGTTAACTGTTTATGTTTAATGGCCATTGATATAAATATCTTCATCACACCAAATGGAGGTCATATAGTTCTCTTTACAAAAATGACCAGCTGTGCTTATGCCTTAATACTGGCCTCAAGCCAATTTATTTTTGCAGTCTGCCCAAAAAATACTGGCTAGGTGGCAACCCTGTGGTCATATCTAATACTGAGATTTTGTTCACTTTCAGTGTGTACTAACAAACTTATTTATCACTTTTATTAGTGGAAATTATGTATATTCACTGTATATTTTGTCACACGATGGCTTTATGTGAAATACTGAAATAGAAGCAAATTGCGGCACAGTACTCTGACTTTTGGATTCTGCTGTATGATGCACGATAATTTACAAGAATCTGTAATGGCTCCACATCCTTTTCATTATGTAATTTATTTAATAGCTTGTCATGAAGTTTGATGCAGCATCAAATTTAATTGCCATTTTTCACTATACAGTTTTGTTAGTGGTGTTAGTCATCACTGTAGATTTCTTTTAGCAGGTAATAAGAAATGGAACATGCTGAATAGTATTGTGTCTTATTTGTTTGTGTTAAAGATACTGGAAAGTTTTAGACAATGACCATTCCTTTCCAGATTTGTGTTTAAACAAAGGTATTGTATAACTTTCCTGTTATTTTACTGTTGCCAGAGGCCTTGCTAGATTCCTACACGATTCAGAGATAACCAGAAAATTACAAAGACCTGTAAAATGTAGAGCAGCCTGCAGCCTTCGTTTTGGTCTATGCAACCGTAAAATATGTATTTTTCAAAAGCGTCCCTGAATAAAAAAGGCAATGTGGTTACCTTAATAACAGGTTTACATGTTAGTATTATCATTGTTTATTTTAAATGTGTGTACGGCTTTTAATTGTGTGGCTGGAAGATAGTCTTTAAAATCACCAGAAGCTTGTTATCAGGTTGTCACATAGAAAATGAACTCTCCTGGGGGTTCAAGCTATGTGGGGGACCCAGCCAGCTAAACTGAGTTAGTGATTTAAAGATAAAAAAACAAACAAACACCTTACTTCATTGGAGGAATGGCATGTACACAAAATGGAGAGGCGCAGGATGTTATGTGGAAATAAATAAACACAGAAAAGCAATAGTGTAATATGTTTTTAACCGTGAAGTAAATTCTATATCATACCCTACAAATGTAGGTGAAAATAAGTACCAGGAAAGATGTTTACTCTGTATGAAGAAAACACAGATAAAATATAGAGCAGTATGGTCTGGACAAAAAATAATAATAATCTAGTGGCCCTTTATGCAGAGCTCCTTCTAAGCTTACCTAATAATTGTTTTGATTTCTTGCAATGTATTTTGAAATGAAGTAAATGTAACACCACCCTTATTCCACAGATCCAAGTGTGTTTTACCAGTGCACATTTCCTACAATGTGTTTTAAGGAATCTTGGCATTTAGTAGCAGCAATGTCAGTCTTTAATATGTTGTAAAACGTGGCAGCTGATCAAGGCATAAACATATGGCCAATCCATATTTTTTTCACTCATTTGTTATTGAATATCTGCCAGACCCATGATAATGCAGGCAGCCAAGCTGCAGATGCTGCATGATGCACTTGGTCAGTGCATATGATGCACCATAGGTCTCAAACTGCATCCCAACTTCCTGCATTGCTTACGGCTTCATCCATCAGCACTAAACTTCCATTACAACATAATGCTTTGCTTTAAATGGTGGGATATGCTGCCACTGGATGCCTACCTGACTTTATAAGGATGTTCAGTATTTTAATGGAATCGGACATTTTGTGTTTCAGAGCATGCTGCCCACACATTCCCATGAACCAAGCCAGCTAAGGAGAGTGGTTATTTCTCACAATATGGATAAAGCTCTTAAGGAAGGTAAGTGACCTTTGCTTTCTTCTTTCTGTTCTGGCCTAAAAAATCTAATCTGTTTTGATTGTTTCTCTTCACCGGCCTGCAGGCATTTTACAGTAAGATGGAAATAGCAACAGACATCTCTGTGGAGGAATCTGGGAAAGTTAATTCTAGACGACACAAATTCACTTCCACATTAGCAAGACAACGTGATTTAATTTAACACTTTCACCTGATGATTCATGTAAACACTAAAATCATACCAATAATAACCTCTAGATCACTTATTACAATGACACGAATTCCATTAGATAGACAGCCAATCAGGAGATGTCGCCAGAAGACCAATCCTGAAGCTGAGGAGGTGCTAGACAGTGGGAGTTATGCATAAAAATGGCATACACGCTGATAGCACCTAATACTGGTGCTAGTGGAATGTGCCTATGTATAAATCCGACTTCTGACAGATGTCGGGAATTTGCTCCACCTCCTCTGGTTATACACTCAGTTCGCCAGCGCTGCTCATGTATAAAGAATCAAACACACTTGTTGGCAGATCTTTTTCTCTTGCACTGAAAATTGGCGGGATTTATAATAAAGGAACGGTGAATGCACCATTTTTCTAACTTTCCCACAATTTACATTGAGGAAGTTTTTACGCATTTCCACCATTGTTTTTCCAAACCAGAGCAAAAATATAGGCTGCTGCTTCTTTTTTTTATAGACTTTTTAATCTACAGTCTACAACTATCTACTCCAATGCATGTTCAGAGTGTAGCGGCAGATCAAAGTTGCCTAACGTACTTGTCTTACTTAAATATTTAATTGTAATACCACAGATAAATGAATACACTTCATTCTAAACATGGAGACTTGCTAGCTCAATATTGAGGGGCAATCCTTGTGTAAACAATTTTTTAGCTTTTTCTATTTTGGTGATAATTTGTGTTAGATTCGGGTTATGCAGTAGTGTTGAGTGTAGATCTTGAAAGGCCTCTGATCTATAATAGAGGCAGAACCACTGATAATACAACTGCATGAGTCTACCCATGTAACGTGACAGCCCTGTGAATTGTGAATGTATGTGCAGTACCAGTTGTGAGGCTATTTCATGAAAAGATTCTATTTTTAATTGTAATTGACCCTTTAAAGGCACCGTCTCACCTAAACATTGTCTCACTTAAACATTGTTTTTACTGTAAACATGATTTAAAATGATCTATACATTGTGTAAGCAGAACAGAAAGCAAATTCCAAAATTAGGAGAAAATGTGTTTTAAATGTAACATAGTAATTTAGGTTGAAAAAAAGTCCATCAAGTTCATCCCTTCTACCTATCATTCCTGCTTTTGATCTAGAAGAAGGCAAAACCATTCTTAAATGCATCTGTTGTAGTTGATAGCACCATCAAAATAACAGTCCTGATCAAATTGTGTTCATTTAGCTGGAGAAATGGGAAATTGTAAACTTAGTAATATGCAGAAGCTTTTTCCAGAACCACAATCAAATACATTGGCAAAAACATTTTATGAGTTGAACTGAACGCCAGGTGATGTACTGCCAGATCCAAACTGGATTGGGTCTTGGAAGTAATGGCTAAGCTTGCACTAAGGATGTCTGTGATCTGAGTATCCCCTGATGTCTAAATTCTGAAGACTGAGATCCTAGGATACGTGTGATATGAAGATTGAGCATCATGGAATATATTATCTGAAAACTGATTGACTGCCATGGGATATGTTGTCAAAAGATTAGCATTTTGGGGTATATAGTTCCCAAACATATGTGATATAACTAATCTATGGATTACATGCCTTGTGTACTAGTACCACGTGTGAAAGAAAACCAGTGGGTATCTCTTTGCATTCTGTCCCAGGGACACTTTACATTGGAGGATATGTATCAAGGTGACTGTCAGAAAAGTAGTGCAGTTGAGCCACAATTAATATCTACCACTATGTATAAACTGCTTTACGCCTGATAAAAGCCAAAGTGTAACCAGCTGTTCCAAAATAAGTAACCAGATTTAAAAATTATGTCTGTTGCTAGGTATAAAAATAGTTTCCAAAATTTGACCTATTTTAGAGTACTTTTTACAGAGTACTATGTGGCTTACAGCAGGGCTTGACAAATTTAATTTAGTTTTAGGAGCCAGCTAAAAAATTTAGGAGCCAGACAACGGCACATCACAATATCATAAACGCACGGAGACAGTCGCATACACCCACCTCACATACACAGTCAGTTCCATTCACACACACACACCACATACAGTCAGTTCCATTCACACACACACACACCACATACAGTCAGTTCCATTCACACACACACACACCACATACAGTCAGTTCCATGCACACATACATCCACAGCCAGTTCCATGCACACATACATCCACAGCCAGTTCCATTCACACACACACATCCACAGCCAGTTCCATGCACACATACATCCACAGCCAGTTCCATGCACACATACATCCACAGCCAGTTCCATGCACACATACATCCACAGCCAGTTCCATGCACACATACATCCACAGCCAGTTCCATGCACACATACATCCACAGCCAGTTCCATGCACACATACATCCACAGCCAGTTCCATGCACACATACATCCACAGCCAGTTCCATGCACACATACATCCACAGCCAGTTACATGCACACATACATACACAGCCAGTTACATTCACTCATACATACACAGCCAGTTACATTCACTCATACATACACACAGACCAAAGAACAAAAATGTATTTCTTAGGGTGTCCTCCCTCCCTGCTGCTTACCTCATGGCAGGGGAGGGGGACATTTATGCTGGAGCCCGATCTTCTTTTGGTTCCTGCTAATTGCCGTGTTGTCACGTGACAATCGGCACTACAGCGTGTTGCGCAAGGGGGCGGAGCTTACAGTCTGTGTAATCTGCACAGACTTTCTCCCCTCGCGCTGAAAGTACAACGGATGGCAGCCGGCAAGGGCATTCTGTGACAAACAGCACCCGGGCGCCAGGTCTGATTTCCTGGTCGCCATGGCGACCTGGCGCCCGGGGTTTGTCGAGCCCTGGCTTACAGACCTCACTATTTTATCTAATGTATCATACAGTCCTAACACTGTTTAAAATGCAGAGGCAAGTCCAGCGGGTTCTGCAGTGTGGTGCAGGGGGACAAGTTGAGCGGGTGCTGGGGGAGCGGGCAAGTCCAGCGGGTGGTGCCGAGGGTGGGGTGGGGGCCAAATACAGTGTTTGGGGCAAGATTCAAAGTTTGGGGCTTTGTCTCATTCAAGACACACAGTGGGACAGTATATCTATTTTTAACATATAGTTTGCAAGCTACAGATGGTGGGACAGTAAAGTAATTATGCTCTGCCTGCCAGTGACTATGGTATACTATAGTTCTCATTAGAATATGGTGAGCCAGTCACAGATGGTTATACAGTATAGTTACTATGAGAGCATAGTCTACAAGCCACAGACAGTGGTACAGTATAATTATTACAATGTATTCTTCTTGCCACAGACATCGGAACACTGGTATCAATATACAATAGCCAGGGCTTGACAAATTTAATTTGATTTTAGGAGCCAGACAATCACGCAAACATAAACACAATTCATAAACACACACGCCTACTTCACATATATACAAACACACCTACTTTACATATACACATATATCCAAACACCTCACACACACCTACTTTACATATACACATATATCCAAACACCTCACACACACACAACTACATTACATATACCCATATATCCAAACACCTCACACACACCAACTTTACATATACCCACATATACAAACACCTTACATACACCTACTGTACATATACACATATATACAAACACCTCACACACACCTACTTTACATATACACATATATACAAACACCTCACACACACACCCATATATACAAACACCTCACACACACACCTATTTTACATATGCACAAATATCCAAACACCTCACACACACACCTACTTTACATATACACATATATCCAAACCCCTCACACACACCTACTTTACATATACCCATATATCCAAACACCTCACACACACCTACTTTACATATACACATATATACAAACACCTCACACACACCTACTTTACATATACACATATATACAAACACCTCACACACACCTACTTTACAATACATACAAACACACACCCACCTCACACAGTCTTTTCTTGGGGGTTTCTTCTTGATGTGTCCCCCTCCCTGCTGCTTTACCTTACTGCAGGGGAGGGGGACATTCATGCTGCTGCTGATCTCTGTTGGTCGGCGTGCTGAGTGCCAGGATGTCACGTGACGACACCCAGGACTCAGACACGCGTTGCGCGAGGGGGCGGAGCTGGCAGTCTGTGCCATCGGCCATCGGCACAGACTTTACCCCCTCGCGCTGCGGAAAAATCGGATGGCAGTGGCAAGGGGACCTTCAGGCTGACAGCACCCAGGCGCCAGGTCTAATTTCCTGGTTGCCATGGCGACCTGGCGCCTGGGGTTTGTCGAGCCCTGCAATAGCCCAATGTACATTGTAGTACCAGCATATAGTCTGCCAGCTGCTGAAGTGGCATATAATAGTAATAAACTAAGGACTACAATTTCAGTGATGCTCAGCCAGATAAAAGGACACCATTATGCTGGCTGAACCAGTGGTGTATCTTGGTTTTGTACTGCCCTAGGCAGACTAAATTTGGGCACCCCCCTACCCACGCACGACATGCCCCATAACCCACATCCACTCCCATTACATGCCCCCATCACCCCCATTACATGCCCCCATCACCCCCATTACATACCTCCATTGCCTCCATCACATACCTCCATTGCCCCATCACATGCCCTATCATCCCATTATATGCCTCCATTTTATTTTTTATTTTTATATAGAAAGTGTTTTACCAGGAAAAATACATTGAGATTTCTCTCGTTTTCAAGTATGTCCTGGGGACCCAGTCCAGAATGGAGTTACACAGAGTTACACATTTAACAGTAGATTCAAAAATACATACATACATATATTAAACAAGTTGGAAGGGGAACATACAGGGTAAATCATTATTGATACAAAAAAAAGGAACAACATGTACAGTATACGAAAGAGTTTGTAAACTAATAACGGGTACAATCTGTTTTGAGGATTTGGGAGATACTTATTTTCAGGGATCTTAGAGTAGATGATGATTTAGCAGAAACAGGAAGGCTATTCCACATATGAGGCGCTCTGAAAGAGAACGCACCTCTACCTGCTTCCTTTTTGAAGTGGGGAATCGCTAGTGAAGGGATGGTGCAGAATCTGAGATTGTGGGATGTGCATGGAGTAAGAGCTAGCATGCCGCTCAGGTAGGGGGGGAGCGTTCCAGAGAAGTGGTTATGCACTAAGCAAGCTAGGTGGAGAGCACGCCTGGAGGCAAGCGTCAGCCAATTAAACTCTTTTAACATTTTACAGTGATGCGTGTTATAATCACACTGTAGCGCAAAACGACACAATGTATTGTACATAGTGTCGAGTTTACCGAGATGGGTCTGCGAGGCAGAATCATACACAACATCTCCATAATCTAAGATCGGCATCAACATTTGCTGCACAATACGTTTCCTTACCGTGGAATCTAGGTTATATTTGTTTCTATACAGAAAGCCGATCCTAGGATATAGCTTTGACACAAGCTTATCAATATGTAGACCAAAAGATAAGTTTGGATCTAGCCACATGCCAAGATACTTATATGAATTTACCTGGGTCAGGTTATAACTGGTTTTGGTCTTGATGGTTAATTGAGGATTGTTTAATTTAAGTAGTTTGGCATTTGTCCCAAACAACATGGACACAGTTTTTTCAGCATTGAGGAATAATTTGTTGTTAGCTATCCAATTTTCAACTTTAGAAAACTGATCCTGTAGCACGGACTCCACTTGCGATAGTTGAGTACCGCAAGTATAAATGACCGTATCATCAGCATACATATTCACACGAGCCGGGTCACACACCGAGGGTAGATCATTTATAAATAGCGAGAATAGCAGAGGCCCAAGAACAGATCCTTGAGGCACTCCACACTTGATTGGCAACGGGAGGTAGGCAGTATCAGCAATGGACACATATTAAGATCTATCAGACAAGTATGAACGAAACCAGCAGAGCGACCTCTCATTTACACCGGAACAACTTAGTTTGTTTAGCAGCAGCTCATGATCAACCGTGTCAAAGGCCTTTGCAAAGTCTAGGAAAACTGCACCTGTGAGTTCACCCCTCTCCATGCCACTCTGAATGTCATTGGTCATCTTTAAGAGGGCATTTATCGTGGAGTGATTTGACCTAAACCCAGATTGAAGCGAGGTTAGATAGTTGGAGCGTTGATAATACTCGCACAGTTGATCATGGGCACATTTTTCCAGGATTTTAGAAAGTATGGGTAGCAGTGAAATAGGCCTGTAGTTTGACACCAAGTTTATATCTCCATTTTTGTGGATGGGGATAACTCTGGCTTTTTTCCAGGCTTTGGGGACATAACCAGAGGACAGGGATGCATTGATTAAGCAGGCAATGGGTCGCGCAGTAACAGGCGCACTCAGCCTCAGCAGCATTGACGGAAGTAGGTCCGGCCCACACTGTAATTTCATTTTTTGATTGAGGAGATGCGCTGCTATTTCACTATCTGATATAGAAGTAAATTCAAATTCAGCAATGTGTTTGGCCAGGGGTGA
Source organism: Pelodytes ibericus (assembly GCA_036172795.1). Lineage (NCBI taxonomy): Eukaryota > Metazoa > Chordata > Amphibia > Anura > Pelodytidae > Pelodytes > Pelodytes ibericus. The sequence goes on along the minus strand of CM069863.1, from coordinate 110,756,049 downwards.
TATCGATAGGGACTTGTCTGTCCCATCACCCCCATTATATGCCTCCATTAATCCCATCACCCCTATTATATGCCTCCATTAACCCCATCACCCCTATTATATGCCTCCATTAACCCCATCACCCCTATTATATGCCTCCATTAACCCCATCACCCCCATTATATGCCTCCATTAACCCCATCACCCCCATTATATGCCTCCATTAACCCCATCACCCCCATTATATGCCTCCATTAACCCCATCACCCCCATTACATGCCTCCATTACATGCCTCCATTAACCCCATCACATGCCCCCTCACCCCAGGATTTACCCTGATCCCTGGTGGCTAGTGGCAGGCAGCATGGTGTCCTACCATGCTGCCTGTTCATCTCCCCCATGGTGACAGTGGATAGGTCACGTGACCCTGTGCGCGTCTGGGGATGATGGGGTTAATGGAGGCATATAATGGGGGTGATGGGGTTAATGGAGGCATATAATAGGGGTGATGGGGTTAATGGAGGCATATAATGGGGATGATAGGGCATGTGATGGAGCAATGGAGGTATGTAATGGGGGTGATGGGGCATGTAATGTGGGTGGATATGGGTTATGGGGCATGTCGTGTGTGGGTAGGGGGATGCCCGAATTTAGTCTGCCTAGGGCAGCACAAAACCAAGATACACCACTGGTTCAGCCAGCATAATGGTGTCCTTTTATCTGGCTGAGCATCATTGAAATTGTAGTCCTTAGTTTATTACTATTATATGCCACTTCAGCAGCTGGCAGACTATATGCTGGTACTACAATGTACATTGGGCTGAACATCATGAGAACTGAAGTAACTAAGCATTTCTTAGTCCCATGTTGCTCAAACAACCAAAGTCTCCCATTATGTTGGCTGACTATGATAGAAAGGATAGTGCACAGCACCTAGAGGTCTGTGTGGGGAGGCTGGCTCCTTTTTCCTGGAGGTCTGCGTGTGTGGGGGGAGGTTGGCTCCTTTTTCCTGGAGGTCTGCGTGTGTGGGGGCCTCCTCTTTGCCACTGTGTTAAGAATAAAAAGTTGCATATTGAGACCAAAACATTGCAGTTGTGTATAAAACACTTTTTAACAGTTTTATACATATCATCTAGGTTCTGTATATTGCACAGATTCATTTAATATTTTTGTAAAATAAGGAATGCTTAAGGAATGTCAAGTTATTTGATTATATGTGCATTTTAACTAGTGAATCAAAGATGAAGACCTTTTCCATTATGCCACTCAAATTGCACTTCAATCCTTTTGTTGCATCAAAAGTTGGGTGGGATGAATAATTCTCTGCACTCTTGAGCTAACTCAATCTGTGCTATACTAGTGACTGGAATGAGTGTTTGGCTGTGGCGTCAGAGCTATTTAAAGCAGATCATCTAAGGTTTAGATCAATAGTTCTTGACTGAAGTGTAGACACTGTGTTTTCTGCCTGGTAATTTAGCTCAAGTGGGTTTTGAGAGTTTATTTTTTGTGTGAAGGTTTCTTACCGTGATGTAATAAAAATGAACCAACGAGTCATGGAAATAGCAAAAGCAAGCAGCTAAAATATTAAATCATAGCCATGGCCTTGAAACTGACAGTTTGTTTAGTGATGAATGAAAGTAACTTTGTAGGTACTGAGTGTTTAATTTCCATATTCATTAAAATATTATTTTGCCGAGCTTCATAGTCTATGATAAATTGTTCAATACAGTCACTCACTGATGAATCCGGCTTTAGTAAACACCTCTTCCTTTACACTCCCACTGCCTCTCAGAGCTTGACACACAAGACTGGTATTACCCGTAAAAATTAGGGAATTGTTCATTCTGTTGTATAGCGCACTGGTGAGGCCTCACTGTTTAAATCAAAATTCTCAAGCTGTTTGCCAAGTTCCCCTAAACCAGACTCCTAAGTGAAGTGCTTTTGAAATTGGAGGGTTGAATGTAAGAATTGCGTTTCAGCAATGTTTACAGTAAAATCATATCGTACTGCATAGAAGTTAGTCGGAATGTTGAGGTTCAGTGGACCTGCCATAAAGAGATGTGTGCTTTATGAAGCTGAAATTGCGAAAATGTTAAAATATAAAATCCACAGTGATGAGCTCCAGGTAATCAGGTTATATGTAATAAGACAACTTAAACTCGCCACCAAACTCAGGACCACCCTAAATTATACCTCTCTTCAGGACCACCCTAAATTATACCTCTCTTCAGGACCACCCTAAATTATACCTCTCTTCAGGACCACCCTAAATTATACCTCTCTTCAGGACCACCCTAAATTATACCTCTCTTCAGGACCACCCTAAATTATACCTCTCTTCAGGACCACCCTAAATTATACCTCTCTTCAGGACCACCCTAAATTATACCTCTCTTCAGGACCACCCTAAATTATACCTCTCTTCAGGACCACCCTATATTATACCTCTCTTCAGGACCACCCTATATTATACTGCCCAAAATGGTAATTAATACACAAAGAAAAACTGAATTTTTATCCATTGGACCCCTCTCCCCCAATTTGTTTGGGGATCTCATGCTTCATAATTACGTCATCAACATAACAGTATACAAAGAACAGTGCTCCCATAAACAAGATGGTAACAGAGAATCTGTTGAGATCACTGATGGCTATATACTGGAGTATAGATATCCAGTAGTTGATATACTGTTTCTAATTCGGTTACTGAATGTGGCATGCTTCTTATGTCACTGTAGAGATGTGTGACAATTCTGCACATGCTCTCACATAACGTCTGTAGATTAAAGGTCATTTGCGTGCACAATATGCATGTGATATTAGCAGAATGCATGCTTCCGCACAAAACTATTTTAGGGACCTTGTGCAATCCGTAAAATTTATTTAATATTTTAGTGTATATATAGGGTGTTATTTATCAAGACAAAACTGGTGCTATTTCAGGAAAAAGTGCTAAAATAGTAGCATTAACCATGGAAACCAATGGAATGCTATAGCAGTTTGCTCCAAATTTAGCTCTTTTAAAAAAAAAAATGTTTCCTTGATAAATCTGGCCCATAGCATATAAAATATAATATTGAGCAATCCCAGATGTGAATGTGGATGAGGGAGAGTAATGTTTAGTGTGATTGTAGTACCAGCCTAGTATAGTTTATGAAAGTATAATTAATTTGTTATTATTGGCTGAGAAAGAGTAACACCAATGATTCATTTCACCTTCTGGCAAATATGCAGCAAACCCCATGTTATAGCCCTATGTATCAACTGCTAACCTCCCTTGGCAAAGCCAATGTTTTGGTTGGCGCAACGTGTGTCCATTAGTGTATTTGTCCTCAAGGACAGTGCGAGCCTCTGCAGAAAAATTGGTGCCATATTGGGTTGTGACCAAACCTGGAAGTTTGGGTTCGGAGCAATTTGGCTAAAAGTAACTGGATTTAAAGGAACATTGCACCTTGTTTAACCCCTTATTGACAAGACATTTTGACCTTGACTTTCCCTTGGTGACGATGACTGTTTTTATATTTCTGGGTTGATTGTGTTTAGCTGTATTTTTCTTCTCTCTCACATACTGTACCCACACAAATTATATGTTGTTTTTATCATCATAAGAAGGACTTTCATTAGATACCATTATGTTCATCATATCTTATCATTTACTACATAAAAATCATAAAATATGATGAAATGTTTTTTAAAAAACCACTTTTTCTAACTTTTTGACCTAAAATATAATTTACACGAATACAATCATTAAAAAAGACCCCGTCTAAATAGTTTCTAAATGTTGTCCTGAGTTCATAAATATGCATGTTTCCATATTTTTCTGCATTTTTTTGCGAGTTATGGGGCAAAAAAAAAAATCAAATATAGTGGTTCCCCCCCCCCATATTTACCTTTTGACCCTAACCCGAACTCCAAATTTAACCCAAACACTAAATTTAACCCTAACTCTAACCCCTTATGCTATCCCTTAATAAATTTTAATTCAATTCTAACCCTATCCCTTATGCTAAAAATTATTTAACTTTAACCCTAACAGCTAATCTA